>OX382375.1:15660304-16337787 GCA_947508005.1 Amphipoea lucens
ACTTTTCTTCCTAGATCGCAGACGAAGTCGCGGGAACAGCAAGTTAACAATAAAACGATTCGATAATGTGACAGAGATTCATCTTGAGATAATATTTATTTCATTAAATCGGTCCACTGGGTCAAACTTATTACAATTTATTATTTGTCTATCTGTTACCTATTCACTACTTAGCGACTAGACGGATTTGGATGAACGGCATACGGTTAGGCCATGATTTGGGTTAGGACATCGGATAGTTTTACCCCAGTAGTATGTCCTCATGGAACGTCATCCACACCGCGAAAATCTATGAAAATCTATGGTCGTAGCATGCAATTGATTTGGACATCATTTTTATAACCGTGAGCTCAATAAAAGGTAGTGGAACACGCCTCAAAGATGGCGGCGATCACAGACAATAGAATAATCTAAAACATTATGAATCCTGGACCATTATTGTTGTAATTTTTAATCAACTCGGTCAATTTTTCGGACTCGCTCTTGTCGTACATAGTGTTCATGGCAAAAATGTTTTTTTTTTTCGTAAATATCCATATTTTTTTTTATTGTTCAGCACCACCAACCCTGTAGAGTTACTTAAGTATCTAGTCTCGCTCACCTGTTCATGTGTGCGATGTCACCACCTGGAATCAACTCCATAAGTCGTGCGTTCAACATCTCACACGGGATCGCATTATTCATATCAGAGCTCCTTCCAAGACCGCGATCTAAAATCAAACAACAGTCTAAACAATGATAAAGTCTTATCAGGCGGAAACAAGGTGCGGGCTTTCAAATGTTGGGTCATGCCAGTTTTGATGTAGGTACTCTTTCGGCATACTCAAATGGACTCAGACCGAAACTGACCGAACTGCTGACTGAAAATTGAATGAGGTTGGAATGATAATGAGGCTGTATATCCCGCGAAAATGTGGGTCGAGGCTTTTTAAATGCTAAGACCCTCCATAATTGCAAGATATGCAGTCTCAGGGAATATTTTCTAGAGACGGACGTGGGGATGCATTGAGGGGTCTTCGTGGTGGACAAGGGCTTTACCCCACTCTCCTGTCTAAAAAGAACTGGCACAAGCCAGTAGTGCTTGACACTAATGATCGCATGGAGGTATGGCAGAGTAAGGAGCTTCACGGACGAATTAATAAGAATTTTTCGAATCCGGCTGGTAGTTCTAAAGATTACCGGGGGTGCGGGATTGTCCGAAAGGATTACCGCTACCCCGGAACATAAAGGGCCAAGGAAGGAACACGGATGGGTTTTAGTCAGTAAGAGTCTGACACTCCCTTCCGCTCCACCCAGAGCGGGAGGGGTCATTTGATGATTTCCCATCCATAAAAAAAAAAAGTTCTAAAGATTAACGCGTTCAAACAAACAAACTCTTCAGCTTTAGATATTATTAGTACCTCATCATCATCATCTGCCTGCCTTTTCCCAACAGTGTTGGGGTCGGCTTCCAGTCTAACCGGATGCAGCTGAATATCAGTATTTTACATGGAGCGAACGCCTATCTGACCTCCACAACCCAGTTACTGGGTAATACGATACCCCTTGGTAAGATTGCTTGTCAGTTTTACGGGCTTCTGACTACCCGTAACGACTGTCAAAGATCCACGAATGACAGCAGGGACCAACGGCTTAACGACACGTGTCTCGACGGACACCTAGAAGTAAATTAATATTTCTTAAACATAAATTGCCTGTCGCACTAAAGACCAGTCGAACTTACGACTTACGTATTTATCATTTGGTTCGAGTATTTGCCGTTTTTCCTGCGAGGTTATCACCGAGTTGTGTTTGAGTGTTCGCTATTTGTCATTAACTTCACTATTTATGTGCGGGGACTTTCATTATATGTTTACGTTTACGACCGGTATATTCTGTAAAAATCCCAACGTGAAAACTTTGGTGAAGTGAGCAGTCATTCTACTGATGCCAGGGATTGAAGCAATTGACAGCTTACTTCACCTTTTAGATTTTTACAGAATACATACAATAGGCGAAAACTGAGTCGTAAACGTCACGTAAGATCTAACAGAGCACCAAATTTCTGTGCGGTGAAGCTGATCTTCACTCCATCTTCCAGGTGTCTCTTTGTTATTAAGGTATTTTTTCTTTGTGTTAAATGTGTAACCTACACAATACACCAGTGTACCTACTTAATAATTATTATTGTAACAAGGAAAAATACCTTGACTCATATGCAGAGTGTGGCGTAAATATTGGTCCACAGTTAAGGAGTTGATATACCAGATAATTTACTATAACATATTACAATTTTAAGCATTTTAACCCAAGGGTTTCGAAAATATTTCTTTTTTGGTTTTTATTTACGAAATTTCTACCTTTTGTTACAAAGGTTGTACTGTCAACAAAAACCATTATTTTTTCATTTTGATTTCTGTTAATTACTGCTGAATACTAGAGCTATCGTGTAAAATTGTGGTTTTTTATGTAAATTTAGAGCTTTTGAAGAAAAGTTAGTTCTTTTTTTATTTTAACCCTAATTTTTAACATGATCATGCAAATACAATAGCGATTTTTGCTAAAAATGTTCTACTAAAATGGTTAAAATTGTGATATGTTAACAGCAAATTATCTGGTATAATATCGAATCCTTAACGGTAGACCACTATATCCTGTATTATGAGGAGTTATTTTTAGAAAAGCACCCCCTCTTGAAGACGGTCAACGTGGTTTAATGTAATCAGTCAGTAAAAGCCTCACATGAAAATTACATTCGAAAAACGGGCCATGTGCGTGGACTACAAACAGTAAAGGGTATAGTATTTTTGTGTCACAAAGCGACGCGCTTGACCTGTGGTTACCAAGTGGACAAACATGTAACCACAAGTAAAGCGCGCGCCGCTTCGTGAGACAAAAATCCATACTAATATTATAAATTCGAAAGTAACTCTGTCTGTCTGTCTGTATGTTACCTTTTCACGCCTAAACCGCTGAACCGATTTAGATGAAATTTAGTATAGAGATAGTTTGAGTCTCGGGAAATTACATAGGATACTTTTTATCCCGATATTCCCACAGGATCGAGACTTATGCGGGTGAAACCGCGGGGCGCAGCTTTGAGTTTGAGTTTGGACATGACGAAATTATAAGGGTGAGGCTACAGATCCCTGTGCAATACCTAAACTTAAATTAATAATATGACTCGATATTTAAATATACCTTAAATAACAATTTATATTTTATCCATTTACTACTTCAGTATTTTGACGCTTCTTTGCTTGAAGTTATTTAATTTCGTACCTAGTGTAGGTAAATAGGAACCATAATGTATGTTAATTTTCTTCCGTTTAATAAAACAACAATGTTACCTGGATTTCGCGGCACAGGATGTGTTATAGGTCGACCACTACTGTTCTTGGTTCTTGGCATCTTAACAATTCGTGTGCAAGGCACTCGACACACGCAAATACTAAAGGTTACTTCAAGTGTTGGTAGGTCTATAATAAATTAATTTAAACATAGATAATTTTCCTTATTGACATTTTTCCTCATCATTTTCGCTGCAAAAATATTGAAATTAAGCGAATATTAACCATGCATATTGTTTACGCAAGCTGGCAATATAAAAATTTTGCTATCATGTATCCAAACGCGTCTCACATATTGAGGGTAGAATTCATATTGGACCACAGTATTGAGCCAATCATATTCCGGCTTCCTTTCCAATCCTACCCCCATGCCGCAAAAAGGTGCTACACCGCAACACCAATGAGAAGCGTTTCCGCCGCAGTGACTTGACAGAGGTCGCCATGAGGATTCGCACTGTTCTCTTCAAGCAGCCAACCGCATAACACCGCTTTAACTCAACCGCTGTACCATCATTATAATATAAACTATTTAACGTGTTGGCCGACACAAAGTGACAAAAGTGGGACATTACAATCGATTTGCCGGGCGCGAGTGAGAGAATCCATCAGAGAACGCGCGTGCACCAACCTGACATCCAGTGCTCCCAAGTAAGTCATATTCTTCCCATACTTTCATTTTGCTCAATTTTCTGTGTCGTCCAATATTCGATCCAGCATAAAAATGATTTTCCCGCTAAATTACACAACGCTTGTTGGTCCTTCGAGAAGCCGCTATCCCAACTTCACCACATATCATAATCAGCCTATAACGTTCCAACTGCTGGGACACAGGCCTCCTCTTTGTGAGAGGGAGTGCACCATAATCCATCACGCAGGCCTCCGGCATGCCCGCGGCATCCCGCGGGCGGTTGGCGGATGTCACATATGTGGTTTTCACACTTAAGTTTTCACTTCAAAAATCGAAGACATATGTCTTTGATTTTTGAAGTGAAAACTTCTTTAGGACCGTTGGGCTTTTTATGAGATGGGAAAAACCATTGAATTCGCGCCACTGTTACCGTAACCGACACCGCTTCGGATGTGTTCGGCTGTCCTCGGGGTGTACTCGGTTTTAATGTATATCGTGAAAGATGGCAAAGTATCCTGTTTGCGTTTTTTTTTTCACTTCTGTTTTTTTTTATTTTGGCCCTAGGTCATGCTGGTTTCCACACGATGTTTTCCTTCACCATTTTGAGTGCCATGGTGATGAAATTAAATACATGAAGTAAAGTGCCTGCCTGGGTTGTAACCCACGACCTACAACTCGTAAGTTGGGGGGTTGGGGCTGATACCAGAAGGACAACAACAGGGCCATGGAAACAAATACATGTTTACTCAAAAATTATAACATTTTTTGGTTTTCTGTCTGTTTTTTTTAATAGTTTTAAGGAGTTTTCAGTTGCATAACACTAGATGTTGAGTAAAATTGTTACTAATCCATTGGGTTAGTAACAATTTTCTGTAAATAACAGTCTTCTAACACAGAATACTTAAAGTACTACGTACAGAAAGGCCACTCCCTTCCCCGCACTAACATCAGTTACCGCACCTCACCCCGCACTTCGAGGTTACCGTCGCAGCGCTCGCAAACACAAGTACCTCACGCACACATTCATACGTATACAAACGTCATTTTTTAATGTAGTAGTAGTAGATAATTATTTTGCGAGCGTTGTATGGAGTGTCCGGGGTGTGCTTCTAATCCATTCTATTCTATAGGTCTTGTAGATTCACAAATGTGATTTGTCGGCCATTTCCTATTTTTTGTTAAGTACCTGGCACTGATTGACAGGCTTACACTGCCCCCCAACAGTTATTTCTTAGTACTGTAATTTAAAAACATTGTTGCCACTTTCATACTTCGTCTTATGTACTCATTTCTTATTCTATCTATTCGCGTATCACCATACATACCAATTGCCTTTCATTTATCCCTTTTGTGGCCCAACATTCTGATCCATACGAGATAGCTGGTCTAACCATTGTTTTATCTCATAATCTGTGTATACATAGCTACAAGGTTTAGAAAAAATACAAAAATTGACGCAATTTATAGATTTAATAACAAAATATAATACAATCATATGTATGTAGTATGTACGTCATACTATTGGAGCAATAATATATTGTAGGTTTGTATTTAAATAATTTATAATTGTATAATATATATAACGAATGCAATGTTGAATACGATTGGTATTTTCTAATCATTATTACTTATAACTAGTAATGGTGCAGACTTGTTACTATTAATGGAGCGACGTTTAGTTGTATTTATAAAGTTTTTAATCATTTTTATATCATTACGTATTTCATTATTATCTTGTATTAATTTATTAATATCTTCTATTATTTTGTTCAACGCGTTATCTGGACCCCCTGACTTAGGTGGTTCTCTTTGAACAATAACTTTGTACATTTCTTCCAGTTTCATTTGGTACAGCATCGTGCCTTGCTCGTCGTCCGATTGCTTCTTCTGTAATTGAGCCTTTTCAAAAATGGCTTCTCTTAAGCGAGCAGGCAATCGATTACAGTTACTACACGTAGCTTGACGTGGTCGTAAAACGATAACGTTCTCCCATTTTACGTTCTTTAACAATCTTTTATATAAACACTTAGGGAGTATCTTTTTGATGAATTTGTTACAAACGATGTCTTCGAGTGATGTTATAAATTCCACCTGTTTTTCCAATCTCTTTATATTACCTATAATTTCTAAATTATTGACATCATTAACTGCAACACCGACTAAGAGATTCATGAGAACTATTGAAACAAGAATGAGAAATGACAAAAATATTAAACGTAATATTATGATAGACGCTGATGCTTTTGCAGCGCTTTCCTTGCTCAATGTGTCATTATAATCAAACTCTGATGTCATCATGACCATCGTCATCATAAAAGCGGACCAAGGTCCTTCAAAAGGTGGTTTTGCACGAAACTGTATCATGAAGCTAACGGAGAAACCAAATATGAGGAAGACGAATGACACAAGAATCTGAAACAAACAAAAAAATAATTTTGCGTATGCAATGAATGTGGATCTGAAACCAACAACTCCCCTAGCACCGACAATTTTAATAATACCAACTCACCTTGAATACTTTGCTCGCAACTTTTCCAAACATTAGAACATAATATCCCCAGTTAGGGAATCTGGAGAGAAGGAACATCATTTCAAACCAGGAGAGCAGCAGTGCCACCGTGGCGATGAGTCGCGCGTACTCAGCGCTGGATTCTAAATCCCACGACACTACTCGAGGCAAAAACAATGCTAGCGTAATAGACCCGAACTTTGCCCACGTCTCTAAACATAGAAGGTACCTCTTGCTTTTAATTTTGATGAAGATGATCTCCTGGTGATAAAAAACAATCAAACATTATTATCCAGTTGAAATTAAAACTTATTGTAACAGTTGCATTAAGAAAATTATGTTCGAATTACCTGAATTGCAATTAAGCAAATAGTCAAATTCATAATATGTATCCATATACTACTACTCAAAATTATTGGCCTTTCTTTAATTTTATCTTTATAATAGAACACAGAAATTGCGTACACGTTGAGAGACAACACAAAGCACACATGCAGTACTAAAATACTATAAAAAAATGATAAGAATGATCTCCATTTTAGATACAAAAAACTTTGCACTAAGGGATGAAGCAGTAGTCTGTGTTGGTCGTATCTATTTCCAGAATTAATCAGAGCTTTGATCACCCTCATTTGCTTCATGTTGTATTTATTTGGGACTAAAACTCCATAGTCTACTGCAACTTCACAATTAGATTCCTGGAGACTCACTCCTTGGCTAGATATATATGAGTCGAATATTTCTTGCATGAACTCAGTGGGTTTTGATAAGTTATTCATTAAGATATCTATGGGGGCCAGCTTTGTTTTATTAATTCCATTTCTTCCGGCTCCAGAAAGGTCAGCTCCTTTACGGAGTAGTAATACAATCATTTCTCTGTTTCCGTGACAGCATGCTTCATGCAAAGGTGTTCGTCCTGCGGAATCAGCAACATGAATAGTTTCACTGTCATGTTTTATAATCATTTCTGCTATTTCATAATAGTTTTTACTTGCAGCTATATGCAAAAGTGATGTCCATCTTAAAATGTCTTTATCAATGAAATTATGGCATTCTAGAAAAGCGTTTACTTGAGCCCCTTTGAAGACAAGTAGTTCTGCACAAATGAGGTGATTATTTAATACAGCGTAGAGTAATGGTGGACCCATACTGTCAAACCTATTTATCAATTTTGCTGTTACGTTGCTATTATATTCTAGTAAATGTTCTAGTATATCTCTCCTGCCATATTTAGCAGCTACGTGGAACACGTTAGCTTTATCTGATATTTCTACTTCTATGCTGGAACCTGCTTCGAGCAACAATTTGAGGGCATCTAATTGATTACAACTGATTGCTTTAAGAAGTGCAGTCTCTCCTTTTTCATTGCGAAAATCGATCGTGTTGTTATATTTTGCGAAAGATAATATTGCTTGTAGTATATCTATGTTGCCCAATTGTGCTGCAATGTGAATAGGAGATTCTCCGTTGGCCTGAAAGCAAGAAAGAAAGAAATCATTTATTTGCTGATAATGTAGGTATACATATAAGTTGGAATATTTGATAAGTGTCCCGATACATTTTACCTTACGGCATGCAACATATTAGGTTTGAAATTGAATAGTACTATAGATACAGCTATCGATACGATTATTATTAGCCATAGTCAAATTTAATATGTAGTTACAGATCAGATTAAAACAAAAAAAAAATAATAATCAAAATAATCAATGAATTAAATGTAAATCTCTCGCAAATCATGTAATGAAGAATATATGTCGTAATGTGTAATGTTACAAAGCTTAATGTCAAAATAATCCAAAACATTAACGACAATCACAATTAATTTTAAGAAATCTCTTCCAAATTATGATTATTTATCAGTAACATTTTGTGGAATTACCTTCATGGTGATGCTAGCGCCTGCACCGAGAGTTATACAGACTCCTTGTGTCCACTCTGTTTTGACAGCTGCGCAGAGCACGGTGGAGCCTGATCGATCTTTCACATCCACAGTCGCCAAGTACGGATCTTCATTGCTATACTCATGATTTGCTAACAACTATATAAAAATGGACATAAAATATTAGTTTGAGCCTAGATGCCACCTTTCTGACTAGTTTCTACTCGTATCTATACCCCAGCATGAGCTGATGTCATAGTTTGAATACGATAGAAGAAGTGATATCAAGTCGTAAAATTTACGTAAAATTAACTGGATTTGTTGGATTGCCAGAACTTTCCATGGGCAGTCCTTCTATCCAGCAATGAACGTCATTCTGATGATATGACGATAAGTACAATTATGTTGGAAGAATTGTTGGAAGAAAGATTTTCATATATATTTATAAGTTTTGAACTAGAAAACTAGTGCTAATAGAGTTCCTTGGGCCTTGTCCTTAAAGATTACCTGCAACAGTTCTTTGTTCCGTTTTTTTACGCAAACGTGCATGGCAGTGAGCCCTTTGCTGTTCCAGGCAGTGGCAGACGCGCCACCCTGTAGCATCTGTTCCACGGCCGCCTCGCTCTCAAGCTCAACCGCGGTATGCAGTGGTGTGTCTAGCGGATTAGTTTTGTGACAGACCTTCTGGAACTTGCCATCGGCATCTAAAAGGATTTTTACTGTTTCCTTGAAACTGTAAATAAAATATTTTACATTCATAACTTTTTTCTTTAGTCTAGTTAAAAGTTGTACTGCAAAATTATCACATTTTGGTTAGGTGGTTTACTTGTTTACGTCAATTTTGTGTCCCATGTAATGCGCACAACCAGCAACGTCCAGTGGACTCCTACAAAGCAGGTCAAGCGCGCTTGCATCAGCGCCGGCGGCGAGTAGCAACTGCACGCAATGGTGCTGCGCGCGGGCGCTGGCTGCGTGTAGCGGTGTCCATCCTTGCTGGAACAGTGGCATCTGACCGCACGGAAAAATGTTTTGTTTGAATAAATGAAGACGAGCTCATAATTCCTCCCAATAGTCTGTTCAGACTATGGTGCGGAAAAATTTACAAGGCGATTTTTTTGTACTATCACTGCGCTTGGTACATAAAAACTTTCACAAGCACCCACAATTTCTTTGATATGTTTGCAGTTGTGCTCCATGCCGTCGCTCCATTCATCCGGCAGTGTAGACTCGATGTTGAGTCGACATGGTGTGTTTGTTAACCCATTCACTGGTTGACTATGTCTTTTAACTTCTTCCACGGTTTCAGGTGATAAAATGCCTTGATTTAAGATGCTTTTTCGCAGAGCTGAAAATAATGATTTCGACGTAGAGTTTATGTTTCTTATGTTGACTTATTATTATTAGCCTGTGATGTCCCACTGCAGGGCAAAGGATTCCCTACTCTCTTATATTGACTTATTAAGCAAATATTTGCGGCGTAATTGCGCAATGCATTTAATGTTGACAATGAATATTATTAGCAGCAGGATTAGGAATTTTCTTCAAAATCCTTCCGATTGTGACAGAAATTTTGTTATGCAATTGTAGTGCTGCATCCTAATTGCGTAACATACTATTAATCTCAATCTGAATTATTTTGAAGAACATTGCTAATCTATTGCATCAAACTCAAAACTCAAACTCAAAGCATTTATTTCAATTAAACCATTTACAGGCACTTTTGAATTGTCAAGAAGTCAGTCAGTCAGAAAAAGTGAAGCTAGTTGCCCATTCAAAAGCGTAGGTACCTATGGAGAAGAACGGGCAAGAAACTCCATGGACACTCTTTTAAATCAAAATAATGTGGTTACAAAGTCTTGGTTACATCATTCATGTTAAATATTATACATGTGAGAACGATGCAGAACGTTAAAAGCGTCCATAATGAAAAGATGAGAAAAAATAACAATTCAAATAATAAATTAAAATAAGCCATGGCAGCAAAGAGATGACCAGTCCCTACTGACGGCGCCCGTTCACGAACATGACGCATGCATCAGCACCATTCAGCTCAACCATTTTGAAGGGAGCTAAATGATCCAACACATGCGCCACCATCAGCGAGACATTTGAGTGAGCATGACATACTCTCAGCCGCCAGAGCACATTCAAGTCAATGAAAGACGTACCCAGTAAATGGTAGCTTTATAGTGTGTACATAGTACTCACACATGTGTTATGCAATTATACAATACTAGGAGATTGAATTTATACAATGCAAAGATAGACTTACAATCTTCAGCAGCTCCAACAGTATTTTCAAGTGTTAATCAATTAGTTGTGGTTGTGGAGCAGGACCAGCATTGAGCCAGGCATTTTTATCCGCGATGTAATCCCCTAACTTATAATATGCCTGCCTGCATAGTGTGCGTTTAATACAAGACTTGAATTTTGTCTCATTCAGTTGAAGAATGTGGGGAGGTATTTTATTATAACATTTTAAACAGTACCCCATAAAAGATGAGTCTACTTTAGCTAGTCTGAAACCTGGTTGAACTAATAGGTCCCTATTTCTAGTACTATAATTATGTCTCTCACCTCTTTTACTAAAAAGATGTAAATTTTTCCTTACATACATGATGTTTTCATAGATATATTGACAAGGTACCGTCATGATGTTAATTTCCTTAAACCGTTCCCTTAGAGAATCGCGCCTGCGAAGATTATATATGGCTCTGATGGCTCTTTTCTGCAGAATAAAAATAGAATCGATGTCTGCAGCCCGTCCCCAAAGTAAAATACCGTAAGACATGATACTATGAAAGTAACTAAAATAGACCAGTCTCGCGGTATCTACATCAGTAAACTGACGGATTTTTCTGACAGCATAAGCAGCTGAACTTAGCCGTCCTGCAAGAGATGTTAAATGAGGACCCCATTGTAGCCTTGAGTCGAGCGTGATCCCTAGGAAAACAGTTGTATCGACGAATTCTAGTTTTTCTTGATTCAATATTATCTCGCAATCACTACCTTTGACATTTGGTAAAGAAAATCTTATGCACTTAGTTTTTTTCATCATATGTTTGAAAAACATTGTCTGCTTAACAACGTGAATAACGCAATGAATGTTGTTAAATTGTCAAAATGAAAACCATTGCTACTAATAATGAGTTACGCACTCCACAAGTCTACTATACCCAATAACTAATTTTACCTTCCGGAAAATTCAGCAGTAAAGCAATTTGCTTTCCGTTCCCTGCCCAGGCGGCTAAGTGTAGGGGTGTTCTGCCCTGCTTGTCAGACCTGGAGCCATCAGCTCCTGACCTGAGCAGCAGGTCTAAGGCGTCGTTGTCGTACATGGCTGCGATGTGGCAGGCAGACACGTGGGTTAGACGGCACGTCGCGTTTGGGTTGGCACCCATTGCCATCATTCTAAAACAAAGGTTCATAGTACTTTATTGAAAGGTGGGCTCGTAACAACAAGACCAGTACCCTAATTGCGTTACACTATCAATCGGAATCAGAATCATTTTGAAGCAAATTGCTAATCCATTGCTTCATAAGTTCGAAAAATTTGTCTGCTCAACCCGTAAATAACGCAATGAATGTTGTTGAACTGTCAAAATGAAACCGATTCCGATTGATAATGTGTTACGCAATTGCCCTGCAGGTACTAGCACCCGAGCACTTGGTAGAAGTTCTGATTTCTGTGTGTCGTTACATTGGCGAATACTTAGCAATTAGACAATAACGCGTTCAGGGCGGTGATGGGGCTGCCCCGCTACTGCAGCGCCTCGGGCATGTTCCCGGAGGCGCGCACCGACTGCTTTTACGCGACGATGCGCAAGCGGTGCGCGTCTCTGGTGCGCAGAGTGCGGGGCAGCGTCAACACCATCCCGGCGATGATCGCCAACAAACTGGATTGCCCTTACATCCGGCAATGCTGCAGCAGACATATTGTTAGATTGTGACTGTTAGTTAGTTTTTGTCTGTGCTTTTTATCCTGTCTGTATCCTTTTGTGTATCTATTTTTATTATATGAGTCTTGTTACTTGAATTAAATTAATTTTATTTATTTAGCTACACAAAGTGTGCGAGTGAACACTCTGAGTGAACACCGACTCTTTGACAAAAGTGCCTATAAATGTATTTTTTTTGTTGTTAGCCTATTTTGTATCCCACTGCTGGGCAAAGGCCTTAACTTTTTTCTCTTTTTTTCTTCAATGGTTTAATTGAAATAAATGCTTTAAGTTTGATACTTACCTAAAAACGAAAAAAAAAAAAACAGTTTTCCTAAACTCATAGGCCCTTATTCATAATCCTATTTTATCTCTATTTTAGCTAAAATAGGTTTATAGAACGTTTGTCTTTATCTGTCACGTTGTCATTTCTGTGTGTAAGAAAGAGACAAACCCCATTTTAACTAAAATAGGTTTGATAAGTTTTATGAATAAGGGGGATAGTTTCAAGTAACGACACTACCCGCGGCCATGGGCCCTGTGATCGGTTGTATTTACTCGTAGTTGACGGCTATGGAGTTAAGCCAACTAATTTTTAATGACCCTATGTAATAAGTGCAGTTACTTGTGAAATTGTATAACATGTGGATTTGCTCGTATTGCATCAGCTGGCCTGAGTACCTCACCTGCTCATAAATGCTGTATCACCTTCCGGAATCGATTCTAAGAGCTGTGTGTTCAATCTAGTCACGTGGCTCGCACTTCGTCTCATTGATAGCGTTCCTTCGAGTATCTCCAAACTATTCATAGTTAGGTTCGTTGCAAGGGCTGCCGGGAAGAATGGTTTAACATTTGCTTTGTATTTACTAGCTGTTGGAATGTCCAATCTGAAAATAATGGTGCATTCAAAGTCAAATAAAGGGGTTTGAAGGTTTTGGCCCTAAAATCAGCCGCCATTTTGATTTTTTTTCAGAATCGCGGTGCACAACAAAAGTTATATATTCAGATAGAGGACACTTATACAAACAAAAATGTAATATAACATAATATCCTAAAGCGTCAGGTTTCGGAGTTATTCACCAAAATATAAGTCGAAAACAACAAGGATTTTTTTGTTTTTTTTCCCTCTAGGTGAGCATATTGAACTATTTAGGTAATAGAAACGTTATGAAACCTTTATGGAGAAGAAACAAAAGAAGAATAGACAATTTTTAAATAAATAATTAAACACCGCAATTTACAGTTCGTTTTTTAATCCTAGAAACTAATCTGACAAGTGTAATGTCAAACTTCTATACTAAAAAAAAATGAAAATAGAAAAGACTTAAATGTCAGATTAGTCTCTGGGATTAAAAAACGAACTATAAATTGCCGTGTTTAATTATTTATTTAAAAAATGTCTATTCTTCATTTGTTTCTTCTCCATAAAGGTTTCATAACGTTTCTATTACCTAAATAGTTCAATATGCTTACCTAGAGGGAAAAAAAACAAAAAAATCCTTGTTGTTTTCGACTTATATTTTGGTGAATAACTCCGAAACCTGACGCTTTAGGATATTATGTTATATTACATTTTTGTTTGTATAAGTGTCCTCTATCTAAATATATAACTTTTGTTGTGCGCCGCGGTTTTGAAAAAAAATCAAAATGGCGGCCGACCTTAGGGCCACCCTCCATACAAAAATCTTCTAACCCCTTAGCTAGCAAAACTTCGCAGTCGTGATGGGTATTGGTATCTAAACAGGATAAAACAGAAATAACAGTTACATGAAGTAATTATTTTGTTCATCGTGTTTAAAAATCGATACCTAAGTACTACCCATTACATCTATGAAGTTAATACAAAAAAAAAGTATTATTGAAATGCATATATCTACTGTCGTTAAAAGAATATTATTTTTTTAAACTTGGTACGCAATAGTAGAATACAAAGGTCTAAAAAGTTAGTTGAGAACATTTTCGAAAAATAGTGTTACAGCCAAATTAGACCGATTTTATAAATTTTCCATAGAAACAGAGATTTCTAGTTATCTTTTTTTAAATAATACATTTCGAAAATGTACTTTACTATCTTTTTAAATCTTTGTATCCTGCTTATGCGTATGAAGAAGTTTTATCAAAATCGGTTCAGAGCTTGAATGTTTGTATGAAATTCCGTACGTCGTAAACGCTCTATCGATACCCATCACGTTTGCTGAGTTTTGCCAGATAATTTTATTTGCCCCTGTATAAGAATAGCACATTAATATAAAATAACACAAAATGACAAACAATTGTCAGCAAGTTAGTAGCAGGATTACTTGAGCGGTGAATGCTTATGCGAATCCCGCACCCCCGGCCATAGGTAGAGGTTGAACACCGCGGTGGTTTTAGCCGGTAAGAGTCCGGCATGCCCTTCTGTCACCCCCACGATGGAGGAAGTTCATGAGGATTTCCACCGCGCACAAAAAAAAGGGATGTGTCGGAAGGACATCTCGTGACGGCTAGTCAGTTATCGACTGTAGTGCGAGAAAAAATTACATTTCTAACTAATAACGGTGCACAATATAGAGTTTTCTCTCTTCTATCTAAAGCTAGAAGTCAATGAGATTGAAGAGAGACACGTACCGGTATCCTTGCCTATTGTCCAGACTCCTTGTTTTCAGGTGACGTTGGAGTGCTGGCTCCAAGTAATTTTTGGCATCATCCTTTGTTTCTTGACCTAAAATAATAAAAACATAAATACAGTCTAACCTCATGCTTTCGAACTTATGAGATCTTTTACAACTGTGTGCGTAAAGGCAGGAAAATAGTCAAATTCGTGTATGAGGGGCTCGTGGCAGTTTCATCATTTCAGCCGAAAGACGTCCACTGCTGGACATAGGCCTCCCCCAAGCACCTCCACTTCAACCGGTTCTGTGCTTCTCGCATCCAACGGGTTCCTACAGCCTCCACAAGGTCGTCGGTCCACCTTATGGGAGGCCTTCCAACGCTACGTCTTCCGGTACGCGGTCGCCACGCCAGAACCTTTCGGCCCCATCAGCCATCTGCTCTGCGAGCAATGTGCCCTGCCTACTGCCACTTATGTTTGGCAATTCTTCGGGCTATGTCAGTTACCTTGGTTCTCTTGCGGATCTCCTCATTTCTGATTCGATCCCGCAGGGAAACTCCAAGCATAGCCCTCTCCATTGCCCTTTGGGTGACTTTTAGCCTTCTAATAAGGCCCATTGTGAGCGACCACGTTTCAGTGCCATATTATGTCATCACTGGCAACACGCACTGGTCAAAGACTTTCGTCTTGAGACACTGCGGTATGTGGGACGAGAAGATATTGCGTAGCTTCGCATATTCCCGAACGCTGCCCAGCCGAGCAGTTTGATGGTCTGTAATTCCCTTAAATATGAGCATACCTTTTTGATATATGCTGTGCAGTTATCCTGTTTACCTTTTTGACAAGTTTGCTACAAGTTTTGTAGGAAATCGTTACAACATGTTCGAAGTGAAAACGATAAACGAAACTAGTGGACACCACATTCAGAAAACATTTTGGTGAAATGAATACAAGTTTTTGGCTTTATAGAAAATATTGGCTTATACAGGGTTATTGGAAAAACACCAACAACCTCTTAAGACAACTTTTACTATGGGACCAAACATGAAATCGCGAAAAAAAAATCAGTTGCTCTTTACATTTATGTTAGTACAACTCGTCAAAATGTAGGGAACAGGTCATATAGTAAAATTTGTTCATAATGATGAGTACAATGACCTCTTAGGAGGTTGTTGGTATTTTTCCAATAACCCTGTATATTCAATGCACAAGTTAAACAATACAAAGGCGTAGGTACCTACTATAATGTTCTTTGTCGTCTATCAAACGGTATGTTGTTTTCCTCTCACTGAAATTCAAATCATGACACATTTATAGACCACAAACATTATTAACAATAATAAGCAGCTGGGACACAGGCCTCCTCTCTGTGAGAGCGCCGTTTTGAGAGCACTGGTGATGAAATAATTTACACAAGTAAAGTGCAACGCATAAGGCGTTAAAACTGGGCCAAAACTGCTCTCTAAAGAATGATTAAGTAGGCGTTTATATTGGCAAAATATTCTTCTGCATCGCTGTCAACGGGCCCAAAAAACTGGCAGCATTATCATTTTGTATGGCCTTATTGCCTTGAAAACATCGCGAAGATAACGACATGTTCTAGCTAGAACCTCGAAGATAGGTGACATTAGCTATCAACCCACACTGGGCCCGCGTGGTGGATTACGGCCCACTCCCATTCACGGAGAGGAGGCCTGTGCCCCAGCAACGTGTGCCCATGATTATGCTATGGCGTTGTTGTTATAGCCTTTAGTCAATGTAAAAGCCAGGCTTGAAACCGGGTTATAAAAAATACTAGGTATAGGGTGAATTTTTGAGACGGGATTGGGTGAAATCAGAATTTACGAGCAGTGGAACAAAGTGATGAAAGAAACAAACTCTGGGTGAAAACTCAAGAAATCTGCTTTAGAAAATACTAGAGTTATACAGGGTTATTGGAAAAACCAACAACCTCTTAAGGGGTCATTGTACTCATCATTATGAACAACTTTTACTATAGGACCAAACTTGAAATCGCAAAAAAAAATCAGCTGTTCCCTAAATTTATGTTCGCATAACTCGTCAAAATGTAGGGAACAGCTGATTTTTTTTCGCGATTTCAGGTTTGGCCCGT
Source organism: Amphipoea lucens (assembly GCA_947508005.1). Classification (NCBI taxonomy): domain Eukaryota; kingdom Metazoa; phylum Arthropoda; class Insecta; order Lepidoptera; family Noctuidae; genus Amphipoea; species Amphipoea lucens. Next base: position 15,677,294 of record OX382375.1, read on the forward strand.
AGTAAAAGTTGTTTATAATGATGAGTACAATAACCTCTTAAGAGGTTGTTGATGTTTTCCCAATAACCCTGTATAATATTGAGTAGTTATGGAAAATATGGTAGAGCAGTGGTGGCCCAGTGGTATCGGCCGCGACTTACGAGTTGTAGGTCGTAGGTTCGAACCCAGACAGGCGCTTTACTTTGTGTAAATTATTTCATCACCACTGCTCTCAAAACGGTGAAGGAAAACATCGTGAGGAAACCGGCATGTCCTAGAACCAAAAATTCAAAGACATGTGACATCTACCAACCCGCACTGGGCCCGCGTGGTAGATTACGGCCCACTCCCTCTCACAGAGAGGAGGCCTGTGTCCCAGCAGTGGGAACATTATAGGCTGATGATGATGATGGAAAATATAAGTTGGTCACGTTTAAACAACACAGCAGCTTGAAAAATAAACCAGATCATAGAGGTATCGTGTAACCCAGTGACTGGGTTGTAGAGGTCAGAGAGGCAGTCGCTCTTTGTAAAACACTGGAGTTCAGCAGCATCCGATTAGACTGACAGCATACCCCAGCATAGTTGAGAATAAACTAGGCAGACGGCCTAAACAAAGTGACATTCTATCAGTGATAATGATGATGGAAAAAGTAAAAAACGTGTACGTTACTCTAGCAGGAAAGTGGCTTCAAGAGTGATAATAGATATAGTTATAAATATTTTTTTCCTTTCTGTTATTGCACCTACTGTGTATTGTCTCTGCATCACCCTAAGGTAGACTGGTAGAAAATGCCCAAGGCATTAAGTCCGCCTTTGTACAGTTTTTACTTGTGCATAAAGTTTCAATAAATAAATAATGATAAATGATTTATTTTCTGTAAGTAGGTTTGTACAAACATTTTTACACATCAATCATATTTTTTTTTAAGCTAGATGAGGTCGTCGTTTCCTATCTGACTACTCTGAGAAGAAAGGCCGTAACAAACTCAGAGGTCACAGTCTCTTTTAAAGTCCAGACAAAATCTTGGTCAGATCATGTGAAGACCATGTAGATTGGTGTCTGAAATGATCTTTTGAGGAAAGAACCACACAGATTGAGCGGATCTGTCCAGTCAGTGCACGCATTTGTCAAAAATCGTGCAGCTCAACTCAGAACTTGAGGAGCTCAACGATTCGACGAACAATATCAAAGAAAGGACATTTGGGTAGGCCGCGTAAATTAGTCAAACTGCCAGATCATGATTAAAACTTACTAAGAAGGAAAACAGAAAAAAGAAATACAGAAAAAAGAAGTACAGAAAAAAGAAATGACCCACACATTCACAATAATTAGGGTAAATACTTTACAAAGTAAATATTCATGTCATTGTATATATCAAATTCATAATGTCAATGTGTATATAAAATATGAGTGGAACGTATAATTAGTGCGTGTTGGACTGATATGAGCTACCGACAAGCTAATCTCAATCCTATTGAAAGTTGTTGTAGAAATACGAAACGCTTTAAAAGCGATTGTCACTTGTCTAAGCCCTCAGATGATGATGACAATAAAATTGGGGTCGTCTCCACAATCGAGAGAATCGCGGCGATCGTCTCGTCGTGCCATCAAATTTTCGCCGCGATGATATTGCCGTGTGGAAACATGATCTAGAGAATGTATAGAAATACGTGGCACGACGATAATATCGCCGCGATTCTCTCGCTCGTGGAGACGGCCCCTTAGACATAGATTTTTATTTTAAATAATACCTGAGTAGCGAGGAGTGTGATATGTTACACGTTTTGCCTCTCGGCTATCATTTTGTTTGGTCCTCAACATGGTCACAATTCGTGCACAATGCTCTCAAAGCACGCAAATACTGATTTACTCTAAGTTAATAATTACGCATACAATATAGGTGTATAAATAATTTTCCTCATTAAAACCATTTGACCATAAATAAAGTGACTCTTAGATATTGTTATTGGTGCAGATTCTGTTGTTCAAAAATAAGTTCAGTGCATCTTTTTCTTTCTATTTAATTTAGAAAAGGACAGAAAATAAATTTTAGTTTAGTCCTCTCAAATTAATCAGCACCTGACGTAAATTGACTTAATTTTAGTAGGTAAGTTTTTAATCACGTCTAAACTTGTATGGAGTAGTGTCAGGCGCTGATTAATTTAACAGGACTGAACTAAAATTTATCTTCTGTCCTTTTCATAATGAAATAGAAAGAAAAAGATGCACTGAACTTAAAAGTTTAGTTTGTGAACAAAGGAATCAGCACCATTGTTGTACAAAGTGTTAAAAATTAACCCGACAAACTTTAAGAGGTGCTTTAGACCATCGAACTGAACAACTTTCACTATGGGTCCAACTACGAAATCACGAAAAAAAAAAATCTGCTGTTTCATATATTTTGGTCAAGTAGGTATTGAACTTTTGTATTAAACAGCAGATTTTTTAAATAAGGCAAGATTACTTTGTAAAATACTATTTTGTTTAATACGGTTCTAAAACAATCTATAGATGCATCTTAAAAAAACATAAAAAATACAATCGTACGCACTTTTATCATCTTGGCATTAAAACAACTGTAATATTTAAAAAATAAATAATCTATATTTCAGCACACAACTCATAGTCACAACAGTAAACATACAGAATGTATATTTGTCATAGATTTGTATAAACATGCTAATATTAAAAAGGAGAATTAATTATTCTCTGGCTGAATTACTAATTAATATGACTCCTCGATCAACAACTAGGCCTATCGCAGTCCACTGCACTGACAGATATAGGCCTCTCTTAGGCTCAAAACACCGTGTCCTCTGACTTCCGATCCGCATCCAGTTTGTCCCAGCCATCTTTATAAGCTCGGTCCATCTAGCTGGGGGGTCCTAAACTACGTTTGCCGACACGCGGTCTTCACTCCAGGACTCGTCTGCTCCACCGGCCATCGGGCATACCATTCCAACTACTCAGTACTCTCTATTACTTTTTTTTACTATTACTATCTAATTTGCTCAAAATCAGGTCCATTTTAAAACTAAGGTCATCTATAGATGATTGGATTTGGTTTATAGATGATTTAGTTTGGTTTTTGATGTCCATGAGCGCGGTATCCAGTTCTATCAGATGTTTCGAAACGTCTTTATTAGTAGTATTACTTTGTAATATGCCAGTTTTCAAATTCTTTATTTTTAAGTTATCTTGTTTTATTTTAACTGTAGCTTTATATATTGCGTCCAACTTTTTTTTATAATTCTGTGATCCTAATTCATCATCCATTTGTTTCTTCCGAGATTGAGCTTTCTCAAAAATAGCCTCCCTTATATGGGATGGTAGAGATCTGTAACATTTTGATTTTGGTACACTTGGACTAAGGACGAAGACATTTAAAATTTTCTTCCTATTTGTTAGCATATCTTCTAGCCAATTCGGCAAAATTTTCTTAAATAGTCTATTGTAGACTAGATGTTCTAGAGATCCTAAAAACTCGACTTGTTTGCATAGTCTTCTGACATTTCCTAAAACTTGTAAATTATGTAGATCATTGACAGCTACACCCACCATTAGATTCATGAGAACTATGGATGCTAGTATTAGAAATATTAAAAATACGACGCGAATTACTAACAATGAAGTAACGAATTCTTTGGAGTCTTGTGGTTTGACTAGGTCTTCATAGTCGAACTCAGAAGTCATCATAACTATGGTCTTGACGAGGGCAGCCCAAGGAGTCTCGAAAGGCATTTGTGAATGAAACTGTATCATGAAGCTGAGGGCGAACCCTATCACCAGGAATGCAAAAGTTAAGAGAATCTGAAAAGAAGAATACCCAATTAAATTGCAATTAATCTGTTTCTAAAAGAGGTGCATTTTGCCAACAAGAAAAATAATTCTGAGGTTGATAGTGGCGTAGTGGTAGACTAACAATTATAAAATGATCACCTTGATAACGTTTGAGGACACCTTTCCAAACATCAGCACGTAGTATCCCCAGTTGGGGAACCGGGACAGTAAGAACATCATCTCCAGCCAGGACAGTAGCAGAGCCCCCGTGGCCACGTGTCTGGCCCAGTCCACTCCGGTCATGGTAGTCTCCGTGGCATAAGGTAGGATCACAGCCAAGCATACAGAACTGAACTTTACCCAAGTTTCTAACTGAAAGAAGTATCCGTTGCTAACGTTCATGTAGAGGACTTCCTGCAACATAATTTCATGGTGTATTTAACAGGATTTTTAATAGGTAGAAATAGAATATTGAGAAGTATGTGAGTGAAGTATTGTGAAACAAAATAAGGCGAGGACATAAGACGACGCAGTTTTCGTATTGGAATCATGTTGGTACAATCATACGTTAGACTTGTTTAAATACATAAACACAACAACAATTTATTTATCGAAACAAAAGAAGATATGAATCTTCTGTGGATTGTATGCATATTAAAGACTCACCTGGGCAACTATCAAGATAATAGTAATATACAAGACTACTGCCCACCCAGTAGAATTTAGAATCAGTGGTGGAGGATTCTTTGTATCTTTGTAAAAAAATACTGATATAATAAACGTTGTCAACGATAGCACAAAGAAAGCATTAAAAGCTAACATCATATAGAAGAAAGGCAAGAGAGCTTTCCACTTTAAGTACAGAAAGCTTTCTAGTAATGGGTGTACCAGTAGGCGCCTCTGTCCATACCTATCTCCTGTCTTCAGAAGCGCATCTATGACCTTCATTTGTACCTTCTCTTCAGCTTTAGGTACTAACATTTTATAGTTTACTGTGACTTCACACTTGGGATCTTGAAGATTTGAATCATTGGTTGAAATACATGTATCAAAGATATCTTCCATAAATTCTGTAGGCTTTGACAAGTTGTTCATAATCATATCTATTGCAGTATTCCTACATTTATTAGGACCGTTTGTAGTGTGAGATATATCTGCCCCTTCTTTGAGAAGTAGTGTGATCATATCTCTGCTTCCATAGTGACTAGCTGTGTGAAGTGGAGTCCAGCCCATATCATTTATGATATGTACAGTGTCCTCATTATTGAACATGATAATTTTTGCAATTTCCACATTATTGTGAATTGCAGCTATGTGCAAGGGCGTCGAACCTTTCTGAATTCCGTAAGAAGTCCTGAGACTCCTGTAAGCGTTTTTGGTTAAAAGTATCTTGACACATTTGGGATGATTGTTCTCTACAGCAAAATGTATAGGACCATAACCTTTTTTGTCATCAGCTGTTAGGTAATTAATCATTCTCCTAGTTATTGTATAGTCGTGATCTAATAATGCTGTAAGTACTTCCAGGTTTCCTTTTTGAGAAGCTACATGGAAGATGTTGACTTGTCTCGTCAGTGTTTTTGTTATTAAAGCTCCTTCTTTAAGGAGTCTTTTAACGCATTCGAGGTGTCCGTGGATAACTGCTTTGAATAAAGCAGTTTCTCTTTGACTGTTAGTTGTATCGATAACGTCTTTTTGTTTTGCTACATTCAGGATTTCATTTAGTATTTCCACGTTTCCCTTCATTGCTGCAAAGTGGATTGGTGTCTCACATTTGTTATCCTGAAATATAAGATGACATATTTGATATACTTTTTTAATAATGGCCAAGAAATATGTAGCAATGATATTTATGATATTAAGCGGCTACAGTGTCGGAACTTGATGTCTTAATTTAAACGTTAGCATTATGATTAAAGGAGTTACAAACTCTTGCTGTGATACTGGCTCCTGCTTCTATCGCGGCGCTAACTCCTGGTCCCCATTCCTCTAGGATAGCTTTATGAAGTACAGTATGCCCATCCTTGTCTTTTAAATCTATAACATCTGGAATATCTACATCGCTGATCCCGTGTGTTGCCAATATCTAAAAAGATAATAACTGATTATGTAATATAAAAAAATGCATTATCAAATCATACATTGTTATTGGAGATTGCAAATGTCATTGGTATTATAAAAGGCCTTAAGTCCAACGGTTTTGTTGGAGATTGCAAATGTCATTATAGCAACGTGAATATGAGGACTATGTATGTATTTTTTTTCTTTCTCAGTTTTAATGATTGTCTGGCGGTTTGAGTACTTTATGTGGCCTACCCAAATGTCCTTTCTTTGTATAAAATATTCCTTTGTTTTCTTTTTATTTTGTTAATGTTCGTCGGGTCATTGAGCTCCTTAAGTTCTGAGTTGAGCAACACGATTACAGACAAATACTTGCATTGACTGGACAGGTCCACTCAAATCTGTGTGGTTCTTTCCTCTAAAGATCATTTCGGGCACTAATCTAATGGTCTTCACATGATCTGACCAAGATTATGTCTGGAATTTAAAATAGACTGTTGTGACCTCCGAATTTGTTTCGGTCTTTCTTCTTAGAGCATTCAGAGTGGTTAGTGCATTATACATATAATCAAATCTGAAATTGAGATGGAAAAAACACTTGGCTAGACGTGGTGATGGCTGGTGGAGCAGAGCCCTAACGGAATGGTAGCCGAGAAACGATAAAATGAGAGTTGGCAGACCATTAGCCAAGTGGGTGGACGACCTTCAGAAGATCGCGGGGAAGACCTGGATGAGACTCGCATAGACCATGGCAAACAAGCATGGCGCAAAAGGGAGGTGGCCTATACTCAACAGTGAGTGGAAAAAGGTTGCCAATGATGATGATGATATCAACAAATGCTTACAGACTGTAATTATGCCTCACTTCCCGCCATGGTTCTTGTTCTCACCTGCAAATGTTCCTTAAGTTTTTTCTTAACACATATATGCAATGGGGTTTGTCCTGCACGGTTCAGCCAATTGACAGGCACCTTGTTAGCCACGAGCACCAAGACCGCTTCCAAACTGCCTAATTCTACTGCGGTGTGAAGAGGAGTGTCAACTGTCTTCCTGTTCCTGATTCTGAAGTTCTGGCAGTTCGAACTGATGAGCATTTTCACTAAATCTGCGAAACTATAATCGGGTGATACGTATTTTCATGACATTGTTACAATTATTAACGTTAACCATGTGTTGATTGTAAGTGAAATGAAATTTGATATAGTCTTTTATTGTCAACATGTGTCGATACATGTTGCACTATCCCATCTTCCTTGCACGCGCTGCCATCGACAGCAACGCAGAAGAATTTTTTGATGCCCTATGATTTATTTACCTTTGTTTTGTTTTATATACATGTACATATTTTTATTTTATTATGTCTATTATTTGGTAACTGGTAAAGAAAGATTTCTGTAATATGTTCCATGTGTTGTGGGACAGTTTCTGTGAACTACAGTCTCAAAATGCAATAAAAGACATGGCTAACTGTTGGGTTGAAATACTTAGGATTGTCGCTTTGATGGATATTATAGCATCGCGGACCCGCAAGTTTACCTTTAAATGCCACAAAATAGAAGATATTGCATCCATAAAGTTCATGAGTTGAGAAGATACGCGGTTTAAAAAACCGCAAAATGACATACTTCTGTGGATCTATATTCTGATCAGCATAGTATGCTGACCCGGCGATGTCAAGGGGGGTTCTGCCGACGAGGTCACGCGCACACTGCTCTGCGCCTGCGGCAATCAGGAGGCGCGCGCAGTGAGACTGACCACGTGCGCTCGCCGCGTGCAAAGCTGACCAACCCAGTTGGAATATCGGCAGCTGATAGTGGAACAGAAAAAATCCTTCAAACATTTGTTAAAAAATTCACCTTGTCTGGGTAATTACCTACATTGTTAGCAAAAATAAATGATTCTGTATACACGGCTACACATCAAGCTATACATAACCAGTATAAGCCGACTTCTGATTATAAGAAAAACCTATATAATGCGAGGTCAACTAAAACTGGAAATGTATAGCTTGATGTGTAGCCGTGTGTACAAGGCTCACTAACGCCGCCTCCTTGTATTTTCAATACAATGTCACGAAACCTTTTTACAAATGTTTACCAACAACGCCCCCTACTCAATGCCATTCAAGCACCAACAGATCCTAGTAGCACGCTGCTCTAGTATGAGAATAGCCCATGTTACAGTGTAGCCAATCGGCGTTTTAGCTAGGCTGACTGGTCTGTCCAAATATTTTTTGAAAACTATTTTTGTGGAACTACTATCGAAGTTATTATGATAACTGAAAAAAACTTTAATTTTATCTTCACCGTTTTTTGAAGTGAAACTTTACACACGCTTGACTTGGGGAGTAAGCTGGCGAACGCGTGACGTAAGCGTTATGAAAAGTGTGATCGGGCGAGGCGAACGGGAGTTGAGTGGGGGATATAAGCAAGAGAAAGCAGTGCGCGCGCGCACATTTTCTTTTTCTCTTCCTCTCATAGTCAAATACGTTTGAAGTTTCACTTCAGTCGTGTGATCATAAGCACACTCGGTTTTTTTTTTCTCAAAGATTCGCTGTCGTCACCAGATCAAATGGGTTTGCTGCAAAAAAAATTATAGAACAACAAAGAACATACGCTTTTTTCGAACTCCTTGCAGTTATGGTCAACTGCATTATCTTTCCAGTAGGTCGGCAGCTTTGCCTTGCTTGCGCCGAAGTCACACTTCACGTTGACCAGCTCTTTGACGTCCGGGCTCAGTTTCTTGACTTCCTCCTCCGTTGCTATGGTCATTTCTTCCGCATCCAGTCTGTTTTGCAAATCTGTAACATGTTATTGATATCTTGGTCATATTTTTTTTATCTTTTTGGATAAGGTTAGAGCTGTTGTGGACTAGTCTTGTTTAGTTCTAAAGCTTCGTATGTACTAGTGACCACAACCACGGGTCTGAACGACGCCTCGGCTCAAGGCTGTTCAAGTGGACACGTTCCGCAACTTGAGAGGAGATCGTTTTTGGATGAGCCATATTTGGTTGATTTTTTATTACATTCGAAGGAAGCGTTTTGTTAGCATTGTTTCAAATTAGGCTGAGAATCAGCACTTTTCGAACGTCAAAATTACATAAGACAGTCCCCCAAAACTCCCGCTCTTCAGCACTTCCTAGTGCTTTCGCATAAATTCGTATAAATTACTAGCTGCAGCCTCAGTTGTTGTGAAATCCATGCTGCTCAGATGGATACTCTGCTTAGTAATACAAATATCCTCGCGGCCATAGTATATACCAAAATGAAGAGGTAAAAAAAACAAATTAAAAATTACAAATTTTTCACACTAATATTGCTAACGAACCTTCAGGGAATCCAAGTAAAACAGCAATCTGCCTCACATTCCCTGCCCAAGCGGCTAAGTGAAGCGGCGTCCGGCCAAGTCGGTCCAACCTCTGCCTTTCAGCCCCAGCGTTGAGGAGTGTAGTGAGGGCATCGTCAGACCTCATCGCAGCCAGGTGGCAGACTGATACACAGTCTATGCCACAGGTCGCGTTGGGGTTAGCTCCAGCCTTGATCAGTCTGGAAAAACCAATTACATTTTATCAGTTCAAAATTGAAAAGTAATTAATAAATAAAGTCTTCCAGATCGAATTTCGGCCATGGGGACCAATCTCAGCGGAGACTTCCCTTCGGCGCAGGAGACATTATAGTGCACAAGTGTGTGCGCCGACACAGGTGCACTCTCTCTTCCCTCACTCTCATTGCCCGATGGGACGGCAATCCAACTTGACCGACCAACGGCTTAACGTGCTTTCCGAGGCACGGGGGTATCACACCGCCAACTTTCTTACTCAGGGCTGTTAAAGAAATTCTCAATGGAAAAAACCCAATAACACTTTGCCCGACCCGGGAATCGAACCCAGGACCCCACGCTCAGCAGTCGCTCTTACGATCACAAGACCAACGGGGTAGTTAAAAAGGCATTGTCTCGACTTACGAGGTGGTCTTTTCTGAGTGCGAGTTAGATATACAAGGTAGGTAGTCAATCCAATATTTGATTTGAAAGATGATCAGTTTGGGTAAGTGTGGTCATAGAATAGATTCCTTCACCTCTCAATTTCATTTACATCGCGATGCTTGACTGCTTCTAGTAACAACGTGTTTAATCTCGTGAATCTTCGGTTGGCGGAGCCGAACTTGGGAAGGGTGAGTGCGGGGGCCATCAACTTGTCGTCAGAATACAAGGCTTCTGATGAATCGTCATTTTCCAGTCCAGATCCGGAAGTTGTCTGTTTCAGAACGGGTTGGCGATCGCTGGAATTATAATGATTGTCAATTAAAGTTTTGAACATACACCTTCATTCCTTATAACAGGTGTAGACGTCTAGTAACTGAAGATTTCGTAATTTTATTGAAATCAAATCCATTTTATCATCATTTTCCCCCATTTATTTTATAGCCTTGCGTTTGACAACTACGCCAGCTGCACTATGAAATCATTTCGCTAGGCCTAAGAATAATTCATTTCCAGAAATTAAATTCTACTGCAATTTCACTTCATTTAGAAAACTCAAGTTTTTTTTTATAAATAAGGCATTTCGAACTCACGGACGATACTGATAGCGCCAAACTCGTGACCAAATTTTAAACGAGCACTGAGGCATGTTTACCGTCGGAGCTTTCGAATGCTACTAGATTATGTGTGCACCCAAATGTTGAATTGGGTGCACATTCGGTGAGGACATTTTTTGCCGCTGGTTGTGTATCTAGTTCTTTTTAGTGATCGATGGCTACGAGCCACAATTTAGATTGTCATCTTCGCCACTTGAGACGCGACTTGCGCCAGGCAACAAGCGCGCACGTCACTTATTTCCGTCTGTCGCTCCGCAATCGGTGGCTCTTAACAAATTCTTTCATTGTACTCTCCACAGTCGCTGTCGCAAGACGCTTGTCGCTTGAGCTTGCAGCTCGTGGCCACCGGGGGAGACAAAGAATAAGGTACTTACTCCACCGTATCGAAGAGGCTTATACTCCTGGGTCGCTGCAGCGCTGCACGCTGCACATCATTTCCGCTGACTGTTGGCTGCAAAAACGGCTGCACATCATTGTCGCTGACTGTTGGCTGCAAAAGCGGCTGCACATCATTGCCGCTGACTGTTGGCTGCAAAAGCGGCTGCACACTGCACCCCTCATCTTTGGCTGAGTAGTGGGCTAATTTCAAATTATCAAAATCATCATTCAGCCGAAAGCCGTCCACTGCTAGACAAAGGCCACAATGACCAAAAAGTATAGCCACAATGACCGACATCTTAATTGCGTAACACACTATAAATCGGAATCTGAAACATTTTGAAGCAAATTGCTAATCCATTGCTTCATAAGTTCGATTTGTCTGCTCAACACGTAATAATGTAATGAATGTTGTTGAACTGTCAAAATGAAACCGATTCAGATTGATGTGTTACGCAATTGCCTCGCGGTTCTGACCATTCCGCATCCAGCGGATTCCCAAGACCTTCACCAGAGCGCCTAGACTAAGTGACATTTTATCAGTGACAACAATGATGGAAAAGTTTAAAATGTATTGTACTGACATAAGCTACCGAAAAGTATTGTCAATCCTACAGGCTGATTGCGTAACACACTATCAGTAGCAATGGGTTTCATTTTGACAGTTCAACAACATTCATTGCGGTATTTACATTGTTGAGCAGACAAAGGAGATGGCATTTTTTGGCATTGCTAGTTTTGGAAAGGTACAGAATACAAAGCTATTTTTAAAAAAAAGCGCTTATTTTTATGTATTGATAGCCAGATTAACGTTATTATTGAGAATTGGGATTAAATCTCGTTAAATATGAGTAAGTTGAGCAGCCGGAAGGCAAGGCTTTTTGGACTTGTTATACTATATGACAGTGTTGTCATGGCAAACAAACAAACATTTAGAAGATGACACACAAAACTTCACAAGTCACATTCGCAGTCTATCAAAAAGTATACTCTGTGGCTCGCTCGCTACTCTATTTTGTGCTGGCGTGAATGTTTTGTGCACCCAAAGTTTTACGTGGATTTTTACAACGACCTGGCTTGCTTTTGGATTTCGAAGACTCCTACCTTTCTGAACGACCGTTGCTAGACTTGGACCTCGACGTTTCGTTCTGCAAGAATTAAGTCTAGACATGTAGGAAGAAAGATATACTTTGTTTATATTTTGATTGACAGCTCTTTAAGTGGCCGGGAAGCTATAAAACAATACTGTTGCAATTGCATTGTTGGAAGAAGAACAGTAGGATGCTGTGCCCATATCATGTCAATCATCTGGTACTTGGCATGGGCACGGCATCAAGATAGCCTGTCTCCCTCTGCACCTTTCTTAGCTAATAATTATATTGCTTACTTATATATGATGATGAGCATGAGTCAAATATTATGATTAAATACTGGTTTTTTATTGTACCTACCTACAATAATCCTGTCATCCTTAGATAATTATCGTTAACAATATTATATGCTTAGATTCCGATAAGTGAGTCTCTAGAGTCTCCTGAGTTTTCTGGGATTACTGAGTTTAATTAAAACTGACCGAGTACCTACACTTGAAACTGTAATTAGGATTAGTGGGTAAATCATTGAACTAAACAAACTTCAACAAGTAGTTATTTATCATTTTTGCAGTCATTACAAAGCCTAATTAGCGATATGTTACGCATACAATAAACATTTATGCGTTAAAATAGTAATAGAGGTAAAATAACCTATTAAAGTACAAACATTAATGCACTTAACCTCACTTTTACAAAAACTAAGATTTCTCTTTAACCCCATTGTTATTATTTTTTATTTATTTGTTTAACAAAAGCTCATAATTTTTCCTATCAAACCATGCCACTTTTATTTCTGTGGAAACTAAAAAAGTTTAATGCCAGCGTTCTATGAACTTCTGCCATTCTCCTTTATTTTTATTAAAATCTAAGTTTTGACGGTGTCATTTTTACAGAATAGACCGTCTGTTTTGCAAGTTTAGCAATCAATAAGATTATATGAACTTAGAGGGTTGTATGATTTTAAAGATTATAATTCTGTAAAGTCATATTATTTTGTTACGGTCGCGAATTAAATTTTATCAACACCCATGCTATAAATCCTCTATAAAAGTTTCTGAAACAGTTAGCTTATTGCCAACATTAAAAACAACCAGTGTCATAGTAACCATAATATCATCCAAACGAGTGTTATAATGTTGTACTAAATTTCATTATGCAACTCGTTTTCAAAAAAAGAACATTGTCATGCACGCACGTTTTACTACCACAGCGCAGTAATTTAAATAAATAACTTATAGGTTATTCGAATTCATGTCGTATCCCGCCGGCCGCCATTTTTGTTCCATACTAGTATTGCAAAAAAACTGTTTCAGATCCTTTTATAGAGGATTCATATCATGGGTGTAGATAAAGTCTTGTATGCAGTTGCATACAAGACTGACTGACTGGCAAGACTGTACACAGTTGTGTACAGTTGCATACAATTATGTATTTATAATTAGGTATTAAAACATTCGACATGTGATACTATTATCATACTCGGCACACAAGGCGAAATACCCCTTATTATACAACAGTTGCATAAATAACTATTAATCAACATACAACCTGACACTGACCTGCAAATTGCAAAAAAAAACGTAAGAAAATTTGAATTTCGCAGCGTTCTTAATCTCAGATAATTTACATTCCCTACTTTAGAGATTCTAAGTTGATTTTTGCGTGACCATTTGTACAAAAAGGTTCTAATAAATTTTTGGTTGCAATGGAATTTGAACTTTGTTGGAGATGACATTCAGTTTGTTGTTCTCCAACTTGAAAATTATCTTAAATTCTTAATTTAAATCTAAGTAATATACGTGGCTTTTTTGTTTTATCAATGAAATTGTTTATAGGTGCCAGTACTGATAGCAATACAATGGTGCATTCATATTGTTAATTATCAATGGATTTGCGATACTTCGTGATGTAATTAAAATAATTAAAGTTAGTTGTTCTCTTTGATCAACAACTTGCTATGGTAATTTAACGACTACGTAGCTATTTAAGTTATGTATTTTGTACCTATTTCATAAATAAGATTCTTTGAGATGTACTTATTTGTCGTGATGGCCCAGTGGTTAAGGGTACCTTCTCATGTACGACGTTGTGGTTTCAAATCCGGGCAAGTTGAAGAATGCACAGGCTGTTTGCTGTGCCTCCATGTCGCACAGTTGCGCGTACTATGTCCACGTTCCACGTACTCTGGCCGCACTTAATGATCTCATTATCTGACTAGCCTTTTCCCAATAATTATGTACACACTAACTTAATGATCTCTTGCGCTTTAATCCAACAAACGATCTGTTTGCGGACGAATGGACGAAGATTTTGTCGGCATGTCAGAAGTACTGTGTGAGGGATTTATGAAAGTGTTGTTACAAATTTATAACTTTTTACTTGATGATTTTATCTTTTATGTGTGCATTGTATGTCTTTAATTTCTGAAGTTAGTTTTAAAACGTTTTAATTAAAGTAATAAATAAAGGGACGGGATACTGCTATAAACCTGGCACAAACCAGAAGGGGGCAATTCTCGTAATTTTAAGGACATTCAAAGTTTGATCTCAGTCTCAATCTGTCAAAAATACCTCTAATTTCCCTACATTTTTGACAAGTTTTCGACTTAGAGAAGATTGCTTAAGATTGCGACTAGATTTTGAACGCGTTTAATTACCTACGGGAATTAACCTTCTGGTTCCGTGTTGCAACATACACAGGCACACACAGACACAAACTCACACACGTAGCATCACCATTTATTACACTAGCGACTCGCCCCTGCTATACGCAGGTTTTTACGGCTTGACAAAACATCGAAATTTCTTATTATAGTTAAATGATACATGATGTATTTTCTGTAAGTAGGTTTGTATAAACACTTTTACACGTCAATCATATTTTTTTTAAGGTCGGCGTTTCCTATCTGACAACTCTGAGAAGAAAGGCCGAAACAAACTCAGATGTCACAGTCTCTTTTAAAGTCCAGACAAAATGTTGGTCAGATCATGTGAAGACCATGTAGATTGGTGTCCGAAATAGTCTTTTGAGGAAATAACCACACAGATTGAGCGGACCTGTCCAGTCAGTGCACGCATTTGTCAAAAATCGTGCAGCTGAACTCAGAACTTGAGGAGCTCAACGATTCGACGAACAATACCAAAGAAAGGACATTTGGGTAGGCCGCGTAAATTACTCATACTGCCAGATCATGATTAAAACTAACTAAGAAGGAAAACAGAAAAAAGAAATGACCCACATAGTCCTCACATTCACAATAATTAATAAAAATAAAAATACTTTACAAAGTAAATATTCATGTCAAAATTAAAATTTTAATTAAATTGTCAAACTTAAATATCGATGTATTATTTAAACAAATCTTCCGAAATAAATTATCTAAATGATGGCGAAGACCGCATCCAAATCCATTCATACAAGCAGACACGAAAAGTGATTTTGTTTTAAACTACGTAAGTATAGAAGATTCACTATTGACGTCACATGTTGATTATAGATAACGTTGCAATGTAGTACAGGAGACACCCGTCACATAAGTACCCACAGATTAAAAATAAACTGGCAATTACTATGATTATAGACTTTTGTCCAGGCGTTTCTCTCATAATAATAGCACTTCAGTTCTATTGCACTACATCTCAGACCAAATAAAAAAGTAAAGACAGCGCTGCGAACAATACAGTGAAGCATGCCAAAACTTCTCCACTCTGTGCATACACGCTCACACGCACACAATACCTATTTACAATCAAACAACACCTCAGTAAGTGCACATACGTTTACGAAACCGGCTTCACTTTACTGTTGACAGCCCTCTGTCTTGGTTTTTTATTTGGTCTGAGCACTACATATAGAAGGCACTACAGACTTTAATACTTTGTACGTCTTTTTAACCATAAACAATAAAAAAAAAACAGGTTTATAATGAATAACTATCACTGACTTACCAGAATAACGAGTATTCTTATCACTTATCACAGAAATGTTGTTATTTTGCATGATTTTCGCACACGGTAAGCAACAACATGGATGCTTGCGTTCTCGGTAGACAGTGGCGAAGTAACTTGTTTATTTTTCCTCGTTTTGCGTCTAACTAACCGGTCCAGTAGGAAATATCTCTTTTACGCTGATTCATTCATAAGTTAATATTTATTCATGTGTACTCGTGGCTAAATAATAACGGCCGCGGGTCGATCAAAGGTTAAGCTACGCTTGCCGCGGCCGGTTCGTGGATGGGTGACCATCCAATACATGTCGAGGATCTTTGACAGTCGTTACGGGTACTCAGAAACCCGAAGTTTGACATCCAGGCAGCCTTGTCGCGCGTTCGCCCGACATTTTTGTTACGTAACAACCTAATTACTATTAATTGTACGTTTTTGTTATTTGTACTGACTTTGATCCGTTGTTGGACGAAATAAACGTTATGTATATTTATTTATAGACTCGTTCCCTACTATGGGAGGCTAAAAAAAATCGAAGGACACATACAGTAATTTAAAGTGAACCAGAACTGGTATTTTGTTTTTTTGTTAACCGTATACTCACAGAATTATGCATATATTTATTTATTTTATTTTACAGTTTTTGGTAAACTTACAGCTAAACACTTTTGCACGATGATTGATAGTAACAAAAATAAGGCCAATTAAAAGTTTTCACAGATAGAAGAGAGCATGTAAACAAAAAAAATATATTTGAGAAGGTCATCATCATCATAATCAGCCTATAATGTTCCCACTGCTGGGACACAGGCCTCCTCTCTTCGAGAGGGAGTGGGCTATAATCCACCACGCGGGCCCAGTGCGGGTTGGTTTGAGGATGGTTGGGATTTGAGAAGGTATTTTGAGTAAATACATTATCATAATTAAAAATGTTTCAAACAGCGTAAATTCTGAGAGTATATTATAATAATATGCTATATACATAGATATAACATGATTCCTAATAGGTATTAGTGTTGGTTATGTTAAGGTAAAATGATCTTCCCTATATATATTTGGACTGCAATAGTGGTTACTAATTTTATTCATCATCATCATCATCAGCCTATAATGTTCCCACTGCCGGGACACAGGCCTCCTCTCTGTGAGAGGGAGTGGGCCGTAATCCACCACGCGGGCCCAGTGCGGGTTGGTAGATGTCACATGTCTTTGAATTTTTGGTTCTAGGACATGCCGGTTTCCTCACGATGTTTTCCTTCACCGTTTTGAGAGCAGTGGTGATGAAATAATTTACACAAAGTAAAGCGCCTGTCTGGGTTCGAACCTACGACCTACAACTCGTAAGTCGCGGCCGATACCACTGGGCCACCACTGCTCGTCTAATTTTATTAACGTAGTCAAAATGTAAGGAGGATAATTTGTACCACAATTACTAAGTACTATTAAGTATTCTGAGCCACAATTTAAGAGCTGGCAACGTCGCAGATAGCTGTGCAATATTCCGGTATTTTTTGCTAATTAATATTACTAAATTAAATGAAGAAATAAAACATTTAGAAGGTTTCCAATTGCTTTATTTACAACTAAAACGAAATATTGAGTGTCACGATGTTAGTTTGAAATTCATAATCAACATTTTATAATTTCATTTAGCAATAAACAGCGAAATATTTGACTACCGCGGATTTTTTTCCTGTTCCACAATTTCTTCAGATTATGATTAAAAGTGTATACGCAATTGGAATGTTGTTCAGTAGGACTAATAATACGAGCTAGATTTAGACTATAGTCCCCAACATTACATACGCTACCTGACTATTTTTATATGCTATAAAACAATGTAAAATGCGCCCGAGGGCCCATCAAAGGCTTAATGCCACACAGAATGGACCGTTCACCAGGTAGGAATTTGTTAATAAGTACAAAATAAGAGGAAATGTAAGTAGTCCAAGTGTTAGCTAAGCTGAGCAGTGGTGGCCCAGTAGGAACGGCCGCGACTTAAGAGTTGTAGAACGTAGGGGTAGGGGTTACTGACAAATGCGTGCACTGACTGGACAGGTCCACTCAATCTGTGTGGTTCTTTCGTCAAAAGACCATTTCAGACACCAATCTACATGGTCTTCACATGATCTGACCAAGATTTTGTCTGGACTTTAAAAGAGACTGTGACCTCTGAGTTTGTTTCGGCCTTTCTTCTCAGAATAGTCAGATAGGAAACGCCGACCTCATCTAGCTTAAAAAAATATGATTGTCGTGTAAAAGTGTTTGTACAAACCTACTTACAGAAAATAAATCATTTATCATTTATTTATTTATCATCCTAGGTTCGAAATCAAGCAGACACTTTACTTTATGTAAATTATTTCATCACCACTGCTTTCAAAATGGTGAAGGAAAACATCGAATAGAACTAAGTATTCGAAGACATGTGTGACATCCACCAACCTGCACTTGGCCCGCGTGGTGGATTACGAGGCCTATGTCCAAGCAGTGGGAACGTTATAAACTGATTATGCTAATGCTGAGTGTTAGCTCGAATCTTGAAGATTGTCTCAGTTAGACAATTATGTTAGGATCAGACAAACTTGAAGTATTTTTTAGGTTAGTACAAAACAGCAAACAGACTGAGCGGCCACCGGCGATAAGGCATCTGAGAAGGAGAGTTCATCTTCCACTTTTAAAATCAAGTTAAAAAGCACTAAGTTTTCTTACCTCACGCCTTAAACATCATCCATACTAATATTATAAATTCGAAAGTAACTCTGTCTGTCTGTATGTTACCTATTCACGCCTAAACCGCTGAACCGATTTAGATGAAATTTGGTATAGAGATAGTTTGAGTCCCGGGAAAGGACATAGGATACTTTTTATCCCGATATTCCCACTGGATCGTGACTTATGCGGATGAAACCGCGGGGCGCAGCTAGTTATACCATATAGTTATCTACTTTTGTCTACTAACAGATTTCTATTCTACAATTCATCTGTAATTTATGTAATACTAGCTGCGCCCCGCGGTTTCACCCGCATAAGTTTCGATCCCGTGGGAATATCGGGATAAAAAGTAGCCTATGTTCTTTTCCGCGACTCAAACTATCTCTATACCAAATTTCATCTAAATTGGTTTAGCGGTTTGAGCGTGAAGAAGTAACAAACATATAAACACACACACACACACACACACACTCACAAACTTTCGCCTTTATAATATTAGTGTGATATGATCGGCGACTAAACAATAGAAAATCAATTGTGTCTCATTAGCGGCGCTTGACAGATAAAGCTACATTTACATAACGGAGCTGTTTTGTAAAACAACTACTTAGTGGTTTTGTAAAACGGCGGATTTTACAATTCATCTGCGACATGTACAGTCAACAAAAGAGATAAGTATGCAGGATCGTCGGATATAGGTAGTTGAAGTTTAGTAAGAAACCGATGGATGTTGTCGACTGAAATTTAATTTGATAAATGAGCTGTTTGTTTTCTATTAATATAATTCGAGAACATCCATATATTTCTTACTAAACTTCAACTATTTCCGCTATTTCCGACGATCCTGCGTACTTATCTCTTTTGTTGACTGTACATAATAGAGAGAAAAAATTTAATACAAAGTGAAAAAATATCTAAATCAAATAAAATCATATCTAGATAATAATAATATCTGGATATATATTATCTCGAAAACTATTGAATTTCGGCCATACATATGGGGGCTTCAATTTGTTGCATTTTGGCTTTGCTATCCGCTCCTGACGGATATACGTCGAATTAAAAGAAACCTTGTATATAACTGGCGAAATGTAGGTGTATTTACTAGGTACATAGGTCACCTCTTCCTAATCCTTCGGGGAGGATTGGTCGTGATGTAAAATGTTCAAAGTCAATGCATTTATTTCAAAAAGGCACTTTTGAACGTCAAAAATTAAATTACAATACAATTGATTCTAGTCGCCCCTTCCAAAAGGTAGTTTTCGTATGGAGAAGAATGGGCAAGAAACTCCACCGTTACTCTTTTAAAATGTTTTACAATATTTAGCACAGGTACATTAATTATATACCTAATAATATGTGAGGACGATGCACCTAAAATAAAATTACTATACCACAATAGGTAAAAGAATTAAAAACGAAACCATGACAATATATAAACTTATCTGATAGATACATGGTGTTCACATATTTACAAACATGGTAAAAGTAAATGATTATAATTAAAAAAAAAATTAACAAGTAATAAGTCGTGTTACATTATGTGTTATATAAAATGGAACTTCTGTTTAATTTTCTACGTGTTTTATGAAATGTACGGTCACGGACTAGGACACAGAGGCATCTTAATATTCTATCAATACAGGAATTTCGCTGAGATCCAATAGCCATACAATCTTGGAAAAGTCCCCGATATCCCCCTCACTATAAAGTTATAGGTGCTGCAAGATGCAAGGGTGAAAATGGAAAAAGAGGAACAATTTTTACTTGTGCACGCTGTTGATACTTTTAAATGAAATGCTTTCAGTCTCAGTTAGATGGACGGACGACCTAAAGAAGGTGGCTGGGGTAGACCGGACGCGGAAGGCGGAGGACAGGGTGCTGTGGCGCAGTCTGGGAGAGGCCTATGTCCAGCAGTGGCCTGCGATAGGCTGAGTTGATTGATTGAGTCTCAGCGTATGTAATCTATGCTTTTAAAAACCTTATCATCATCTGCCCAGCCTTTTCCTAACCGTGTTGGGGTCCGCTTCCAATCTAACCAGATGCAGCTGAATACCAGTATTTTACATGAAGCGACTGCCTGTCTGACGTCCGCAACCCAGTTACTAGGTAATATCTACGATAGCCATTGGTAAGACTGGTTGTCAGACTTTCAGGCTTCTGAAGACCCGTAACGACTGTCAAAGATCCACGAATGAGAGCCGGGACCAATGGCTTAACGTGCTTGCCGAGGAATAGATTGTTTTTAAAGTTGATCACCCATCCACGGACCAACCGCGCCAAGGGTAGCTTAACCTGACCGATCGACCTGTGCGGCTGTTATTACTTAGCCACAAGTCCCTATGTTTATTAACATCTCTCAAAACAATCGCACGTTTTTAAAAACCTATTGTATAAAAAAGGATAATATAATGTCGGAATAAAATAAAAATAATAAAATAAATAGAAAATCGGAATATTTTTTTAAAAGCTTTTGTGGGGCGATTTATAATGAATGAATTTAATGCATATCGTTGAATTTTTAAATTTAATAAAACTATATTTCCCTCAAACTATTTCACAGATTTAAAAAGAGCCATGTCGATGCCGGAGTATATGGAACCACCTTTTATTGAAACCTAACATCTTATTGGATCTCAGGAAATATTATTTACTAACACCAAGAGGTACCATTTTCTGCCATTGGATCTTAGGCGACTCATTAATGATGTGTGGTTTTTGATTAACATAGCGAATGACTCGATTGACTGCCCAGAACTCTGATTCACAACCATACGACAGGCTATCGTATCGAAAACTTGACATTTTGATAACCTGATTTGACTTCCCCTTAACAGCAAATAGCTGTTGGAAGAATAGCGGGCGTCTATTTGATTTAAACTGACAAAATTTTCGGGTTTTGGACTTGTGAATAGCGTTGAGAAGACTCCTACGATAACAATGATTAATGTTCGATACGATACGGAAGCATATCGAGTGTTTGTGAATAAGGGGGCTGAACTATTGGCAAAGTTAGCATTTCGCACTAACATTATTGGATTACGTAAAAGGCCGCTTCGAGGTGTGCCTTCTGCCACTACTAATTATAGGAGTAATGCTTTTCTTATAAGAAGCGCTCGAAGCTTCAATGATGTAGGTACTCGTATCTTCTGAACATGGTGTTGACTTATTTTGCACTAAGACAGCGAGGACGCTCTTAGTCAAATCATTTTTTGCGAACGATACGCCGTCTAGTGGTTCTTAAACTCATATGTAGTAACATAAATACATATATAAATTAATTAAACTAACTTAACCTGCTTACTTATGTAGGTACACAATGTACTTTAATAGTTAGGCTTTAAGTAATCGATGTGTTATACAGGGTGTTACGGAAAGGGTATATCAATACAAACGGGTTGAAGAGTGTATCGGGTCTAGAATCTCTGTACAAAATTTCAGCTCAAAAGCAGTAACTTTGAAAATGCTTAATATTTTTTTATTTCGATAGTTTATTAAATTGAAATTATAACAAACGTGTCACCGCACTACGAGCGTCATTATCCATTGTCTGTAGTGTGTCTGTGCGCCTAGTACACACACATCACGCCGCCGCGCGCCAGTGCAGCGCCGTGATGTCGAAATAAAAAAATATTAAGCATTTTCAAAGTTAATGCTTTTGAGCTGAAATTTTGTACAGAGATTCTAGACCAGATACACTCTTCAACCCGTTTGTATTGATATACCCTTTCCGTAACACCCTGTATATCTGTGGAGGCTTGTTATTAGCAACTTGATAATGTGTTGTTGTTACCTATTATTTGTAATTAGTCTGTAAGCCTTCTTAAAAGTAGTAACTACACACTACAACTACTAGAAAATTTTCCTAAACGTCGCAAGTCAAGTCAAAACACCTTATCTCCTATATTTATCGTAACATTTCCTCTAATATATTAGCCGCGTGGACGTATAACTCCATCCGGTGTATGTACACCATCCATCCATCCGTAGGCAGGCCCCACCACGTGCCATGAATTTTAAAAACAATAAACTTTAAGACTGGAACACGGTTTTATTTTGAAGGTTCCGTATCGTAGTTGAGAAGCGGTGATGACTTATGACCAGTGATCGGAATAGGCTGAGTATATTTACCTAAACTTCGGAGAACAGAAACAGAAAGTGGAGACTTCCTTACGACGACATTTTTTTTCCCGGAATTCGGGAAAAATCTTAAATAAATTGAAAGTAAGCTTTATTTAATATGGGTAAAGGCTATTTTTAACTAAACTTGCGTTTACCAAATTTTCGGGATTTTCACGTAAAATCCCGAAATAAATAGTCGAACTTTAATTCATGTATTCCAATTATATGTAATGTATCATATAACGGTTAATTTAAGGATGGTAAATATAATTCGAATGGAAATGGCACATCTGACGACAGTCGCATGCGACAGGTCAGCGTCAGTCTTGCTGTGACCGCTGAGGAAGGTGCACGAGTGTTGTTTTCAAATCGGACGTGGAAGCACGTCGAATACTCAAAAAATTATCGCTTTATGCATGAATGACGTCTGTCGTAACGACTACTCGTAAAAGGGAAGGATACCTGTGCGTCTAGTCGCAGCGACAAGATTTGTGTATTGGTTTGAACCCAACACAACTTGTATGGTCTGGTTCAATCCCAGGCAGATATGAACTTTTATTTGTGCAGTTCTGATTTGAGCGACACAATTACTGACATATGCGTGCACTGACTGCGCAGGTCCAATCAAATCTGTTTCTACATAGATTAGTGTCTGAAATGGTCTTTTGAGGAAAGAGCCACACGGATTTGGAAGGTCCACCCCACCAGAACCACATGGTTCTCACATGATCTGACCAAGATTATTTCTGGACTTTAAAAGAGACCTCTGTGTTTTTTCCGTCTTTCTTCTCAGAGTGGTTAGGAAACACCGAGCTCATCTATACTCCATTTACTATAGCATTATACAGAAGTTAAAAAAGGGTTTTTTTAGGAGCACACTTTGTAATAAAAGTACAACAAACCTTATTACAGTCAAGATAGATGTGGAGTTAAATATAATCAATTTAAATAACAGCAGTCACACTTACTCGTAATTGTACTTATTTAACCTATCTACCTTCTGAAATTACAAGGCTTTCATTTAATATTATTTAGTTTTTACATAAAATATTGTCGTGTCAATGTTTAAAATCTAAAAGAAGCGGGGGCGGACAGTACCGGGAACGTTTTTCATGTCACTATAACTACCAAATCTAAAATGTTACCTATTCGATTCATGTTTTTTTTTTTTAATTTTGTCGGTTTATATAAGTTGATTTTAAAAACCTAATTGTTACTAAAAATTGTTTCATTTCATGTACCTATCAAGCATCGTGACGAGTAGATAGATAGAATATGCTTTATTGTATGCCATACATTGTTACTAGCAAAAAAAGCACATACATTGTTTATTAAAATTTTTTGAACTTAACTTGAAAATAAAAGTTTTCGAACTCCTGCTTCTGCGAGCCTCTTTTTTCTAATGTTATAATAAATGGAGTATAGTTTAAAAACATAATTTATTTTTTCGTGTAAAAGTGTTTTTATGAACCAATTTACAGAAATAAATATTATTTATCATTATCACTTCATATCAATGTATTCAAATGCGTGCTCTTCCTTAAGTCTTTATTAAATAAACGTGTTTCCTTACTTTCAATGCACCACGGAACCCTAATCCACATGCTTCAACCACATACGTCGAGAACGAACTCTCGCGTCGTGTGATCGATTATTTAAGACGGTGAGAAATTATTAGCTGTGCTTGTAAACTTCACTGCCCAAGTAAATTAAAAGTAAACCGTTCCATTTTGTAAATTGTTTACGTGAGGTAGAATGAAGTAGAGGTGCACTTTGAGGGGATGTTAACATACATGCCAATTTTTTTAGGTTTATTCAAGGTGAATACGACATTAAATTAAACTGCGTATAGTTAGTGAACCTGCCTATAGTTAATGAAGTTTCCAGTATGCATACAAACATTTAGTCAAATATATCCAATAATTTAGTCACTATAGCTAGTCAAAGATCGGCATTATCAGTACCTACTATTTAGTTTGTTTCAAAAATCACGTTTTCAATTTCGATGCTAGGATTTATTTAATACTTTTAATATAATCCTATGCATTATTACTATCAATGTTTTCATTTATTATCGTCCCCACATTGATTTGATTTGTCCAGTAGATAATAGTGATTTTCATGTTTTCATTTTCATTTTCAAAAAATGATTCTGGTTCATCGCTTAGGCATTCTAACTGATTTCAACATCCATATTTCTTTTTAAGATTGTATCAACACTCAACTGCATTGCAAAAAGATTGATATTCGTATAAATGGAAATACCATCAATTGGAAACAAGGATTTGAATAGACCTTACATTTAAGATAAAGACCTCGGTAGGAACTCGACAAGGCTATTTTAATGCACCCCAGTTTTTTGTATTTTTCAGTCATCATTCAGTCCATCCCATTTCATGGATATAATCGAAGTAAAACTACCTAGAACAAATCATAAAACTCATCTCCTTAAATCTAGATTATTCTGCTTCAAAGTCATGCCGATAACCAGCATGCGGGTAGTGCCTAGATACGGCCATAACGGCCGGCTGATATTACGTCATCTTCGGTTTATGAAGACTTCGATGAGCGATCCTAGCGCCCAACTTCGGACTAAACCGTCTAAGTTTCAAGTTACCGGGTTTGTAAACATAGGGTTGGATACGGTGTGCGAAATCACTAGCAGTTATTAAAGTTGTTTCTGACTGTATTTTGTCAAGAAGGCTCAGCCACTATGGACTGCCTCTTTGGTGGCTCTTGTCTAGTGGTGGCAAGCGTTACTGCTGAGCATAAGGTAAGAAAGGTAAAGTAAGCTAAAGGTAAGGAAACCCGCTAAAGAATCTGTAAAAAAAGACGGGTTGCACTCCGGGAGTGCCGGCGGAAGTGAAAACATGAATATTAACGTTGTGCATTTTTGATACTTATTTTTCATTAATAGATGCACTTTGTTCAATTTCCATATTTTAAACACTCTATATACACGAATTTTACGAATACACAGCAGTGTGGCCACTACACAGACGGTCGAGCAATCAGCTGTCACTATCCATGGATGCACGTGACACGCTGTAACATAAACACACACGAACATTCGCGCAAGCGCCCTGCGCCGCCTAAACGAAAGAGCAGGCATACATTTTCGCCGCGCCGTAGAAAGAGAGGGGGATACTTCCTGTCCTACGCCGCGCCGGCTGTCTACTCTCCATCCGTCTTACGAATTTTCGATCAGGTCACGTGTCCTGACGCGATGTCCTGACGCGAGTTTAACATTTTTTACCCATTACAAAAAAAGTGTACAACGCCGCTAAAGAAGTTTTCACTTCAAAAAATCGAAAAACCATTGGACACAGTATAATGCATCATATGACTCCGCATCAAAGTTGCGACAAACAAATACGCGACAAATGTTAGGGCGACAATACGATATGTCGACCAAAGGAAAACATAGGGACACAGTATATATACTTCTTATTCTGTTTATGAAACATCATTTAAATTAGTCCAATATTGGAGGAGAAAATAGGCGAGAGCCAACCATCGAATTATGACTTTTTGCTTTAGGCTTTTGCAAAAAGTCTCTCCGACCGCATTTCCTCTTAATGTGGCATTGCCTAGTTCTAATATTTTTAGAGTTACCATACCCTTAACTAAAAAGGAAGTTGTCCATCTCTTTCATTGTCTGTCTGTCAGGCTGTCAAGACGGTTTTTCTCAGAAACTCTTGGAGGTGTCAACTTGAAATTAATATAAAACACTTAGGTCTACAGTTTCTTGGAGTTCTAAAATCAAACTTCTAAGTCAATGTAATAAAAAAATACTGACATTTATGCGACATATTTTGATGCTCGTAAGTAAATCAAAACCGTTACTTGCCTTTGACTTAGAATCATGAAACTTGGCAAGAAGCAGGGTCATAGCACAAGTAAAGGGAAACAGTCCGGAAATCAGTAATTTGTAGTTCTATAAAAAATGTTTTGCGATTACAAACTTACATAAATTTGCAGTTGGAGAATTGACCGTGACGTACATCTACGTATATCGATGTATGGGAGAACATATTCTACGAAAAAAATTAAGCTTGTTTTTGGGATAAATTCAACCCAAGTCATCATCATCTGTCTAGCCTTTTCCCAACTATGTTGGGGTCGGCTTCCAGTCAAATCGGATGCAGCTGAATACCAGTATTTTACATGGACGGACTGCCTATCTCACCTCCACAACCCAGTTACTCGGTAATAAGATACCCCTGGTTGTCATATTTTCGGGCTTCTGACGACCCGTAACGACTCATCCTAACTACGGCACCATTATTGGGCGTGGTCTGACACACATTTGGCCGGTATTTTTTTTTTGGATTTTCAGACACCTAAGATAACAACCGTCATAGATACTTGTTGGACGCGCCCGCACAAAATATCGGCCCGTAGGTCCCCCTGTATCAGCCACCACGGATGGATTATCAGGGGCGTTGATGGAATACCTGTGTTTTCAACTTATTTTCTTAAAAACTTTGATTGTGTTACACAAATCCCGCTAACTTGATTAAAACTTGAAATAATAATGTTTCATTATTATTACAGCAGCAATGTATAGGTATGTTACCGGCAATCTGTATAATTCAGGTATTCTATACAATACCTAGCAATGTATAGAATACCTGAGGCGTCCAGGCAATGTATGAAATATTATGAATATTATTGTCCGTTACATACTTTGCCTAGGTAATGTATACATTTCCTAGGGATTGTATAGAATACCTGCTGGTTCACCGGCAATGTGTACATCTATACAACATCTATACACTGTAAGGGCTATCTTGCTTGCAACACACGGCCGCTAAAGTAATACTTGCTAACAGATATGTTCATCGTGTGCACGTGATTTTTAACCGACAAAAATAAAGGGGAGGTTCTCAATTCGACACGTATTTTGTTTTCAAATTGGTCAGATGTAAGTTTCTTCTATAGTACTTACCTATAAAATGACAGACAAATAAAACAGCTCATGTTTGCTCAAAAGGAACTTTATTAAAATTAACAATTACTCATTAAAATAATCTTTGTAAAAAAGGTAGGTCATATAATACTTTTTTTTTTTGCAGTAGAATAAGAATACTCAAAAATATTTATTAATTGTCGCGTGGAGTTTACTGCCTGCTCCCACGTCTTCTCCTTCCCCGTTTTCGTCTTTTTCACACATTGCCGGCTGCGCATTCGGTACTGTATAGAATGCCTAGGCAAAGTATAAAATAAATAATATTTCATACATTACCTGAACGTTTTAGGTATTCTATACATTGCCTAGGTATTGTATAGAATACCGGATTATACAGATTGCCGGTAACATATATAAGACTCGTTTAATTCGTTATACAAATTGATATGTTTTGACAGTATTGCAATTGCATGATTTTTGTACTTAGGTAATTTGGGGTTCTGGTTTTTTGTTCGTTATATTGTTCGTGTCTCATGCACGCAAAATAGAGGGGCTTGTGGCTAAGTAATAACAGCCGCACGGGTCGATCGATTTTGGAAAATTTCTCAGAATTCGTCACAAAATATCATTTTTCTCTAAACTCTCCAATTGAATGGCGTTCATTGCTAGATTTAAGCTTCTCGCTCAAACCTAGCTTCTTCCTCACGTCAAACAACGGGCCACTCAACATTTACAAACAGTACCTAATTTTCTTACTGCCTAATTAACTTGCTACTTTCATTTTAAAAAAAGAATTAGGTTTACGCGCAAAAAAATTAAAACCCTTGAAATCCAATTTGTTTTCCGGGCACAGTTAGTATAATTATATGTATAATTAATGTATACAGAATATTGTAAAACTTCTTTCAAAGAGTAACGGTGGAGTTCTTATAGCCCGGTCAAAATAGACATTCAAGGTTACATTAATTCGCATAAAGCTGAAAATTGGTATGAAATATGAATGTTGGGAACTCCATTAAAAATAAATTGTCAAAAGTCCCCATCGATCGGACGTGTGCAAAAAAAATATTCAAGGTTAAATGTTGCACAAATAGGTTTTTTGCATTTTTCAGCTAAACGGTAAGTTTTATCATAAAAATAGGTGAGACAAAATTGTTCATCATGCAATCATCTACAAAAATTGTCTTTACACAGTTTTCCTAAGAATCACAATTTCGGAGATATAGCGATGCAAAAAGTTGAAAAAGTTGGACTATTAGTCATGATTCTTCTAACATAACGCCAACATATTTGAGTTTGTGTGTTTGAGTGTGCCCGACAGATATGCGTGGCGACGACGGCGGTCTTAGCTGCTGGTTGTACCTCGTGGCCGCAGTAATCTGTTCAATGAGGCGCCCCTGACGCAGGCGCTTCGCACTCTTAACCTTGTAGCAGAGGAGATAGATATCTTTGCTTGTACACGGAGTGAATTCACAAGGATAACATTATACAATGTAATACGTTTTAGAAACTAAGTTGTTATAATAAGGTTTGCTTTACTATTGCATTGGGTTGTACCTGTAATAATAGTTGTAAGTGATTAAATAAATACTTACATAAATAAAATATTAAACTATTGTACCTTTTGAAAGGGGCGACTAGAATCAATTCTATTTTTTTGGAAATTTTGACGTTGAAAAGTGCCTTTTATGTGCCTATTTGTTTGAATGTTAAACCAATTCCGCCATAAAAAATAAGGCTTTGTTTTAAAATGTACCAAGACAAAGGCTGGGGTCGCTCGGATCAAATATTCAAGGGTCCTGCCTGTGTCGGTACATAAATTCGGATCAAAATTCCGGGAACTGCGACACCGAGTGTCTGATGCATGTTTCATTTGTGTACAGCCTTGTGAGAGGTCGCATACTTGCAAACCTGTACATATTTTAAAGTGTCCAACACTATTTGATCAGAAAGTCTGTTTCGTTTCGCCTCGTGGGCGTTTTTGGAGGATATTTTACTTTGTAGAAGTACTGGAGTTTGTTTTATTGTTCTTTCAATAATTTAGTACCAATTGGACACAATATTGACAGGTAGGTTCTGCCCGCGCCTTCCACCGGCGTGGAAGTCAACTTTACCATAAAACATATCCCTTGACACTCGGTAATAGTGTAGCTTTCTATCAGGCACATATTTTTCATAATAAGCGATAAATGATGCTGATGATAAATACAAAAAATCATTTATTGTCACAATTAGCCTGTAATACAAACCCAAACCGTTCGTTCCACCCGCTGAGGACCTCCCACCTGGACATGAGTTACCTTGGGTAAACTGGAAGTCTTTAAACAGACTCCGGACCCAGGTTGGCCGAAGCAAGGAAAACCTGTTCAGGTGGAAATTTATCGACGACTCCGCCTTGGAGTGTAAATGTGGTGCTGTTCCACAAACGATGGGATACTTAATATCGTGCCCTGCGTGTCCCGTCAGCTGCACGTTACAGGAACTGATGGACGCTAGTGATGGCGCCAAACAAGTGGCCGAATTGTGGGCCGAGTACATTTAGATTGCCATCGACACGCTAAGAAGAAGATTGAGACGTGTTTGGAGCCTCCCTTTAGGCAAACAATGCCTGTATTAGGAGATTCCGCTCTTCCATATCATTGGCGTAGTATACATAAACTAAATGTGATGTGACCCTTAAGATTATTTAATTTTTTTTTTTATTGATGACTTCAATATTAAAAAGTTAACTATAAAAAACAAAAATAAAAAAATTATAAATTAAAACTTAAAAAATCAAATTAAATTGATAAATGAAGTTATTAACACTAAATAACATATTTTCTTGTTGTTGTAGTGGACAAAATGATGATGATAGCTGATGTTTATTTTTCTAAATTGGTTAAAAAAATTAAACCATGGCCGAAATACGGGACTATATTTTATCTGTAGCACTTCTTTTTGTGAACTTCAAATAATACCTATTTGGGGTCGGTTGGTCACAGTTCTAATCTTATTTTTTAAATCAATTGGTCGGGGTGCTCTATAGTTTAATTACTGCGACCAATTCTGCTCGCGCGTGATTGGTCACAGTTCTGACCAAACCTAACCCGTTGTGTTGTGGTACCCTAGGTTAGTTACTGCGACCAACTAAGTATGAGAAAAACTAGCCTAGAATGTTAAAAAGAGGCTCATTTATTTATAATACTGTACATCATTAGAAGCCCAAAATGTTTTTGGAGGTACAGTCAACAGCAAAAGTAGATGATAGAAATCAGAAATTCAATACTAATGAACGGAGTTCGCGTCATATATGGCAGCTGTACTAGTAGTAAATGTTTGGTATAATTTACAATCACATACTTTTGAATCACTTCGACGCCACACAGTTCATTAGTATTGAATTTCTGATTTTCATCATCTACTTTTGCTGTTGACTGTACATTAATTATAAAAAGCGGTCATAATTAGAATAAAATTTTAGAGGATCAATTACATATTTCCCTCTTCATTAGAAAGAGCTTGTACCCATGTGTACCACAAGTGGTACAAAATACCCTCTCGTCCCCAGTTCAAATAGATCAAACTCGACGTTCAGAGCGAACATTGAAAATATGTATAGAGTGTGGTTGCAGCAGATCTTAAGGCAAGTTAGATTAAACCAGACTAAAATCTCCAGTGGGTTCAACTTCGGCCAGCCAGTCATTGCGGTTTGCTACTACGGGAACAACTCGAATGTAAGTCACTTTTGTATTTAGTAGGCTCTATGAGCGACTGCCTTGTTGCTCTATTGGTCGCAAGTATGAGGTCCTCGTAGCCAAACCGAAAATCGTGAGAGTTCGATCCACGAGTTGGGCTAAGTTTTTTTTTTGGACTTTTAATTAGGTAATCCATACTTTAATATTATAAATGCGAAAGTGTGTCTGTCTGTTACCTCTTCGCGCTTAAACCGCTGAACCGATTTATTTAGATGGGTATAAAGATAGTTTGAGTCCTGATAAAGGACATAGGATAGTTTTTATCCCGATATTCCCAAGGGATCGACACTTATGCGGGTGAAACCGCGGGCCGCATAACGATGCAGCGACGATTACGCTTGAATTAATTTACTGACTCTCGAAGTCTTGCATAATCAGCCTATAACGTTCCCACTGCTGGGATGCAGGTCTCCTATCTAGAGGAAGTGGGCCGTAATCCACCACGCGGGCCCAGTACGGGTTGGTAGAGGTTTTGGTTCTAGGACATGCCGGTTTCCTCACGATGACTTCCTTTACCGTTTTGAGAGCAGTGGTGATAAATAAAATTACAATTAAGCGCCTGGGTTTGAACCCACGACATACAACTCGTCAATCAGGGCCGTTACCACTGGGTGACCACTGCTCGAAGTTTTGACTTGACAATCTGCCAGCATCCCAATTGTGTACCTACCATACTTTCAGTGCGAAGATTTTCAAGGAAATTCCTAATTCATTCTGCACAACAACGTAAATAACGCAGTTCTATATTATAACGGTACGCAGACACACAGGATGCAAGAAGACGGAGGACAGGGTGTTATGGCGCAGCCTGGGAGAGGCTTATGTCCAGCAGTGGACTGCGATAGGCTGAGTTGGCTAAGTGGACCTACGCAGAATGTAAGCGCTTCCAAAAAGTTTTTTTATTTCGAGATTCGAGTACAAATCGAGTTCCAGCAGTAACGTCCGGTTTGTAGTACAAAGTTTACGCTCAAAGGCCGCTGTTTATCTTTACAACAAATAAAACGGATTAGTTCCCCGAAGGTCTCTTATAGTTAACTATGAACTACAACCTTTTGTTGTAGCACGCGACTCTCCCGCGAGAGTGGGGAGACTATGGAAGATCATGCTAATTAATTATCCTATACATAAGAATTAGGATAAATATCTGTGGGATAACAGTAACACGCTTTCTACGTTTTTATCTCGCGACGAAAAAAAAAATTAAAAAAAAGTCGTTAAAACACTGACTCGATCGTTATAAAATTTCACGAATACGCAGCCTTGGACCTACAAAAGTATGTGGACTACTTTCATCCTGGATATTCTGATAAAAAATTATGAAATAATACAAAATACACGCGGACGAAGTTTGGATGTTCTCTGTGATAATTACTGAAAAATCAATTTACCCTATACATTGATGATTTTTTAAAGAAGTATTTATTTGATTTACGTTTCTTCGTAGAAAACAATCGTCAACACAAAACTATAAACAAATGACGGATATTATAATGCACTTTGTTAAATACAAATGAGATTAAGAAAATAGCAAAGATATCAAACAATTATATTTTCGTTACAGCAACGTTTAAATTCCTTTGTAATATTATCTGCTAACCCTTATCTGTTGATAAGGCTAACCGCAAATAGAGTTACAAATGGTTTATACATGACATGGTTTTGATTGGCAATTCACGTATTTTATAAGAACGTACACATTATAACCTCAGTCTCAATCTGTCAAAAATATCTCTAATTTCCCTACATTTTTGACATTGCGACGATAAATTCGAGAATTGGCCTTCCAGTTGCTACTATGTACAGACGCCAGCACATCAACTTACTACAATCTGTCAAATTTCTTTAATAGATTTTCAACTTTATCACTAAAACATAAGGTTCAAAGTTGATTGGGAAAATTTCACAGTTTCGGGTAGGTTGACGTGCTGGCGTCTGTACATAGGTATGTTAATTATAGGCAATTAAGCTGATTGCAGGTGATTATGAGAAAGAGATAACAGCATTCATTTAGACACTGAACTAATGAGAGGACGATAGAGTGAAAAATGTATAGATACATAATAATACCAACCTATTACCTGCTGTCCCACTGCTGGGCAAAGTGGTCTTCTCATACAAAGAAGGCACGACCATTGATCTGTACGCTTGCTCAAGACGGGTTATACGGTAGATAGAATTAATAGGAGTTCATTTAGGGCTGATTTTTCCATCGCCAAATAACTTTTATTCGAGGAATAAAAATGACGTTTGACGGTTTTTATATGAAATAACTGTCAAAATTTAAAAATTATTCCTCGAATAAAGTAATCAGCTGATTGAAAATCTGCCCTTATTTGCATAAAACATGGTAATAACCGGTGTTAAAATAGTATAAGAATGGCACAAACATGTTCAGCTAGGATACAACATAGCGATGGTCATACTTTGACAATTCGTAACCCATATTTTTTCGCAAAATGAGTTACGCATATCAAAATTTTTTAAATAATTTGGCGCTTTGTTTGAAAAAAAAATGATATAGGTACGTAAGTTATTTTGCGAAAAAATGTGGGTTACAAGTTGTCAACGTATAAGAATAAGAATAATTTTTATTCATAAGTTCACATAAATAAATTACATAAAAGTTACATCATTACAAAGTTACATATTAATATTATAAAGAAAATATTAAACTATGCCTAAAATAAATCTAGTGTATAACTTATATATATTGGTTAAAGGCCTAATGAATACAATAGCGACCTGCCTGATGTAGGTTTATTCAAACCTGTGTTTCAGGACATCACTTAACAACGATGAGTGCTTTAGTGCACTATTATGTTACTTTAGATAGAGCTAGCATTGATACATAATAATTATATTTTTAAATAAAAATTGAGTATACCATCGATAGCATGAAAAAGTTAACGGTTTAGCAAGATGCCTTGAATTCTTTTAACATTGACAGCGTTACGGACGAATTTTTTGATGCCCAATGAGGTCCTCCCTTTTTTTCATTTTTTAATATATACCTACTTGTACATAATATATAATTATATTTTAGTGTTAGCTAGTATATTGTATTTCGACTATAGTAATTATACTCATTTAACCACGTGTACAATTATAGATGGTGTATCATCGTGTCGAAGTCTTTATGAAACAGCAAAACGGAAAAACGACTATTAATAATTGTATTGTGGTTGCTTATCACTTGCAGACAGTGTAAACACTGAATTTTATTCTTTTCCTTTATAATTTATGCTATAAATACTACAAAATAATTGCAAGGTTATTTTTGTTTAATAATTGTAGGTACAACTGCTCTCAAAAACGGTACAGGAAAACATCATGAGGAAACGTCATGGCAAAAATTCGAAGACTGGCTGGTAGGTATTAATTATTTACTCTTTCCTTGATGTCAAAGTCTAAAAAAGTATCCTTTTAGGCAAAACGACCGTGCCACTTGTATTCCTTGTATTATAAACAAAATATAGTCGGTGGAGAACGTGTTTTGTGCGAAAAAAACAAAAATTGACACCACTACAAAAAAAAAAAAACTGTCATGGGATGTCGTGGGACACCCGGTTGGAACGATGTTCATAGAACATTTTGACCGTCACGACACTTTAGGTACGTAACAACACGAAATATTACGCTTTTTTCGGTTTAACTTAAAACCCAAAAAAAGCCTTTACTTATATAAAAACGTTGCTTAAAATTAAGTAATGTTTAGCGACTGTTTAACCATACATTTTTGACGTTTAAACGTCACTTAACTTTAATCATCGTTTAGAAACAAACTCCCAAGTGTGCAGAGTATAATGTTCGTTAAGGACCTCCATAAATTACATAAATCCATACTAATCCATACTAATATTATAAATTCGAAAGTAAGTCTGTCTGTCTATCTGTATGTCTGTCTGTATGTTACCTTTTCACGCCTAAAAAGCTGAACCGTTTTCGATGAAATTTGGTATAGAGATGGATTGCATCCCGGGAAAGGACATAGGATAGTTTTTATCCCAATATTACCACGGGATCGACACTTATGCGGGTGAAACCGCGGGACACAGCTAATAAAAACAATAAAAATAAAATTCGCTAAACTACACCTAACCCAACTCTTGCTCGTCATTCGTTTGTAGTCACAATCCCAACAGTGACGAAACAACCAAAAAAATATCATCTTGCCACCTCTATGACATTCCTAAGTCTGCCTGCCGATATTAGGAAAGGAAATTGATAATGATAAGGCGCAATCATTGGCTGTAGACGTTCTGCAGTGTCCGAGTGTAGAGTTATGTGACTGTGTTGTGCCTAAAATGTGTTTGGATATGTAGCCATGCCTATTATTAAAGGTAAGTTTTTTTTTTGTCGTTTATAGAGGGGGAGACCCAGGTGCAAGAAGCAGAGTGGTTTTTTTAGGAAATAGTTCTAAATTTTTTTTATGTTTGATGTGTTATTTGTACAAGGACACCATGTCGCAATAATATGTATTGCGACATAGCGATTAAAACTTTTTTTTTATCCTTGTCGTAGGACACCGTATTGGCTGTACAAATATTAGTCACGTCCAAACGTTGTTCTGTGTTAGTCTGAAAATCATATTTGTTTTAATTGCTTGCTATGTTCAACCTGTTGAACTACCTGCTTAGATTACCTATATCCTGAAATCGAAGCCTTAACTGTATGTGCGTGACTGCGCTCGCGCACAAAATAGGGTGGCAGGCATATGAACACGCAAACTGTAACTTGATCAGTACATGATTCTAGGACCCCTAGTGTAGAAGTTTTTCATAGGTTATCAAACAAAAAACATGCTTTTTCAAAGAAAAGTGCTATACCTACGCGATCAAAATGTATGGAACAGCTAATTGTTTATTTAATAACTGACGACTAATTCCCTCTCACAGAGACGAGGCCGGTGTCCCAGCAGCGGGAACATTATAGGCTGATTATGTTATGTTATGACGAATTTTAACGCAGGCGGATTCAGAATCATAATAATATAATGAATCCATGGTAACAGGTTGTGCGTCGATATTCCTACAAACCTGTTTCTATTATAGTTGACTATTTCTGACCTTTGTGAGGATGGGTAGGTAATACATATTATATACATTTATTGTATTCCGGCTGTGAGTATTGTTTTATTTTTGGATGAGATACAATTCAGCTGTTCTGCCTACACTAGCTTGAAACCTTTACTGGTTAATCTACTAACCCCCTTACTAATAAACGTTGTATAGCGTCTGTATAGTTACACAACGCTTTGTCTTCTTCTTTCGAAAGTCAAATTACTGACGACTGAAAGAGAGAAATCGGTGTGTAACTATTCATCTGATATACCTAATACGTTTATCAGTAAGGGGGTAAGTAAATAAACTCCAAACATTTTATATAAAATAAAACGAATTTTCCATACAAACCATTTAAGCTCTGAAACACATGGCCCTATATGGTTTCTATAGAAAATTTGATTTTATGGACAAGGTCAACCCGATACTGCAATAAAATTGTTACTTTTACTGCCTTTTTAGACTAGATTATTTAAAATTGTGTAGTTAATAATTTGTTGATGAAAAAAGAAACCATCATACGTTTTAATAAGTGGTGCAATATTTTAAACTATACTTATTTTGTTTTAGTTTTGTGTTATTTCCGTAAAAAATTAAATTATTATCGTACACGTTATTAGATGTAGCGTTGGAAGGCCTCCCACAAGGTGGACCAACGACCTTGTGAAGGCCGCAGGAACTTGTTGGATGCGAGAAGCACAAAACCGGTCGAAGTGGAGGTGCTTGGGGGAGGCCTATGTCCAGCAGTGGACGTCTTTTGGCTGTAATGATGATGATAATAATTATTAAATAATAATAATTATCGCTTAACTATAAAAAAAAAAAGTATGGGTACAAGAGTATCTAAATAATTGAGAAATTGGCAGGAAATGGTCGGAAGCAAGCCTATTGATAAGACCGATTTATCTACACTATCAGATCATTTTATACAACATATTTTTTATAGCCATGACTAAGCGAAGTTTCTTAGAGAATGGCATTTTTAGCTTATCTTTGTTCCACATAATATTATGACTAATTTTAAACTAAAAGATTAGCCAATAGTTTTGGTGCCTATTACTAAGGGACTAACGGGAGATAGTTATTGAGCGCAGCCAGTTCCGAATTAGCCCATAAGCAAATTAAGCAATTGCTTAGGGCATGACGTCTCGGGGGACACAATAAACAGCATCGAAAAAATATTTGTTAGCACATGAAAGGCAAGGCTGTTTGTCAGCAAGATATTACAAGACCCGGAAGTCATTCTATCTTTACAAACCGTTCGTCGATTATATTGAAAATATACGAGGCGACTAGTGGATAGGAGGACCTGTAGCGGTATCTAAAACGCCACATGTAAACAACGCGTCATACTGACGTCACGCAAATCCTGCATCTCGCAAGCAGAGTTTACCGCACAAATAGCATATAGATACAACAGCCCGACATGAATCATTGGGCAGTTGCCCGCCAGACACAACACCCGTCTGGTCGGAGGATCCTCCCTTTTCTATAGAATATGAGTGAACTTTACACCCTGTTCCTCATACCTCTATAGGCCTACCGGCGTGGATTGCTTAGGGCATCCAGTAGTCTTAATCCGGCATTAAGTGCAGCGGGTGAAAGGTAACATTCAAACGTGGCTTTGTCTGGGCTGGAGTGCATTACTTATGGTGCAATTACATTTGATCGTATTCACGAATTCGATTGCCTATGGAATTCGGGCAAAATACCAAGTGTAAATGAGCGTGGTCGAGTACGCCCGCCTTCGGACAACCTAGTCCAGTTTCATCGTTTCGGTTTCCAGATTCTGATACCTAGGTACCCGAATGGCGGATGACATGGCGTCCGTAGGTAGGTCCTTGCCCGAACGCGGGCGCAGGTCTTAGCCCTTTCCCAACTATGTTGGGTTCGGCTTCCAGTCTAACCGGATGCAGCTGAATACCAGTATTTTACACGGAGCGACCGCCTATGACCTCCACAACCCAGTTACTGGGTAATACGATAGCCCTTGGTAAGACTTGTTGGCAGACTTCTGACTACCCGTAACGACTGTCAAAGATCCACGAATGGCAGCCGGGACCAGCGGCTTAACGTGCTTTCCGAGTCACGCAGGAGTCTCATTCTGTAAAGACGGTCACCCATCCATGGACCAACCGCGGCAAGAGTAGCTTAACCTGATCAATCGACCTGTGCGGCTGTTATTGCTTAGCCACGGGCCCCTCCTTAGCCGATATTTTTACCGGGAACATTATAGGCTGATAGATATGCTGTCCATGTTACACATTCTAAGTAGATCATTCACAATTTTGTTCAATTGTTTTATAAGGTCGGTATGAAGACAATTGCAGACAGATTATCTGTAGTATGTAATTCTATTGTTGACTAAGATTACTAAGTCTTAGGTAATAGCACGCACGGGGAGTTCCCATACCTTACCGACACAGTTACTAAGAATGTAACGACTCGTAATTTATACTTTGATACTGTAGTGTACTTTGTTCAATAGAATAGAATACTCTTTTTTATGTACACCATATAAACCAACCAGTCTAACCAAGGGGTATCTATCGTGTTATAGTAACTGAGTTGTGTAGGTCACATGGGCAAACGCTCTATCTAAAACACTGGTATTTAGCTGCATCCAGTTAGAATGGAAGCCGACCCTAACATAGTTGGGAAATGGCTAAGCAGATTGATTGATTGTAGTGTCCTTTGTCCAATGGTTACTGGGTTTAACTGAAGGGAAAGGTCGTGAGTTCAGATCCCACTTGTTGCACTATTTATGTGAACTTACTTCTTGCAATAACACACTTAGTAACGGTGCTTGCACATTTATCAGCATCGTACAGTCACGTCTAAAAGTATGTATACGCTTGGCAATTTTCAATTGCGATTTTTTCGTGAAACAACGTTGAAATACGACACTTAACATAAACCTATGGGCTCGAAAATACTATTTTCGTAATAACATAAAATTTCATTCAAAAATAAAGGAGAAAATCGCCTTTGAATAAAGCCAAGTGTATACATACTTTTAGACGTGACTGTACGCACTGCACGCGTCGTACGCGCCGTACGCGCCGCATTTAGTTTTTTCAATATTCGAACTAGTTGTTCCTAATTATTTTAAAGGTTACTATTATTAGCACCATCTTTGAAAACGTTTAAATAGTAAAGTTATTGCAATTGTTTTTGTTAGCTTCAAATGATTGTGTTTTCCTCTTAGGAAATACGTACTTATTCTTTTTGAGTAATATTAAATGGTAGGTAGATATAAGTACCAAAATGTGCACACACATAGGACAAGTAACATTTCCAATGATTAACAAAAAAACATTGTACGAGTATGCCAATGATCTCATGAAGTGTTTTGGAAATAATAATTTATTTATCCATTTATTTCAGGCATCAAGGCCCATATAAATAGATACAATACAATATTAATATAACTTAAAAATACTACACTACTATAAATACATACAACATTATAATTACACTAAAAACTAACGCACACGAAGTGTCCGCGTCGTGTTTCGCTGACTGGTGTCATGTAGCCGGCCACGAAACCGGCGGTACACAACACCCTTCGGCCAGAACTCTTCCTTGAGGAACTTCTCGAGATGATGTGTTGGAACACTCACCACGAACGAGTTGAAGTCGTGTTGTGACGCGACTCCAACTTCTCGACCTTCAAAGTCCAGTTGGTCTTCACACGCATGTACTCCACGATCTCCTCAACCTTCGTGGAGTGGTTCAGTCTGGACACGTAGGTACAGCTGCGTCGGCGGGATTGTTGGACGCAGCAGCATGTTGGCTCCTGCCAGCGTGGTGCCGCACTGGTTCCGACAAGGAGGCTTCCTCTTCTTCTTCACCACCTTGATGAATCCATCCTTGTCGCACGTGACCTTCTTTGGACCCTGCCTTTTCAAAGCCTTGTTGGGTTTCGACCGGCTCCATTTACCCCCTTATAATCCTTGTGAAAGCTGAGGAAGAGACACTAATCAAATATCTCGACTTAGCACACGAGGTTGTTGACATGTGGAATGAGAGCTCGTCTGACATTGTGCCGATTGTCGTATCGGCCAATGGTCTGATGGCCGAAAGCCTCGACCAACATTTCTCAAGGCTCTCGTAAGGCGGTTGGATCAAGGGCCTGATTCAGAAGGTACTTCGGTGCTGCTCGATATGGCTCGCATTGTGAGGAGGTTCCTGTCTCTGGAGCCCTAACCACCGGTAGCTTGGACTCTACTCCCGACCCACTTTCACCCGACCCGGTTCACTATTTTGTATATTTTTAAATGTTTTTTTATAAGTACTTATTTTTTTATTTTAAGAATTTTTTTAAAAAAAATTAAGATTTTTTTTTTAATTTGTAAGATAAGGAATTGAATAAATAAACGAAAATGTAATATTTAAACAAAACTTATATCTAAATAAGAAAACATCGAACATTCTAAGCCAACAGATTCCTTTTCATTGGACGGGGAAGATTCCATTATCTTTTCACACACAGATTTAAAAAAAAACAACATTCTTGTATCATCGTAATAATTCGTCATTCTTTGACCTTCTACTAGTTTACCGACACTCTTAGCAAAAGCAATCTGTGTAGTTTATATTACCAGTACACATAGTGCGGTCATGCGATATTCGACAGTGTGAACTAGCCTAAAATGAATTTTAAAAGTGAAAAAAACGTGGCTTGTAGCAAGTGAATTATCAAAAGTAAAATAAAACTAAATTTTAAGTTGTGGCGTTAATGTGTACGGAAAAAGTGAAAAAAAACAGAAGTAAAATAATGTGTGTGTGTGTATGTGAAGTTTCTCGCGAATTAACCGGATAGTGTCAACATTGTCTTGCAATGGAAGAGCGGAGCCTCCTAATACAGGCATTTTTTGCTTAAAAGGAGGTTCCAATTATTAACCAGTTATGTAGGATTAGCGGCTATGTCGTTGTAATCTCATGCGGTTATGATTAGGATATAAACAATTTTTTTAATGTAACGCAATTTCGGAAATGTTCGTTTTGTATGATTCCATTGCATATTGTTTTGGCGTGTCGCATGTTGATTTGATGAACCGCCTTTTTGAAGACGTCTCGAGTGGATATAATTCCAATATTTTGAGCTATATTAAGACCATCTGATTGTTTTATTGGATTCTTATCAATGGCACTAACCGGTTTAATAACGTAATTACAGAAACAGTTAAAAAGCCATTGTGTCTCGCGTAGATCCACGTTTCCGACAAACGAAAGGTTAAACCAATTACGGATTTTTAGTGTACCTACCTACTAATATTTTTATTTAAATAACATGCTGTTGCTCCTCTATATCTACACGTCATTAAAATCTGTTCAGCCGTTTAAGTATATATGCATGAGTAATAAACATTTATTGGAAACTACCGAGTTAACGCAACTGTCTAATCGGTAAAACTGACGAATCAGTGAAACTGACTAATCAACGAAACTAGCAAATTAAATAAACTGACGACTGAAGGAAACTGACCACTGATACACAGGCTCGTTATGATACCTAGATCTATTTCTTTATATTATTTGGATATATGTAACTGCCTCGGAAAACACGTTAAGCCGCTGGTTCGAGCTGTCATTCGTCGATCTTTGACAGTCGTTACGGGTTGTCAGAAGCCCGAAAGTCTGACAACCAGTTTTACCAAAGGGTAACGTATTACTCAGTAACTGGATTGTAGTCACATTGGCAGTCGCTCCATGTAAAATACCGCACCGGTTAGACTGGAAGCCGGCCCTAACAAAATTGGGAAAATGCTACGCCGATTGAATCTGTTACTCTACTTCGTCCCATTAAAATCTGTTCGGCCGCTCAAGGTTAACAAACATGTATACTATGTTATGATGGATCTATTTGTTAATATTATTTAGATATAACTGTAAGCGTACTTAGAAAAGGATTGCCGTAACTACTAGGTATCTTATCTCCAAACATATAAAACCGAATGTCATGATCCATTCGCAAGTACATCGACCTAATTCAGCCAAAGATAGCCATATTTATATACCTATAGACTAATGTAACTGTTATTTATACTAATGTAGCTGATAAGTAGTTGTAGTTGAAAGTGCCGAAACGTGGACACTGACAGTCGGGCTGGTCCACAGATTTAAACGCTCCGCAGACAGCGGTCATTTTGACCGCGAGAGACATCATCCGACAAACACCGGCGGCGCGGTCTTTTTGCCCCCTATGTGCGTTGGTAGTAGGTATAGGATTCCCTTTGCACTATCGTTCGCGGTCAAATTGACCGGCCCGGCCCGCGCTACCGCGTTTCGCGCTTTAAAATCGCTCAGCGCGCTATGGAGCCGACTATACTCGGAGTTTCTTTGAAGGACAAAAATAGAAACAAAAGAAAAAAGAAAGCAAGCTAATGTGATAGTGGGCTGGCCATGTTTGTCGAAAGACCGATGGCCGGTGGAGCAGACAAGTCCTGCATTCACAACCACTCGATGTTATCTTAGGAGTCCTCTGAACGCTGTTCACAAGGCCAAAACCCGAAAATTTTGTCAGTTTAAATCAAATAGACAACCGCTATTCTTCCGACGGCTGTTTGATGTCGGGGGCAAAGCAAATCAGGTTATCGAAATCTGTCACTTTTGATACGATAGCCTTTCGGATGGTTGTGAATAGCTATGTTGGAATGGAGACCGCGTATCGGCAAGCGTAGTGTGGGACGCCCCCCAGCTAAACGGACGAACGACCTAAAGAAGGTGGCTGGGACGGACTGGATGCGGAAGGCGTAGGACAGGGTATTGTGGCGCAGTCTGGAAGAAGCCTATGTCCAACAGTGAACTGCGCTAGTCTGCATTGATTGGACTGATAGTTATATTTATTCAGTAATGTTATTCAAATAAGTAGGTAATATGGCAATGCTGCCAGCCTTTTGGGCACTGTTCCTATTGACAGCGATGCGGACGAATTCTTTGATGCCCTATGATTATCTTGTTTATTTTTTCATATAATTGTACATATTATTATAGTTTATATGTTAGCTTATATTATGTAAATATCTATACAAATAAATTTTATTGGAATGCGAAAAAAAAGTAATACCTACTTATGTCCGTATGAAGTGTAAGAACTTACATTTTCTCATTACTAAAATTCGTAGAAAAAAAAATCAAATCAATGTAGACACTACCCGGTTAATACCCGGACACTACCCGGTTAATACCCTTACACTACCCACTACCCGGCTAATACCCGGACACTACCCGGCTAATACCCGGATACTACCCGGTTACAACACCACCACCAAAACACAGAATGCCCGAAGTAATGGATTGGAAAGTGGACTCTAAATGCTGTAAAAAAATAACTTCATTATTCTCTGAAGGCAAGTATTGCGCTATAACTAGCATGAGATCTGTGATTTATGGACATCTTTACATATGGATATACCTTTGAGGTTGAATTT
This sequence comes from Amphipoea lucens, assembly GCA_947508005.1. Lineage (NCBI taxonomy): Eukaryota > Metazoa > Arthropoda > Insecta > Lepidoptera > Noctuidae > Amphipoea > Amphipoea lucens. The sequence goes on from OX382375.1 coordinate 15,721,113, forward strand.
TTAGTATTCTAATTGTTGGTCGTATTTTCTTTCGATTTTTACCCGAATGCGGCGGTACCTAAAAGGAGGGGTAATGTTTTATTTCATTTGTTTAGTGCTTGAAAAACATGGATTGTTATAATTTATAGAAAAAATCTTTTTAGGTACCTATTATTTTTTTAGTTGGTTCTTAGAATTTATAGTTTGTTCGCGTACACCTAGAAGAAAGCGTATGCAGTCGTGGGACCCCCGTCAAGACTTCCAAAGCTCCTTATGCCGGGGCCACACCAACGGGAAACGCCGATAATTATCGCGATGACGGGCGTTAGTCGTAGGTGCAGCCACAACTTATCGCGATAATTTATCGGCGTTTCCCGTTGGTGTGGTCCCGGCGTACGCGATACGCGCACGCTACACACTCGAATATAATAGAAAGAGACAGAGAGAGAGAGAGAGCAAAAGTCGCATGGAAGGGGGGCATGACTTGTTTTCCTTACATGACGATTTCTACCAGTCAAATCCTATCACAAGCCGCGTATGAGCGAGTTATCATGAGAGACTTGATTAACCACTCTAGGAATAAACCAAGATAAAAGAAAATGCATAAAATCTTAGACGGAAAAACAGTAACCAAACGCATCAAGAACCAGAACTTCGTTCCAAAACGCCATGTATGCGCAAGCCCGTAAGCCCTTAATTAGAAGCCGATTAGACCAATGATGATAACATAAGCTTTCCTTCACAGATATAGAGCGGGGCCAAGAGGATGAGGCTACTCATCCGCTCCTCAATCCTAATGACGGCGACCTCCGCATCAGGATGCCCAGGCCGAGGCAACTGGGACTTTGCAACAAGTACGTAACATTCTTATGTATATTATCGCTTTCTTCAGCATTTTTTTGAAGTGAAACTTCTTTACGCACGCTTGACTTGGGGAGTAAGTTGGCGAACGCGTGACGTAAGCGTTACGAAAAGTGTGATCGGGCGAGGCGTACGGGAGTTGAGTGGGGGATATAAGCAAGAGAAAGCAGTGCGCGCGCACATTTTCTTTCTCTCTTCCTCTTATAGCCAAATACGTCCAATAAAGATGGAGTGAAAGAAGTTTCACTTCAGTCGTGTGGTCATAAGCACACTCGTTTTTTTTTTGAGGTTTCGCGTTGCAAATATAGAAAAGACTTTAGGGAGGTCTTTGCCCTGCATATTACAGTCTTTTAATAATAAAAATATTTTTTTGATAGACCCTCCGAACGTCAACCGCTAACCAAGTTGACGATGCCGGACCTCCAGACTCCATCATCAGTGGGGTCCACAGTCAACAGCACCCCGATCCTGGAGTCAGGAACCACGATGTCCAAGCCCTGGAGACGAGGAGACAGGCGGCTGCAGAGGCTGAACACGGAACTGTTGGAGGCTATTGAGGCACATGATCTTGAGGAGGTGGAAAGGTGAGATTTTTTAAATGTATGGGGGTTGGTCCTAGTATGGTTTCTGTTTGCATTAATGTCAGCTATCGATTTATGAGTTTTAAATGAGGCCGCCATTTTGAAAAAAAAAAAAACAAAATGGCGGACATATAGGTATGCCAGGCTCCATATAAAAAACTTCAATCTCCGAAAGACACTTTAACAACTTTTACGTATGGAATGAACGGATAATATCAAACAAAATAAAAGCATGTTCAATTAATTAGTCACTCTGATGGTCTGCTAAGTCTTAATTACCTCAGATGCTACCTACTACTGTATAATGATGTCTACATCTCACTAAACTCAAGGTAATTGCGCTCAAACATGGCGTGCCTTGTAGTTGTCGAGCAATATCTAATAACACAAATTATCACGGGAGGTCAGTGCGTATAAATTTAAACATAACAGTTCTCCGACACACGTTTGTTTGCTGTGAAAAACAACGGTTGATTCGCCGTGTGTAGGCACGGTCGTCGGTGAGTTGAGAATCTGGTGACTTGCTCATGAGGGGTCAGAGTTGTAGATCACTATGGAAGTTTATTGACAGACACTTCAGCACTACGGCACGGTACCGTCGCCGTATACGATGGAACCGATGGTTTTCCGTATTATATACAAGCTCACACGATTGTTCTGCTGTACGGCGCGCCGTACCTTAAAGAAACCTTGCCGTATACGTTGGAACCTAGTGACTGGAAGTCTATTTGATAATAGACTTTTACTGACTGATAAAAAAGATGATCATACAAATCCCAATACTTTAACAGATCTCTGCCTACCGCAGGTTACTGAACGCCGGCGCCAGTCCCAACGCAACATGTCGCCTGAGCTTCGTATCCGCCTGCCACACCGCTGCCCTCATCGGAGGAGACGCCCTGAGCTTGCTCATCAAGTTCGGAGCCGAGAAGCTGAGGATCGACAAACTTGGCAGGACTCCGCTGCACTTGGCGGCGTGGGCAGGGAATGCGAGACAGGTTGCCGTATTGCTGGACTTTCCTGAAGGTAATTTTAAAATGTCTCTATTAGCGACTTAGCCGTGCGCTTATACGTTTTGACAAAACATAGAGATTTCTTTATTATATGTAAGTTAAATAATAATGGCAGTGAAAACTACATCAAAATCTATTGCGTTGTTTAGAATTAAGCGGTCCACTGACAAACACGAAAAGTGACAGTTTGTGATGTTTTTTTTTTTTTGACTATGTAATTTATAGATGAGCTGTTGTCCGTGGTTATACTCGCGAGCCCAATTTGTTTTCCGTTGCTCCTTAAAAACTAAAACACAATTTTCGATAGACACAATAATTATATTTATTACTAACCACCTAAATAAGCAGACATATAAACTAAATAAACAAGCAATTTTGACGAAACCATTCTAAAAATACTGTTCCTTCTCTTCTTTCCAAGACTGGTTCAGTCTAGTTGATGCTATATCTTCTGTCTCCTCATAACCACAACGAGGTGGAACTCGGCATCAGGCGCCACCACCGCTTCAGTCTTTTTGGAGACCAGCCGTAAGACCACGAGCTCGTCAGTCACATCCTGAAATCATGTACAAATGCCTCATTAGTCTACTAGATGCAGCTATTCATCCGGCTATTCTCGGGTTGGGGTAGCCAACATCTGCCTAGCCGCGCGGCTGCCGAGCATGGAGTTTTTCGAGCTCCTGGGTTAGCGTGTTATTGGGTTTTCTATTTTAGGAAACACCTGCTTCTGCCTTACGACCCTCAGCCCCTAACAAAAAACAAAGAACAAGTTTGTAAGACTGAGCGCTGCAGGTCAGCCTTGGTTAGTCGCGACGTCAACCATATCAGCTCTGAGCTTTACAATGACATATACAGAGTGAATTTTCCAAGTGGGCGTGGATGGCCAAATTCTAAACTATGAGGAATAGCGAAAAGTACTCAAAGGAGTCGCGGGCTCGATTTTGATGAAAACTAAAACTGCATCATTGGATTTTTGAAAATTCAATATTTCTAGCCAGGAATCGAACCTGTTGATTTTGAAAAAAAAAACACACTGTATTATTACACCATTCGATAATGTCCCTAATAAGGATCAAATTCTGGGAAGTAATGACATACGGCAAACTTAGGCGAATGGGTAGTTGTAGCCCGCGAAATTCAATTTTTCTTACGTTTTTTGCAATTTTCAGGTCAGTGTCAGGTTGTATCTTGATGAAAATTTGATTCGCGACTATAACAGGTACGTATTCACAGAATTATAATCATCAGAATCATTAATACATCTGTTTAAGTTAGATTTCTACCACCAACACTTTTCCATACGAGATTTGTTCTTAACGGTAGAAATCTAACTTAGGAAGATGTATTAATGATTCTAATTATTATAATTCTGTAAATACGTACCTGTTATTGTCGCGAATCATATTTTGATCAAGATACAACCTGACACTGACCTGAAAATTGCAAAAAACGTAAGAAAAATTGAATTTCGCGGGCTACAACTACGCATTCACCTTAAGGAAAATGTTGAATTTTAATAAACTGCTTCTTTTTTCATACCTTGTTCGAAATGATGCTCAATATTTTTACACCCGAAACACTCGTAGCGCAGTCACCTTCACAAAATTATGTTCTAAATTCAAATTTTAAATTGCAGTACAATCCTTGAGACGTCGAATCCAGCTATGTATTCAAAAACAATTGTCATAATTTTGAACAATTAATCAGTTAAGGTTTAATAAGGTTTAATAAGAAAATAAAAAAGTATTTTGATAAAAATGAGCTCTTTCCTTTAGTTTGTCGTATGTCATTACTTCCCAGAATTTGATCCTTATTAGGGACACTATCGAATGGTGTAATAATACAGTGTGTGTTTTTTTTTCAAAATCAACAGGTTCGATTCCTGGCCAGAAATATTGATTTTTCAAAAATCCAATGATGCAGTTTTAGTTTTCATCAAAATCGAGCCCGCGACTCCTTTGAGTACTTTTCGCTATTCCTCATAGTTTCGGATTTGGCCATCCACGCCCACTTGAAAAATTCACCCTGTATATAAGAATTAATATTTACCCTATGACTAAAAGTCTACTGAAGAGAAAAGTGAAAATACGCAGTGCTGCACACCCCCACCCTATTTCAAGTTAAACAAATATCAACTTTATTTCAATGATAATAAAGTTGATTTCAGTGTGACTAGCACTATTGAAAAGATTATAAAAATGAAGTTGTAGCGTAAACTGAACTTTATTGTGTTGGAATTAAAGTTATTTTTCCATTAAATCATATTTTTGTTTAAATTTTTGGCAAATAAATCGCGAACGCAGATTAAGTATTATTATGGCACTTTTACGTATCCATCAACCCGCACTGGGTCCGCGTGGTGGATTATGGCCCACTCCCTCTCACAGAGAGGAGGCCTGTGACCCAGCAGTGGGAACATTATAGGCTGATTATTATACTGCACTTTTGCTTACAATTTCCTTGAGTGCATTAGTGGCGCTAGCTGAGAGGTTTCTCATGTGAGTCGAGTAGGTAGCAGCCGTCAAGCTGTCCAGGGTTGTGGTCTCGGGGAAACCTGTTGGCAGGGTTCAATTGTTCACGTGTTATTCCGTTTATCCACTCGAAACAATCCACCCTAAGGTGGATACGCGGAAAAGCATGTCCGAGAATCCATTTTAGACCTAGTTGGATAATAGTTATTGCCGAGTGTGATAATAGTATCACATGATTGTGATATGAATCCTCTATAAAGGTTCTGAAACAGTTTTTTGCAATACTAATATTGAACAAAAATGGCGGCCTGCGGGATACGACGTGAATTATCGAATAACCTATTCGTTCTTTTTGTAAATTACGGTGCTGTGATAGTGAAACGCGCGTGCATGACAATGTTCTTTTTTTGAAAAAAGAGTTGCATAGTGAAATTTAGTACAACATTATAACACTCGTTTGGATGATAATTTATTATGGTTACTATGACACTGGTTGTTTTAATGTTGGCAATAAGGTAACAATTTCAGAAACTTTTATACAGGATTTATAGCACGGGTGTAGATAAACGCACTTTATAGGCTTACCCCCTTATTCATAATACTATTTTATCTCTATTTTAGCTAAAATAGGTTTATAGAACGTTTGTCTTTATCTGTCACGTTGACATTTCTGTGTGTAAGAAAGAGACAAACCCCATTTTAACTAAAATAGGTTTGATAAGTTTTATGAATAAGGGGGTTAGGGTCTCGGACATGCGTTTCCGTGTACCTTAGGGTGGATTTTTGGGGTGGATAGAAAGGTTCAGCCACCAGTCTGAAGGAAATTGGTACGTATTTGTAAGTTTAGTAACCGCCACCTATTATTTTAATATTTAGAAGGGACTTGTAACTAATAATAGCCGCACGGGTTAACCGGTCAGGTTAAGCTACGCTTGCCGCAGTCGGTCCGTGGATGGGTGAACATCTTTACATACCTTAACCCCTTCGAGCGTCGAAAAGCATGTTAAGCCGTTGGTACTGGCTGTCATTCGTAGATCTATGGCAGACGTTAGTACAGCCCGAAAGTCTGGCAGCTAAACGTGCCGAGGGGTATCGCATTACCCAGTAATGGGGTTGTAGAGGTTAGATAGGCAGACTCTCCGTGTAAAATAGTGGTGTTCAGCTTCATCAGGACAGACTATATTTATATATACACCGTGTTCTTCACGTTATCCATAAACTTTGTCAAACGCTTCTATAGCTTTTACAAATTAAATCTAACATAGGAAGTAGTACTAAAAGGCTTCGTTACAAAGATATTGGTAATTTTATTTAATGAAATTTTATTGAGCTATGCAGTAAGAAAATGGTCATAACTCAGTTTTGACCCCCGCCAAATCTTATGAATGAAAATACGTCGTTGCCAATACGGATAAAGAGGCATGTATATCGGGTGATTTATGTCAAGGTATTTACCTAGTTTCTATGAAAATTAAAAAAAATTATAATTCATTGATATGTCCATTATGAAAAATGCTTATTTCCATGATCTGAACATCTGGTCGAAGTTTATGTATATCGTCCGGAACACGGTGTATAGAAGCTATGTTCTCATACCTTCGCAGTTAACTATAATGGTTCCAACGACACATCCGCTTTCGTTGATCCGTATCATCGTGTTGGTGGCACCAGGGCCCTGCAAAGAAAAAGAGTTTTAGGCAAGCTGTGTTTGTGTGTGTGTGTGTGTGTGTGTTTAAATGAGAACCAGCGTGCATGTATGACCAGATATAAAACGTGTGGCGGCATCTATATCGCCACATGCGAACTACTTATCACACTGACGTCACGCTAAATCCTGCATCGCGCAAGTAGAGTTTACCGCGCGACTAGCTTATATACAACGTCCCGACATCAATACGACACCCAATTAGTGGTCGAAGGATCCTCCCTTTTCTATGGAGGATGAGTTAACTTTACACCCCGTTCCTCATGCATGTAAGTATAGTTATAAACGTTAAGGAAGCAAAAGCAGGTGGCATTCTGTCGTTACTGCATTCTAAACCCCCATTGGAAAAAGCGTGAGTATGTTTACATACATGCGTTAGAGAATTTTCTGCCGGTCGATGAGGCGACGCTTGGAGGAGACTTATGGCCAGCAGTGGACGTCTTTCGGCTAAATCATGATCATGATGCTTGTAATATGAAAAGTGCTGCCTTCTCCGCTGACACTTCAGCGTTAGCTGTTTTTGTAATCCGAAATTTCGATAAAAGCGTCCATAGTAATACGCACCATGAAATTGTTTGCTATTTCCATGGTTGTTGTAAAATTATCGACAGTTCTTCAAATTAATATCTTCTTGAAAGATAGTTATAAAAATATTCCATCAAAAACTTTCTCAACAATGACGTTTGACGGCTGAATGTTCTTTTTCTTCTAGAGTTTTTTTAAAGCCAATTTTTGTTTAGTGGCCAGGATTATTCTATCAATGTGTTGTCCTTTATTTCGGCCTCAATAGTATTGCTGGTTCTATTTCCACTTCTGAATTACCTACACAGAGACCCTCTTTGCTACATATTCTAGCTCCCTAATTGCTTAACACACTATCAATCACGATCTGAATGTCGTTGTACTGTTAAAATGAAAGCCATCGCTGATGTCAGTGTATTACGCAAATACACTGCTGATGATTATATTTTTAGGGTTCCGTACCCAAAGGGTAAAAACGGGACCCTATTACTAAGATTCTACTGTCCGTCTGTCTGCCTGTCTGTCACCAGGCTGTATATCATGAACCGCGATAGCTACACTGTTGAAATTTTCACGCATGATGTATTTCTGTTGCCGCTATAACAACAAATACTAAAAACAGAATACAATAAATATTTAAGGGGGGCTCCCATACAACAAAAGTGATTTTTTTTGCCGTTATCTGCTCGATATTAATAATGGTACGGAACCCTTTGTGCGCGAGTCCGACTCGGACTTGAGCGATTTTTTGTATTACTACTTTAAATGATAAAGTGTAGGTACTTAAAATACGTAGTCGAATTCTGGGCCGAGTCCATTTAGATTGCCATCGACACGCTAAGAAGAAGCATTCAAAATCCAATATAAATGTTTGCCTTGTCTTTCAGATATCCAAGAGAGGGTAGGCACAGAGAGCATGTCCTCAGAAACAGAGGAGGACGTGAGGAAGCTGTGTCCTCTCATCAAGGAGATGACCAACGTGCGCTGTGACCTGGGAGAGGTCGATATGACACTACCGAAACCCTGGAAGGACAATATAGACCATAACTGTCGGGATATTCGAGGGAGTGTGAGTGAAACTTTAATTCAATTAAGTTGTTGATGAGGATGCGTACGGAACCCAATTACTAAGCCTACGCTCGCCCGCCGTCTGTCTAGAGTATACAGGGTCAAATTAAATTAGCTAGCAAAACTCCGCAGACGTGATGGGTATCGATATCTAAACACGATCAAATAAAAACTTTTTTACAAATAAAACAATTGACTTCAAAAAAAAAAACACTACAAACTGATAAATAACTTTAATTTCGGAAGTCGGTGTCAAAAACGAAAATGCGGAACCAACGACACCGACTTCCGAAATTAAAATTATTTATCATTTTGTAGTGTTTTTTTTTTTTTGAAGTTGGTTGTTTTTTTTTTTTTTTGTAAAATAGTTTTTATTAATTAACTAGTTGATCAGTATCTTAGTAGAGATCGGTATCTGCTTGTATAGTCATTGGTATCTACATAATGAAATATTATTGTTTTATGAATAGATATCGACTCGTGAAGTAGCTTCTAATTAAAATTAGCGTTGCCATGGACTCGGGCCGGGCGATACGGCGAGCCTTCGGCGAGCGATAAACGCCATGGACTTATTATATTACCTAATATAATAAGTCCATGATGAACGCGCTCTGAGGGGCAATTCGATAGTGTGATTATGAGCCTGTGTTGTCCCACTGTAAGGCAAATGCTTCCCTTCCCTCTTTCCACTTTTCCCGGTCTACTACGATTGTGGGCCAATCCTTTAAGAAGCAGTCCAGCTCATCACGCCATCTCTTTCTGGGCCTACCCCGCGATCGTTTCCTGCCATTTGGGATCGAATTTAACCTACTAATATTAAAACCAAGAGCTTGGCTGACAGTAATAACTCACTATCACCTTGGGAATAACATTGGATTCGGTATCCAAACTCAAACTAACTGGATTAGCTAAGTACTCTCCAAATTACATGATGTTTCATGTAATTTGGAGAGTAGTTAGGAACACTTACAAGATTGCAGGCTCTATTAGATTGTAATGGCTAAGTTTTAATCGTGTTTGCTTTCGAGGCATGTGATTTTTAAATCTGAATCCGCACTTTGGAACTGTTTTTTTCCTTTTTAATTCATCTAAAGGTGGTCTTTAAAAAAAGATCGCTCTTCGCGATAAGACCGCCTTTTGTGTCATCCTTTGTGAAATTTCCCTCTACCGTTTATATCTGTAATTAATTTATATGGTGTACATAATAATGAGTTATTCTATTCTGTAGAAGATCTATTGAAAAATTCCTACTATTCTACTCCTACTAATATTATAAACGTGAAAGTTTATGAGGATGGATGGATGAATGGATGTTTGTTACTCTTTCGCGCAAAAACTACTGAACGGATTTTGATGTTACTTTACAGCAATATAGCTTTCTAGCTGCGCCCCGCGGTTTCACGTCCGTCCGTTTTCAGATCCGGTGGGAATATCGGGATAAAAACTATCCTATGTCCTTTCCCGGGACTCAAACTATCGCCATACCAAATTTCATCTAAATCGGTTCAGTGGTTTAGGTTTGAAAAGGTAACATACAGACAGACAGAGTTACTTTCGAATTTATAATATTAGTATGGAGAGATCAAAATAACACAAAGGATACTTTTTATCGCGATATTCCCACGGGATCGACACTTATGCGTGTGAAACCGCGGGGCGCTGCTAGTAAGTATAACATAACATGACGTCTCTAATCCCCAAAGTGTAAAGCAAAAGTGTATCTACAGGGTGTTACGGAAAGGGTATATCAATACAAACGGGTTGAAGAGTGTAACTGGTCTAGAATCTCTGTACAAAATTTCAGCTCAAAAGCATTAACTTTGAAAATGCTTAATATTTTTTTATTTCGCACATCAGGGCGCTGCACTGGCGCGCGGCGGCGTGATGTGGGTGTACTAGGCGCACAGACACACTACAGGTAATGGATAATGACCCTCGTAGTGCGGTGACACGTTTGTTATGATTTCAATTTAATAAACTATCGAAATAAAAAAATATTAAGCATTTTCAAAGTTACTGCTTTTGAGCTGAAATTTTGTACAGAGATTCTAGACCAGATACACTCTTCAACCCGTTTGTACTGATATACCCTTTCCGTAACACCCTGTATAATACACCCACGTTTCGCCAGTTACGTTATAAGTCCCATGTGAAAGGGGGTGAGACTGGTGCTATCAACTGGGCAGAAATCCGAACTCCGGGCAGCTACTGCGAAATTCCTAATGGCAAAACACAAAAACACTTTGCTCGACCTGGGAATGAACCCAGCACCTCATACTCAGCAGTAGCCCTTGCAACCACTAGACCAATGAGGAATAATGGAGGAATAATGTAAACAATTAGTGGTTTTGGTGGAACGGTACGCATAGTGCGCGAGTCCGTTTTTGTTTACCGTTTCTGCTGCAAATCCTGGCAGCATATTGGAGTTTAAATTTTTATATAGGTTGATTGGAAGATGGGTGCAAAGCTTTAAGGCGAAAATAGTACAGTTTAGGACCATTTAAGCCATGGTTTAAGCCTGGGAGAGGCCTATGTCCAGCAGTGGACTATGATAGGCTGAGTTGATTGATTGATTGAAGCCATTGTTTGTGTTAGACGGCCTTACCAATTTTTTTTAGTAGTCTTGCAAATTCCCAACATTTTAATGAAACTGCTTATTAAATGATAAATGGCCAAATTGAATGATAAATGAATTAGTTTTTATTTAATAAAGTATGTGTAAGCAATCTAGCAAATCATGTTTTAGACCTCTGTGTCATTAGACATAAAAAACATAAAAAATAGGTAAAAAAAAATTTGAAGACTTCGTCTAAGGACAACCATGGCTTAAGTGGTTCTAAATTGTCTGTACTATCTTCGCCTTAAAGCTTTGAAACCATCTTCCAATCACCCTGTATATTGCAGTTTAAAGCTTTTTCACCAGGGAATCGAATTCAGCACCTCATGCTCAGCAGTAGCGCGACAATTGGCGAAATATGAGCGGGATTGCAGGCGTAATGTTATGATTACGTCATTCCTGTATGCCCTTTTTTTTTTGATGCGCGTTGGAAATCCTCATGGACTTCCTCCATCGTGGAGGTGACAGAGGGGCATGCCGGACTCTTACCGGCTAAAACCACCGCGGTGTTCCACCTCTACCTATGGCCAGGGGTGCGGGATTCGCATAAGCATTCACCGCATGTTTGTAAATATGTGAGCACTATATATCTATCGGATAATTAATTTATATGTCATGGTTTCGTTTTCAATTCTTTTATCTATTGTGGTATAGTAATTTTATTTTAGGTGCATCGTCCTAACATGTTAAATTATTATAATCAATGTACCTATGCCAAATATTGTAAAATATTTTAAAAGAGTAACGGTGGAGTTTCTTGCCCATTCTTCTCCATACGAAAACTACCTTTTGGAAGGGGCGACTAGAAAAAATTCTATTTTATTTAATGTAATTTTTTACGTTCAAAAGTGCCTTTTATGTGCCTATCTATATCTATACTAATATTATAAAGAGGTCAAATTTGTTTGTAAGTTTGTATGTAGGGGGTAATCTCTGGAACTACCAGTCGGGTTTAAAAATTCTTCTTGCATTTGATAGCCCAATTCTTGAGGAAGGCTATAGGCTATTTAACGTCACGCTATGACCCTTAGGAGCCGAGCAAAAGCGCTATGGGGAAACGAAGTGATGGAGCAGGAGACGCGGGCAAGTGATGCAATACGAGGAGATGGGTCGAGGGAATAAGAAATTTCACGCGAACGAAGTCGCGGGCAGAAGCTAGTTTGAAGTAAATGCTTTGACTTTGAATTTGACAGCTCTCCTCCTATTCCTGTATGACCTAAAATTGTCAGGAAATATTGAAATCTACATACACATTGTCAGGCACGCTGCGGTTGAATGAAACACGTTTCATCTCACGCATTTATCACTGGCGAATATAATTTCGACGCACGTTGCACGAATGCGTATCGCAGTACAATTTGCTGATGGCTTTATCCATCAAATTAATTTTGGCCGTAGGCTTGAATACGCGTATCTAGGAGTATCAACAAAGGCACATTTACCCCTATAAACGTCCCTTAAAGTTAATTTAAATGCCTACATAGTATAAAGAGTTGTTGAGAGTTTGTTGTCTTTTTGGAAGTTGGTTGTTTTTTTTTTTTACTTATAACAGTTTTTCACTTTTAACTTTGTACTTACCCCACACAAATTCGTATAACACTACTTGCTATGTAAATATCAGTGACAGGAACTCATTATTTTAACATCACAAATATAAACTAGGTGGCAAAAATACGTATTATTAAAACTTACTCAAAAACTAACCAAAGCAAAGTTAATAAAATTTATATGGACCACCCCTGAGGCATATCCTATCTATTAAAAAAGTATTTTAAACATACAAAAAAAAAAAAAAACATACAGTCGATTTGAGAACCTCCTCCTTTTTGAAGTCGGTTAAAATACATGTCAAGATCATAAAGATCATTGTTTGTAACGTAGTGTAAACAATAGTACTTTTGCGAATTCACCCCAGTGACTTGTAAATATTAATATAATCAATTTCGACCTGAATATAATTGATGGTGCGAATTGCTCGAGCGAGTTGTTATGTAATGATTAGCGGCTGTATAACCATACATTTAAATGTCTCAACTTTAATCAACGTTTATAAATAAACCCTTTACCCCCTCACTAATAAACGTATTATATCAGATGATTAGTTACACACCAATTACTCTCTTTCACTCGTCAGTAATTTGACTTTCGAAAGAAGAAGACAAAGCGTTGTGTAACTATACAGACGCTATACAACGTTTATTAGTAAGGGAGTTAATATATATAATATAATATAAATCGTTTATTTCGACCAACACAGGATCATACTAGGCACACAAAAAAAAAAAAAAAAAACAAAAGCACATACAATATTAAAAGATACAAATATACAATACAAACCATAAACATTATTACATACTTCGATTGCCCACTATGTGAACCATACAGCAATGGTTCAGGTAACAATCACACCTGACAATCGAACCTCTGCGCGAATGCCCTCAGGATGCCGCTGGAGCTAGCCCGAACCCTGCGCACCAGGGATGTGCACCGTTTTCGCATAGTAGAATAAAAACAGACTACTTGCGACTCGGCGAACATACCTGATGCGCTACAGAATCGAGGCAGCCCCATCAGCACCCTGAATGCATTATTATATTGCACACGCAAGGCGTTGTACTGTCTGCGCGTGTATGAGACCCACAGGCTGCTCGTGTAGAAAGATGTACAATATGCTCTGAACAATGTTGTTTTCACTTCAGTGGTACAACGAGCAAACCAGCGTGTCGTTGTATTTTCACATTATAACTTGTCGTAAAAAAAATCACAGTTACAATAAGGTTGCGGTTGGGTTGCTCTGGTCACGTCTGGCGCCCATGTGCCGGTTTGGTCCCTGGGGTGGTCACGGCGTGCTATGTGTTCTGGTGCGCCGGTGATGGGGAATACTCTCCAGAGGAGGGTCCGGTGACGGACAGCCGCGGCGGGTTCACGGATGAGTGCTAACGCGTGCCCGTGTTCCCGCCGTAAGCGGCAGAGGAGGTCACCGTGGAGTTTTAGTGGGTTAGAGTCCCGCATAACTGCACTATCTCCCCGTGGTAGTGCAGAAGGCATGAGCATTTCTCCACGATAAAAAAAAATGGGTTGCTCTGGTTAGAGGTAAAATAACTGCAAAAGGACTGCAAGTTCTAATGAGTTACTACTTCTGCCGTTACATGACAAGTTACTAGTAATCTTTCAGTTTGTTGACTTCCAATTCCACTGTAGGCTCATCAGTCGTTCTGTCTATTTCCAAGAGAACCGTGTTTTTATTTTCGTAACCTAAAGGTTCGACCATAGCGGTACAGCGTTAGCGATGCGCTAAATTGTCGAAAGTGTCTTCGGCTTTCGCATCACTAAGCTGCGGGGTAATTGCGTAACATACTAACAGGAGCAATGGCTTCCATTTTGACAGTTCAACAACATTCATTGCGTTATTTACGTTGTTGAGCAGACAAATTTTTTGAACAAACGAAGCAATGAATTAACAATATCCTTCAAAATTATTCTGATTGTGGTTGAAAGTGTTACGCAATTAAAGCGCTAGTCATTCAACCGCGGCAAGCGTAGCTTAACCTGATCCATCGACCCGTGTGGCTGTTATTACTTAGCCACGGGCCCCTCTTCATGACTCGTGGCTTGTGTCAGTCTGATTAAATGATTTGGAGAGCCAAAGAGCAGTGGCGGCCCAGTGGTAATAGCCCCGACTTACGAGTTGTAGGTCGTGGGTTCGAACCCAGGCAGGCGTTTTACTTTGAGTAAATAATTTCATCAGCACTGCTTTAAAAACGGTGAAAGAAAACATCGTGAGGAAACCGGCATATCCTAAAACAAATAAATCAAAGACATGTGACATCTACCAATCCGCACTGGGCCCGCGTGGCAGATTACAGCCCACTCCCTCTCACCGAGAGGAGGCCTGAGTCCCGGCAGGGGGGAACATTATCTGGCTTCTGTTGCATCTGCATCCCAGAGTCTACAAACATTCAGGGCTGATTTTTCAATAGACAGATAATTCTTGTCCGTGGAATAAAATTGACGTCTACCAGATTCTGTATAGAAGAACTGTCTAAAATCAATTTTTTTTTTTTTTTTTATCTAGCCTGCGCTGTCCCACTCCTGGGCAAAGGCCTCCCTCCACTCCTTCCATTTTTCGCGAGCCCGCGCGTCCTCCCTCCAGTTTTGACGGAACCTATCCAGCTCGTCCCGCCATCTCCTGCGTGGTCTGCCGCGACCCCACCTCACTGTCTCAGGGCACCAATTCTGCGCTATTTGGGCCCATAGTTTGTCCGGCATGCGGCAGACATGTCCTGCCCAGTCCCATTTAAGTTGAGCAGCCTTTTGAGCCACGTCAGCTATCTTTGTTTTGGAGCGCAGTATTGTGTTTCGAACACGATCCGTTAATTTAACGCCTAGTATACTGCGCTCCATTGCTCGTTGGCAGACCTTGAGTTTGGACTTCTGGATGTTAGTCAAAGACCAAGTTTGTGCACCATAGGTTAAGACGGGAAGAATACACATGTCCATGAGATTATTTATCGGATAAAATTAAATATCTGTCGACTAAAATATTTCTTCCCGCTACTCGCTACCGCACCCACTCTGCTCTGACCTTCCCAGTAAAATAATTTCGTATTAGGCCAGGCTGCGGCCACAGGCTGGTTACCGCTGACATGTTTGATGAATGGCGCCGGAACGTGCCTCAATGTCTCGGGTACGACCCCCGGCTAATGAAACCAAGGATATTACGGATACTGAGTGCTCGGATCTCCAGATGAAGATTGAGTTAGTTCTGCGCTGATGTGAATGGGAGAGAAAAATGTGGAAGGACGGAAGTGTGATTATGTTATCATTTAATTTTGTTTATTTTTGTAAAATCGTGAGGTAAAGAAAAAAGGTACAGTTCGACACAACTTAGATGTAGCATCGGCCAATTTCGTAAAACCGATCACATCCGAACTGAGTGCGTCTTCAAAATCACCAATCTTTATTACTACTTTAGGAGAAATTGATCTTTATGCGAACTCAATAACTTAGAAAGTCATAACAAAACACATTCGTGAAATTGATGCATAGATTTACATGAACTAGCTTGCAAAATAAATGATCACGTAATTAAAATCTTTGCTTTTTAGATTCGATTTGAAGGATACAAGGCTAGAACGATGAATATCACAAAACAAACTTTTTTTTTATTTTTTTTATTGCTAAATGCTAAACTTTTCGAGATGTTTATTGTTAAAAGTTCACTTCATAATATATTGTTTAAATAATTTGTATCATTTTATTATTACATATAATTATACGTAGCATGATATATAAATATAATATGAAAAAGGTTCTAGTCTTATACCTTCAATGTAGCTTTTATTGTCTAGGTAATTGTCCAGGTAATACACAGTAAGCAGGATTCACTTGTGAACATTAAGTTCGGACGACATGAGTAGCTTAAATACAATATATTATTATTAACTAGTGAGCCCCAAATTAGACAGTTAGTCTGTATCTTGGGGCTCGGAGTACGAATTCCAGAGTGGAGACTAGAAAGGTGGATTCAGGTATGGTATGGTACTTACGTGTGTATGTGTGATGTTTGTGTGGTGTGTGTGTTTGTTTTAAGTACCATCCGAGGACGTGCGTATGAATACACAAGGCACGAGACCGAGGACCTTCAAAGCGAGGACCTTTTCGAGGGTCCTCGGTTTGACTTGACCAAAGATTCGTATTCTGCAAGCGATTTTGAGTCTTTCTGTATACTTAATACGAAAAAGTTGTCTGAAGCTCATAGAGTTATTAGGTGTATAGATACCTATGAAATAAGAAAAAAAAAACGAATAGTGCTTTTGCCGTGTCGCCGTACCCCGTGTCCTAACCGAAAGCGACCGTACAAACGATCGCGCCAATTGCGTACTTACACGATGATCGCTTTCCGTTAGGATGCGACCTTAGGGTCAGCGCAGCTAGATGCTGGCGCAGGTTTAATTGATTATGAAGTACTACTATTGCCGCGGGGTCCGAGTGCTCATCGAGTATTTCTTGACACCACCAAGCGGTTGTGTCGAGTTTTCACGTGATCAGAGGGCTGGCCTATTTTAAGGTCAAAGAATCAACATTGCCAACCAACGTGGCAACGCTGCCAGCCTTTTGGGCACTTTTCCCACTGACAGCAATGCGGACGAATTTTTTGATACTCAAATTCAAAGTTAAAGCATTTATTTAAAAAAAAGTTTTTTTTTATACAATGAGTTACTTATTTCCTTCAATTTTTTTTGGTCCCCTTTATATACTTGTACAGACGCCAGCACATCAACCTACCTGTCAAACTGTCAAATTTTCCCTTTCAACCGTAAACCTTAGGCTTTAACGATAAGGTTGAAAATCTATTAAAGAAATTTGACAGATTGTAGTAGCTTGATGTGCTGGCGTCTGTACATTATAACATATATTTTTTTAGGGTAACGTTTTTCTTAATAAAATTATAGTTAGTAAGACGAGAACGCTTTATTTACCTATTTTTGAATCGAAGATTTGTCGTTCACGCCCATAGGAAACCATTCAAATTTACAAAGCTTCCATTCTTACCCAGATGCCACTCTTCCAACCCGGCTGGACCCCTCTCCACGTTGCCAGCTCGTGCGC
Source organism: Amphipoea lucens (assembly GCA_947508005.1). NCBI lineage: Eukaryota > Metazoa > Arthropoda > Insecta > Lepidoptera > Noctuidae > Amphipoea > Amphipoea lucens. Next base: position 15,738,542 of record OX382375.1, read on the forward strand.
TCGGAAGCACTGCACCCGTCTGCTGTTAGCAGCTGGAGCCGACCCTAACATCACGGACCTGGAGGGACGGACACCGCTGGATGTGGCCGGCTACGCATACTACTATGAACAGGTTGTCAATGATAAGCAGTGAGTATTTTAGATCTATGTTATAAAAAACTAAAACCCGACTACTGAATGAAAAGGATGAAACAAGAAAGTACCTTCGCGTGGTCGAATACCGCTGTACTAAATAAGCTATGGTAGCATGCGACCACGGGAAGGTACTTTCTTGTTTCATCCTTTTCAGTAGTCGGGTTTTAGTTTTTAAACTTTTTTTATTTAATTATTTCGGGGCTTATTTCCGTAATACTTATATTTTTGAAATGTGCTAATTAAGCCCTTTCATTTGATACCCCACAAGGCACCATTCCAAAATATTTATTTTTAAATTCATTACTTTGTGTCCTCTAGAAGGCGCCATATTGAATTTAGTGTGACGTCACATAGCCTATAACCAGCGGACGGTCAAGACGCTTTCTTCGATACCTCATTTGTCAAATTATTATTAGTACTTTTTAAGTTATGAGGGAACAGATGAACATACATACATACGGGTCAAAATCATAACCCTCCTTTTTGCTTCGCCGTAGTCGGGTAATAGGGCTCACATGCACCACAAATCACTAAGTACTTACGTTTAGCGCTAAATATTTATTCTGTCTCTGTCAGCACTAAACTTATTGCACGACTCAAAATGCGACGCTAAGAGAGAGAGTGCTTTACGATCGAAATTTTGTTTGCCTCCTTTCTGCAACTGTTTATATTGTTATGCCCTTATTCATAATCCTATTTTATCTCTATTTTAGCTAAAATAGGTTTATAGAACGTTTGTCTTTATCTGTCACGTTGTCATTTCTGTGTGTAAGAAAGAGACAAACCCCATTTTAACTAAAACAGGTTTGATAAGTTTTATGAATAAGGGGGTTATACTCTTGCTGGTACACAGAACCTACTTAATTTGTATACTATTGTATACATAATTTAATGGAGATTAATTCTGTATTATTCACAATTTGATTTAATGCAGTAGAAACGAAAAAAAAACATGAAAATATTAAAAAAAAATCCCGTCAATCAAGTGTGAAGCCTGAAAACACTGTAGCTTGTGAAAAAATCAATTAGTTGTGTCAATTTTTTTTTAAATAGATTCTTTTCACCCATAGGAGGAACCCTATTGAAATCGGCTTTTTTCTTCAAAGGAGTTTAATTATAATTAATAAAAAACTAACTAATATAATATTTATATCTATGGTTTTTATACGATCAAATGAGCACTATGAGTCGTGCACTTTAGGTCTATTCAAGACGCAATCTTCAGAATAAATAACACTCCTCAAACCATCCTACCTCCATTACAGCAGCTATCCAAACACCTAGCGACAACCCACTCTATCTTATATTATCTCCTAATTAGACATTCGCTTTGTAATTACAACATTATTCTAGCTTTAGTAGAATTTCATAGGCTGGGGCCACACCGGCGATGATCGTCACGAGGCATCGCATTCTGATACGAACGAGGCTGCCCGTAGAGCCAACTTATATGATACCGCTGGCTCCCAGCCATTATACAAAATCAAATTGTATTATACAAATACTGTTGAACTAGAAGTATTTTTAAACTTTGTTTTATTTTTATACTAGCTGTGCCCCGCGGTTTCACCCGCGTAAATATTGATCCCGTGGGAATATCGGGATAAAATGTAGCCTATATGTTAATCCAGGGTGTCAGCTACCTCCATCCAAAATTTTATCTAAATTGGTCCAGCCGTTTGAGCGTAAAGTAGTAACAAACATATAAACACACACACTCACAAACTTTCGCCTTTATAATATTAGGTCCTTACATATGAAATTGGCGTTTTGTATGGAAGGAACAAAAAGTCGAATATTTTTTAATATAATATATTTAATTAATCAAAGTATGAACCATTGTTTTCAATGCACTTTTGCCATCTTATAGGTAGTTCATTGATCCCTTTACTAAAAAAACCAGTCGGACGGGAATCAATAAAATCTTTGAAGGCGATTTGGACTGCCCCATCGGAGTTGAATTTTTTCCCTTGCAAAAAGTTATCCAAATTGCGAAAAAAATGGTAATCTGTTGGAGCAAGGTCCGGGGAGTACGGAGGATGTCTAAGACATTCCAATTCAAGCTCTTCTAATTTGGTAGCCGTCTGTTGCGCAGTGTGTGGTCTGGCGTTGTCACCTTTCAAGCTTTTTAATCTTCCCAATTTGCTTCAAGTGAATTAAAACAGTTTTATCACTAACATCGAAGCCTGCAGCTAACTCGGACGTGGTTTGCGATGGGTCCGCTTCCACAATAGCCTTCAATTCTCCATTATCAACTTGGGTCTCAGGCCGTCCACGGGGCTTGTTCTGCAGGTCGAAATTTCCAGAACGAAAACGTTGGAACCAAAAACGAACTGTGTTTTCTTTTGCAACATGACCGCCATACACATCATTCACCCTTCGAGTCGTTTCCGCAGCACTAGTGCCACGGCGGAACTCGTACTCGTAAATAATGCGATATTTTAAATTTTCCATTTTGTAAAATGAGTGACGCAAACAGAAAAAACAGAAGAAAAAAAACAAATGAATGACGGTCATCGAAGCACAAATACATGAGTAAATAGCTGTACAAATTTGAATTTGGAATTCCTTACCAAAGAGGAGAAATTCGTGATTAAAGTGGCCAGTACGAAAAACGCCAATTTCATATGTAAGGACCTAATATTAGTGTGATCATGCTGCGTAGCAGTTGGCGGTCGATTGAGGCGAATCCCGTGCGGAATGCAGGATGAAATTCGCCCGCACTGACCTGTCAACAAACTTGTATGGACGGAGTTGTTCAAACTGGCGCGAACAATAAAATTAAGATAAAATAAACAAAATTTAGCCAGGTTTAAAAAAAAAGATTTTTTTTACAAATTTCTTCTTAAATGTTTAGGTACAAGAATAAAATTAAAAAAAAATATATTGGGTTATTGGAAAAACTAACAACCTTTTAAGAGGTCATTGTACCCATCATTATGAACAACTTTTACTATGGGACCAAACCTGAAATCGCGAAAAAAAAATCAAGTGTTCCCTACATTTATGTTCGTATAACTCGTCAAAATGTAGGGAACAGCTGATTTTTTTTTTCGCGATTTCAGGTTTGGTCAAATAGTAAAAGTTGTTCATAATGACGAGTATAATGAACTTTTAAGAGGTTGTTAATGTTTTTCCAATAACCCTGTATATTCTAAGTTACTAACGCGACATTTTACTAAAGAGGCATTCTGCGAAAGAGGAATTGCGATAAAGCGACCTTTTGAGAAAGAATCATTCTGCGAAATCGGAATTATGAGAAAGAGACATTTTACGACCAGCAGACATTTTGCGAAAAAGACGTTTCGCGACTAAGCCCTTTTTAGCTAGCGAAACATACAAATCTTCGGCTCGATATCGTCACGAAGTTCGCGTGACGATATCGATGTACGCAGGTGTGCTCCCAGCGTTATAGAATCCAGTTCAGTGTTAAACGTAGCGTAAAGTCTCCTAAGAACATATAACATTCTAATTATACTAAGATATTTTTTAAGGAAAGATGTATGGTTCCCAAGGGAAATTGCGGTTATAAGAATATTTGATTGTTTTAGGGACATGTAATAAAAAATTTGGGAAAAAATTGAAAATCTTTTTTTTTTTTTGTCTTCTTTCTTTGTCCAGGCGGTTTTCCTTTGGAATGCGCTCCCTCAGAATATCAGGACGGTAACCAATCGGTTCACATTTAAAGTGAAAGCTCGAGAACACATACCCAAGAAGTTGGCAGATTCGTCTCAGAATTAAGTTGTTGTAGGGTTTCTTATTCATGTCACATAACTTTTTATTAAATGCGTACCGGAAAGCGTAGCGTTGGAAGGCCTCCCACAAGGTGGACTGACGACCTTGTGAAGGCCGCAGGAACTCGTTGGATGCGAGAAGCACAAAACCGGTCGAAGTGGAGGTGTTTGGGGGAGGCCTATGTCCAGCAGTGGACGTCTTTCGGCTGAAATGATGATGATGATGAACTTTTTTTTTAAATATATTGTTGTATTTATTCCTATATCTTAGTTATAAATATTTTCTTATTTTTTTCTGTTATTGCACTTACTGTGTATTGTCTCTGCATCACCCTAAGGTAGACTGGTAGAAAATGCCCAATGGATTAAGTCCACTTTTTGTACAGTTTTTACTTGTGCATGAAGTTTTAATAAATAAATAAAATAGCGGCTTTGTTTACATAATCATACATAATCAGCCTATAACGTTCCCACTGCTGGGACACAGGCCTCCTCTCTGTGAGAGGGAGTGGGCCGTAATCCACCACGCGGGCCCAGTGCGGGTTGGTGGATGTCACATGTCTTCGAATTTTTGGTTCTTTGTTTGTTGAAAGTAAATTCCCGTGTGTGTCAGTCTAAATGTCCCCAAAACGGTAACTGATTTTTGGCGCAGAAAACGTTGGAATAATTTGGATACTGGAAATTATATTTTCAGGAGAACGTTTTTTTTTCCATTAGTAAGTCTTATGCCCGGTTACTGAAGAATTCTTAAACGGAGTTTAAACTTTCAGTAGCTGTTGATTTGACATCCAAACTAATATTATAAATGCGAAAGTAACTCTGTCTGTCTGTCTTTTCTTCACGCCTAAACTACTGAACCGATTTCGATGAAATTTGGTATAGAGATAGTTTGAGTCCCGGGAAAGGATATAAGATAGTTTTTATCCCGATATTCCCACGGGATCGAAACTTACGCGGGTGAAACCGCGGGGCGCAGCTAGTAATTATCTATTTAAGCGAATTTCTTCCTTACTTACTCGGTTTTTGAGGTTCTCAGATACACCCTCGATAATAATTCACTCGACTTTTAAGCTGAAGATGTGCGTGCACCTGTGTTGTGGCATTTCGTTCGTCTGATGATCTTTTAGGGAGGTATCTCCCTGTTGGTTATCTTGTCGGGGCGGGTGTCTCAGCACAGGGGCTTTTTGTGAATTGTGTTGTAATGTTTATGATGGACTAGCTGCGCCCCGCGGTTTCACCCGCGTAAATGTCGATCCCGTGGGAATATCGGGACAAAAACTATCCTATGTCCTTTTTCGGGACTCAAACTATCTCTATACCAAATTTCATCTAAATCGGTTCAGTGGTTTAGGCGTGAAGAAGTAACAAACATATAAACACACACACACACACTCACAAACTTTCGCCTTTATAATATTATTAGTGTGATGAGTGTTGTTGCAATAGTTTCTAAGTTTTGTATACTAACCGGGGGATCTAGTTGTCCCGAATAAATAATTTTAAATCTGAATTTGAAATTAAGCTAAATTCTTCCTTAATGACGTGTTCAGAAACACGATATCGAACCAATAATCACTATCGAATGGATAAACTCCGTTTAAAAACCTCAGAAACCGGGCAATAGTAAGGTCTGTAATAAACGGATGATGGTGCGTTCGAGCTAAATTTTAAAACAAGTCTTTAAGGAAACGTTACTTGAAAATTTATTATAGTTAAGTAGTACGAGATTAGTTATTTTAAAGCTCTGGTCATGAGAGCAGTGGTGGCCCAGTGGTACCTTTGGTGCTTTACCCAGTAGGTTGGTTCGGCCGCGAGGCACCGCCAGTAACCGCGGCCTCAGTCGCCGCGACACGTAATTATATACAGGGTGTTACGGAAAGGGTATATCAATACAAACAGGTTGATGGGTGTATCTCGTCTAGAATCTCTGTACAAAATTTCAGCTCAAAAGCAGTAACTTTGAAAATGCTTAATATTTTTTCATTTCGATAGTTTATAAAATTGAAATCATAAAAAACGTGTCACCGCAATACGAGGGTCATTATACATTATCTGTAGTGTGTCTGTGCGCCTAGTACACGCACATCACGCCGCCGCCCGCCAGTGCAGCGCCGTGATGTCGAAAAAAAAAAAAAATATTAAGCATTTTCAAAGTTAATGCTTTCAAGCTGAAATTTTGTACAGAGATTCTAGACCAGATACACTCTTCAACCCGTTTGTATTGATATACCCTTTCCGTAACAGCCTGTATAATATATTATACGTTTAGACACACATCCTTTAGTACACCCGGGTTAGAGATCTGATATTATGTTTGTTCTCTTTCCAGCCTAGTAGAAGTAATAAAAATGCTGCTCAACGCTGGTGGCAACTTCAACACGATGAAGAGTAATAAACTCAACAACATGGATACCCCCCTCCATACAGCGGTGGAGATCGAAAGTCTGGAGGCCATACAAGAACTGCTGGATGCAGGTGCAGATGTGACCTGCTTGAACAAGGCGGGACAGACGCCGCTGCATGTGTGTGTGAAGAAGAATTTGGAAGAACATTTGCAGGTGAGACTTAGAGAAAATTATCTTTTGGAATCCACCACTTGGATGTACGTACCTATGTCTTCTTACTATAAGTATTCATGTTCAGAAAACACGGAAAAATATTAAAAAAAAAACCGGCCAGGTGCGAGTCGGACTCGCACACGAAGGGTACTAGGTAAAAAATGCTGAAAAAAACACGTTTCTTTTCTATTATTTGTTGTTATAGCGGTAACAAAAGTACACACTCTGTGAAAATTTCAACTATCTACCTATTACGGTTCATGAGTTTCAGTCCGCTGACAGACAGACGGACGGCGGACAGTAGAGGCTTAGTAATAGGGTTCCATTGGCAACCTTTAGGTAACCTTAAAAACTAGTAATACACTTCATAGGAGCCTTAGGTGCTAAAAAATCCGGTGTTCATTTTCAATCATTTTGACGAGTTATACGAACATAAATGTAGGGAACAGCTGACTTTTTTTTCGCGATTTCAGGTTTGGTCCCAAAATAAAAGTTGTTCATAATGATGAGTACAATGACCGCCTAGATTTATGGGATATAAAAAAAAAACACGTTGTATAAATGCAAAACTCAAATATGGCTGCCTTTTCTATAAGTACTTGGTACATATCTCAGCCGAACTTAATGGACAAAAATTTTAAAAAAATTGCTAAAGCATTAATTTATTGTTCACTTAATAAGTAAAAGGAATTCCAATAAAATACTACAAAGTAAAATTCACGTAATACAATTTCATAAAAAGTAAAAACCTTTTTTTAAACCAACTTTGTGTAATTCTATTGCAGCTTTTTGCCAACTACGACTATATGAACGCGAACCCACTGCTGGCCATAGTAGATGTTAAGGACAAGGAAGGTCATTCAGTTCTGCAGGCTGCTGTGGAAGCGGCATGGGTTCCAGGAGTATGCATTGCTTTGGAAGCAGGAGCTGATGTTACATCTAAGGTAAGATATCATTCATCATATAAAATTGAAGGAAAACTTTAAACGCTACCATATTTTTCACAATTTCTGTAAAAAAATCCTGTGGTTTAGCAAAACAAATAAAATTCAATTCAAATAGTTTTATTGGTTTACAGGCTAACGACGGAGAGACTCCAATCCACTCGGCAGCTGCATTAGGAAACTTAGACGTCCTCAATGAAATCCTTAGTATCGCCAAACAAAGAGATGCATTAGACTATCAAAATGAAGAAGGAGAAACTGCTCTATTCAAAGCAATTATACACGGCCATGTGAACTGTTTGAAACAAATCCTCAATGAAGGAGCTAATTTAAAAATAACTCTCCCGGGAGAAACGAATATATTCCACGTAGCAGCCGACTATGGACATCTAGAAGTTCTAAAAGTACTTCTAGAATTTAATGAAGCAGTCACTGAAACTTTAATCAACACTTTAACAGCAGCAGACAGAAGAGGCTTCGGTCCATTACATTTTGCAGTCTACAACAACCATCCGGCTTGCGTAGAATTGCTCCTATCGAAAAGGGCAGATATTAGACTTAGGACAACTTGCAGTCCGCACAAATCTTCAACTCCATTACATTTAGCTGCCGTCAAAAATACCGTAGATATAGCAAAAATTATACTGAAATTCGACAAAACTACTGTCCATGAAGTGAACAGTATGGGATGGTTCCCACTACACTCAGCAAGCCACCATGGTAGTAGAGATGTTATAACTCTGCTGCTACGCGAAGGAGCAGATCTTTCAGGATACACAGATGGCCCAAAGAAATACAGAAGAACAGCTATCGATATGATTATCAACAATCTATCGAAACCTACTGATTTTATAGAAGATGTTTTTGATTCGTACATATCAAGTAATGGTCAGGATTTGCAGGATCATAACTGCGAAGTGACTGTAGATTATGGAATCTTGATGCCGACAGTCTGTGAGATGGAACAAATGAAAGTCATTGAAGCCCTCCTAAAGACTGGAAATAGATATGGACAGAGAAAGTTACTCGTCCATCCGTTAGTGGAGAGTTTTCTGTTTTTAAAATGGAAGGCGCTGTTACCATTTTTTTACACCATCATAGGCTTATATGCAGTTTTCTTGTCATCATTAACTATCTTCATTGTGTCAGTATTCTTCTATAGAGATACGAAAGAAACATCGCCTGAATGGTTGAATCCTGAAATCTGGAGTTATGTAGTTTATGCCTCGATAGTGTTGATACTTTTGCAGGTTAGTAATTAATATACTACGTAACACCAACTCTTTTACCTATTGACAAGGTTAACTTTACCTAATGAACTAATTTTAACATTAATGTGCGAAATAATTGCATTGCTCGATACTAAGTACTTTCAAACGTTAAGGCTCAACATTAATTATTATATCATGCATTATTATTAAATAAATATGCTCCATTTGTTGGTTATTTTCTCCATTTCACTTTTCTTCACCATTATCATCTAAAGCAATCAAATGCTGGGTATGTGTCTTTGATGATAGTTCTTTATTTTTTAATTACAGGAACTCCTCTACATGAACGTAAGAAGCAGTAGATACTTCTTACAACTTGAGACTTGGGTGAAGTTCGGATCCTTGGGCTTCGCAGTCATCCTACCATATACGGTGGTCGTGGTGAACTTGAAGGATGATGAGTGGCCTCGACACGTGGCCACAGTGGCCCTGCTACTGTCCTGGCTGGAGATGATGTTCCTGCTGTCCAGGTTTCCGAACTGGGGATACTATGTGCTGATGTTTGGGAAAGTTGCGTCTAATGTTGTGAAGGTGGGTCTCGAGTTTTAAAAGAATTTTATTACTCATAAATGTTCAGCACGTTTGTAAATACGCTTGTTTAAATCTGAAAGGAAACTGTAATGATTACTTTATGGAAGGAGAAGGACTTTTAAATATTATGATTTGGGACTCTCACGTAAACAGCTAGTTTAACACTGAAGGCTCCCGGAGACCAGCGCGACGCGACGGTGCGACGCGATTGTGGTAGAGCAGTTTCCATGAAGTTTTCATAGACATTTTTCTACTAGAGTCTCATCGCGTCTTTCTGCGGGAGCCTTAAGAGTTTCTTACTTCTCAAAAAACTTATTTCTCATCAAATTCTTATAAATGTTTATATTTTGTTTCAGATCCTCCTTACTTTCATGTTCCTGGTCATCGGTTTCTCCCTCAGCTTCATGATACAGTTCCGTTCACAAATACCCTTCGACGGTCCCTGGGCTGCCCTCGTCAAGACAATAGTTATGATGACGTCAGAGTTTGATTACGTTGCCCTTTTCGATGAAGAGCATTCCAAAGAACTGGCTACCTCCCTCGTCATCGTCAGGATCATCTTCCTCGTCTTCCTCATTTTAGCAGCTATAGTACTTATGAACTTACTAGTCGGTGTTGCAGTCAATGACATCAATGATTTAGAAGTACTCGGTAATATTAGAAGATTAGTTAAACAAGTAGAATTCTTAGGAACTTTAGACACTTTAGTTTATAACAGAATTTTTAACGCAATATTACCAAAGAGAGTGAATACAAGCTTGAAAAATAAACGCAATGTCGTTAGCGTGATGTGTCTAAGACCTGGGAAACCTCGTTGGAAGCACTCGAGGTCTCTTCCATCAAGGATTAAAGATGCCATTTTCACCAAAGCTCAGCTACAACAGAAACAAATCGAAGATGAAATGGGTCTCCAAGCCTTCAAAACGAAGCTCAACGACATGCATGATGCAATAATGAGTATCAACAAAATGAAAGAAGAAAAAGAAGAGCAAAAGAAACCAGAATGTCAGGTAAGGCCTGTAATAGAATTACCTAAACCTAGGAAGAATAATAATTTCGATGAAGTGGCAAATACATTACATGAGTTAGATGAAGCTGTTATAGAAATGAAGAATCAGAATTTAGAATATGTAGAGGAATCAAAGTCAGCGTTGGAAACGCTGAATGTTAAAATAGATCAGGTATATGTAGAACTTGAAATGATTAAGCAGTTTTTGAGCAGTTTAGAGAATAAGCTGAGTAAATAATGATTGTGTATTGTTTTTAATAAAGTGCTAAATAGCTTTAGTTGACTGTCATTTGTTCCATTTGAACTGCGCGTTCAATATTCCCCCTTCCATCCGAACATTGCTTGAGAGCTAGTTTTTATTTAGGATAGACAAGTTGTACCCATATATAAGGTGTAAAAAAATTAACTGCAAGAACTTTAAGAGGTGCTTTAGACCATCGAACTGAACAACTTTCACTATGGGACCAACTCCGAAATCACGAAAAAAAAAATCAGCTGTTTCATACAAAAGTTCAATACCTACTCGGCCAAAATGTATGAAACAGCTCATTTTTTTTTCGTGATTTCAGAGTTGGTCCCATAGTGAAAGTTGTTCAGTTCGATGGTCTAAAGCACCTCTTACAGTTCTTGCAGTTAATTTTTTTACACCTTATATATTAGTAAAAAAAGCAGTGGCGGCCCAGTGGTATCGCTCCCGTTTTACGGGTTGTAGTAGGTCCCGCCAGACACAACACCCATCTGGTCGGAGGATCCTCCCTTTTCTATGGAGGATGAGTGAACTTTACACCCTGTTCCTCATACCTCTATAACAGTAACGTAACCTACATTGTTGCCCCAATAATGCGCAATAACAAGCAATATCACGTTCCTTACATAGAAATAAGTTCACAGTTAAATAAGGAGTTGCACAACACTAAATACTTACATAGCTATAAGAATCAAAATGATTTACTCCAAGCCCAGTTGCTAAACAAAACCAATATTTCTTGACCCCTGACATTCCTCGCAAATTATCTTTTCTCCTTATATTTTCTTAGAGGGAGAGAAGGGTGGAAGGTCTACTTATAAAAGATATGAGGTGCGACGCTGGCAGAATAGTGATACATGGTTTTGTTGGCATAAAAGGAAAAATATGGTTTATTTTGATACTGAGGCCTGATTGGCTATTGTATGTAGGTTTGTTGGTCTATTGAAAGATTGTCTGTAGTTGATTTTTGCCTTAACAAAACATATGTGAGTGAATTTCAACAACCACGACCTCCACCTAATTTTGGTGGAAATTTTTGTTTTTGAATTTTTGATGAATGTAAGAAGTTGATGTGCAGGAAATACGTATCGTTTAACGACACGTATTTCTTGCATATCGGCTTCTTGTATTCATTAAACATTCGGGGGCAAAGGTTTCCACCTAAATTAGGTGGAGGTCGTGGTTGTTGAAATTAACTCATGTATGGCAAATCATCTTAAAAATCCATTGCACGTCGAGGAACATAATGCAAACATTTTGTGATTTTTAACTGATCAAAAAAGAAGGAGGTTCTCATTTCGGCTGTAAGTTTTTTTATTGTTTATGTATCTATCTATATAATGATAAGTTACCTAAATCTCCGGAATTTCTAAACAAAATTGAATTCTTATTTTTATACCTAGGTACCTAAGGTGTATGGCCCTCGCCATGCACCCATATTTATTTATTTAAACTTTTCGCACAAAAAGGTACAAAGGCGGACCATATTCATTCAAGATTATCACATAGGTCATCCTCTGAGTTTTTTCGGTCTTTCTTCTCAGAGTAGTTAGATAGAAAATGCTGACCTCATCTAATTAAAAAAAATATGGTTGACGTGTAAAAGTGTTTGTACAAACCTACATAAGGCTGATTTTCCCAACGCCAGATAATTTCATCCGATGAATAATACTGAATTTTTGACAGATCTTCCATACAAAATCAGTCAGACGTCAATTTTATTCCATTAATAAAAAATATCTGTCAATTCAAAAATCAACTCTTACTGAAATAGAATTATTTATCATTTGGTGAAGATCAAAGGGGCAATTCCTGTATTTCTAAAAACGTTGGCATTCAAAGTCAAATAATTTATTTCAAATAGGCACATAAAAGGCACTTTTGAACATTTCTAATCTGTCTCAATCTGTCGAAAATAACTCTAAGGCCGACCATACACGGACAGCAGTAGATAGGATACGCCGGTTCTGGCTCACTCCTGAGTCACCACCCTCATCGGTCGTCGACGGAAGACGAATCCTAAAAAAAAAAAAAAAAGTTTGGTATGGTTGGTATGGTTTTGATGTGCTCTGAGCTCGAATCTGCGGTCCATTTTTGTGTAGGATGCACGGTTTCGGAGATGTGCAGATCGATTAACTCGTATTTAATTGATATCATTAGCGTCATTAGCGTATCATTAGAAAGAAAGAAAGAAAGAAAGAAAGAAAAGAAAAAGTATTTATTGTGACTCGTACAGGAAGATCACAAACTAAACTAAACACAATAAAAAATAAAAACCAAGTTATATAAAACAAAAAAGTAACAAAAGAAAAATGAGACAGAAACTCCTATACGAGGCCAAAAGGCTCCTATCTCAGCATGATGCTGCGACATTTAAAAAATAAATGTCGCAACGCTGGTATTCTGATAGGGCCCGCCGCTGTGATGTCACGGGCAGTTACAGAAATAAAATAAAATAAATAAATATTAAAATAGATTTAACATGAAAAATATTAGCAAATAAAATAAAAAATAATTTTTCATCCGCGCCAGGCGTAACCTCATTACTTGTCTATGCCTTGAGTGTCACGGGCACTTTGGTGTGTCTGTGGTGATCTGTGGCATTGCTGTGACAAGTAAATGGTCGTAGGCGCCGATCTTCCGACGTAAATAAATAAATAACATTTAATTTTATAAAAATACATTACGGCTGTCTAGTGGAACAGCATTACTTTAAATATACAATGAAAGTGGAGTGTGATAGGCAATTAACGGCATGGATGAAATGGTGAAATAAAAATAAACTAATGTTGAGTGTTAACAAGCTAAAAATTTACAAGAAACACGTGACAAGGAAACAAAACATAGTGCAAGCCAGCAATATGAATTCGTCTGATGCTGCCAATAAAAGAGTGAGACAAACAATAGAATTAATCAATTATCGAACTTGTACCAATTGAACACTAAACAAAAACACGATGCGAAACAACTCAGTGAACAATCGCTGCCAAGCGTTGGGACCACCATTGCTAGTTGCGTGCACATCAAGGGTAGGTTCAAAGTTTGGTATCTTTTTGAAGCTGTAGTAAATACTGTTTAAATAACCTGAAAGTACCAACTGTCTTTATAGCAGGAAAAGGAGGTGGCAAGTCGTTCCAGCAACGGGAGGCAGCGAATTTGAAACTACCACGGAATGCAGCAGTTCTATGGGATTAGCGTCCCATTGTCTCTTATCTATTGTTCCTCCAACTCCACAACCACTCGGCGTTCATATCTTCTATTACTCATTGTACACCCCGCTTATCACTGCTTTTGTATTAAACTTCGTTACGATCTACCTCGCTTTTCTGAATCATCAATAAAACACATTCCTTCATTTTACTACCATTTTTATTTCCAAAATGTTGTTGCTTATACTCGTATAACAACTGGCTTGTGTAAAAATAATTATTGATGAACATTTAAATTGTAGCCTTATCTACTTATAAAATAGGAGCGAAACATCTCATCCACTAAAATATCGTTGTACAGTGTGTTCCCTGTAAATATGCTCGTAAAACTATGCATTGAACGTCCCTGAAACTTAAATAGCAAATACATTAAGCAATATTCACCACAAACTGAAGTCCAATCATTCTGAATCCTATCAACATTCCAGTCCCATCTCTTACAATTCCTTTTCAAAAACTGGAGATGATATCGCTCAGGTGTACGTCCATATGAATCAAAATATTGACCGATGTTATTCGTATCGATATGTACAGCTACCCAGTGTGAACCTGGTTTATCATCCGCATCCAAATTGCATATTATATACGTTGGTACATGGGTATACATAGACAGTCTATTAGCAGCATAAACATTATTTTCTAGACTGGGATGAATCTTTTTCAATTATGTTTTTGTAATTCTAGTGTATCCATGATTTTACTGTTATTAGCAGATTATTACAGTACCAATCTATTCAATGGTTGTCATAGGAATGTCCAATTATAGTGATTTGTAAATATTAAATCGCATTCTTTGTGGGAGTCACAAAACAGGTTGATGATTCATAGAGTTAATTACTATCACTTTCGTTTTGTGAATATTTAATTATAGTGATTTGTAAATATTAAATCGCATTCTTTGTGGGGAACAAGTTTGTTGACTCATAGAGTTACAATCAGTTTCGTTGTACTTAGGAATTTGCTTTAGATAAGAATGGTGCTGTATAAGATCGAACAGTTGCAGTCATGCAGTCAGTCTATGGTCGTTTGACCACAGTGGATTGTATACGTCTACCAATACTACGTTTGTGTTACTTCAACGCATCAATGACCATGGAGGTAAGTATTTATTCTATTGACAAACTTACTTTTCTTTCTGTTGTTGTTTCCTTACGTGTGTATGTGATTAAGTGTAAACAAATTGATATTAACGTGATAACTCTGTTGTTGCAGAAATCATTCAACTTCGATGAAAATACCTATGAACAGTATTACTACTCGCCACTCTCCCCTCAGCACGAAGAAGAGAGTGACGACATCGTCATTAAGAACACATGCGATGGTGGAAAAAGGAAATCGCAGTCGATTGATCAATTTTTTGAAGTAGAATCAAAAATGAAAAAGAGCAAAAAGCTGTTATCGTCAACCGTCGCACGAGCTGCTAGAGATGGTGTATCATACATTTCTACTAATTCTGACGACGGAGACCAAGCGACGCATCTCATAAAAATTGAAATGTACGATATGAAAAAGCTATGCAAGATTCCAACTACTGATCATTGGAAACATGCTACCACGAGAATTAAATATTATGTAAAGAATAATAACGATAGCATCTACGACAACACAAACGCCCTCGTATACAATATTACAAAGACAATAGCAGAAAGTGAAAAAGTTAAAAAATACTTTTTTAACAATGATCATTAGTGAATGTGATTCTGTTTACTTAAAGTACTTCTGTGTACTCATTAGATCCAAGGAGCTGTCGTCTTGTGATGCTGAGAGAAAAACAAGAGCAGAAGGAAGAGATGAGTGTGGGATACGTGTACAGAACACTTCATGGAAAAGCAAAACTACAAAACTGATTGGAGAAGAAAAAGTGAAGAATATGCAGTACCCAAGAGCTGAGTATCCATTTTTCAGTTCAAAATCTAGACGGTTGATCAGTTTCGAAAACTGGCCTCTCGTTATGCAACAGAAGCCTGAAGATCTTGCAGAAGCCGGTTTCTTTTATACTGGTCATGGAGACAGGACCATGTGTTTCCATTGTGGTGGTGGTTTAAAAGATTGGGAAGATGATGATGATCCTTGGCAGCAGCATGTTCAGTGGTTTAGTCAGTGTGCTTATGTAAAGTTTAAACTCGAACAGTGTTTTGTTTAAGATTAAATAGGAAGTTTATAAAGAAATAAAAAATAATACATTGCATACAATTTGTTTTATTTAATTTTATAATGTTTCCTTTAGTTACATATACACAAAATGCATTAAGCATAACACATAAATCTAAAACACAACACACATTATAACCTTAACTACTATAGTGTAGACTATAGTAACATTTCTATTTTTATCTATTTCGATAATATTATCAAACACAGCAAAAACAATACAGTTAATTGTTTGTATTAGTGAGGATTCAAATCGTACTTCTAATCTTACACTACCATGCTTTATAAGATTCCAATGAGCTGATGAGTTAGCTGATAAATCAGGAGTTTAATCAAATGCTAAAAGACAGTAGCCTTTGGCATACTGTTCACGAGAGATTGCATTTCCTTCATTAAGAAAGTGAATACCAGTCCCCGAGAATAGAGTATGATATGCCGATGTAAATATATTATTATTAAAAGATGGTTGCAAAGCTTTTGAAGGTATTTGTTGACCATCAATATATAAGCTGAAAGAGTTAATACCATAGTTTTCAAAGTTAAATGGATTTTTAGTAAGTGAACCATTAAATGCGGAATTGTTCACAAATCCAATAATACATCTTTTGGGTACCTGTCCTAAAAATATATTATCAAGAGTTTTTCCTTGAACACCTGATGGAATTGTTAAAACTTTAACTTCAGCACGAGTAATAGGATATTTAGCAGTGGTAGAAGCTAAAACTTTCTGATGTGCGAGTAATACATTTGGATTAATTCGTGCTCTTCGAACAATAAGAGTTGCGTCCGTAATGCAAACTTTAAACTTTACATCATTTGACCCAGCAATTAAATTAAAACTCTCTCTTGACCTAACTAATTTTACACTCATTTCAACACCATTAATTAAAAATTTATCTTGATTGAAAATGTCACCATGAAGATGACCAATCATTTCATATTTCCCTGCTTTCATTAACTAATTCCTGTCTTTTAACAAATCCTATGTTTTTACCATCTGTGGAATCCATTTTTCCTGCTGTATCCTCATACCAAAGACTACAAGTAAGATGAGATTGTTTAGCAGCAGGAGCATAGTTTAAAAGGGTTTCCACGTATGCTCGATAGGCATAGGTATTATTAGGTGGTGATACAAGTTTTTGGTTTAAATAAACATCGAGTTGACTAAAAAGTGAATGCAACCAATTATTTACAGGTGCTACTGTTGTAGCTGATATCAAGTTTGTTGAATCTTGATTTAATACTTTTGCCTTTATGTGGAGTAATGTATGAGACAAATCTATGTAGTCATCGCCTGTTCCAGGAACTTGAAATTCGATAGGTCCATCATCAGCAAGAGATGAAATTGGATTATAGTGAATCCACAATCCATTTTCAATGCTTGTTTGTGTAGACGGTAATGCAAACAAATCTAATTCTGACTTAACGCACTCACAAGAATGATTATGAAGGAAAGACATGCTTAATTTGAAAATATATCTTTGATGTTTTTTGGTTTTAGACCAAATTTTTTCGTAGCTTTCACATTAGCTGTTAGTGGTGGAATGAACGAGGCCAATCGTTTTCTTTTAGTTATATACCCAGATCCTGTCATGTTAAATCGATCAATTTTGTCATCAGCCTTTCGTTTTAAGTTCGTACTAACTTGCTTTAGACGATCTTTTATTGAGGCTTCCATAGGACGGGCTTGAACCATATCCGATAAAAGTCCTACTCCAGCGTTTAATGCCTCCTTACCAACCACTCGAGCACCACTTGAAAGTAAAAGTAAAACTGATCTAAATAACCCTCCTAAGAAGCTCCCAATACCATGACCACGTTGGTATGGTGAACCCTTATAAATTACTCCAACTCCTGATCCAGCTTGATGTGAATAATAATTTTCATATGGACATTTATGATGATCATGAGGAGAATACATTATTACAATTTGCGGAAATGTAGTTTAATACACACGGTTCCAAACTGGAATGGTATTTTTTGTCCTGTGCTCGATCTTATATCTATTTCCAGTGTATCGAACTCTCTTCGCATAACAGGTAAGTAGTGAGGTGGAGAGAAAACGTGCATTTTATTCGCACTATAAATGTATTTTGAAGGATCTAATGAATCGACTCTTAATAGCGGAGTCATAACATCACCCACAACGCTAGAGCTAATAACAAATACATGGAGGATTATGATGCTGAGAAACCAAATTCATATATCACATATTTTGATGCCAACAATTTATATGGTTGGGCTATGTCTCAATATCTTCCTACTGGCGGATTTGAATGGATAAATCCGAATACAGATTTTAATGTGTCTGAGACATCGGACTTCGGTTTCATTTTAGAAGTTGATTTGGAATATCCAGATGAACTTCATGATTTACATTCGGACTTTCCTTTGTGTCCAGAAAACATTTGTGTAGGCAATACTAATGAGAGTAAATTAATCCCAAATTTAAATAATAAAGATAAATAATTATGTAATTCATTATAGAAATTTAAAGCAGTGCATAGAAATGGGGATTAAATTAATTAAAATTCATAGAGTTTTGAAATTTAAACAGTCTCCCTGGTTAAAAATGTACATAGATCTAAACACAAAATTAAGAACGTTAGCAAAATCAGATTTCGAAAAAGATTTTTAAAATTAATGAATAATTCAGTCTTCGGTAAGACTATGGAGAATATTGAAAAAAGGGTTAACGTAAAATTAGTTACACACTGGGAGAATCAGGGTAAAGCTTTAGGTGCTGAAGATCTAATTGCTAAACCACACTTTCATAGTCTTTCTATATTTTCGGAAGACCTAGTTGCGGTTCAGTTGCGAAAGACTAAGTTAGTATATAACAAACCAATTTATTTAGGGTTTTGTATTATAGATATATCAAAAACCTTAATGTATGATTTTCATTATAAATATATGATTCAAAAGTTTAGTAAAATCAAATTATTGTATACAGATACGGATAGTTTAGTATATCACATATTTACAGATGATTTTTACACTGATATAAAACCTGACCTTTCCTCGTACTTCGATACCTCAGATTATGATACAAATAACATTTTTGAAAATCCAAAATTGAATAAAAAGAAATTAGGTTTTTTCAAAGATGAAAATAATGGTAAAATCATGAAAGAATTTGTAGGTTTACGATCTAAAATGTACGCTTTTAACTTAGAGAACAAGACTATAGCCAAGGCAAAAGGGGTAAATAAATGTATCACTAAAAAGATGACAATGAATTGTTATAAGTCTTCTCTTTTAAATAAAAAAGTGCAATATTACAGTATGTTTAGATTTAAATCAATTAAACACACAATTTTCACACAAAAATTAAATAAGATTGGTTTATCGTCATCATCATCATCATCATTTCAGCCGAAAGACGTCCACTGCTGGACATAGGCCTCCCCCAAGCACCTCCACTTCGACCGGTTTTGTGCTTCTCGCATCCAACGAGTTCCTGCTGGTTTATCGTATAATGACACAAAGAGGTATATTTTAGATAATAACATTGAAACATTAGCTTGGGGTCATTATAAATTGCGTTAAATGTCAATATTTTTTACTTTTATGTCTGTGTGTAAATAAAATTTGTATTGATTGTAAAATTTAATTATTGTTTGATTGTAAATAATGTAAAATAATTGTGGTTTCTATTTGTGTGTATACATTTGAGTTGATTGTAAAATTCTGATGTACTAATTATTGTGTTAGAAATAGTATTCAAATCATTCTGTTTTATAATATAATTTTAGCATGATATATATATTATTTTTTAAAACAACACTTTCATTTCTTATTTCATCCCTCTGAACTTTAGACGTGTGTGATGTTTCACTTTATCCATCCATTCTATTGATAAACTTACTTTTCTTTCTGTTGTTGTTTCCTTACGTGCGTATGTGATTAAGTGTAAACAAATTGATATTAACGTGATAACTCTGTTGTTGCAGAAATCATTCAACTTCGATGAAAATACCTATGAACAGTATTACTACTCGCCACTCTCCCCTCAGCACGAAGAAGAGAGTGACGACATCGTCATTAAGAACACATGCGATGGTGGAAAAAGAAAATCGCAGTCGATTGATCAATTTTTTGAAGTAGAATCAAAAATGAAAAAGAGCAAAAAGCTGTTATCGTCAACCGTCGCACGAGCCGCTAGAGATGGTGTATCATACATTTCTACTAATTCTGACGACGGAGACCAAGCGACGCATCTCATAAAAATTGAAATGTACGATATGAAAAAGCTATGCAAGATTCCAACTACTGATCATTGGAAACATGCTACCACGAGAATTAAATATTATGTAAAGAATAATAACGATAGCATCTACGACAACACAAACGCCCTCGTATACAATATTACAAAGACAATAGCAGAAAGTGAAAAAGTTAAAAAATACTTTTTTAACAATGATCATTAGTGAATGTGATTCTGTTTACTTAAAGTACTTCTGTGTACTCATTAGATCCAAGGAGCTGTCGTCTTGTGATGCTGAGAGAAAAACAAGAGCAGAAGGAAGAGATGAGTGTGGTATACGTGTACAGAACACTTCATGGAAAAGCAAAACTACAAAACTGATTGGAGAAGAAAAAGTGAAGAATATGCAGTACCCAAGAGCTGAATATCCATTTTTCAGTTCAAAATCTAGACGGTTGATCAGTTTCGAAAACTTTTTTTTTTTTTTTTTTTTGGGGTTTATCCATATGAATTAATGACTATACTCCATTTGTTTAGGTAATTAAATAAAGGTAAACAAAAAAACCACGTGCCGTGGTTATCCAACTAAACGTAATACCAGTCTATTCAGTTGTCATGCTACGTCAAAGTTGTACTCTTCAATTTAGCAACGTTATAATTCGTTAATAATGTTGCTAAATTGAAGAGTACAACTGTGACATAGCATGACAAGTGAAGTGAGTGATATTACGTTTAGTCGGCTAACTAAGTCACGTGGTTTTTTTGTTTACCTTTATTTAATTACCTAAACAAATGGAGTATAGTTATGATAGTTTAAACCTAACGTCACTCCCCGAACAAAAACATTTTTATAGCTCGCTCACAGATTCCCATATTTCAAATGACGATTACAATGATGCTAAAGATGTTTGGGAACACTTTGGTTGTTGTAGTATGCTAGATTACTCAAACAACAATAAAATGAGCATCATAGTGACTAAGGTTGTGTAAAAATATTGGAATATGACGTGGTGTTCTGAACTTCGAGCTACATGATTCATGAGCAACACCTCTAAAACTACCTGTGTACCAATCAAATTATAAAAGGCTAATTCTGTTTCACAAATATGACAAATGGTTGCGTTTGAAATTTTGTTTTTGTCTTCATTTGTTAGCGTAACTGGACATATTTGAAATCTATTTTTTCGAATTATTTCTTTCAAATTGTTAGATAAACTTTCCATAAACACTTGTGCACAGTTGGGTCCGCAATATGTTACATATTTTGATAATTTATCATCATATGAACATTTTATATAATAACCAAAACTATACACTTCATGTTTCTGAATATTATGTGTGAAAGGTTTGGATGGATCGTTAGAACATGATTCTATTGGTTTTAAAAATGCTTCTAAATCAGCATAAACTACGAATGGTATCTTTAACTTTTTTTTCAAAACTGTCAAATTTAATTTTATCACTTGAAGTAGGTTGACCAAACCAATTCTTTTTTAAAGTTTCACTGTTTGGTAATTCTGTACAAATGTAGGCACAATCGTATTGTTCATGGTTATTTAACCTTTCCTGAGATGGAAAACGAAGTAGACACGCTTCGCAAATATACATAACGTGACCATGTTTTGAAATTTGATTACTAACTAATCGCGATAAATTTTTTATGTAACAAAAATGATTTTTCGTATCCTTGGAAAAAAATAATAAATTGATATGTCTAGTTTTACGACACTTTGTTAAAAATAATGGACCTACTATAGTATTACATCGTTTTTCTTTATTATATTCTAACCCGAAAACATTAATACTAATATCATTTAATTTCTCTACTTTTGCTATGTCTGAAATTTTAACTGGAAAGGAAATACCATCAAATTTAAGTTTATTTGCATGTTTAGCGTACGATGACACCCGATCCGCGTTTTTATTTACGGGATATAACGTTGAGAGTAACGCCCATTTAAAACAAAAATAGTCTTTGTTTTTTACATTTAAAACAGCCTTTTTCAATTTTATGTCACGGGGAAGGTCTATGTATGAAGTACCACGCAGGGGGTTGAATTTATTAACATTCATGTCTATAGATTTTATGTTTTTTAGACTCCATCCACTATCTTTTCTTTCAAATGCACTAATTTTACTAGTAATTGTATCATTCAAAGATGAAAGAAAAATATTTAAGTCATCTCCTTGACAAATAATATAGTTAAATGTTTGAAAATCAAATGTATCATGAATATCTTTAGTTTGTTGAACAAAATCAGCATGCAGTATGAAGTTTACTTTAAAAATGATGTGTTGATGAATACACTCTCGTATTAAAAATAAAATATCATCTTTAATAGAATTTAAAAACAGTTCAGGAGTTTCAAAATTTACTAATGATGAACGATCTACTCTACTCTTGATTTTATAAGTTAAAATTCTGTTTCCAAAAGCAGATTCAATAACACTAACGTTTGATAAAGAATTATGTGAATTTAAAAGATTATTTTTGTGAACATTACTTTTAAAATGATTAGCTAAATACCTTTTCTTGATAAATATATGACACGTTAGACATTCCACTTGATCATCGTTACCGACACTGGTCCCTGCAGAGGTAGACGCTTCTTCTTCCGTTCTTGGTTTTTTGACGATCTTGGGTTCTTCGCTGCTCTTTCGCTTCATTCCTCCTCCAAGTTGTAGTGGTAGACTGAAAAATGTTAAAATTTATTAAAAAACTATAAAAAACAATGTGTAAATCATGATCGAAATGTATGTTTATTTTACTTACTTAAACTGTGTTTCAACCATCACACAGTGATTATACAGTTCATCATCATATAATGAATCGAACAGTTCACGCTTCTCCATTTCTTCACAAACTTTAGACATTTCCTGATTTAATCCGCTGTTGAATAGTTCCATATTCTCTTCCATGGATGTGGAAAAGAAAGCACTGGTGCACACTTCACTGAAGTTTTCCATCTTTATACTAAAGAATAAGCAGAATA
Source organism: Amphipoea lucens (assembly GCA_947508005.1). Classification (NCBI taxonomy): domain Eukaryota; kingdom Metazoa; phylum Arthropoda; class Insecta; order Lepidoptera; family Noctuidae; genus Amphipoea; species Amphipoea lucens. The sequence goes on from OX382375.1 coordinate 15,761,531, forward strand.
AGTAGCAGTTCAGTGTTGGTAGACCAACTGATGTCCAATTTCAAATAATACCCAATATTTATAGTCACACACGACAGAAGTACTTTAAGTAAACAGAATCACATTCACTAATGATCATTGTTAAAAAAGTATTTTTTAACTTTTTCACTTTCTGCTATTGTCTTTGTAATATTGTATACGAGGGCGTTTGTGTTGTCGTAGATGCTATCGTTATTATTCTTTACATAATATTTAATTCTCGTGGTAGCATGTTTCCAATGATCAGTAGTTGGAATCTTGCATAGCTTTTTCATATCGTACATTTCAATTTTTATGAGATGCGTCGCTTGGTCTCCGTCGTCAGAATTAGTAGAAATGTATGATACACCATCTCTAGCGGCTCGTGCGACGGTTGACGATAACAGCTTTTTGCTCTTTTTCATTTTTGATTCTACTTCAAAAAATTGATCAATCGACTGCGATTTCCTTTTTCCACCATCGCATGTGTTCTTAATGACGATGTCGTCACTCTCTTCTTCGTGCTGAGGGGAGAGTGGCGAGTAGTAATACTGTTTATAGGTATTTTCATCGAAGTTGAATGATTTCTGCAACAACAGAGTTATCACGTTAATATCAATTTGTTTACACTTAATCACATACACACGTAAGGAAACAACAACAGAAAGAAAAGTAAGTTTGTCAATAGAATAAACACTTACCTCCATGGTCATTGATGCGTTGAAGTAACACAAACGTAGTATTGGTAGACGTATACAATCCACTGTGGTCAAACGACCATAGACTGACTGCATGACTGCAACTGTTCGATCTTATATAGCACCATTCTTATCTAAAGCAAATTCCTAAGTACAACGAAACTGATTGTAATTCTATGAGTCAACAAACTTGTTCCCCACAAAGAATGCGATTTAATATTTACAAATCACTATAATTAAATATTCACAAAACGAAAGTGATAGTAATTAACTCTATGAATCATCAACCTGTTTTGTGACTCCCACAAAGAATGCGATTTAATATTTACACATCACTATAATTGAACATTCCTATGACAACCATTGAATAGATTGGTACTGTAATAATCTGCTAATAACAGTAAAATCATGGATACACTAGAATTACAAAAACATAATTGAAAAAGATTCATCCCAGTCTAGAAAATAATGTTTATGCTGCTAATAGACTGCCTATGTATACCCATGTACCAACGTATATAATATGCAATTTGGATGCGGATGATAAACCAGGTTCACACTGGGTAGCTGTACATATCGATACGAATAACATCGGTCAATATTTTGATTCATATGGACGTACACCTGAGCGATATCATCTCCAGTTTTTGAAAAGGAATTGTAAGAGATGGGACTGGAATGTTGATAGGATTCAGAATGATTGGACTTCAGTTTGTGGTGAATATTGCTTAATGTATTTGCTATTTAAGTTTCAGGGACGTTCAATGCATAGTTTTACGAGCATATTTACAGGGAACACACTGTACAACGATATTTTAGTGGATGAGATGTTTCGCTCCTATTTTATAAGTAGATAAGGCTACAATTTAAATGTTCATCAATAATTATTTTTACACAAGCCAGTTGTTATACGAGTATAAGCAACAACATTTTGGAAATAAAAATGGTAGTAAAATGAAGGAATGTGTTTTATTGATGATTCAGAAAAGCGAGGTAGATCGTAACGAAGTTTAATACAAAAGCAGTGATAAGCGGGGTGCACAATGAGTAATAGAAGATATGAACGCCGAGTGGTTGTGGAGTTGGAGGAACAATAGATAAGAGACAATGGGACGCTAATGATACGCTAATGACGCTAATGACATCAATTAGATACGAGTAAATCGATCTGCACATCTCCGAAACCGTGCATCCTACACAAAAATGGACCGCAGATTCGAGCTCAGAGCACATCAAAACCATACCAACCATACCAAACTTTTGTTTTTTTTTTTAGGATTCGTCATCCGTCGACGACCGATGAGGGTGGTGACTCAGGAGTGAGCCAGAACCGGCGTATCCTATCTACTGACAGCTTGCTGGCTGCTTCAAGCTGCGACTGCATAGAAAACTACAGTCACACACATGTACGAAACCACTCGAGCAGTCGCGACTGACTCGGGCGGTTGGCAGCGCGATGAAATTTCATAGTGCGGTCAAGCAGTTGCCAGGCATACCCTGACTGCTCGAGTTGTCCACTATAAAAACGAGCAGTCCGTGTATGGCCAGTCTTACTTAACTGCATTTTTGTCAAATTTTTAACATTGACTGTCCCTGGGGTGAGATTATGACAATAGTCCGCGCGGAACTAGTTGGCCGCGCCTTAGGTATGTGAGCGGTGCGGAGCGGAAGGGTGGGGGCGCATTACTCAGTACGTGCGTTACGAACCGCCGCCTCACCCCTGTCCCCACCTCAGCGGCCAACTAGTTCCGCGCGGACTGTAGAATTAGACCGTTTTTAAATTCAGAAATTGGCCTGATGAAAAAATTCGTAGATAGAGTAGATTGATAATTAATTGACGTGTGGTATTAATCATCATGAACTTTTGAAATAAAATTAGTCACATCAAAACTACCATTTGACATTTCAAAATAAAGTGGGCATGACTAATTAATTATAATTAGGTACATTTGATTAGTGAGTGAATAGATTGACACTAATGGTTCCGTAATGAGCGCCGTAATGGAACTGTGATGTATGCAATATTAAGGTGAGGCTCCATGAAGGTGAGGTGTAGGGATGCCACGGGAGTTGGTTTATCGTGTAACTTGCCCTTAAGTAATGCGGGCTTTACACAGGTGACTATAGCTGTCTAAATGGCAATTCAGCTAGGCCGCAGGTTACTGAAATCGCAAGTTCCAAAGTAGAGTAGGTTTCGACTTTTGTCGTGCGGCGACAGGTCGCATCATCGCGTGCGGCGGGTGACGCTAGTTGACGCTAGTTGAAGCTAGTAGCCCATTCCAAAACGTAGATCTCAATGGAGAAGAACGGGCAAGAAACTCCATGGACACTCTTTTAAATCAAGATATCACAAAATCCTGGGTACATTATTCTCGTGAGAACAATGTAAAAAACACACACAAATGAAGAAATAATTTAAAAAATAAGATAAAAAAAATAAGCCTTGGGTGTTAAAAGATGACCAGTCTCAACCGACGGCGCCCATTCACGAACATGACGCGTGGATGAACACCATCCAGCCATATCATGAGTTTTAGCTAGCATCGTATGAAATCATTTTGTCTAATGGGCAATCATTTTTACAACTGTTATTTAGGAGGTTATTATGATCAGTTGAAAAAAATTACAGGTAGACCTGCCTACTCCTTTAATTTTTTGGCGGTTTGTACATTAGCGTGACAGTAAAATATGAACAGAATAAAAAGAAAATTGGTCGATTATTTCATACTATAATGTCAGTACAAAAACGCTCACGTATAAATGAAAAAATGTTGAAACGGGCAGTAAGATAAATAGTTAGGCAGTCCATAGGTTGTGTTGGAACTGTGACCAATCACGCCCAAGCCGAATTGGTCGCAGCTAAGCCAGGGCACCCCGACCAAATGGGTTAGGTTAGGTTAAAAGTGTGACCAACGGTGCGCGAGCCGAGCGAGCGAAGCGAGCGGTGCCGCGGCAGTGGCCAGCGAGCATCACATCCAAGTTAGATTTCTTACCGAGCTATTCCGCTATGTTAATTGCCCACACGTAATTGCTCGTTCAGTCATTTTACTGCTTAATATTTATTTAATTACTTACCCATTCAAATATTTGTTATGACAATTTTTTTTTTTAGTTTACTGCGCAGTTTTTAGTGCCGAACTGCAATTAATTTATTTTAATTTGCCGAAACTTCAATAAACAACTGCCGCTTTAAACCAGTGCCATACATAAATATCGCTCTTGCGTTCTATAACATTATCTATCGTTATTATGCCCATTTAATACTATGATTTTTAATCGCCTACCTTTGCCTTTTGAACGTCATCTGAAGACGAGAAAAGACCGCACTCCTGTTTTTCTGCGTGTTTTCACTCGCTTTGGCAACTTGGTTAGGCTTTAAACATGGGCGTACCCACCGTGGGGCAGACTGGGGCAATTGCCCCACCCTGCTCTCTGACCGGAAGCTAAGAATCTTTAGACAAAATTAATATAATGACAAAATTTAATATTCATTTGTGTACCTACTTTAAAAATTACCGCCCGAAACAATGCAGTAGGTATCTATGAATCCAACGCGCATGCACATAATTTCCTACTGCTTATTTTATTTACTTCTGCCCCACCCCTTTAAAAAAATGCTGGGTACGCCCATGGTTTTAAACTGCCTTGAAAGTCATACATCAGTCTCTATTATGTCTCTTATCACATTGAAACGTCTATGAATCCACATAGTTCACATTCCCCGGAACTCAGTATATCCGAATAAAAAAAAATCTCATACCTACATACCATTTTCGAAGTACCGTGTACCCGACGAGTGAATGCGTTCCTGAAACCTGTCAGTTTCATACAAATGAATACGTGTTTTGTGAATTTGATCTTTATTAGCACACATTCTCTCTCTCGACGGCCGGACTGTAATAAAAAGTGACTCGCCTATAATACGAAAAGAAAAAAAGATGTACAGACGCCAGCACATCAAGCTACTACAATCTGTCTTTCTTTGAAAGATTTTCAACTTTATCGCTAAAGCATAAGGGAAAAAAAGTAACATGAAGTTGATTGGGAAAATTTGACAGTTTCGGGTAGCTTGATGTGCTGGCGTCTGTACTTTCATTAGATCATTCGCGGAGATCTAATAAAAGGTATCTTGGGCAATATGGAGCTCCATATTGCCCAAGATACCTTTTATTAGATCTTCGTAAGGAGCTATTTGTTCTGATTTACCGGCAAATATACGGGAAATTATTGCCTACTGGCAGTGGTTGAGCCATTTCTTATGTTTGTCGTACTGAACTATGAATGGGTTTTTTTATGCATTATGTATATACAGAGTGACAGGGTGTTACGGAAAGGGTATATCAATACAAACGGGTTGAAGAGTGTATCTGGTCTAGAATGTCTGTACAAAATTTCAGCTCAAAAGCATTAACTTTGAAAATGCTTAATATTTTTTTATTTCGACATCACGGCGCTGCACTGTGATGTGCGTGTACTAGGCGCACAGACACACTATAGATAATGGATAATGACCCTCGTAGTGCGGTGACACGTTTGTTATGATTTCAATTTAATAAACTATCGAAATAAAAAAAATATTAAGCATTTTCAAAGTTAGTGATTTTGAGCTAGAGATTCTAGACCAGATACACTCTTCAACCCGTTTGTATTGATATACCCTTTCCGTAACACCCTGTATATAATAAAAAATATGATTGTTGCCTCCACATTGTACGTAGCTCAGTGATAGACGGACAGACACAGAGGGCGGCATATGAGGCTTAGTTAGTTGGGTTCTGTTGCCATTCTTTTTGCACGAAACCAAAACAAAGTTAAAGTAAAAAACCGCTGTACATATATCGCGGTTTAATTTGGTTTTAATAAATGAGTGCGTTTAATTCGTGCAAACTTGGAGCGATACATAATACAAATACACTCTCTGTATTAATACAAGTGTTACAATTATTTATGTTACTGTTAAAAGCAAATTAATTTTGGTTCGGGTGTTTTTGTGTGGTGCAAGTCATAAGATTATAACACCAGCGGGGCAATTGCGTAGCACATTATCGATCGGAATCGGTTTCATTTTGACAGTTCAACAACATTCATTGCGTTATTTACGTGTTGAGCACAATTTTTTTCGAACTTATGAAGCAATGGATTAGCAATTTGCTTCAAAATGATTCAGATTCCGATTAATAGTGTGTACAGTAAGGGGGCCGGTTTTAAAAAAGCTGATCAACCTAAAAAACTAACATGTAAACTGCAATCTGCAATATTGGTTGAATGTAGAACACAAAAAAAAAATCCAAAAAAAAAACAACCGATACAAACCACAACCGACATACAAACATACATACACACGGGTCAAATGCAGAACCTCCTTTTTTGAAGTCGGTTAAAAATATAGCTGGTGTTACCGGTATCAGCAACAGCCAATGAAATCACTTGATTTTTTTTTTTTTTGATTTAACATTCAAAAGGTTTTATGTTTATGTTCTATGACCCAGTAACTGGGTTGTAGAGGTCAGATAGGCAGTCGCTCCATGTAAAATACTGGTATTCAGCTGCATCCGGTTAGACTGAAAGATGACTCCAACATAGTTGGGAAGATGCTAGGCAGATAGATAGGTTTGCAGTGCATCATGCGTCAGTTTATAAATCACTATTGATGTGCTATGCTCGCGGTCATTGGCCATCCAAAAGAGCAATCACTGTTCAGGCCAGGAGATGTAATCCAGTTCTGGGGGAAGTAAGCAGACGACCGCCATGGCTCACGCACAATGTGCTACTTGAAGGAGTAAGTGCGGAAATTAAATCTGTTATAGTCCTCGCACGCAAAATACGCGCATTGACGTGGAGTTGCGGACACCAGCCCGTATTACCTATAGTCCTCGCGGAATTAGTTGGCCGCTGAGGTGGGGACAGGGGTGAGGCGGCGGTTCGTAACGCATGTACTGAGTAATGCGCCCCCGCCCCTCCGTCCCACCGCTCACATACCTAAGGCGCGGCCAACTAGTTCCGCGCGGACTATAACATAGAACATAGTGGCAAATCGCTTTCAAAGACTTTCAACAGGGTTGACTAAAAGTATTCGGAAGTTTAAGCCATTCAAAATTCAACACCCGACCAACTCCTTTAAAAGGTAGTTTTCAAAAATGAATTAGTATCTACGCTCTTTATTATTTCTTTAGATAAGTAGATATTGCAAGTTCATTGATCAAAGGAAAATTAATTTTCATATAAACTGTATTTTTTACTCGAGGGTAAAACACCACAGGTATGGAACAGAGGTGTGGTGATACTTTTCTTTAAGAAGGGTGACAATGCCCTTCTTAAGAATTATAGGCCCATCTCACTTCTGAGCCATGTCTACAAGCTGTTTTCGAGAGTCATCACGAACCGTCTCGCGCGCAGGTTTGACGACTTCCAGCCTCCCGAACAAGCCGGATTCCGTAAAGGCTTTAGCACCGTAGACCACATACATACGCTGCGACAGGTTATACAGAAGACCGAAGAGTATAACCTGCCTCTTTGCTTAGCGTTTTTGGACTACGAAAAAGCCTTTGATTCGATCGAGACATGGGCTGTACTGCAGTCTCTTCAACGGTGCCAGATCGACTATCGGTACATCGAGGTGCTGAAGTGTCTGTACGAAAATGCCACTATGTCAGTCCGACTCCAGGACCAGACCTCGAAACCTATCCTTCTGCAGCGAGGTGTGAGACAGGGAGACGTTATCTCTCCGAAACTGTTCACCGCTGCTCTGGAGGATGTCTTCATGGTTCTGGACTGGAAAGGAGCTGGCATTAACATCAACGGCGAGTACATATCTCACCTTCGGTTTGCCGACGATATAGTAGTCATGGCTGAGACTATGGAGGACCTCAGTACAATGCTCGATGAAACGGGCAGTAAGATAAATAGTTAGGCAGTCCATAGGTTGTGTTGGAACTGTGACCAATCACGCCCAAGCCGAATTGGTCGCAGCTAAGCCAGGGCACCCCGACCAAATGGGTTAGGTTAGGTTAAAAGTGTGACCAACGGTGCGCGAGCCGAGCGAGCGAAGCGAGCGGTGCCGCGGCAGTGGCCAGCGAGCATCACATCCAAGTTAGATTTCTTACCGAGCTATTCCGCTATGTTAATTGCCCACACGTAATTGCTCGTTCAGTCATTTTACTGCTTAATATTTATTTAATTACTTACCCATTCAAATATTTGTTATGACAATTTTTTTTTTTAGTTTACTGCGCAGTTTTTAGTGCCGAACTGCAATTAATTTATTTTAATTTGCCGAAACTTCAATAAACAACTGCCGCTTTAAACCAGTGCCATACATAAATATCGCTCTTGCGTTCTATAACATTATCTATCGTTATTATGCCCATTTAATACTATGATTTTTAATCGCCTACCTTTGCCTTTTGAACGTCATCTGAAGACGAGAAAAGACCGCACTCCTGTTTTTCTGCGTGTTTTCACTCGCTTTGGCAACTTGGTTAGGCTTTAAACATGGGCGTACCCACCGTGGGGCAGACTGGGGCAATTGCCCCACCCTGCTCTCTGACCGGAAGCTAAGAATCTTTAGACAAAATTAATATAATGACAAAATTTAATATTCATTTGTGTACCTACTTTAAAAATTACCGCCCGAAACAATGCAGTAGGTATCTATGAATCCAACGCGCATGCACATAATTTCCTACTGCTTATTTTATTTACTTCTGCCCCACCCCTTTAAAAAAATGCTGGGTACGCCCATGGTTTTAAACTGCCTTGAAAGTCATACATCAGTCTCTATTATGTCTCTTATCACATTGAAACGTCTATGAATCCACATAGTTCACATTCCCCGGAACTCAGTATATCCGAATAAAAAAAAATCTCATACCTACATACCATTTTCGAAGTACCGTGTACCCGACGAGTGAATGCGTTCCTGAAACCTGTCAGTTTCATACAAATGAATACGTGTTTTGTGAATTTGATCTTTATTAGCACACATTCTCTCTCTCGACGGCCGGACTGTAATAAAAAGTGACTCGCCTATAATACGAAAAGAAAAAAAGATGTACAGACGCCAGCACATCAAGCTACTACAATCTGTCTTTCTTTGAAAGATTTTCAACTTTATCGCTAAAGCATAAGGGAAAAAAAGTAACATGAAGTTGATTGGGAAAATTTGACAGTTTCGGGTAGCTTGATGTGCTGGCGTCTGTACTTTCATTAGATCATTCGCGGAGATCTAATAAAAGGTATCTTGGGCAATATGGAGCTCCATATTGCCCAAGATACCTTTTATTAGATCTTCGTAAGGAGCTATTTGTTCTGATTTACCGGCAAATATACGGGAAATTATTGCCTACTGGCAGTGGTTGAGCCATTTCTTATGTTTGTCGTACTGAACTATGAATGGGTTTTTTTATGCATTATGTATATACAGAGTGACAGGGTGTTACGGAAAGGGTATATCAATACAAACGGGTTGAAGAGTGTATCTGGTCTAGAATGTCTGTACAAAATTTCAGCTCAAAAGCATTAACTTTGAAAATGCTTAATATTTTTTTATTTCGACATCACGGCGCTGCACTGTGATGTGCGTGTACTAGGCGCACAGACACACTATAGATAATGGATAATGACCCTCGTAGTGCGGTGACACGTTTGTTATGATTTCAATTTAATAAACTATCGAAATAAAAAAAATATTAAGCATTTTCAAAGTTAGTGATTTTGAGCTAGAGATTCTAGACCAGATACACTCTTCAACCCGTTTGTATTGATATACCCTTTCCGTAACACCCTGTATATAATAAAAAATATGATTGTTGCCTCCACATTGTACGTAGCTCAGTGATAGACGGACAGACACAGAGGGCGGCATATGAGGCTTAGTTAGTTGGGTTCTGTTGCCATTCTTTTTGCACGAAACCAAAACAAAGTTAAAGTAAAAAACCGCTGTACATATATCGCGGTTTAATTTGGTTTTAATAAATGAGTGCGTTTAATTCGTGCAAACTTGGAGCGATACATAATACAAATACACTCTCTGTATTAATACAAGTGTTACAATTATTTATGTTACTGTTAAAAGCAAATTAATTTTGGTTCGGGTGTTTTTGTGTGGTGCAAGTCATAAGATTATAACACCAGCGGGGCAATTGCGTAGCACATTATCGATCGGAATCGGTTTCATTTTGACAGTTCAACAACATTCATTGCGTTATTTACGTGTTGAGCACAATTTTTTTCGAACTTATGAAGCAATGGATTAGCAATTTGCTTCAAAATGATTCAGATTCCGATTAATAGTGTGTACAGTAAGGGGGCCGGTTTTAAAAAAGCTGATCAACCTAAAAAACTAACATGTAAACTGCAATCTGCAATATTGGTTGAATGTAGAACACAAAAAAAAAATCCAAAAAAAAAACAACCGATACAAACCACAACCGACATACAAACATACATACACACGGGTCAAATGCAGAACCTCCTTTTTTGAAGTCGGTTAAAAATATAGCTGGTGTTACCGGTATCAGCAACAGCCAATGAAATCACTTGATTTTTTTTTTTTTTGATTTAACATTCAAAAGGTTTCCAGTGTTCTATGACCCAGTAACTGGGTTGTAGAGGTCAGATAGGCAGTCGCTCCATGTAAAATACTGGTATTCAGCTGCATCCGGTTAGACTGAAAGATGACTCCAACATAGTTGGGAAGATGCTAGGCAGATAGATAGGTTTGCAGTGCATCATGCGTCAGTTTATAAATCACTATTGATGTGCTATGCTCGCGGTCATTGGCCATCCAAAAGAGCAATCACTGTTCAGGCCAGGAGATGTAATCCAGTTCTGGGGGAAGTAAGCAGACGACCGCCATGGCTCACGCACAATGTGCTACTTGAAGGAGTAAGTGCGGAAATTAAATCTGTTATAGTCCTCGCACGCAAAATACGCGCATTGACGTGGAGTTGCGGACACCAGCCCGTATTACCTATAGTCCTCGCGGAATTAGTTGGCCGCTGAGGTGGGGACAGGGGTGAGGCGGCGGTTCGTAACGCATGTACTGAGTAATGCGCCCCCGCCCCTCCGTCCCACCGCTCACATACCTAAGGCGCGGCCAACTAGTTCCGCGCGGACTATAACATAGAACATAGTGGCAAATCGCTTTCAAAGACTTTCAACAGGGTTGACTAAAAGTATTCGGAAGTTTAAGCCATTCAAAATTCAACACCCGACCAACTCCTTTAAAAGGTAGTTTTCAAAAATGAATTAGTATCTACGCTCTTTATTATTTCTTTAGATAAGTAGATATTGCAAGTTCATTGATCAAAGGAAAATTAATTTTCATATAAACTGTATTTTTTACTCGAGGGTAAAACACCACAGGTATGGAACAGAGGTGTGGTGATACTTTTCTTTAAGAAGGGTGACAATGCCCTTCTTAAGAATTATAGGCCCATCTCACTTCTGAGCCATGTCTACAAGCTGTTTTCGAGAGTCATCACGAACCGTCTCGCGCGCAGGTTTGACGACTTCCAGCCTCCCGAACAAGCCGGATTCCGTAAAGGCTTTAGCACCGTAGACCACATACATACGCTGCGACAGGTTATACAGAAGACCGAAGAGTATAACCTGCCTCTTTGCTTAGCGTTTTTGGACTACGAAAAAGCCTTTGATTCGATCGAGACATGGGCTGTACTGCAGTCTCTTCAACGGTGCCAGATCGACTATCGGTACATCGAGGTGCTGAAGTGTCTGTACGAAAATGCCACTATGTCAGTCCGACTCCAGGACCAGACCTCGAAACCTATCCTTCTGCAGCGAGGTGTGAGACAGGGAGACGTTATCTCTCCGAAACTGTTCACCGCTGCTCTGGAGGATGTCTTCATGGTTCTGGACTGGAAAGGAGCTGGCATTAACATCAACGGCGAGTACATATCTCACCTTCGGTTTGCCGACGATATAGTAGTCATGGCTGAGACTATGGAGGACCTCAGTACAATGCTCGATGACCTCAGTAGAGCCTCTGAAAGAGTGGGTCTGAAAATGAACATGGACAAAACGAAGGTCATGTCAAATGCCCATGTAACACCCACTCTCATGAAGATCGGAGGCGCTACACTCGAAGTCGTGGACGAGTATGTTTACCTAGGACAAACTGTCCAGTTAGGTAGGTCCAACTTCGAGAAAGAGGTCAATCGTCGAATCCGACTCGGCTGGGCAGCGTTCGGGAAGCTACGCAATATCTTCTCGTCCCACATACCGCAGTGTCTCAAGACAATAGTCTTTGACCAGTGCGTGTTGCCAGTGATGACATATGGCACTGAAACGTGGTCGCTCACAATGGGCCTTATTAGAAGGCTGAAAGTCACCCAAAGGGCAATGGAGAGGGCTATGCTTGGAGTTTCCCTGCGGGATCGAATCAGAAATGAAGAGATCCGCAGGAGGACCAAGGTAACCGACATAGCCTGAAGAATTGCCAAATTTAAGTGGCAGTGGGCAGGGCACATTGCTCGCAGAACAGATGGCCGATGGGGCCGAAAGGTTCTGGAGTGGCGACCGCGTACCGGAAGGCGTAGCGTTGGAAGGCCTCCCACAAGGTGGACCGACGACCTTGTGAAGGCCGCAGGAACTCGTTGGATGCGAGAAGCACAAAACCGGTCGAAGTGGAGGTGCTTGGTGGAGGCCTATGTCCAGCAGTGGACGTCTTCCGCCTGAAATGATGATGATGAAACTGTATTTATCTCGAATAGAATGTCACTTTGTCAAGGTCTTCTGTTTGTAGTTTTCAATTGTCGCGTGTGTGTTGGTGCAGCTAGTTTTCTAGTCTTTTTAAGGTTTTAATCCATTTAGCCAGACAGGGGCAGTCCCATGCAACCCGAGGCGCTTGCTTGCATGTCTGTCATCACACTTATCTCACTAATATTATAAAGGTGAAAGTTTGTGAGTGTGTGTGTATGTTTATATGTTTGTTACTTCTTCACGCTCAAACGGCTGGACCAATTTTGATAAAATTTCGCATGGAGGTAGCTGACACCCTGGATTAACATGTAGGCTACTTTTTATCCCAATATTCCCACGGAATCGACATTTACGCGAGTGAAACCGCGGGGCGCAGCTAGTTTATAATATAATTAACAGAACTCTCTGTTACTGAAACTGATTACTCAATCAGTTTGTATTAATTTAAGAAAAGGAAACACGAAACCTAAGTATTCGCTATTCGTATAAAACCCACACTACATCATATACAAAACTAGCTGCGCCCCGCGGTTTCACCCGCATAAGTCTCGATCCCGTGGGAATATCGAGATAAAAAGTATCCTATGTCCTTTCCCGGGACTTAAAATATCTCTATACAAAATTTCATCTAAATCGGTTCAGTGGTTTAGGCGTGAAAAGGTAACATACAGACAGACAGATTTACTTTCGAATTTATAATATTAAGTATGGATGTCGCTAACCGCTTCATCTTACGCCTTGCAACCACAACAGTACCCGATTTTAATCAAACCCATACGAATTTACAAATGGCTGCTATTTCGCTTACGGTTTAACTATATTTTTTACAGCTTTCGGATCGATTCGCGATTATATACTTCTTAAAAGGGACTGGTCATAAAATTAGGGTTGAAATGGAAGGATGCTTTTCCGTGCGGTTTGTGAAAGGGGTCCAAAAGTGTTGGGATCAGACTGTGAGTGAGACTGCTAATTGTGAAACCTATTTTTTTCCTTTTTATATGTGTGTATCCCAAGTTACCTGCGCTGTTAATTTGTTTGTCAGCCACGCATTCGTGTGTTGCGTGTCTGTGGAGTCTTTGGTCAACTGGACCCACGGGATCACTCGACTCAATCCAATTTTGAATAGGTCGACTGGACCCACTGCCCAATTTCATCAATAGTACAGTCACGGAGTAGGTAAAACCGAATCTTTTGAGTCGGAGTGGACGATCCCGCATAGAATTTTATACAAAGTAAAACAAAGTTCATGTACAGTCACGTCTAAAAGTATGTATCTATACACTTGGCTTTATTCAAAGATGATTTTCTCCTTTATTTTTGAATGAAATTTTATGTTATTACGAAAATAGTATTTTAGAACCCATAGGTTTATGTTAAGTGTCGTATTTCAACGTTGCATTCGTTATTTCACGAAAAAATCGCAATTGAAAATTGCCAAGTGTATACATACTTTTAGACGTGACTCTACTTAGCTTTGTAGTTTAACCGTGGACTGCTGTGGAGCAGCGTAAACACACAGAACACACACACAAACCCACGCTCACAGTACAAATTATTCCATACAACCACAAGCGCCACAATAAGCAGCAAGTTAATGTAGGTACAGACGCCAGCACATCAAGCTACTACAATCTGTCAAATTTCTTTAATAGATTTTCTACTTTATTGCTAAAGGATAAGGTCCAAAGTTGATTGGGAAAATTTGATAGTTTCGGGTAGCTTGATGTGCTGGCGTCTGTACCATTAATACATTTGTTTAAGTAAAGGATAGGATAAATTGCATTAACGGGTAATCCATTAACTCAGTCAATAAGATTGTACGGCAAAACATTGAATGCTTAATTGAGTAATACCGTTTATATTTAATTATGTACGTCTATTTTCTTGTTGTGTAATTAATTAGTGTAGGTTATCTCTGAGTTTATATTTTCTGTTTCAGATAAGTTATGATATCAGTAGGCCAATTCTCGTAATTTAAAACGTTCAAAATCTAGTCGCAGTCTCATCTCGGCGACAAACAAATGTCAAAAACTTGTCAAAATGTAGGGAAATTAGAAGTATTTTTTGACAGATTGAGAGTGAGATCAGACTGTGAACGTTCTTAATATTAAGTACGTGAATTGCCCCTCTGGTGTATGGTTTGAGGAAATTGATGGCACTAAAATATATTTTTGAAGAAAATGTTTGAACTATACTTCAGTCTAAAATATAAAGCATGACGACCAAATTTTTCTCTACTTTCGACACATTTCTTCTCAACAAGTGTCAAATAGTCTACAAATCACATTGGACCTCGACAAGAATCCATTTTGATTTTAAAATTTGCTCCCCGTTGCTATGGAAAGAATAAATGTCTTTTTCTTCATATAAACGCGAGTCTACGGGTCGCCCCGTGCTCGGGCAGAAGAGATGTCGATTTGGATATTTGTATACACCGTGTTCTTCACGATAGCCATAAACTTTGTCAAACGCTTCTATAGCTTTTACAAATTAAATCTAACAAAGGAAGTAGTACTTAAAAAGGCTTCGTTACAAAGATATTTGTAATTTTATTTAGTGTTTAATTAAGCTATGCGGTAAGAAAGGGTCTTAACTCAGTTTTGACAAGTTGCAGCCCGCCAAATATTATGAATGGAAATACGTCATCGTTGCCAATTCGGATAAAGAGGCATGCATATCGGGCGATTTAAGTCAAGGTATTTAGTTTGTATGAAAATTAACAAAAAATAAAATTTCATTAATGTGTCCATAATGAAAAATACTTATTTCCATGGTCTGAACATCTGGTCGAAGTTTATGTATATCGTCCGGAACACGGTGTATAGGTAACTTTGTATATTCTTCGTAGAGTAGAGATAGAATTAGTCATGCTACGCGAGCAGAGTTTAATAAATTAGAGGCTTAGGAACACAACAGATGATCATGTGAATAATTCAACAGTGAAAACATCGTATATTCTCATTCACATCAACGTACAGTCAACAAAAGAGATAAGTATACAGGATCGTCGGATATAGTTGAAGTTTAATAAGAAACCGATGGATGTTCTCGAATAAAATTTAATTTTATTAATAGAAAATAAACAGCTCATTTATCAAATTCAATTTCAGTCGATAATATACATCGGTTTCTTAATAAACTTCAACTATATCCGACGATCCTGCATACTTATCTCTATTATTGAATGTACATAAAAAAAGAAAAGTTTAAAAAGAAAATAAGAAAAGATTTTTTTGTAATACAAAATAAACAGCTCATTTAACAAATTCATTTTCAGTCGACAACATCCATCGGTTTCTCATTAAACTTCAACTATATCCGACGATCCTGCATACTTATCTCTATTTTTGACTGTACATAAAAATGCCATCACATATTTCTACACTTTCCTGCAATGACAAGTAACCCGGTCAGTGATATAGGTCAGGGTAATGTCAAATTCATTAGATGCATGGTCGCAGCGATGCTGGCAGATGGAACGGTAAGCAGCCTTCCGGGGCCCATCAAACATTCACTGTTTCAACTGACCTCGGGCTGACAAAGTTAGGTACATTTTTACCAATTCTTTACACCGGAAATATTCTGTTACTTATACAATAGGCATCAAATTTCTTTCCGTAAAATATTTAAGGATAAGAATTTAAATTGACTCTCAGCAGTAGCATAAGTTGAAGGATAAAATATTTCTTTCGAGAAAAAAAAATCTGTTACAATTTTAATTTTTTCATCCTCTCTCCGACTTTGCTGTGTTTCTGTGTCTAGTTTGTGTTGTTAGTACAACGCCCCCCTGTTAATGTCATTCCAGCATCAAACGTTCCTTGTAGCCTCGGCGTCCTTAGGTATGCTTACGACTGCCGAGGCAGCTCTCAGGCGCTCGAAGGCGCCAGAAGCAGCCCTCAGGCGCCCGAAGCCGTCGTAAGGCGCCCGAAGCCGTCGTAAGGCGCTCGAAGCCATCATAAGGCGCCCGAAGCCGTCGTAAGGCACCCGAAGCCGTCGTAAGGCGCCCGAGCTGTACCGAGCCGCACCGATGCCCACCGATAGTGGGCGCTGCGCCTTAGCGATAAAGTTGAAAATTTATTAAAGGACATATTGTAGAAGCTTGGTGTGCTGGCGTCTGTACCTAATACGTAGATGTATTTTATCGGAGCATCAGTCTATATTACCTGTTAGTAGGGCAAACTAGGGTGCAGTCGCTGGCGCTGAGCCCGATCGCCGGAACTGACGAACGATACCAGTTCCGTTAGTTCGGGCCCGACCTGCTCCCGATACCGGGGAGAAACGATATCCATGTAATAGCTATAATATTAGCTTAGCTTAGCTTAATATGCTTATTTTTATGTGTTGCCCACATAAAAAGCCAAATTGATCCAGAGGAATTTGTCCTGTTTTTTTTTTTGTTTTACACATAACTATACAGGGTGAAATTTTAATCACCGTTTTCCTCTTAAGGGGCCATTGTACTCATCATTATGAACAACTTTTACAATGGCACCAAACTTGAAATCGTGAAAAAAAAGTCAGCTGTTCCCTACCTACATTTATGTTCGCATAAAGGTATGATTCCGATTTCGGCAGCACGCAGCAATGTCGCGCAGCATTGCTGCCGTGCTCGGAATGTAATCTCATATAAACCCATAGAAAATGTATGAGGACCAGTAGTGCTGCGACCGCACTGCCGCGGCAGCACTGCTGCGTGCTGCCGAGATCGGAATCATAGGTACCTTTCCTCGTCAAAATGTAGGGAACAGCGGATTTGGCAATTTATTATTTTAGGTAAAATAAAATCACTTTTTTTTTTGCTTGGATATCTTTGGTTAGACGTACTGAGCGCTGTGTTAAAATTTGTCCGTCTATTTTAATGGGACCCCGTAGGAGGATGTTTAGAAACCACATTTGCTGGATTCGTTTTCTCCTCTGCCAACCATTTTTCCCCTGAGAGTTCATTTGGTTTATATGTATGTATCTATGTATATATTCTTGTATTTTATAGTCATTTCCTAGCAAGTTATCCTGTATGTTGCACCTGCCATGTTTTGTCTCTGCATCACCCTAAGGTTGACTGGTAGGAAGGTCTCAGTACCTGGAAACCTTCATGAAGGAAGAGTTTTGGCCGAAAGGTGTAGCGTACCGACGTTTTCGTGGAAGGTTACGCGACACCACGCAGCGCAACACGACGCCGACACTTCGTGCACAATAGTTAGTTTATGTAATTAAAATATGTATGTTTAGGATAAGGTATTTATCTATGGGCCTGCGTCGCCTGAAATAAATGGATTATTATTATTATTTCGTTTATTTATTTATGTACATATTAATTTACATTTTTAAATATTTCTTAAAATATAAAAAATACGTATAAAAAACATTTAAAAATATAAAAAATAGTATTCCGCCGGTGTCGGGAGCAGGGTCCAAGCTACCGGTGGTTAGGGCTCCAGAGACAGGAACCTCCTCACAATACAAGCCGTATCAAGGAGTATTGCCTTCTGAATCAGGCCCTTGATCCAACCGCCTAACGAGAGCCTCGACAGATGTTGGTCGAGGCTTTGGGCCATAAGCCCATTGGCCGATACGACAATCGGCACAATGATAGCCGAGCTCACATTCCACATGTCAACAACCTCGTGTGCTAAGTCAAGATATTTAATTTGTTTCACTTTCTCAGCTTTCACGAGGTTCCCGTCATGTGGAATGGTAACATCGACAATCATTGTGCGGCGCGCTAATCGATCTATCACCACTATATCAGGCTTATTGGCGACAATAGTCCTGTCAGTAATGATAGACCGATCCCAGTACAGCGTGGCATGGTCATTTTCAAGAACTGGGTCGGGCACATACTTGTAATACGGTACCTCAGAATCCACAAGTTTATATTTCAAAGCAAGTTGCTGGTGAATAATCCTGGCTACTTGGTTATGCCTGTGCAAGTACTCGCCGTTAGCCAGACGAGAACAACCAGAGATAATATGTCTGATAGACTCACCCGGACGGTGGCATGCCCGACACACGTCAACCGTCCCGTCCTTCATAATATGTCTCCGGTAGTTATTCGTCAAGATAACTTCGTCCATAATTGCACAGACGAAACCTTCGGTTTCTCCGAAAAGATCACCAAAACGTAACCAGGATACGGACGCTAAGAAATCTACACCGGGCTCATGAAGAGCCCGATAGAAGCGCCCGTGAAGCTCCTTGCTTTGCCATACCTTCTTGCGGTCATCGGTAGTAAGTACTACAGGTTTGCGCCAGTTCTCTTTAGCCATGGACAGCGGGGTGAGCCCTTTGTCCACTGCGACCACATCACGGTGCATACCCACTTCAGCTTTTAAAAAATATTCCCTGAGACTGCACACCTCGCGGTTGTGGAGGGTCTTTGCATTTAAAAAGCCTCGACCCCCACACTTCCGCGGGATATACAGTCTCATCACCGATGATCGTGGGTGATGCATCCGATTTGCAGTCAGCAGTGTGCGGACCCTTCTATCCAGGGCGTCGAGTTCGGTTTGAGTCCATTTGAGAATGCCGAAAGAGTACATCAAAACCGGCATGACCCAACCGTTGAAGGCTCGCACCTTATTTCCGCCCGAAAGAAGACTAATTAATACCTTCCTCAGGCGACAAAAGAAGCGTTCCTTCAACGATTGCTTCATGTCAGCATCGTTGATGCCTAACGCTTCCGACATACCCAAATACTTATAGCTTTCAGATGAGGAGAGGGATCTAAGGTTTATGGAATCCGAGAGTTGAATTCCCTCAGAATCCATAATCTCCCCTCGCTTTACAAGCATGACTGCACATTTGTCCACACCAAATTCCATCCTGATGGCGCTACTGAAAGTTTCAGTTACCTTCAGTAGCTCCATCAGACGCAATTTGTTGGGGGCAAAGAGTTTCAAATCGTCCATGTAGAGGAGGTGAGATATGACCTGACCACCTCTCCTCAACTGATAGCCTAGACCTGAATCCTCCAGTAGTGTACTTAGAGGATTCAGGGCTAAGCAGAACCAAAGTGGACTCAAACTGTCGCCCTGAAATATTCCCCGCTTAATCCATACAGGTTCATTATTCCCCTGGATTTGCCGACATCCTGGATAGCGAAGGACCGTCTTCCATTGCCCCATACACGACTCAAGGAAGGTGCGTAGAGTTGCATCTATCTTGTACAACTCCAGCACCCTCATGAGCCATGTATGTGGCACCGAGTCGTAGGCCTTCTTATAGTCTATCCAACATGTCGACATATCCTTGCGGGATCGACGAACCTGTTGGCTAATGGCCATGTCTATGAGGAGTAGCTCCTTAGTACCGCGGGACCCATTCCTACATCCATTTTGAGAGGCAGACATAATCGAGTTACTCTCAATGTGCGTATTAATTTTCGCTCTCAAAATGGATGTAAGAAGTTTATAAACCGTCGATAAACACGGGACTACCTGATTTATGGAGCAGGTGGGTAACGCCTGTTGTTAGAAACTGCGGTAGCGAACCAGACTCTAAAGATGACTGGAACTGAGATGCCAGGCAAGTGTGTGAACTAATTAGCCATTTCAACCAAAAGTTGTGCAGTCCGTCCGGTCCCGGCGATTTCCAATTCGGTAACGGATGGACGGCTTTGGCAACGTCTAATGGCGTAATTAGTACTGTTTCCATTTCTGGTACAGTCTCACACACTCGCTCGACATCCCGTATCCAGCCAGCTTCAGTGTGACAGACGGGCACCGACCAGATGCTGCGCCAAAATGCACTCGTGGCGGCATCATCTGGGCGGCATACATCTGTCACATTTTGTTCAGGTCGCTCCCAAGCTCTATACACCCACCTTTCATCGCTCTGGAACATGCGATTCTGCGTGTATCGATCAATCCGCCGCTTATACCGCCGAATTCGGCTCGCCCATGCACAAACTTTCTGCTTCAGGAAGTCGATGCGCTCTGTGACACGGGATATGTATTCTCGAGGGCTGATTCCAGTCCCCTTGAATGCTCGTCTCACAAAGCGCATCACTCGTGGTCGTGTATTGCCCTCCCTGAAGCAGTATAGTTTGCCGATGAGTACCCTGGTCTCATCGATACGACACTCGATCCTGTGCTGCCAGGCTGGTACGGCTGGTTTTGGTCGAGTAGCTCCGTCACAACTTGGGAACTTGACGTTAGCTAACCGACATGCCGCCACAGCCGCACAATACAGGATCGAGTGTGTATCAACGAGATCCTCGCTGCTCTCGAAGAAATTCTTGAGCTGCGAATCCAAGGCACACACCAACGCCCTATTTTTTTTGTGCATGGGTAACCGTGGTAATCGGGGTCTAAGCTCGGTCGGAGTGAATCTATACTCGAGAAACGCATCCTCCAGTGCGCTCCTCAGTCGATCGTTGCACTGGCTACTTACTGTGTCATTATCATCCTCTTCTTCAACACGATTGAACCGCGGCGGGATGGCATCAATAGTTGACGCTTGTGCTGCGGTTTGTGTCGGAGTCGAGACGATATGGTTGCTCAGTACCTCTGAGCGCAGCCTATCAAGTGCGATATCATCCAACCTGTGATCGCGTTGGATGACCCGCACCTGATCCGACAGTCGTTGGGCCGAGACGTTGACGGTTATTATTATTATTAGGTCCTTACATATGAAATTGGCGTTTTTCGTACTGGCCACTTTAATCACGAATTTCTCCTCTTTGGTAAGGAATTCCAAATTCAAATTTGTACAGCTATTTACTCATGTATTTGTGCTTCGATGACCGTCATTCATTTGTTTTTTTTTCTTCTGTTTTTTCTGTTTGCGTCACTCATTTTACAAAATGGAAAATTTAAAATATCGCATTATTTACGAGTACGAGTTCCGCCGTGGCACTAGTGCTGCGGAAACGACTCGAAGGGTGAATGATGTGTATGGCGGTCATGTTGCAAAAGAAAACACAGTTCGTTTTTGGTTCCAACGTTTTCGTTCTGGAAATTTCGACCTGCAGAACAAGCCCCGTGGACGGCCTGAGACCCAAGTTGATAATGGAGAATTGAAGGCTGTTGTGGAAGCGGACCCATCGCAAACCACGTCCGAGTTAGCTGCAGGCTTCGATGTTAGTGATAAAACTGTTTTAATTCACTTGAAGCAAATTGGGAAGATTAAAAAGCTTGAAAGGTGGGTACCTCACGAATTGACTGAAGCAAACCGGCAAACGCGCGTCGACTGCTGCGTTACATTACTTGAATTGGAATGTCTTAGACATCCTCCGTACTCCCCGGACCTTGCTCCAACAGATTACCATTTTTTTCGCAATTTGGATAACTTTTTGCAAGGGAAAAAATTCAACTCCGATGGGGCAGTCCAAATCGCCTTCAAAGATTTTATTGATTCCCGTCCGACTGGTTTTTTTAGTAAAGGGATCAATGAACTACCTATAAGATGGCAAAAGTGCATTGAAAACAATGGTTCATACTTTGATTAATTAAATATATTATATTAAAAAATATTCGACTTTTTGTTCCTTCCATACAAAACGCCAATTTCATATGTAAGGACCTAATATTATTAAGTCCGCCTTTGTACAGTATTTTTTACTTGTGCATAAAGTTTTAATAAATAAATAAATTATATCGAATAAAATAAATATATCTAAGAAAAGGAAATGATCACATAATAACAAAGGAGTTTAATCCCTACTTACATATTCAGTTCCAAGCGCTTTCGCTTCAATATCAATAAGACCACGACAGAATTTACTCTTTGTGGCCATTTGAACACGCCTCGCCTGAACGAAGTTCAAACATTTTCGGCTACTGATATGTAACTCGTCGACGAATTCGGAGCCGAAACGTGCTGCGGTCGGGTTGTTGAGAACTGTCTTTGAGCTTAATGTATTGATACAGTGAAAGGCGAAATTATTGTCCAATCCAAGTTGGATTGGTTTTAGAATATTAGGGATTTTCGTTGATTCAATTTAGTAGTGATTTAGTAATTTTTGATAGACCCAAAAAAAAACAATCACCACATTTTAACAGGATTATTTTTAACTAGGTACTTATATATTATACCGCTAATATTTGAAATAACATTTTACAAGTGTAAATTATATTTGTCGAAACGTAAATTATGGTTGATTAATTCGAAATATTCATGCTAATGGAGCTTCTTTTTTTTTATTTGTATTTATTTACGTATTGGACGAGGAATTTATTATGAATCATTTAATTTAAATTAGTAGTAGTATTAATAGTTTCAGTCTGCAAGCCACTGCAGGGTAAACGCATGTCACGTATCTAGAACTAGCTTCTGCCCGCGAATTCGTCCACGTGAAATTTCACCCTGACCCCATCCACCCTCTTAGAGGTGGAATTTAGAAAACCCTTTCTTAGTGGATACCTACTCTTCACAAAGAACACACCCTCCAAATTTCATGTCGGACCAGGACCAGCGGTTTAGGCTGTGCGTTGATATATCAGCCAGTCAGGACTTTGCTTTTTATATGTATAGATAGATGGCTGCTCACAGTATAACTCATCATCATCTGTCTACCCTTTTCCCCAATTTTGGGGTCGGCTTCCAGTCTAACCAGATGCAGCTAAATACCATAATTTTACATGGAGCGACTGCCGATCTGACTTCCAACACCCCGGTTAAGTAGGTACTAGATATCACGTAACCTATTCACCGTAAACTCAAAGTTAAATTAATAATGATGTATGTATGTAGGTACTTAATTGCAAAATTACATCACTTTTTGTTAGGTACCTATAGAACATAGACCTGGATTCAGAATGAGTTCCTGAAACTTTTGTGCAACAAAAGCTCCAACAACCCTATCCTTAACTTTCTTTTCGTAACATACCTTTGTGCAGTTTTTAACCCGGGCTCCAAATACTAGCCCGAAAAGACTTTCAAAACTAGTCCAGGTTCGGAGAAACCTGGACAAATGGCAGCCCAACCAAATAATTTTAAGCTAGCTAGGTATATTGTGTCAATTATTTCATCACCACTGCTCTCAGAACGGTGCAGGAAAACATCGTGAGGAAACTGGCATCCAAGAAGTAAAAATTCCAAGACATCTACCAAACCGGACGTGACCAGCGTGGTGGATTACGACCCTCTCCCTCTCACAGAGAGGAGGCCTGTATCCCAGCAGTGGGAACATTATAGGCTGATTGTGCTCTGATTGACAAAAAAGAGCAGAGTTCCAGGGAGAACTCTGGACCTCTGCTCTTGTTTGTCCTGTGCTCGGGCAAAGTGTTATCACACCCCGGACACTCCATACAACGCTCGCAAAATAATTACCAACTACTACTACATTAAAAAATGACGTTTGTATACGTATGAATGTGTGTGTGAGGTACTCGTGTTTGCGAGCGCTCTTGTTAAAGAACTGCGACGAATACGCCGAAGTGCGGGGTGAGGTGCGGTAACTGATGTTAGTGCGGGGAAGGGAGTGGCCTTTCTGTACGTAGTACTTTAAGTATTCTGTGGTGTTATTTGGTTTTTCCACAGATATAGATACACCTAGATAACGCAAGAGCAACTACTTCGCGTGCCAAAAATCGCACCAGCTTACGTTCCAAAATGATAAGCCGCCACTTTCGCGCTCAGTCCTGCGTACTGCTGGGTGAGCGTGAGCGAGAGCGCGAGCTTGTGACGTCATAGTAGGTAGTCAAAAAATGGCACGCTTGGTTTTCATACAGTTCGTGATACTTGCGTTATCTAGGTCTATCTATATCTGTGGGTTTTTCCATCGGGAACTTCTCACAATCAGTAGCAGCTCGAGGTCTGGATTTGTGCCCGGTCGATGGCAACGGCTGCCTCCTATTACTATGACTTAATCATAACTTTCGAAATGTGGGCGTACAATACACTGTACCTACTATAGGCACACCTCTGCCCTACCCTTCGAGTATTACTGGCGTGATATTTATTTATTTATTATTGATTTAATACTTCAAGCACATAAATGTACAGAGGCGGACTTAATGCCATAGGCATTTTCTACCAGTCAACCTTTGGGTGATGCAGAGACAAACAGCGGTAGGTGCAATCATGAAAATTAAGGAATAAATATTCTAAATATAAAGATACGCATAAACCTATTAAAATTATGAATATAATATATAACTAATTATATATAAATATACGCACAAATAAATATACATAAATACATGAATATACTTACTAACTAACTAAAAAGAATGATATTATAGTGTGTTATGTCATCGTACCCTTAACCAGCTCTAGATCAGACCAAAACAAACATAAATACAAACCTATCGCCAACGTCATCACATATGATATATTAGCAGTCCGGGATGACCGAAACCTATAAATCGACGCATTGTCTCAAATAATAGCATGATATTAACTGCTTATCATGCAAATGTATAGGGTATTGTGGACTGTGAGTTGTTATACTGTAAGTTATAAGGTGAAGAAATGCTACTTAGTTGATGGCGTTGGGTTTCAAGCACAGAATACTTAAAGTACTACGTACAGAAAGGCCACTCCCTTCCCCGCACTAACATCAGTTACCGCACCTCACCCCGCACTTCGGCGTATTCGTCGCAGTTCTTTAACAAGTGCGCTCGCAAACATAAGTACCTCACGCACACATTCATACGTATACAAACGTCATTTTTTAATGTAGTAGTAGAAGGTAATTATTTTGCGAGCGCTGTATGGAGTGTCCGGGGTGTGGTTTCAAGTAAGATTTCGAAGCCTAAACAGCTCCATTGAGTTTTTGCCCAATTTTTATTTGTTGTTGTTTGTTGCTGTTGTTGAGCTCCATTGATATGTTTAGCATCATTATGCTGCATCATTATCATAATCAGCGTATACCCAATGTTCCCACTGCTGGGACATAAGCCTCCTCTCTGTGAGAGGGAGTGGGCCGTACTACGCAGGCAAAGAAAGGGTTGGTGCATGTTACCTGTCTTCGATTTTTTCTTGTCGGTTCTTCTGCATAGGAAACGACCAATTGAAACCGAGCACCTAGCTTCTGACGTTACATAAGTGCCCATGTAGGTTTATGTGAAGTGATTTTTTTTTAAATCTTATTTTGTTTCGGGGCTTTTATCACAGATAATTATGTCAGATGAAATAAATATTTGATTTGATTTCAATTATGCTAAAAATATTTCACTAAGAAATAAAACAAACTAGTTAAGTCATGTCGAAGAAACGCTTTATCGGAGTACAGTAGTGTCGGACTTAAGGTATTTCGAACTAAAGTATTGTCGAAATGAAGACGTGTCGGAGTTCCGTAGTGTCGAATTAAAATCTTGTCGTATTAAAGTTTGTCGAAGTTCAGTTGGTAAGTCCTGTTATTGGCCTAAAATCACGGATGTATCTTTAGGTAGCTACAATATAGGTACAAAACTTGTTTGAAGCTTAGAAAAATGGTTTGATGATTTAAATCTTAGCCTAAAGATGATCCTTGTTTTGTAATAAGGCAGATAAAGTTTTTTGCTATTGCTACTGTGAAGGATTAATGAGCCCTTCTAAGAATTTATTTTATTAGGTTCACCATCAATTGATTACACTAATACAACCACGTAATACATTTTTAAAAGTAAAATAACAGTGCATCAATTACTTATAGGTAAACAAAACGTGCATAAAACAATGAATCAGAGAAATAAGCTAACTTACTTTGTAATAAGCGCTAATATTGATAAAGTTAGGTAAATCTGTAAAAAGTTACATTGAAATGTTAATTTAAATCAAACAATGTTACGATTTATTTTGACTGAACGTTTTTACATACTGCTGACTAAACTAGCACTGTCTTTGCCTAAACAAAAAAAAACCTAATAAAATATTTGACACTACGTTCTAAACTTATTTGACTGTTCGAATGGAACCCGTGCTAAATTATAGCCAGCCTGCACTACATAAGGTTGACTTTAGTGGACAACCTTTTACTACCATAATGGCCTAAATTCGATTCCGTTTGTGTCTTCTACTGGACAACAAAACATCATTACCAACACAGTACACAGATAAATACACCCACATAACATGATAAAGCTCCGAGATGATATATCAACATGCAGCCATAAACTTGGGGTCTGAATGGAGGTCCTCGTAAAAGTCCTATCGGCAACCGTTTGGCAGGAAGACGAGACATTCAGACCATTATCGCTTCACAGGATGGAATGGCACCGGGGTTCTTTTGTAGGGTTTGCAGCTTAGGTACACAGCATCCGTATCAGAAAGGCGTGTTTATATACAGACTATCTAACTGAACTAACTCCGTGGGACCAACTTTGTGATCACGACAAAATTGTTCGCTGTCCCATTCGGCTGATTATTTTATCGCAATTACGAAATTGTCCCATCATGGAAAAATATGTTCTGTTTGATTGACATTTTAATTACATTTTGACATTTTAAGTGTATTTTGACATTTTGATTTTATTTTGACTATTATGTATTATTAATTGTATTGAACTGTTATTATTATTTTTTTAAATCTAAAAATGTTCTTATTTTTTATTAGTTACCTATTCATGCATTTAAATTTTGCAAGTCGAATCTTGGGCAGAATGTATGGCTTTACTTTAATTCTTCACGACCTTATTTGTATACTTAGGTACCTGCATTCTAGCAAATAAATAATTTGATTTGATTTGAAGTTCCATACTCATATAAGTTTGACCACACCTTTTATTTGTGATCCTGGGAACCTTATTGTTATTAAGTCGTGAATTCACGAAATATTTATAAGTAGTTTTATACGGGGAAGCCCAGAGGCCGTATTACGAAGTATTAATGCCATCATCTTTCCAGTCCGAAAAAAGGATGTGCTATTTATGGGTCATGTATATGTTACCGGCCAAACCCGATTTCAGGACAAACTAGTTTAGCCTAGGCTAAACTAGTTCCGTCGACATAGGATGCAAGGGCGAGCGAAGGGCACCCCGAGGTTCGGTTTGGTTAGGTTACTTTAAGGTGAATGTGTAGTTGTAGCCCGCGAAATTCAATTTTTCTTACGTTTTTTGCAATTTTCAGGTCAGTGTCAGGTTGTATCTTGATGAAAATTTGATTCGCGACTATAACAGGTACGTATTCACAGAATTATAATCATCAGAATCATTAATACATCTGTTTAAGTTAGATTTCTACCACCAACACTTTTCCATGCGAGATTTGTTCTTAACGGTAGAAATCTAACTTAGAAAGATGTATTAATGATTCTAATTATTATAATTCTGTAAATACGTACCTGTTATTGTCGCGAATCATATTTTGATCAAGATACAACCTGACACTGACCTGAAAATTGCAAAAAACGTAAGAAAAATTGAATTTCGCGGGCTACAACTACCCATTCGCCTTAAACCCTTCACACAGAAATAGGGGCCCCGCGAAGCGGGGCTCCGTCGACATAAGATCCAAGGGCGAGCGAAGGGCACCCCCTATCGCGTATAGGAAGAACTAGTTTAGCCTAGGCTAAACTAGTTTGTCCTGAATTCGGGTTTGGCCGGTAACATATACACTGAAATGAATAAATTCTTACTTTACCAGATTAAAGCGATTTCATTAAGACTTACTTACTTTATACAGTAAGAAGGTTACCAATAGGGTTGCATAAAATCTCAATGACATTTGTCTATAGGTTAATATTTCTCCGTTTCTCCGCTCCGCAGCCTCGCTCCGCGTCATTGGACAGGCAGGTTTCCACTTGATTTTCAGCGAACTGCTTAGCGCCGATGGTATGATGGGATTATAAGTTTATTCCTCGAAAGGCATCAACGATGAAACATAGAGAAGAGCATAATGGATTCGTAATAAATGATATTAGGCGTTTTATTTGGTGCGTTACAAAGTTGGTGCGTTTCGAGGAATACCCCATTTTTACGTCTCTGCGAACGTGGACGTGAAGAAATTTTGTACCCCGGAATAGTTAAATCAATAAACATTTACCTACTCTATTCTGCATAACGTGGTTCACAAACTACGCGCGATGTGTCGCTTCGTCACATTTTGCGAAATAAAATGACGGTGCGGCAACAGCTAATTACTACTAAAGCAATTCCATTTTTTTGTATAAAAAAATTTTTGACGTAAGATCAATAATGGTTCTTTACTATTGTAATCTATATACAGAATACTGTCTTCGAATTGGACCAATCGCGAATTGGACCAACTGCGAATTGGACATATTTTTGAACATTGGACCAATCGCGAATTGGACCAATCGCGCCTAAAGGTTCCATTGAAGCCGAGGCAGATATTTTTATGGCAATGGTAAGTATGTATATTATAGTATGCATATATTTTATTTCTATTTTATCGTGTTTCAATATTAATACCCAGAACGTTTGTAGAATTTTGCTAGCTAATTTAATTTAACCCTGTCTAAGTAGGTCAACAAGTAATTCAAGTTGTCTTCAATATTCTTGGAAACCTTTGAACCTAATCACTTTTGATTAAAGTATAACTCATTCAATCAGCTCAATAATATTCAATCAGGTAAAAGACTGAATCACACTAATATTATAAAGGCGAAAGTTTGTGAGTGTGTTTGTATGTTTGTTACTTCTTCCCGCAGTAACGGCTCGACCGCATTTCCTTTTAATATCACTGCTATTCTTTTTAACCGACTTTAAAAAAGGAGGTTCTGTGTTCGACCCGTGTGTATGTATGTATGTCCGCGATTATCTCAAAAACTACTGAACCGATTTTGATAATTCATTCATTAGTGTAATCTACATACTTTCAGGAAGGTTTTAGTGTATAAAACATTAGGTAATTATTCTTATGTACGAAGTTATATGCATAAATGTACTGCATCTCCGACATTTCTATGCGAATTTTGATGATTCTTCGAATCGTCTTCAATTCTTCAATGCACTAGTGTTAATTGAATTTGTGTGGGGTAGGTACAACAAAAAAGTGAAAAATAAAAAAATTTTACAAAACAAAAAAAACCGACTTAAAAAAAAAACACTACAAAGTGAAAAATAACTTCAATTTCGGAAGTCGGTGTCAAAAAACGAAAATGCGGAACCAACGACACCGACTTCCGAAATTGAAGTTATTTTTCACTTTGTAGTGTTTTTTTTTTGTAAAAAAGTTTTTGTGTAATAAGTACTACGATAAAAACATAATAATGACTTTCTGGTGAACTATGGGAAAAACAATTTCCCATAGTCCACCTAGAAAACATAATATGGACTTTCTGGTGAACCAGGTGATCCAGGCGGGTGGACCACGGGCAATACACGACTCAAACATAACGGGTGAAATGTGGAGGTGTTGACAATGCCAATTCTAGCAGCAGCTGCCGAGACGTCTCCCTGCTCTATGGCATTACATGATTCAGGTAAGTATTGTATATTTCCCATAGCCCTTGGTGTCCATTTAACATCAGAGAAATTCCGTGTTTCTCATTGTTGTCAAGTTTGTAACTCGTAAGGGCGATTTCACACTACGTCCGATCCGAATCCGAGAAATAGTCCATAGTCCTATCGGCTCGCTACCTGCCTGCGTTTGGGCGCTCCTTGCGGGGCTCCGCATCGCTGTCAGTGCGGTGAAGCTGTCGACTGCCTTGGACACCATGGCCTATCCTGCAGTAGGAGCGCAGGCCGGATAGCACGGCACGCCAGCATTAATGACATCATCCATCATGCTCTTGTCACCGCCGGGGTGCCAGCTGTTTTAGAACCCAACGGCCTGGCACGCGACGATGGAAAGAGACCAGACGGAATGACCATAATGCCCTGGAAGTTAGGCAGACCTTTGGTGTGGGATGCAACATGTGTCGACACCCTTGCGCCATCCCATCTTCCTAGCACGGTGGGCTGTGCTGGGGCGGCTGCTGCAGGTGCAGAAAACCTCAAACGGCGAAAATATTGCAACCTGATTGGGACTTATATGTTCGAGCCGTTTGGGGTTGAAACACTAGGGCCATGGGGTCCGAGTGCCCACTTGGTATTTCGGGATATCGCCAAGCGGTTAGTCGACTCTTCACGTGACCAGAGGGCTGGCCTATATCTTGGTCAAAGAATTAGCATTGCCATACAACGTGGCAATGCTGCCAGCCTTTTGGGCACTGTTCCTGTTGACAGCGATGCGGATGAATTCTTTGATGCCCTATAATGATTGTTTATTTTTTCATATAATTGTACATATTATTATAGTTTATATTTTAGCTTATATTATGTAAATATTTAATTTTTTGAGAAATAAAACTATAGTCCTATTTGTTCGGATCTAGTGCGCAACCAAAACCAAACAAAACATACAAATAAGACAATGGTCACTTCGGACCGGCATTTCTCGGATTCGGATTGGATGTAGTGCGAAACCGGTCTAAACGTATGATTCCGATCTCGGCAGCACGCAGCAGTGCTGCCGCGGCAGTGCGGTCGCAGCACTACTGGTCCTCATACATTTTCTATGGGTTCATATGAGATTACATTCCGAGCACGGCAGCAATGCTGCGCGACATTCCTATACAGAATATATGGGGACCAGCAGTGCTGCGGCAGCACTACTGCGTGTAGCCGAGATCGGAATCATACCTTAAGGGTGACACTTCTGTCCGCTATTTACTCGTACGGTCAAACAAGCTATTTGGTATACAGGCAAAAATATTCATCTTTCCTCTACACTGCCAATATTTAGTTTTATTTTGTGCGTTATAACTTTTTCAGCTTATGGCATCCTTAATTAAATAGAGTGGTATAAAAGAATTGACTAACTCAGCACATCATTGTTTAAAAGTAGTTGCAAGTTAGCTGCCTGTATACCAAATAGCTTGTTCGACCGTACTATGTGTTTTATGTGTTATTGATTTCTCATATTTTATATCCATAACTTTCGTCAATATTCCCTCTTCATCAGGAGCGCAAATATAACACTCACTCTCGTTGCCGATCGCGTAAAATTTTACGACTAACAGGAATAAGTTCCTATCATAATATTCGATTGTAGTTGGTCCCTTTTTTATTACTGTTCGAGCGCTGTTATAAGGGCCCTCACTGACGGGTGAATATCGCCGTGCCGTCACCGATTCGATGAACACCGATTCATACAGATAGCGCCATCCATAAGACGCGCCCCACTCTTCCTAATCGCTTACAGTACAAGACAGTGTGCAACATTCCGCTAGTTTTGTCGATACACAGTAATTACTTATTAGTGGGTATCAAAAGACTAAAACACTAGCGGAATTTCTTTTGACATTACATTGAAAACTGACATCATATAGAAATCAGTGTGAAATAATTTTTTCAACACACTTGCTCGTAAAATGGCTCTTAATGCACAGCTTTTAGATCCATAATGCAGTGTATTACAAACGCGTGCTTTTTCTTTACGTTACGGTACTTGTGCTTTATTTCCACAGATAACTATTTAATTTACTAGTCGGAGGTCGGAGAAGTGCGTTTTTTTTTTAATCTCTTCAAAGAGACTTTATGCCAAAAAGAATCCGCGAGCCATATTTTACTTTTTTTTAATTAGTCTGAATTGTCCTTGGTCCCAAGATGAACTAAAATTTATTTACCTTAAGATGAATGCGCAGTTGTAGCCCACGAAATTAAATTTTTCTAACGTTTTTTGCAATTTTCAGGTCTGTGTGTTGTATCTTGATCAAAATATGATTCGCGACTATAACAGATACGTATTTACAGAATTACTTATAATCATTAGAATCATTAAATACATCTTTCTAAGTTAGATTTGTTCCATAAGAACAAATCTCTTATGGAAAAGTTCTTAGGGAACAAATCTAACTTAAATATATATATTAATGATTCTAATGACTATAATTCTTTAAATACATATCTGTTATATAAATATACATTTTGATCAAGATACAACCTGATACTGACCTGCGAATTGTAAAAAACTTTAAAAAAAAAAATTTCGCGGTCTACCACTGCGCATTCACCTAAGGGTGCATCCACACATAGCGAGGCATGTGCCGCAAATGATTTTTTTATATGTATGGTTGTCTCAGGCTGAGGCATCTAACATACAAAAAAAAGTACTTGCGGCGCATGGCTCGCTCTGTCTGGATGCACCTTATAATTTTCCGTCGTCCCTCCCGTAACCAAACGGAAAAGACCACTGGCGTTCTATTATTGCGGATTCTCACTGAATTAATGTATATTTCTCTATGCAAATAGTACCTTCTAATTCCATACTAACTAAACTACAATTTGACATACGACAACACTACGATCAGTCTTAACATTATTTTGTGTTTATTATATTTTTTCTATAGGCTGTATATCGGTTCTGTCTTTGCCTATAAGTAAATAAACGCGCGCCGCGCTAGCAATGCGCGCGCAGGTGTAGGATGTAGGAATGACCATTACTTACTCTATGGGTAAACCTGCGCGCGCACGTCAGCGCGGCGCGCGGAATGACAAACCAAGCCCGCCATTATCCATATAAGTTAATATTTAACAATACAAGTCTGTTTTTTTCCTCACAAGTGTGTTGAAAAACGTCGTATGATACGCGTGTGCATTGATAATTAAACTCTCGGCTACCTTATCGCGCTCGCCTACGGCTCGCGCGAATAATACCGCCTCGGGTTTAATGATCAACATAGCACACATGTATCATAATGTACTATTTCAACACACTTGCTCGTAAAATGGCTCTTAATGCACAGCTTTTAGATCCATAATGCAGTGTATTACAAACGCGTGCTTTTTCTTTACGTTACGGTACTTGTGCTTTATTTCCACAGATAACTATTTAATTTACTAGTCGGACTTCGGAGGTCGGAGAAGTGCGTTTTTTTTTTAATCTCTTCAAAGAGACTTCATGCCAAAAAGAATCCGCGAGCCATATTTTACTTTTTTTTTTTAAATAGTCTGAATTGTCCTTGGTCCCAAGATGAACTAAAATTTATTTACCTTAAGATGAATGCGCAGTTGTAGCCCACGAAATTAAAATTTTCTAACGGTCAGTGTCAGGTTGTATCTTGATCAAAATATGATTCGCGACTATAACACATACGTATTTACAGAATTATAATCATTAGAATCATTAAATACATCTTTCTAAGTTAGATTTGTTCCATAAGAACATATCTCTTATGGAAAAGTTCTTAGGGAACAAATCTAACTTAAATATATATATTAATGATTTTAATGACTATAATTCTTTAAATACATATCTATTATATAAATATACATTTTGATCAAGATACAACCTGATACTGACCTGCGAATTGTAAAAAACTTAAAAAAAATTAAATTTCGCGGTCTACCACTGCGCATTCACCTAAGGGTGCATCCACACATAGCGAGGCATGTGCCGCAAATGATTTTTTTATATGTATGGTTGCCTCAGGCTGAGGCATCTAACATACAAAAAAAAAGCACTTGCGGCGCATGGCTCGCTCTGTCTGGATGCACCTTATAATTTTCCGTCGTCCGTCGTCCCGTAACCAAACGGAAAAGACCACTGGCGTTCTATTATTGCGGATTCTCACTGAATTAATGTATATTTCTCTATGTCTCTATGTTTCAAATAGTACTTTCTAATTCCATACTAACTAAACTACAATTTGACATACGACAACACTAAGATCAGTCTTAACATTATTTTGTGTTTATTATATTTTTTCTATAGGCTGTATATCGGTTTTGTTATTGCCTTTAAGTAAATAAACGCGCGCCGCGCTAGCTATGCGCGCGCAGGTGTAGGAATGACCATTACTTACTCTATGGGTAAACC
Organism: Amphipoea lucens; assembly: GCA_947508005.1. Lineage (NCBI taxonomy): Eukaryota > Metazoa > Arthropoda > Insecta > Lepidoptera > Noctuidae > Amphipoea > Amphipoea lucens. The sequence goes on from OX382375.1 coordinate 15,795,634, forward strand.
TGCGCGCGCACGTCAGCGCGGCGCGCGTAATGACAAACCAAGCCCGCCATTATCCATACAAGTTTATATTTAACAATACAAGTCTGTTTTTTTCCTCACAAGTGTGTTGAAAAACGTCGTATGATACGCGTGTGCATTGATAATTAAACTCTCGGCTACCTTATCGCGCTCGCCTACGGCTCGCGCGAATAATACCGCCTCGAGTTTAATGATCAACATAGCACACATGTATCATAATGTACTATTAAAACAGTTTGGCACTTTTGAATTTCACTTGGATTGTTAATTAATCATTTAAAGTGCTTTGTATTTCTATTTAAATTGCATGTGTATAAAATATTCAACACAATGTAAATTGTTTTATGAATAAATGAAATGAATTAACTAGCGGACTTACCAACTGAATTTCGACAAGCCGTAATACGACCAGATTTTATTTCGACAATATTATTGCAAACTTTCGGCGCTACATTATTCGGCGTCGCATATTTCGAAGTCATGTAGCGGACTCATGGAACTCCGACACGTCTTCATTTCGACAATACTTTAGTTCGAAATACCTAAGTCCGACACTACTGTACTCCGACAAAACGTTTCTTCGACATGACGTAACTAGGAAACGATGCGACTTCGTCGACACGCTTCTTCGACAACAATGGTAGTCCGACATGAGTCAATTTCGACGTACTCTACTTTGACTGTTTTTTGTTTTAAAATGTTCGGAATAGTCCGAATCATGTTATATTGGAAAAGTTTTCCAGAAAATTAACAAAATGGACGAAATCTGAACGTCCTTTTTTCTATGGGATATTTATTTGAACCACAGATATAGATACACCTAGATAACGCAAGAACACCTAGAAAACTGGTGCGATTTTTGGCACGCGAAGTAGGTGCTACTTCGCGTGCCAAAAATCGCACCAGTTTACGATCGAAAATCATAAGCCGCCACTTTCGCGCTCAGTCCTGCGTACAGCTGGCTGGGTGAGCGTGAGCGAGAGAGCGCGAGCTTGTGACGTCATAGTAGGTAGTCAAAAAGTGGCACGCTTAGGTTTCACACAGTTCGTGATACTTGCGTTATCTAGGTATATCTATATCTGTGGTTTGAACTATTGAAATTGGGACAGGGCAACGTTCGTAGGGTCAGCTACTATAAGATAAAAATAAAACACAAACTCTTCTATGATCGTATTTATTATTACTACTCATGTTCAGTGCACACTTGTAAACAAACAATCATAAATTATAGAGGCTGAAACGGTGTTGTTATAATAGAACGAAATAAAGCTTAGCTAGATCATCACACTAATATTATACTCGTAAAGGCAAAGTTTGTGAGTGTGAGGATGTGTGTGTGTTTATATGTTTGTTACTTCTTCACGCTCAAACGGCTGGACCTATTTTGATAAAATTTTGTATGGAGGTAGCTGACACCCTGGATTAACATACAGGGTGTTACGGAAAGGGTATAACAATACAAACGGGTTGAAGAGTGTATCTGGTCTAGAATCTCTGTACAAAATTTCAGCTCAAAAGCAGTAACTTTGAAAATGCTTAATATTTTTTTATTTCGATAGTTTATTAAATTGAAATCATAACAAACGTGTCACCACACTACGAGGGTCATTATCCATTATCTGTAGTGTGTCTATGCGCCTAGTACACGCACATCACGCCAGTGCAGCGCCGTGATGTTGAAATAAAAAAATATTAAGCATTTTCAAAGTTAATGCTTTTGAGCTGAAATTTTGTACAGAGATTCTAGACCAGATACACTCTTCAACCCGTTTGTATTGATATACCCTTTCCGTAACACCCTATAGGCTACTTTTATCCCGATATTCCCACGGGATCGAAACTTGCGCGGGTGAAACCGTGGGGCGCAGCTAGTAAGTATTATTAAAGGCGAAAGTTTGTGAGGTGTTTGTATGTTTGTTACTTTTTCACGCACAAACGGCTGAACGAATTTGGATGAAATTTGGCACACATATAGTCCATAGTCAGGATTAACATATAGATACCTTTTACCCCCGATATTCGTACGGGATCGACACTTATGCGGGTGAAACCGTGGGGCGCTGCTAGTTATTAATTAAATTGACTTCCAACCTAATTTTTGTTATTTTGCCTCTTTTGGCAACTGAACCGATGTTGACTATTCTGCCAGCGTCACCAACATAAATTGTCCGTAGGTATATTCAAATTACAACTGTCATTCTTTGACCGTAGTATGTTATACTTATAATATACATATAACACGTCACCTTCACGTAGTGTCAATGTGAATCTGTGCCTAGCAATCTTCTTCTTAGCGTGTCGATAGCAATCTAAATGGACTCGGCTCAGAATTCGGCTACTTGTTTGGCGCCATCACCAGCGTCCATCAGTTCCTGTAACGTGCAGCTGACAGGACACGCAGGACACGATATAAATTGTCCCATCGTTTGTGGAACAGCACCACATTTACACTCCAAGGCGGAGTCGTCTATGAATCTCCACCTGAACAGGTTTTCCTTGCTTCGGCCAACCTGGGTCCGGAGTCTGTTTAAAGACTTCCTGGTCAATTAACTTTTTCAATTGCACTTATTTTTTTATTGAAGCTTTGAAACAAAGTATTTAGAATGTTTCGGTCATGTATAGTATAAGCATTTATCATAATCAGCCTATAATGTTCCCACTGCTGGGACACAGGTCTCGTCTTGATGAGATAGAGTGGGCTGTAGTCCACCACCCGGGCTCAGTGCCGGTTGGTAGATTGCATGCAGGTCATATACCAGCTCTGCGACATTTATTTTTTTAATGTTGCTGCATCATGCTGAGATAGGAGCCTTTTGGCCTCGTATAGGACTTTCTGTTTCATTTTTCTTTTTGCTACTTTTTTTTATATAACTTGGTTTTTGAAGTGAAACTTCTTTAGGCACGCTTGACTTGGGGAGTAAGCTGGCGAACGCGTGACGTAAGCGTTACGAAAAGTGTGATCGGGCGAGGCGAACGGGAGTTGAGTGGGGGATATAAGCAAGAGAAAGCACTGCGCGCGCACATTTTCTTTCTCTCTTCCTCTCATAGCCAAATACGTTTGAAGTTTCACTTCAGTCGTGTGGTCATAAGCACACTCGGTTTTTTTATTTTTTTTTACTGTGTTTAGTTGAGTTTGTGAATTTTGTGATCCTCCCGTACGAGTCGCAATAAATACTTTTTCTTTCTTTATTTGCCTATTATTATTGTTCTAAAAACCTACTAAAATATCAGAGCACGCCAGGGTGGAAGCATCCACACCAGAATTGGAACAAGCCAATAATTAATTGATGCAATTCTATCATAAACACACTGTTTCAACCACATGTCGGTAAACCTAAACAACCACAAAGCAATAATTGAATCGCTTAAATGAAAACAAGCATCGTATTGCATTTAATGGAAGACAGAATTGAAACTATTAATTTTTAACAATATTAGTAAAATTATTCTACAAGGTGTATTCAAATTATTTTAAAATTATTTTTTGAAGAATTTAATTTTTAATTATTATTCTGTCAAGTCTCTTGTTAAATGTAATTATGTCGTAATGTATGAGATAATAATTAATAGGTCTAGTCTTTTTAATTTTTTTACACCTTGAATTTACAAAAATACAATAATTGTGCTGAAATAATCTAATAGAATACAAAACAACCAAACTTGAACATAATTATAATTTGATAATGATGAAGTATTTTTTTTTTCAATATAAATCAGCGAATATTTTAACTATAAGACATCATTCAGCTATTTTTATAATTATTTCACGTCGGAATTAGGATTATCAAAATTAAAATGATGTTAAAAATTATGACTTTTATTGAAACTATACAAGTTGATTAACTCAAAATGAAATTGAATCAATTTTGTAATGCTGAAGCGATACAAATATAATACAGGGTCGAATTATATGAGGTAGCGAAACTGCACAGAAGTGATGAGTATCGATGTCTAAACACGATAAAATGAAATAAAACAGACATTCCTTAATATTTGAGTTGACCAAACATTGATAAATGATTTTATTTTTGTAAGTAGGTTTGCACAAACAATACGTCAATCATATTTTTTTTTTAACTTGATGAGATCGGCGTTTCCTATCTGACTAGTCTGATAAGAAATGCCGAAACAAACTCAGAGGTCACAGTCTCTTTTAAAGTCCAGACATAATCTTGGTCAGGTTATATGAAGACCGTGTAGATCGATGTATGAGATGGCGGCATTAAGCAACTATAGTGTAGTTGCTTAGTTGCCAATGGTCGCAATACACCTAGATCTAAACAGCGATTAACTAAAAAAAAAACACTTTTTTCAGATAAGTTGAAAAACTGATTACCATCTCCCTGTGCACTACAGGAGTTTGCTGTATTGATCAATACTTTTTAAATGCAGATAGAACAATGATGTTATAAATTTTTGCATCTGTTTTGTTGGTCACTAGGTAGTGAGTTAAGGAATTCGATGGTATGCATACCTCAAATATTTAGATTTTAGAGTAAGCTCTCTTTAGATTTAGGTGTGCGATATTTAGAAATCAATACCCATCAGATCTGCGAGGTTCCGTTAACTAATTTAATTCGACCCTGGATATTTATCAAAAGGAATCCCTAATTCAAACATGAAATAAAATATTTTCAGCCGAGATCACGTTCAAACTTGTGATTTTTTCTAACTATCTAATATATCACAAAACACAGACGAGATTTGTAAGCGATTAAACACCATAATTATTTACATTAATTTATAATACTTCACTGTTATTTTATTATTTACTTAGGATTTAAGCTTAGTTACATTAAGTTAAAACTTAATTTTATAATTATTTGACACTCATTTAAAATATTAATTTTACATTATTTTTAAATATTTGAAAATGACATTTCTACCTAGTGATTTCCATCATTTTGTCGATAACTTGTAGTTTCCCCAAAAATAGTGATATCGATTCGCAATTTAAATTGCACTTAAGCAGAAAGTTTAAACACTAATAATACGATATAAATAAGTATAAAAGTATGATATTCCTACTTCATGGGAAACTTAGGCCAGGTTCACACAGGCGTATTTTTATCGCGCACTGTATTTCCAACATTCGGTATTGAGCCGAGCATTGAGAAACCAATAGAGCGCATCCCAGCGCGTCAAGAAAACACATTGTTGGATTTTCAACCCTCGGCGATAAGCAGAGCGATGAAAATCCAGTGCTCCAGAAAATCTGAACCGAGCTTATGTGCATCAAAATTCGTTTCGTTGTTCGTGCGCCATTTTCAAATATTTCGTTTCGCAACTTATTTTAATCGTTACAATTTGAACTGCACGTGGACGTTGCCTTTATCGTTCGTTATTTAACTTTGCAATCGTTATCCCGAGTCCTAATAGAGAGCGGTCGTCGCGTTCATATGTCATTTTTTGTTCGGTAAACCGTAAGGCGCCCTCTATCGGTGCGACCACGCGTTCCGTTTCATCAAACAAAAAGTGATATAAGAAAGTGACGATCGCTTTCTATTAGGACGCGGCCATAATCTCGTAATCAATTACTTTAGAATATTATAGAATTATTTTCTACCATTTATCGTTTATTTTTAAAGTTCCACTACATGTCAAAAGAGTTTCATCGCAATTTTTTACAATGACTCTAAAGCAAAAATATGGAACTTTTAATTTTATTATTACATTAAACATTAAACTTGTAATAGGTACTTATTTATTTAAATATTTCGAACTTGCTATTGGTAAAAACGTGTGCTTTAAAACGATTTTATTGTGTGCCTGACATATTTTTATTTTATTTTAATTTAATACTGTAATCTGACAAAAGAATTTTCAAACCATGTGCACTGTGCTGTGAATCAGTTTCTCTATTATTCGATACGGTGATATTAATTATTATTATTAAAATATAAATATTATTATGATTATGAATCGGTTGTATTTCAAATTATGTTCTCTGTCAAATAAATAATTTAAATCTCAATTCCATTTATATGAAACCAGAATAAAAAATACAGTGTGTTTTTTTATTTTGATATAATAATATATTAGGTTTTGTCAACGGAATTACTTATGTCATTCACAAATTGCGACATATTCTGACCACCAGCAGTTTAGATCAAAATGAGTGGTAATTTTTCATTCATTTTTTTTTCTACCCGTGTTTTGATAATGCTCTCTGGTTTGATTTATTTGGACATTTCGCGGTTTTCATGTAATTTATTGGACACTTTTAGATACTTAAGCATAAAGCTTAAATGCAGTGACAGGTGTGTGAGAATTTACGGTAAAATTGTGTGTCTGACTGCGATCATTTGTATGTTTGTGTGTGTGTATTATATGTTAGGTGTTTGTGTGTATATATTGAATTTATTCTACAATTTATATGGACAGCAAGTATAATTTGAATTAAAACCGACATTTAAAGTTTTAAAAACGTTTTATATTCTGAAATATAGATTAATTATATCTTCGTCTGCTAATATTTGGCTTACCGCTATATATAGTGATATATTCTCTATATACAATACTCCCCTAAAAGGCATAGGATAATAAATACACAGTGGTCCGTTAATTATTATCTAAAAGCCCTACTTTTATGGGGTTTTCAAAAATAAATACACTGATCAAAAAATGTTTAACACTCAGCTCTAGAAGCACGGGCGATTTTTTACGGCACGCTGGATTTTCAATTATTCTTGGTATTATTGTCAAACAGATTTTTGACGTGCTGGGATGCGCGTCAAAAACACTCTTTTGTACTTTTATCGCAGTGCGTTAAAAATCAACCCCCTTATTCATAATCCTATTTTATCTCTATTTTAGCTAAAATAGGTTTATAGAACGTTTGTCTTTATCTGTCACGTTGTCATTTCTGTGTGTAAGAAAGAGACAAACCCCATTTTAACTAAAATAGGTTTGATAAGTTTTATGAATAAGGGGGTTAGTGTGCAAAAAAAATTACTCGTGTGTACGAGGGCTTATATAAATGGCTCGTTAGTCGTCAACTTCACGAGATTTATAATTATGTTTTTTTTTTTTTAATTCAATAAACTGTGATATAATTTATGACTAGCGTAATACTCTTTTTGATCAGCGTTAATAGGCCCGCCTAGAATTAAATTATTTTAGGAAAGGAAAAAATAAACTTCGCGGGGTATTTTTTTACTAATTTCTTGACATCGAAGAATATTATAAATAGTGCCTCGTATTTGAGGTCTCGAATTTGATTAACAGGTTGTGCAAAAGTGCATTAAGATTTTTGCTTTTATATCATTCCTGAAATGGTCTTTTTATCTCAGCTTAGCTGATTGCTTTTCTTGTCCCCACTGAAAAATGTCATCGATTTATATTTATTTTCCTAGTGAGTTATATCTTCCTTTCCTTCCGTAGAACACATTTTGTCCTTAAATAATATTCATAAATTCCTATAATTTAATTATAATTAAAAACACGAAAAACGAAACAAAACACAAGTGCTTATTAATAACATAAAACATGTAATTTCTCGGAAACCAGAAATGAGTTTCTATTTTTTAATCATCCTTTCCTTGTCACTTAGTCCAAGCATCTACACCACAAATAGTTGTCTATGATCACTCAAATACAGCATGATTATTTACTAAATAGCACATTTTATCCTGGCATCGACAATTTTTTGTTTCACTTGATATTAAAAACGAATCAATCACACCCTTGAGTCCTTGCACAGTAAGCAGTGTTACATGATCGAAGGTCAAAATATTTTTAAATTACTTATGTAAAATTTCAAGTTTGATAGCAATAGTGCCCACTGAGAAAGATGGCTGTAACATACATAAATCGAAGTCCTGTAAGGGTTCTGTCTAATGTTTTAGCTGCTTAGAAACTTAAAAAAAAGCAGATATAAATTATTTGATGTCACCATCAAACTTAATGACAAAAATTATACACAAATAGAAATACTACATTAGGGCGAAAATATCCATGAAAATTGACTACTTTTTGTATGGAAATAACGGTAGGATGCGCAAAAACATCACCACGTATGGATTTCGATATTTTTTGGTGATGTTTATTTTCTACTAAATATCTTTTCTTGATAATACACAAGTATAAAAATTTCGACACTCGTTTCAGTATTCAGCTTCCATTCCACAATTACGTAATCTTATTCATCTGGAAAAAAAAACTCTTAAAACAATATAATTATATAAATATATAATAAATACATATTCGTCATAAAGCAGGTACGAATTAACATTTACCTTAAATTATACTAAAATTAATTCGATTTATTGATTCGACTAGATACAGACTAGGTTATCATTTGACTAGATATTTGTAATTATGCTAGGTTGATATTGACGCCCACGCCAGCCACGAACTCGTCTCTTATAAGTGGTAGAAGGGCTGCGTGCCTGGAACAAGAAAATAAACATTAATAAAAATAATAATCAAGAAGAAGAAGAGGCTGAAGAGGCTCTCGTTGGGCAGCTGGTTCCCTTGATCAAGCCCTTGCTTGATTCAGAATGCAGTACTTCTGGACACGGATCGCATTGTCAGGAGGTTCCTCTCTCTGGAGCCCTGACCGCCGGTGACCCTGGTCCCGATACCGGTGGGCTACTATTTTTTAATGTTTTTATATTTTTTATGTTCTAATATTTAAAAATATAATTTATAATTATGTATTTTTTTAAATAAAGGAGATAATAATCATAAAAAAAAACATTGCGTGATAATTTCCTAGACTTTTTTAAAATTATGAATAAACCAAAATTGGGACAACCTGTATACAGGGTGCTACGGAAAGGTTATATCAATACAAACGGGTTGAAGAGTGTATCTGGTCTAGAATCTCTGTACAAAATATCAGCTCAAAAGCAGTAACTTTGAAAATGCTTCATATTTTTTTATTTCGACATCACAGCGCTGCACTGGCACGCGGCGGCGTGATGTGCGTGTACTAGAGGCGCACAGACACACTACAGATAATGGACAATGACCCTCGTAGTGCGGTGACACGTTTGTTACGATTTCAATTTAATAAACTATCGAAATAAAAAAAATATTAAGCATTTTCAAAGTTACTGCTTTTGAGCTGAAATTTTGTACAGAGATTCTAGACCAGATACACTCTTCAACCCATTTGTATTGATATACCCTTTCCGTTACATCCTGTATAAGACGACAGAAGCATTGACGCGCAACCTGTTACCATGGATTCAGTACCTACATGATTCTGAAAATTGCTGTTCCATACATTTTGACCGCGTATTGCACTTTTTTTATGAAAGAGCAGATTTTTTTATTGAGAACCGACGAAAAAATTCTACGCTAGAGAGAGTCTAGAGTCACTTCAGAGTTAGGGACAATTCAGTTCCTGCCGTCCTGCGGCCGTTCAATCAAAATCGTGAAATTGTCCAATTGTTTGACAAATCCGACTCCGGTTCGTCGGTCAAACAGGGCTTTTAGAGCAACGAATCTCTGTGTGGACAAAAGCTCGAGCGAGAGTAGATTTTCGTCACAAAGTTGTTAATAAAGCGTAATTAAGTTGCGTCGTGTATGGACGGCCATTGAAATTCTAGTGCTGTGACGTTCTCGTTACTCATTGGTGATTTGAGTCCATAATCTAACTGATTGATGTTTCATTAAATATTCGTTCAGGATTATATGAACTTAGAGGGTTGTAGAGGGTTGTTAGAGAGCAGTGGTGGCCCAGTGGTAACGGCCGCGACTTACGAGTTGTAGGTCGTAGGTTCGAACCCAGACAGGTGTTTTGCTTTGTGTAAATTATTTCATCACCACTGCTCTCAAAACGGTGAAGGAAAACATCGAAGGCAACCGGCATGTCCTAGAACCAAAAATTCGAAGACATGCGACATCTGCCAATCCGCACTGGGCCCGCGTGGTGGATTACAGCCCACTCCCTCTCACTGAGAGGAGGCCTGTGTCCCAGCAGTGGGAACATTATAGGCTGATTATGATGATGATGATGATGAGAGGGTTGTATTGATGATTTTAATGATTATAACTCTGTAAAGTCCTATTTATATTTTTATTACGGTCGCAAATCACCTTTTGTTCAACAAACAACCTGACACTGACCTGTAAATTGCAAAAAAAACCTAAGAAATCTCTCCTATTAAAAATTAACTTTGCTGTGCCCGACAGGGTCTATAATTGTCAAAGTCAAAGCATTCATATCAAATAGGCACATAAAAGGCACTTTTGAACGTCAAAAATTACCTTAAAATAGAGTTGATTCTAGTCGCCCATTCCAAAAGGTAGTTTTCGTATGGAAAAGAATGGGCAAAAAACTCCACCGTTACTCTTTTAAAATGTTTTACAATATTTTGCATTGGTACATTAATTATATAACAACATGTGAGGACGATGCACCTAAAATAAAATTACTATACCACAATAGGTAAAAGAATTAAAAACGAATTGATTCGATGTTTTAACATACCAACTTACATAATGTACACATTATGGAATGCAATAAAGTATTGAAAATTTGAATTTCGCGGGCCACTGTGGCTACTCTTAAACGAAAATTATTCCAAGAATAAAATAGGTGTGAAATAGAAACATTTGTTTATAATTTGACTGGGACAGGATTCAAACTATAAACGGTAGGGATGTCACGTACTGCCAGCGTTCAGCTGGTTGATCATACTCGTTGAGCCGCGAGTCGTATGGTGGGGCACGTATGCGATGTTTGTTGACAACTCTGTCATATGGTAGGGCTGTCAAGCGAGTTTGTTCTTTATTAAGGCGACTACATGACCTAAAGCGCGGTCACTGTCGAACAGCATAGAAAAGAAAGAGAAGCGCGACGACACAACGCTGGGTAATTTATTGCAAAATATGAAGCAATTATCTATTTACAAAAATTCTATTGTTTGGATTAAAATATTAAAACACTAGTTCGGTATGTTGCTTGTAGAATAATCTGACAAAAAATCACAATGATTATATGTATATTAGTATGGTTTTTATTGTAAAAAGAAAGTTTTTAGAGGTATCTTCATGATATTTTTCTATCGTATCGTAAATTAGTTGTATTATATTTTTAACATACTATCTACCTAGCATATATCCTGAAGAATATCATATATTTTTCTGATTTTGTTTAATGTAGTCGATCATATACTTTTATTGCTTCTTAAACTTGCGTTTTTTGCGTTTAGGTCCTGTAATACCCGTAAGGAGCCTGCCGCACCGCCGACGACGAAACACTAGCTATTTTCACGTTCATGAAACGTTCTTACGAAAGATTGTGAGTCCCGTGTAAGTAAAAGAGATACTTATATGTATTAATATTTGCCGGTAGAAATTACTCTGTAAAATGTGTGATGTACAGACGCCAGCACATCAAGCTACCCGAAACTGTCAAATTTTTCCAATCAAGTTTGAACTTTATGCTTTAGCGATAAAGTTGAAAATCTATTAAAGAAATTTGACAGATTGTAGTAGCTTGATGTGCCTGTACATAAGAGCAAATAAATAAATATATTTGACCGGTGACTGCTCACGCCACTGCACTGCGCCCCGATGAGTACCTACACGTTTGTCGCAGCAACACGAGCTATCAAAGAGGGTACTCACTCAGCTACGCTCGCTTGGCGGGCAGAACAGTCGCTGAGGGAGTTACAGGTTTTCTAACTGAACAAACAGCTGTGCTGCTGGGGAGTTTGTTGCGCCACTTCTTCCTCCCAGCTAAAGCACTAGGAAGTGGTGAAGGGCGAACGTTTTGGGGGACTGTCTTATGTAATTTTGACGTTCGAAAAGTGCTGATTCTCAGTATAATTTGATTCTATGACTTTTTTTTCACCCTTTGTACATAGGCATAAATTCAAATTTAAAATTTGTATTGCCTAGCTAGGCGTTGTTATTTTTGACTGGTTTTTGATTTGGACTTAATTTGATAAAAATTGTATCTTTTGAAAGTTTTCATTTTTTTTAGTATCTCCGGTTATGATCAAATTATAATAAATGTTCAGATAACTAGTTTGTTTGAAGGTTATAATGATTTTTAAACCAAATTCAGAACGACAAAGCTAAACACTTAATTCGACAAAAATGATCACTGAATATGTATAAAGTTTTATCTAGTTTATTGTTATTTTACGTTTTATTTATGTTTTGTTTTATTGCTAAATGGGCCCACTCTTGACCCCGATCACGCCTGATGGAAAGCGATAGATGAGGTCTATGATGGAACGAGCGTGCCCAGAAGATGCCTGCTCACTCTTGATCTATCGACACTTTTCTGTTTTGTGTGTTGATATTTCAATACCATTCCAGACTCTCCCGAAATTGAAAGTTGTTAAACATAGCCCGAGGTATCAGTCTGTAGTTCTATATAACAAATTGCCTATAGAATTCAAAACAATACAAACTTATTTAAAAACAAATTGAGGACCTACTTGTTGGGGAAAGGCTACTACAGTATCAATGAATTCCAAGATGACACATGACATTGTAACTTATTTTATTGCTTTTGCTTTTATTTTATTGCTGTTTTTATTATTTTGACATTTATTATACTTGAATTTTTAATTATTATTGGTTTTATTTACTTTTCGAAATGTATTTAATGAATTTTATTTTAATTGCAAATGTAATACGTTATTTCTTAAAATTTCATCACAATGTATTTATATTGTTATGAAATAAATGACTTACTTATGACTTATGACTCTCATTGTCAAACACGTTGATAACTTGTGCTTTGGTGGCAGCCCTAGCTAGCTTATGCATACAGTGGACAGGGAAACAAGTTTTCAAATACACCGGTATCAACTCCCAATTGTACTTGGTAATTAGGGTTTCACGGTATTTGGACAGCCCGTAATACCAGCCAGTTGGGTTTGGGATTCGCAATTATAATTAGGTATTAAGTTTTTCAACCAGAAAAAGGATGTGTGTGTTGAAATAGGGATCACCATGACAGCAATTCGAATTGCAAAAGATGGAAAGATTTGGATCTAAGAAAGTAGAGTATTTCGAAGAAGATTCAAGATTGAATTTGTACAGTTTTACATTGTTCTCACATATACGTAGAAGCAACAAGAATAATGTACAGTCACGTCTAAAAGTATGTATACACTTGGCTTTATTCAAAGGCGATTTTCTCCTTTATTTATGAATGAAATTTTATGTTATTACGAAAATAGTATTTTCGAACCCATAGGTTTATGTTAAGTGTCGTATTTCAACGTTGCATTCGTTATATCACGAAAAAATCGCAATTGAAAATTGCCAAGTGTATACATACTTTTAGGCGTGACTGTACCCAGGATTTTGTAATATCTTGATTTAAAAGAGTGTCCTTGGAGATTATTGCCCGTCCTTCTTCATAGAGATCTAAGTTTTGGAATGGGAAACTAGCTTCAACTTTGTGACTGACTGACCGACTATTTATGAGTTGTATTTCCTGGTAAAACGTTTCAATATATTTTAATTATTATAATTTATTATCTCTTCACAAAGCTGGCTTAAATTTAATGGTAGTTACAAAAAATGTTTCAGCTGTATTCCACCTTTGTGGGAGACTGGTGCCTAATATAGGTTTCTCGGAAAAACCTGTGTTACAGGCCACCAGAATTACCACCACCACCATTAGGTTTCCAGAATTTAGAAACAATTTTTTACCTACTGTAGGAACTACAGGTAACGACAATGTTACCAATGCTAAATGCAATGTTCCCCGCGCATACAGTTTAGCAGCCAGTCGCCTTCCCCACGCTGTAGCAAGACCTTGTGTACTGTATAGACAGTGGCGTGCATTGGTTTTCAGAATAGGTAGGCACTAGGCCGGGTCTAGTCTAGGCAAACGCGGTCACTAATCAGGAAAAAAAAATTAGGTCAAAAGTGTGGTTATTTGAAAAAAAATCCGGTAAAAAAATCCGGTATATGAAGACCTAACACTTTATTGTCATCAAAATACTTGAATATTATTATTATTTATTTTATATACTTATATATTATGTAATGTTTTAGTGAATAAGTCGTTGGTGTGTCAATAAATAAATACGAGTAAATATTAGCACAAACAGCATGTTTCCACTGATGGGACACAGGCCTCCTCTCTCTGAGAGGGTGTAGGCTGCAATCCACCACGGGCCCAGTGCGGGTTGGTAGATGTCACAAGTCTTCGAATGTTAAGTTCTAGGACATGCCGGTTTCCTTACGTCGTTTTCCTTCACCGTTTTGAGAGCAGTGGTGATGAAATAATTTACACAAAGTAAAGTGCCTACTTGGGTTCGAACCTACGACCTACAAATCGTAAGTTGCGGCCATTTCCACTGGGCCATCACTGCTCTGAATATTAGATAGTTATCCAGTTTAAATAAAATCGATGGGATCTATGAGTAGTTAGTTGGTATCGCTTCCTGCATGAAACCCTTGACCTAACTACCGAACGAGAGCCTCTTCAGGTATTGCTCGATGCTCTTGGCTATTAGACGATTGGCCATAGCTATTATCGATATGTACTATGACCGCCCCGGGCTGCCTTGTGTGTTTTCAACTAATGGTTATTTCAGGGTAAGTTAAGTTAACTTAGATCTCATTCGTAGATATTTAACAAGGGAGTAAAAAGCCGTTTAACGAAGCCGAAAGGCATTTTACCGTACGTCCAGTCATTCTGATCACGTTTTTTTATTGCAGCATACCTGGGAACCTTTTGACTAGGGAGTTCGCGAAAACTAGTTTTAAATGTTATAACCTAGCTTTGAATTTCCCTAAAACTCCTGTATCGTTGCATGCAGCACCCAAACGCAGAATGTTTTTCGTGCATTCCATTGCGCGTTGCCCTGAGCAGAGATTTTTTGCACCAAGGTATAAAAGTTGTTTCCGAGCTATCGACATACATGCTATTGCCGCTGAATTTGCGTGCTATTTCTATTGTTGTTTGCAATTGTCGTTTTCAGGCTATTGTTTTGAACAATGAACTTAAACTATTATTTTAGCTCAATTTTACTAAAGTTTGATAATTATACAGAACTAGCAGCGTCGCGCGGTTTCACCCGCATAAGTGTCGATCCCGTGGTAATATCGAGATAAAAACTATCCTATGTCCTTTCCCGGGACTCAAACTATCTCTACACCAAATTTTATCTAAATCGTTTGAGTGGTTTACGCGTGAAGAGGTAACAGACAGACACACTTTCGCATTTATAATATTAAGTACGGATGCGTAGATAATGGCAATGATGAGTCTCTTTACACACTGTATTATGAGTATTAATTGTTTCTATTAACGATGCCCATAGTGATTTATGGTGACTATCTCTAAGAAAGACGTATCTCATCTCACAAGTCGCCACAACATGGATTCTGTCATAAAGAAGATGACAGCGATGTCCGCCTCGAATGATCTTACCTTGTCTTTGAGGATTTGAACCTCCTTCTTATACCAAAATTATCCTAGAATACCCCATAGTACCTCTTTTTCTACCTAACCTTTTCCCAACTTTGTTGGGGTCGGCTTCCAGTCTAACCAGATGCAGCTAAGTACCAGTATTTTACATGGAGCCACTGCCTATCTGTCCACACCCTAGTCACTGGGTAACACGATACCCCTTGAACTGGTTGTCAGACTTTTGGGCTCCTGACTACCCGTAACGACTGTCAAAGATCTACGAGGACCATAGTACCTATCTGTTACAATTTAAACAACTAATTTCAAGATCTTACTTCTTGGCAATCGGCAAAGCGAAGGCTTCGTTTACCAGACCATACATTTGCGGAAGAAGCCACGACCCAAAAGGCAGATAGGTTCTAAGAACAAGACAGCGTTACCTTACAAGAGGGTGAAAGGCATTTCTCTCAAGGCGTGGCAACTCCAAATGGCCCTATCGGAATACCAGCGCTGTGACATTTATTTTTTAAATGTTGCAGCATCATGCTGAGATAGAAGCCTTTTGGCCTCGTATAGGAGTTTCTGCTCATTTTTCTTTTTTTTATATAACTTGGTTTTTTTTTACAGTGTTTAGTTTAGTTTGTGATCTTCCTATACGAGTCGCAATAAATACTTTTCTTTCTTTCTTTCTTTCTAAATGTGCTGAGTAAGCTCGCGCTTTACCATCGACATGGCACCAACCAGATGCCACTTATCTCATATCAAAGTTATCTATTAAAATACTCACATAATCTAAATCCCTTTTTGGAAGAGGCTCATGTCCAGCAGTGGACTGGGATACGCAGAGTAGTATGTCAGCTGCTGTCTACATAGAAAGGTTTAAAACTGTTAATTTCTCACAAACCATGCCTGATAAAAAGCCACTCTGAAAACGGTAGCAGCGCTCATAGGGTTGGGTTTAATACTCACTCATGGGGAGCGGGCCACGCGGGCGCGTGTTTGTGTGTGGCAGCCCTAGCGCGCGCAAGCAGGGTCATCACAGCGCGCTTAGTCGGCGACATTGCGGCTCGAGCACCGCCGAGCAGAGGGCGCTTGCGCGCTGTGCTCGCAGCCCCCGGACCAGCCGCACCTGGCACATAAAACGTCTACAGTCCTCTCACAGTTATTGAACCTCTGATTTTGCATAGTGATCTTTATCATCGTTACCATAAAGTTGCTATTGGGTTGCTGCCAGTCACAAGTCTCTTTATCATCTTTATCTCCCACCTGGACATGAGTTACCTTGGGTAACCTGGAAGTCTTTAAACAGACTCCGGACCCAGGTTGGCCGAAACAAGGAAAACCTGTTCAGGTGGAGATTTATAGGCGACTCCGCCTTGGAGTGTAAATGTGGTGCTGTTCCACAAACGATGGGACACTTAATATCGTGCCCTGCGTGTCCTGTCAGCTGCACGTTACAAGAACTAATGGACGCTAGTGATGGCGCCAAACAAGTGGCCGAATTCTGGGCCGAGTACATTTAGATTGCTATCGACACGCTAAGAAGAAGATCTTTATCTACCTAACCTTTTCCCAACGATGTTGGGGTCGGCTTTCAGTCTAACCGTATGCAGCTGAATACCAGTATTTTACATGGAGCGACTGTCTATTTGACTTCCACAACCCAGTGACTCGGTAATACCATACTCCATGGTATGACTGATCTTTATCATCGTTACAATATGGGTTGTTGCTGCCAGAGGTAAAATAACCGTGGAAAGCCTGTACATGCGTTCTGTTGAAGGGTTCGGTTGGTTGTTCACGAAAGTGGCAACCCTGGTTAATTTGGGTCCTAGACGAGGTCACTTTTTTCATTGTTCAACGCACAGATTGATTTTTGGTCCCAAGATTTTAGACACTTTTTGGTGACAAAATTGTTGTAATTGCAAATAGTGACCTTGTCTTCGGGGGCTGGGAGCATATTATATGAGAAAGATTAAGTCAAATAATAAATTATGATAGGGTTATATTACAACGAGACCAGAGCACCCACGTTTTTTTTTTTTTTCTTTTTATTTGAAATGGGCTTGCTCTTGACTCTAGCCTAGGTCAAAGGTGACGGAAACGAACTCGACGATGGAGCGAGTTTACCCAGAAGAAGCCTGTTCACTCTCACTTTAAAGAGATTCGGCTTCTATGCGCTCGGAAAAACAGACGCAGGTAGAGAGTTCCACTCTTTTGCTGTGCGCATTATAAACTACATTTTGCCTGCACTGTTCTACAGATTAGGGAAGGCCTCCCCCAAATCCTTCCATGCATTCTGAAACGTTTACTTAATAGTCAACCGGTTAGCCGAAGAGTCGAGGACGACCCAAGCTTAGATAGTTGAATTATGAAGACAAAGATTGAAGAACTGTTGGAGTGAGAAATTCGAGAGAAAAAACTAGAAATAGGTTACGTTGGAGTATTAAAATCTCTAGAGGGGCCCGTGGCTAAATAATAACAGCCGCACAGGTCGATCGGTCAGGTTAAGCTACGCTTACCGCGGTTGGTCTGTGGATGGGTGACCATCTTTACATATCGAGATCCCTCTATGCCTCGGAAAGCACGTTAAGCCGTTGGTCCCGGCTGTCATTCGTGGTTCTTTGACAGTCGTTACGGGTAGTCAGAAGCCCGAAAGTCTGATAACCAGTCTTACCAAGGAGTATCGTATTACCCAGTAACTGGGTTGTGGAGGTCAGATAGGCAGTCGCTCCAAGTACTGGTATCCAGCTACATCCGGTTAGACTGGAAGCCAACCCCAACATAGTCGGGAAAAGGCTAGGTAGGTGATGATGGAGTAATAATCTCTACTAGGCTTAGGCCCATAAGCAGCTATGAAGCCTCATATGATGATTATGATGATATTTCAACTACCTTCTATAAAGGTTAAATGGCCCTCTCTCACTTCTCATGTCCCTCTTGAACTTAAGGGCCCATTCACACGTACCACAACAACACCACATCGCAGCGACAAAATGTGGTCAAACAGTGGTTACGTGTGAATAGTGTCGCTGCGGCTTCTTGCGGTTGCGTTGTGGTCCCTACAAAATGCTTGCGATGTGGCCGGCCGCTAGTTGGCGGTGTCCCTGGTGGTTGCGTTGTGGTTGCGACGTGGCTATCGGTATCACATACGCGGTCGATAACGACGGCAAAATGTGGTCCGTGTGAATTTAACTATTAATATTCATACAAATTAGCGCCCGCCCACGTGTTGTGGTTGTGGTAGTCGTACGTGTGAAACTAGCCTTAAAGGCACAATTTTAGAAGACCTAGGCATATTCTTTACGCATTCAGTATACAATATGTAACTACATAATAAGAACTACGCAAATAACAGTCACACGTCCGATGTACAGTGAAAAAAAACCAAAATGGACGAAGTACTTACTACGTTAGACCCTATGTGCGTGCGTAGATTTGTAATGTGACCACAATTTTCTCCCACAATCAGTATAACTAATTTATTGAATAAACAATGTTTTATTCATAACAGTAAAAATTCAGATTATGTATTATGATTATAACATAATATTCTAATTGGGGTGCTTAGTGGCCTGCGTTAATTCCAGGACATGTTGTATAAGGTAGGCAATTACTATCCAAGGGCATAATCCAATTCGATGGCTTCACAATACGATTAGCCAATCACATACGGTTGTGTGACGTCACGTTACATGAGATTCAATTGGCTGTCTTAACTAGCCTGTGGCTGATTCGATACAGCCTTGAGAATTGGTTAACTGGTTTGGTTGGATTATGGTTTGAAATTAGTTGTTTACGGTTGTTTGTCTTCTTTAATCACCTATGTAAGGTTTAATTTTATTGATTCCAATAAAATTAAACCTTACATAGGTGATTTACACGTCGTGTGCCCCATATAATTTCCCATGGGTAAAAATGACAAACTTTCATATACATTTTCTTCCCCTCTCGTTTAGGGAAAGAATTTTCAAAAATCCTTCCTTAGTGCTCACTTTCATTATATGTATATGGCATCCGGCAATTGATGTTTACAACAAAACAAGGCACGCCACCTAGCGGCAACTGTCACGACTAGAGTTGGCGTGTTTTGACGGAGTCGGGACGTTTCCGCTTAGTTACGAGGTTGAAGAGGACGCGTCAAGTAGCGCATTCCTTATCCCGGTGATCGAGCAGGCAGACGCTTCGGAACTGTCCTACGTTTTGTTGAAACCATCATCAACATACCAGCCTGTTATTGTCTAATACTAGTCGAGTTGTGTACAATACAGTGTGTGATTCGCTAGTGTGATTAATTTGTTCGTAAAATTATAAACTGATTTGAACTGTAACAGTTTTTCTATTGCGCAATAACCAACACTGCCCATAATGGTACGCCCACAGTAATTAAATGTGCCTGATGATGACGAGACAAAGATACCGTCTTCGTTGTGTATAAGAAACTCGAAGGCAACGTTTCATGGCATTAGACCTAGAAAGAAAGAAAAAGAAAGAAAATACATTTATTTAGCACATACTAAAGGACACACAATACACCAGATACATCAGATAAAAAAACAAAACAAAGATCAAATAAAAAGCGTAAAGTCCGATGTAAGTAATTAGCAGGAAAGTGTGCCTCACGGCTGCGCCAAAAAGGCCCAGTTCAGCAATAATGCCAGACAACTAGTGCCTGACGCTGGTTTTCAACTGGACCTGATGTGTGAGGTGACGAATGTAAATCAGTTTTACGATGCAACGTGATGTGTGTATGCATACTTACTTAAATAAAATATGCGTAAGACAAGAAAAAAATAAAAATAGTAACAAATAAGTAGATACCTACATACATAAATAGTGTGAGTTGAATAAGATTCCAAAAATAAGCAATGAAAGATAATTAACATCGTGCAAATGAGGCTGATACATAAACGAGACGGCCGCATGATAGACCAAAACCTGTCTTCCACGTTCCAACACGGTTTAAGCTGTGCGTTGTCTGTCAGTACATAATTTAAGATTTTTATTTAGTAGTGCACTGAACTGGTGCTCTGAGACAGTGAGTCAGGGTCGTGGCATACCACGGAGGAGAGGGCGGAGCGAGCTGGATAGGTTCCATCAAAACTGGAAGGAGGACGCGCGGGCTCACGAAAAATCTCAGTGTCTCACTAGCGGAGCTTAATGAGTTAAAAAAACTTTTTTACAAAAAAAACAACCGGCTTCAAAAAAAAAAGAAAACACAAAGTGATGAATAACTTTAATTTCGGAAGTCGGTGTCGTTGGGTTCGCTTTTTAGTTTTTTGACACCGACTTCCGAAATTAAAGTTATTTATCACTTTGTAGTTTTTTTTGAAGTCGGTCGTTATTTTGTACAAAAGTTTTTATTTTTCACCTTTTCATTGTACCTAACCCACACAAATTCAATTAACATTAGTGCATTGAAGAATTGAAGACTGACTAGATAAATCATCAAAATTCGCATAGAAATGCCGGAGATGCTGTACATTCATGCATATAACTTCGTAAATCAGAATAATTACCTAATGTGTAATACTAAAACCTTCCTGAAAATAATATGTAGATCATACTAGTAAAAGAATTATCAAAATTGGTTCATTGGTTTTTGAGAAAATCGCGGACATACAAACATACATACATACAGGTCGAATACAGAACCTCCTTTTTTAAAGTCGGTTAAAAAATGTATGCCTAGCGCAGTTTATTACTTTAAAATATTTTAGAGTTTTCTAGGTTTCAGATAAATAACTACCACTTTTCTGCTAAGATGAACTGAATATAAAACAGCATGGTGATTTCTCTACCACATTCTAAAATAACAACAACAAAACACACAATAACAGTCAACGTAACCAGAGACCGAAAAATTCAAAAGCCAAGCGGGTACAAACATCTTAATACAAAGTTTCAATTTAACTAAAACCTTCAGTCATCTGCCGACTTAAGCCCCAGATCACGTCACAACAAACAATTAAGTCAACTGTACTAATAAAATGCAACTGAGCATTTTCTTAAGACACGACTAAATGACGTCTAGACGAATCGCTCAACTTTGCTCAGTTTACGATGCCACTTTGTTTGACTTAAGTTAGGAACGTTGAGCGTTTTGTAAAAATAATACATTTAGGGAGTTTTGTAAGTTTGCAATTTCTGTCGTGGTTTTAGTGCTAAATAATTCAACTGGGGATGTATGGCCAAAGTAAGGTGAGACTAAGGTCGAATGACGTCGATGGTCAACCGTTCAACCCAATCCAGTGCAGGAAATTAATTGGTAAGAAAATTATTGTCTAGCAACTTAAATTATCCGTATATTCAAATCACAACTGTCATTCTTCGACAGTTGTATGAATTGGTTGTAACACGGTAGATTGACGTAGGGTGTCAATTTGCTTAACAATTAATTTTCCAGCCTGGACATGGCAGCCGGATTAGGGTCTTAAGGCTAGTGCCTTAAGACCCTAATTCATGTGCTTAAAGCCATCGAATTCGACTGATTTCATATGGATTTGATCGGTGGTGAGTAATTCAATAATTTATCGTCTATATCGATCTATAGAAACAACACTTTCTGTAGCCAAGGCTTCCATATAATAACTATAAAAACGATTTTTGCCCCGATTTTATATAATAATAGCTCGATTAGTTTCTTCATCTATTATACAATCATAAAGTCTCAAAACAATTTTCTTCAGTGTCAAAAAACCTCAACCATTAACCTCTCAAATGTCTTTTTAACTGTACAATATTCAATGGTTCACTTCGAAATGGTTTCCTATCAAGGCTTCGTGGTCTCAGACGTTTCAATTAAAATCTTGTCATTGTTCTGAATGTGCTCAAACGATTAGCTTAGTTTTTAGATTTGTTTTAATCTACAGAAACCAAGCTTTGTTGCGGCTATCTTTGTAGTTCTCGAAGTAAGCTTAATTGGTTTTCGGAAATCATTTTGAGCTTGGTTTTGGTTCTGTGGTTCTTTTGAATAAAGTGATGGCAAAGGACTTTGAACGAATATGGAGCGTGTGCTGGCAAAAAATACAGACACATTGCCGAAATAGATTTTTTCGGGTTTTCTATTTGATGCAGATACTATTTTGTTTATCCTACTGTAAGCTTTTGTGTCGTATTATATAATTGCATAGCACATGTGTGAGTACTATGTACATACTATAAAGCTACCATTTACTGGGTACGTCTTTCATTGAGTTGAATGTGCTCTGGCGGCTGAGAGTATGTCATGCTCACTCAAATGTCTCGCTGATGGTGGCGCATGTGTTGAATCATTTAGCTCCCTTCAAAATGGTTGAGCTGAATGGTGCTAATACATGCGTCATGTTCGTGAACGGGCGCCGTCAGTAGGGACTGGTCATCTCTTTGCTGCCATGGCTTATTTTAATTTAATATTTGAATTGCTTTTTATTTTCTCGTCTTTTAATTATGGACGCTTTTATCGTTCTGCATCGTTCTCACATGTATAATTTTTAACATGAATGATGTAACCAAGAATTTATTGTAACCATTTTATTTTGATTAAAAAGAGTGTCCATGGAGTTTCTTGCCCGTTCTTCTCCATAGGTACCTACGCTTTGGAATGGGCAACTAGCTTCACCTTTCTGACTGACCGACCCCTTGACAATTCAAAAGTGCCTGTAATTGGTTTAATTGAAATTTAAAATGCTTTGAGTTTGAGTTCGTCCTAAGTCAGTATACAACACCCTAACATAAATAATACGAATTATTCTTAAAATCTTCAAGTGTCAATTTTTTTTTTGTGAAATGTGTGTGTTATATGGGATTACATACGTGATGTTTGTGCTAGTTATTTTCTGAAATAACTGAATCCGAACTTAAATCTCTTTAAATGAAAAGGAATAAAAGGTCGCAAAGCCATTACTCTCAAATTACTCCTCCATTTAAAATACTCCGACATTTTTGAATAAACAATTTGAATGTTACGAGAATTTCATAGTTAGCATTGTTATTTTATGATGCCATTAGTAACACAGACGGCTAGGTTTCAAAGTAAAGCTGTTTTAATTGTAGTCAACTGAGGTCTTAAAACTTCTCTTTGAATTGTAAGTTTTTGAATAATATTCCTGATTTAATAATTGTTACTAAGATTTTTAGTCGAAGATTTATTCAAATCCTTCAAAGTATTACTAAGAGTACTTCAGACGGTGAAATTGCTATTGAATAAGTATTCCTTTAAATTAAAACTTTGGCTAATTTATAACAAGATTTACAGTTTCGTATTTAGTTTGTGTATTAGCAAATGTTTCTAATCGCCAATCGAAAGTTTAATTATTGTTGCAAAAGAACCTTTATTTTAAATTTCGATAATAATACGGGAGAGGTTTGAAATAGCGAGGGTATAGTGCTCAAACCCAATAAGTACGAAATTCGAAACGGCGAAAAAAATTAAGAAACGGCTAAACGTGGTGACTTTATTGGGTTATTACCTTAAGTAATTATCTTTTCACTTAAGAAAGATAATTACTTAAGGTAATAACCCAATAAAGTCACCTCGTTTAGCCGTTTCTTAATTTTTTTCGCCGTTTCGAATTTCGTACTTATTGGGTTTGAGCACTATACCCTCGTAGAAGCAGATTAGCTTATAAATTTTGTTGGCCCAACACAGATTTTCTTTTGCTACTCTATTGTAGTTAATGGATTTGCATTCTTTATGAAGCTCTCAGTATTGGGATGTTTAATATGTAAGTCTTTATTAACATCTCTCATCTCATCTTGGTTCTTTAAACAATTTGTATCATGCCCAATTACTACTCGTGACCTTACTATCCAATATCAAACCCTCATGTATTGTTGTGCTCAATTTTGAAAGTTTTATAGAGGTATGAGGAACAGGGTGTAAAGTTCACTCATACTCTATAGAAAAGGGAGGATCCTCCGACCAGACAGGTGTTGTATTTGGCGGGCAACTGTCCGATAATTCATGTCGGGCTGGTGTATCTATGCTAGTTGCACGGTAAGCTCTGCTTCCGAGATGCAGGATTTGCGTGACGTCAGTATGACGCGTTGTTCGCATGTGGCGTTGTAGATACCGCTACAGTTTTAATCAATATAGATCTATAGGTGAAAAAAAAACCAAAATAAAAACTCCGACCTAAAAAATGTTCTCTAAAATTTTGAGCTTAGTCTGGGAGCTAAATAAAGTGCGACGTACCGACCTTGCGTCGCGAGCGCGTGGACCGCGGCCGGCTTTACGCCTCGCAGCGCAGGGTGGGCGTGCAGTACGCCCCCCAGCACTGGGCTGCTAAGCCCCAAGATGTCGCCGCCACCTGGTTAGTTACGTTAGTGAGCTTAGTTTTGTATTAGCAAATTGTCCAATCAGATTAATTGTTATTTATTTATTTAAATTAGGGTGATAAGTAGCACTTTTTGAAAGTCATAATAACCCAAAACACCCGCCCTTCTATTGCCTTTTTTTATGGATGGGAAATCATCAAATGGCCCCTCCCGCTCTGGGTGGAGCGGAAGAGAGTGTCAGACTCTTACTGACTAAAACCCATCCGTGTTCCACCCTTCGCCCTTTGTGTTCCGGGGTAGCGGTAACCCTTTCGGACAATTCTATTGCCTTGGCTAGGAAGAAGTGGCGCAACAAAGGTTTATGGTCAGTTAGTATTCGGTCATTTGACAGGAAGAATAGAAATACTATATTTTACAAGGTAGCTAGCTGGCTTTACACCTCGTAGCGCGGGGTGGTGCATCAGTACGCCAGCACTGAGCTGCCGAGCCCCAAGATGTCGCCGACACCAGAAGGCCAATTCTCGTAATTTAAACCGTTCAAAATCTGGTCGCAGTCTCATCTCGGCGTCAAACAAATGTCAAACCTGTCAACATTCAGGGAAATTAAGAGGTATCTTTGACAGATTGAGACTGAGATCAGACCGTAAACGTTTTTAAAATTACGAGAATTACCCCTCTGTTTAGTTAGGTTAGCGAGTTAAGTTATATTTTAATAACTTGTAAGATTTATAGTAGGTAGTGTTTCGGTAATGTGGCTATCACCGCGATATTATGTAACACGCAAACTCTGTAACTACGCTAAAGTGGCTTTTATACAAAGTGGCGTGGACATTGGACGTGAAACTTGTTAAAATGGATTCATTACATCATTTGGACCACTTTGCTTTAAACATTTTCGTCGTTACTACGCTAGAATCACGTACTGAATTCATGGTTTAGGTTTACGCGTCAATGTCATTGCAAATATTGATCTAAGAAATGGTTACATTTACGAAATTCAGGTCGGATAATTACCGCAACCTAAATAGATTACGCAGACTATATTTTAGGCACGTTAAAGAATAAAGTAGGTAATTATTCTAGATGAGTTGAAACTGCTTGTTGTGAGTCGTTGGTCTTTGTTGCAAGTCACTCAAATCTACATAGTCAGAAGCAGGCCTAAACGTTGGTACAAACATTTTACGATAAATTGAATCGTTTTTTTTTTAAACCCGGAAATACAAGCTGTGGCGTATTGTCGTATTACAGTTTGTCAAAATTCAGTTGGTAAGTCGTAAATAGTGGTCCACCGTTAAGAATTCGATATACCAGATAATTTACTATAACATATTACAATTTTAACCATTTTAGTAGTCCATTTTTTTAACAAAAAATCGCTCTTGAATTTGCATGATTATGTTGAAAATTAGTGTTAAAATAGAGAAGAACTAACTTTTTCTTCAAAAGCTCTAAATTTATATAAAAAACCATAATTTACACGATAGCTCTAGTATTCAGCAGTAGTTAACAGAAATCAAAACGAAAAAATAATGGTTTTTGTTGAAACTACAATCTTTGTAACAAAAGGTAGAAATCCAAACTAATATTATAAATGCGAAAGTAACTCTGTCTGTCTGTCTGTCTGTCTTTTCTTCACGCCTAAACTACTGAATCGATTTGTGTGAAACTTGGTACAGACATAGATTACATTCCGAGGAAGGACATAGGATAGTTTTTATCCCGATATTCCCACGGGATCGACACTCATGCGGGTCAAACCGCGGGGCGCAGCTAGTTATGTAAATAAAGAACAAAAAAAAATATTTTCGGAACCCTTGGATAAAAATGGTTAAAATTTTAATATGTTATAGTAAAATATCTGGTATATCGAATCCTTAACGGTGGACCACTATTTACGCCACACCCTGTATATAGTTGTAAAAACCCTCAAGTTGTGCCCTAAAAAGTTATTTATTTCCTACCGTAAATGTTTCAGTGGCATATTGGAAACCCCTTTTAAACTTTCCTGTGTTCAAATACACACTATATTTTCCGAGCTTAGTTCTGGAGCGTTGCTTTGTGCTTAGTTTTTGAACTGTGCTTAAGCTCGGAAAGTATCGTTGCAACTAATGATCAACAGTTGAAACTTTGTTCGGAATTGTTTAAAAGTTAATGGTCCGTTGTTTTCTAAGGGGTGTGTACACACTTGTTCGGGTCGGCATGGCTTGGCGCAGCCGGGCGGCAAAATTGAACATACCTTTTGTATAAAGCCGCTCGGCTAAGCTCGAATTGTGCCGAGCCGACCCTATCGTGATAAAGCAAGAGTAGATGTCGAATGAAGTTTGCCGATCGGCATGAACCGAGTGAAACCCGAAAATGTTTAGTAATTACTTCTGGTCTTTGGTGTTTAACTAATACTGCCGAATCGAATGTGCCGACCCGAAAATATGAGCAGCACCCCTAAGAATACTACCAAGTTCTGTAGACTATGGAGAAAGAGGGTAGTTTTTAGTTTGCTTTACGTAAATACTTGGTTATTGGTAAATGGTGGATGCTGTGAAAATTCGCACAGAGTTATTTAGTTGTAAAGCTTAAAGCGCGGTGTGCACACCCGCACTGGGCCCGCGTGGTGAATTACGGCTCACTCCCTCTCACTGAGAGGAGGCCTGTGTCCCAACAGTGGGAAATTATAGGCTCGTTATGAATGAAATTTCTTATAAATGTCAAAGAATGGCGTTAGTGTATTGAATATACGAACAATTTGAGTTGTTTTCTCAAACTGACTTTAAATTAAACTTACCAAGTATCGAGTTCTGTGTGAGCAGGTGGTGAGTGGGTGGCTGTTGCAGCACCCCCCCTCCGACCAAGACTCCGTGTCCCGTGTGACCTGCTGCCAGCTGTGAACAAATATGGGATAGTTTGCATCACGGTATGTCAGAAGGCCAAATCTCGTACCTACTTACTTCAAAATCGTTCAATTGGTTCGATCAGCCGAGTTCGGCCGATGACGGATTAGGTGTACGCGAGCCCTAAGGTCTTTATAACGTGAAGGAAGGAGACAATATAAATTCTTATTAATAAACATAATTTAACAAGAGGTAAATAATTAAAAAGTTTCAAAAGCCTCACACTCAATGATTTACAAATAGAAAATGTTTTATTCAAGAAAAGAGATGGCTAAAAAAAAACCCAGAATCGCCAGAAACATCATATATGCCATTTTTATAGGCATAATATGTACAACAAAAATATATAATAATATACTGCAAAAACGACGTGGTACCTATACTAGATATACAGGGTGAATTTTTCAAGTGGGCGTGTATGGCCAAATCCGAAACTATGAGGACTAGCGAAAAGTACTCAAAGGAGTCGCGGGCTCGATTTTGATGAAAACTAAAACTGCATCATTGGATTTTTGAAAAATCAATATTTCTAGCCAGGAATCGAACCTGTTGATTTTGAAAAAAAAAACACTGTATTATTACACCATTCGATAGTGTCGCTAGTAAGGATCGAATTCTGGGAAGTAATGACATACGTCAAACTAAAATAAAGAGCTCATTTACACAAAGTAAAAAAAAAAAAAATCACCTGTATAAAGATTATTAATAATAAAACATATTAAAAGATGAAGGGTATATTTTTTACATTATTTTAATATATTATCATAATTATACTAAAGAGATTGTGATAAAATAAAAGTCGAGTAATCAATGTAAGTATGAATAACATAAACACACAAAGTATAATAACTTTTATACTATATGGTTTAGGAGGCTGATTTTTTTAAACCGTACTGGGTTACTATAGTGAACCCATTTTTATACATTTCGTTGCTGGCGATTCTGGGTTTTTTGTCTATGAACTTTTAGCCATGTCCTTTCTTACAAAAATGGGTGGTTGTGTTTGGGGACTCCTTTTAAGCAATTTTTGCCTGTGTTAGGAGACCCCCGCTCTTCCATAGCAGTAATTACAACAGTAACAAATATGTGGGTAATTAAACTTATACTTAATTACTTATTTCTATTGTTAAAATTTATTTTTAATTTAAAAAAGGAATATAAAGATTTTTAAAGAAATTAGTTTATTATTAAAAAGGTTCCCCCAACTTGTTATTATTTTTTTTGTGTTTATGTTCTATTAATGCGTCGTGTTCGCCGCAAATAAACGTATTTTCTTTCTCTTCTTTCTTTTCTTTCTTTGGGTGCTTACATAAAGAAACAGGTTTCCTGTGTAGCCGAGTCTGTGCGGGTCGCTACCGATCGGTGCAGGTGAAATAGTCCCACATTATCTTATGCGCTCACACATAAGGAAACAGGTAAAACATGTAACCGTTTCCTTCCGAAGATCAACCTGCAGAGACCTGTACTGGGGTCGGGACCGAAAACCCGCTTCTTTATGTGAGTACCCTTTCAAATGTTGACATGTTTTTGAATTTGACTGTACGGAAGCCTTAAAGATCAAATGGTTTATATATACGAGTCCTATGTATAGTCCTGGCAAAAAGGATAAAAGTGTAGATTTACCAAGCCAGAACTTCAATCAACAACAGAATAGAATACTCTTTACTATGTACACCATATAAATTACAGACATAAATATAGAAACTTTACAATGGGTGACACAATAGGCGCTCTTGTCGCTAAGAGCGATCTTTTAAAGACAACCTTTGGATGGATTAAAAAAAGGGGAAGGACAGACATATACTGTAGGTAGTCTGTGGTGTACCATTTACACAATACAATACATACATACATAAAGTATATTATACTAATCTAAATAAATATATACAGAAAACTAATTAAACGAAAAAACACAAAAGTATCACTAGTTTTTTCCGGGCAGGTTTTACTCTCGCAAAAAGTAACCAAAAAGGTTTCGTTTCTGCCAAAATCCGATTTCATTGGAAACGGAAGTCGTCCAATATAGCTCTGTAGCTCCGCTCTCTATGACGTGCACTGTACTGAACAAATATGCTCGCATCTACTGTATTTCAGGACGTGACATTTTTTCAGTAGCCAAAAAGTTCACAGCAAAAAAATATTTTTTGCTTTACAAAATCTGCAAAAAGGAAGAACAGAAGCCTTAGCACGAACCCGCGACGTAACGAATTTCGAACGATTTTTGAATCATACACAGTGTGAGGCCCGTAGCTAAATAATAATAGCCGCACAGGTCGATCGACCAGGTTAAGCTACGCTTGCCGCGGTTGGTCTGTGGATGGGTGACCATCTTTACATACGAAGACTCCTACATGCCTCGGAAAGCACGTTAAGCCGTTGGTCCCGGCTGTCATTCGTGGATCTTTGACAGTCGTTACGGATTGTCAGAAGCCCGAAAGTCTGACAACAAGTTTTACCAAGGGGTATCGGGGTTAGTAGCTGGGTTGTGGAGGTCAGATAGGCAGTCGCTCCATGTAAAATACTGGTATTCAGCTGCATCTGGTTAGACTGGAAGCCGACCCCAACATAGTTGTAAAAGGCTAGACAGATGAAGAGGCTCGCCCCCTATTACATGGGACTTCAACATGAGTGGCGAAATGTGTGCTATAGGTACAAGAACACTTCTGCTCTTCACAGGGTAACAAGACATGATGTTATGAGAGATTTTGTTACGTTTATCCGCGCGTTCATGTTTGGCCCACAGAGCTATTGAAGCGAAAATCCCGTTCGATTCGCTTGTTTCCTTTTACTTTGCGGTCTGGGGCTAATTAGTCGGTTTTTGTCAAAGGAAAGTTCGGTTCTTTTTAAGCTACGAATTCTGGAGGTAGTCTTTTTTTACGGAAAGCATATTCAATGATTTTATTGTAAATGTCTGCTGAAATAAACCTTATCACCACAATGGTAACAAAGGCGTATTGTTCGTAGAATAGACCTATCAGGATAATGATTAATTGAATTTTATACTCCAAAAAAAAAAAAAAAAACAATAGGCTTCATTTTATGTAACGGACAGCTGTTGTTTTGACAAAAGCCTACGCTAATGCTACGCCGTAGACCCATGCGCAGCGTAAGCTACGCCGTAGCTCCGCGCGTAGCCAAACTATACTCCATTTGTTTGTCATTTGTCAGGTGAAAGAAAGAAAGAAGAAAGAAAAAATTTTTATTCTTCATATATCTATGGCACAAACAAAACTCACATTACAAATTAAAAAAAATTGGTTGTCTGTAAAGTCGGTTTACGTAGGTACGATAATTTTACGTGATAACGACATAGATGCGTCACAAGCCGAACGCTTAGGCCGATCGTGCCTCTCTATCGCTTGTTCCGCGCTCTCGCTTGCACGCTCGGCTCAGGCGGAACGTGACAATGAGTCATGCTTTTTCGTGCATGCAGCCGGCGTTCATTGATTTATAAGGCGTTATCACGTCAAAAATACATAAAATATATACATACAACATAGCCTCGTACTCCAGTAAGTATATAAAAAGGTGAAAATTTCGTCCATTGCGATGTCAGGGCCAGGGAACAAAGACTACGCACATTAATTGACATTGACAATACAAATTAATCAGTGATGGGCCCGCAACACTGGGTGCGTAGTTGCTACAGATTAGTAATCTGTGGTGCGTCGTGCTCGCAACCGGCGCGCGTGTATGACCAGATGAAGGTAACTTCTCTTCTTAGTCTGTGACCAGATGTACCGAACGAGAACGAGATGTAACGAAGCAAAAGGAGTATGTAAGGATCGTTGCAGGTGGGGTTTTGCAGTTCTTGCCTACTCCATAGGAAAAAGTCGTGACTTTATGATATGTATGGATAAGAGGAGAAAAAAATAGAATAGAATACTCTTTATCCAAAATGTATTACTAGATGTTAACTGTGCCGAGTGCAGTGGTTGGTGAATATAGGGAAAGTAATCCTGCTAGGCAGTAGTCAGATTTTCATTTGTGACTTTTTTTGGAGAGAGTGAAACTTTTCCGTGAAACTTTTGAAAGTCATAGCTTTATTTTTCGTATTTGAATAGTCAGTCAGAGATTCTTTGGATAGAGCTTAGCTAGCCAGAATTTTGGCAGTCAAAGCATTGTTGTCTGGAGTATTTGACAGCAGTCTACGACATTCTATTCACAGAACACATATACTCCTAACGGAGATTCTATTTCTAAAAAGCTGAAAATCGGATTCTCTAGAATGCATAAATATTTTTGCTCATTCATTCATTTGTTCATTCATACAAAAATAAGTTTTCTATAGAAATGTTAAATTCCTCACATCTCGTCTTTAAATCAGTGTCCATTTAAAATACACACTACATTAAGAATATGATTGTTTGATTTACAAATTATTTTGGTATTACGTTTGAATGAAATGTCTACTAACAATTATGGAATTTCCGTAAACAAAAGATTATTATTAACAAGGTTTCCTCACCTGATGATGAGCAGCAGACAAATGATCGGGTGCTGGGGTCGGTGCTGGTGGTGAGAAGTCCCGAGCGTTGGCACCGTGGTTGATGGTGATACCACCAGGCAGGGCGGCCGGCGCTGGTGACGGCGGCACCCCTGAGAGCTGGTGATTGAAGAGAAAGGTAAATAAAATAGTATAAATATATAAATACGAGCTAACTTATCTCTGGTTCGGATGCTTACGATGTTCAATGCTCTTCTGAAGTCAATATGGACTTGTTTGTCGGGAGATGGATAGATGTGTGTCGTGAATATTTAAGATTCTGTGAGATGATATTAAGTAAATAGTTGTACTTTCTTCTTGAATGCATTTTTATCTATAACGTGTTTTTTGTTTTAGACTGTAGCGGTATCTACAACGCCACATGCGAACAAAGCGTCATACTGACGTCACGCGAAATCCTGCATCTCGCAAGCAGAGTTTACCGCGCAACTAGCATATATTCAACGGCCCGATATGAATCATCGGGCAGTTGCCCGCCAGACACATAACACCCGCCCTGTTCCTGATACCTCTATAAAACGTTTGTTGTTTTTTCAGCTACAACTTTCATTATGGGACCAAGTCTGAAATCACGGAAAAAAATCAGCTGTTTCATACACTTTGGTCAAGTAGGTCTTGAACTTTTGTATTAAACAGCTGATTGTTTTTTTCGTGATTTCAGAGTTGGTCCCATATTGTAAGTTGTTCATATTCATGGGTAGAACACCCTGTAAAAATTTGGATGGTGATAAAAAAATATCTTCCTGTATATTATGTTTTATTGTATAGGGTAAAAAGCCTCCTCCATCTTTATCCATGTATGTCTGTTTTGGGTTGTAATCACCCAGTTTTTTCCCGCTGTTTTTGCAACATCGTCGACCCAACTTTTCCTTTGCCGACCTTTTTATCTTTTTTCAGTGGGACCAAGCCACTTCATTGTTTCTAATGTCCATCTGTTATCCTGGTATCTAGCTAGGTGACCTGTCCACTTCCATTTCAAGGTCACGGCGTGTTGTAGAACATCTTTGATTTTTTTTGTTGCGTATATCTGCATTTCGTGTTTTAGATAAGCCCCATACCACGTTTATAATATACGCGCCGCACTATGTAAGTACCATTTTGTTGAAACTCAAATGTGTCTTCTCGACATCCGTGTGTCACTAACGGGATGCAGCAGAATACCAGCGTCAGGTATTGTACCTGGCAAATGCTGAGCTGGACTCCTATTTGGTGCAACCATGAGACACACACCGCCCAGTAGTGATCACGTAGTGATCGACCGCTATAAATGACATATGAGGTGTCTATGAGTCAATTTATCTTTTTAATCTTTGTTTTTTTTTCTCACCTTTTTTGATGTTTTTTTTAATGCCTGTATTGTGTGTTTTGTTGCACTTCATAAACGTTTTATCTATCTATCTATCATAGCCATTCATAAAAAAAATCTCACGTATGCCTGAGAATAAAAAAAAAATGTATGGACGCCGTATTTAATACATATCTATAAGTCCTAACTAACCAACAATTCTTCTACGCCTTATACATAAACGGATCACAGATGTGAGTAACACGAACATATTTTATCAAAATGAACCAATACATCATATGAATCAATTCACTAAACGAATCGCAGCCCTCTGAGACTCTGACGTTTACGAATAAAACCCAATTTTTACATAACTTCATACAACTCTATATAATTTTTCATCCGGCAGCTCTGAATGCTCTAATAACGGATCGCTGGACCCTTATCCGTCAATACGGAGGGTCCAATTTATGGCCTATTGTGTTTCGAACGTACTGTTACAATTTTGATTTGAGCGCGGGTGTCTGTATTGGTACTCGTACGTTTCGCTCCATAAAATTGTTTCGGAATGGAGGACGGTGTTGTGTAATTTAGTTTTGTGATTTTCCTTTTAGTATTTTCAGATGGAACGGTTTATTACCCGGATTGGCTTTAAGGTGTGATCCACAGATATAGATAGACCTAGATAACGCTAGTATCACGATCTGTATGAAAAGCAAGCGTGCCAGTTTTTGACTACGTCAAAAGCATATAGAGGTATGAGGAACAGCGTGTAAAGTTCACTCATACTCTATAGAAAAGGGAGGATCCTCCGACCAGACGGGTGTTGTGTCTGGCGGGCAACTGCCCGACGATTCATGTCGGGCTGTTGTATCTATGCTAGTTGCGCGGTAAACTCTGCTTGCGAGATGCAGGATTTGCGTGACGTCAGTATGACGCGTTGTTCGCATGTGGCGTTGTAGATACCGCTGCAAGCACTATTTAGTGATGGGAAAATCAAATCGATTTAAAGGCGCCGCGCGCGGTACCCGACTCGCCCCACCCCGGGGGCCTAACGCCAGCGCTCACGCTCACCCAGCCAGCAGTACTCAGGACTGAGCGCGAAAGATGCGGCTTACGATTTTTGTACGTAAGCTGGTCGATTTTTGGCATGCGAAGTATGTAGTTGCTCTTGCGTTATCTAGGTGTATCTATATTTGTAGTGTCATCAGCAGGTAAATCAGGTTTAAATTGTTTCTCTTATATCTTATCTCTTATATGAGACTAGCAGCTGTGTCCGCGACTTTGTTCCCGTGCATGTTGGAAAACAAATTGAACTTCATGGGATTTTTTGCGCGGAACCCTAATTCTTTTTCTAAAATAAAAGTGGCGTAAGTTACGCCTTATAACATCAGTTATCTGACAGTGAGAGTCCCGTCAAAATCAGTCCAGCCGTTTCGGAGATTAGCCGGAACAGACAGACAAAACATTTATGAATATAAAGAGAATATCTACAAGGTTGTAGGTACTTTTTTGTCTGATTTTTATGTGCACATGAAAATAGTTTTAACTGAACAAACCTGCGTCAGTTAGCTGAGTTTGTTTGTTGTGTTTGTGTGATATGTAATAAGCTTTCATGAACACTTTGGTTAACAAACAAGACCAGAATACTCAAGTAGTGTAGTAAATACGTATAGAATTTGTGAGAGTGTTGATTAAGTCATTCTGACTGAAACCAAGATATTTTCTTAATGATTTATATTATTCAAGACTAGTCGTATTTATTGAGTTACGTAATAAAGTTCTGCGAGCAATGTGCTCTGCCCACTGTTGGTTACCTTAGTTGTTTTGCGGATCTCCTCATTTCTGATTCGATCACGCAGGAAAACTCCAAGCATAGCCCTCTCCATTGCCCTTTGGGTGACTTTTAGCCTTCTAATACGGCCCATTGTGAGCGTGTTTTTTTTTCTGTGTTTTTGCAACCATGCAGTCAATGTCACCCGAAGTACACACGAACCGCATGCGGCCGGCTGCACCTAGTTGTACCCGGCTAAACCTAGGTTTAGCCGCACTTCGGCTATTAGCCGTGACATATACATATAAATAATATATCTATCTACTCATACTCACTCTCTGTTTATGTGTAGGGTCTCTGAGAGGGAGGGCCTCCTCGCTGCCACTCCGGGAGGAATCGGGAGGAGAGAGGCGACGCTGTTCGCTCTGTGAGGACAAGATCTGCATCTCCAGCATCTGCTCCTGCCTGATATCATCGTTGTAGTCCTGAAAAGAGATAGGATAGTTAAAGAACAGTTTGTGTCACAAACCAACGTTTAGTACGCACGGCAACATATTAAGCCATATATTTCCAGTATAAGCTGAATTCTTACTGTACGAAAATTCTATACTATGAGAGATCAGCTAAGACTGGAAATATAGCTTGACTAGCTTCTGTCCGCGACTTCGTCCGGGTGAAATTTCACCCTCCCCCCATTCACCCTCTTAGGGGTGGAATTCGAACAACCCTTTCTTTTTGGATACCTACTCTTCACAGAGAATACATCCTCCAAATTTCATGTCTCTAGGACCAGCGGTTTAGGCTGTGCGTTGATATATCAGTCAGTCAGGACTTCGAATTTTACACAACGTGTCCCAAAATTCAACGATAAGCGGGCACCAGAGGGTGGACCTGCTCATGACTACTCGAGAAAAAATAATTTAAAAAAATATCTAAATTTTTTTGGAAAATACATTAAATTCATTGAAATCTTTCGAAGTTTGACACCCCTGGTATTTTTAAATACCATAACCACAACTTTTCAAATATTTAATTTTTTTTTTTTTGTATCGGGAACCTAAATAACACTGCTATCCACCAAAATCCTTAAAAATTCCAGAATGCCTGTAGTTTTTTACACAAAATCAATCATAATAATTTTTTCCTAAAAATGAAAGTTTTTTACTCTGAGTCCACTTTTTAATAATACCAAAAAAATTGAGATACTTTTTTGTCATTATTTTTTCTCGAGTAGTCATGAGCAGGTCCACCCACTTATCGTTGAATTTTGGGACACGTTGTATATAAAGAAACGTCGCGTCGCCGTGTAAGTAAGTATACAGCGGCCATTTTCGGAATTAATGATATCATTTTTTATATTGTTGTTATTTATCGGGTGATATTTATCATCATTTCTATGTCCTTCTTAAGATTCTAGGCTACCTATTTGTCAAATTTTATATCGATCGTTCAGGTCGTTCGTTCAGCTAACAGACTTACTTTCGCTTTTATAAAATTTGTATATCATCATCAGCCGTTCCCCCTGCTGGGGCATAGGCCTCCTCTTTTCGATGGGCTTTAAATTACCACGCGGGCCCGGTGCGGGTTGGTGGATGTCCTACGTCTTCGAATTTTTTGTTCTGGGACATGCTGGTCTTTTTTTTTTTGTAAAGGTACTGCGTAATTTGATTCAGAGCGACCCGAGCTAAATGTATTAACAAAATTGTGTGAGTAAAAAACCAGCGGCATAAAAAAACAATGGCTTCCCAAACAGACAAACGTCCTTCCGCCAGATACATAATCATAAAAAAGTCCTTTTATTCAGTTTCGGCTATTTGCACAACAACACTGTTATAAATTCTGCCTTAATCGCTTCTTGTCCAGACTTTTTGGTCGTCATGAATATTCTACAAACATAACCGTCACCCGATAAGGAATACTTGGACTTATTTATTACCTTGACTTCAAGAATAATATGAAAAGAAAGTTCTGTTGTTCGTTACTTATAACTTACTTTATGTATTGGATTAGTAAAATGTATAACACTATAGTTATCTGTGCGCGCAGCTGTCAAAAACTATTTGATATTTTGACATAATGGTGAAAGTAATAAAAAAAAAATCGACTTCAAAAAGAAATTACCACAAAATTATGAAATAACTTTAATTTCGGAAGTCGGTGTCTTGGGATCTGTATTTTAGTTTTAGTTTTTTTTTGCCACCGACTTCCGAAATTAAAGTTATTTCATAATTTTGTGTTACCTAATTTCTTTTTGAAGTAATTTATTTTTTTTAAATTACTTTTTTATTTCATCATTTTTAGGTTTAAGTAAAAACTGGAATATTTTGTTTTTAATAAGTAGGTAATAATTTTGTAATAGTGCACTAGAATTTGACTAC
Organism: Amphipoea lucens; assembly: GCA_947508005.1. Classification (NCBI taxonomy): domain Eukaryota; kingdom Metazoa; phylum Arthropoda; class Insecta; order Lepidoptera; family Noctuidae; genus Amphipoea; species Amphipoea lucens. Next base: position 15,833,082 of record OX382375.1, read on the forward strand.
AGGTCGTATCAATAAACCAGGCGGTCACACTTACACGTATTAGTCCATATCTTGAAAATTACTGGATCGATTTTGATGAAACTTGCACTGTGACCTAAATTGAAGTAAATGTAAGCTAATAAAAAAAATAGTCACGATCCGATCAACAGTTGCGGAGAAATGCGTCGAAAAACATACATACATACATCTATGAAATTTTGCATATTTATTTGGAAGCCCTAATAGATTGTCATATGTGAATATATTGCAGTTCCAATAATATTACATAAATACGTGTCGAATTGATAACCTCTTTTTTTTTGAAGTCGGTAAAAATAAAATGAAAAAGTTATCCTAGGATACGACAGAAACCGTGGACAACGTCTAGTATCATTTTCTGTTCTAAACCACTGCTACACCAGCCAATTTTCATCTAGCATCATGTTCGACCCATAAATCTTCCTAAACTATTACTGCACATCCTCGTAACACCACCTCAAGAAATAGCTGTAAACACATAAGTCACAAAGCCAATACGTTTAAATATAGTGCAAGCTGAGATATTGCATCTGGTATGGTTGTTGCATCGGTCATTGTAATTTAAACCTTATGTCAATGTTTAGAAAAAAAAAAACACTACAAAATGATAAATAAACTTTAATTTCGGAAGTCGGTGTCGTTGGTTTCACATTTTCGTTTTTTGACACCCACTTCCGAAATTAAAGTTATTTATCATTTTGTAGTGTTTTTTTTTTGAAGTCGGTTGTTTTTTTTTGTAAAAAAGTTTTTATTTTTCACTTTTTAGTTCTAACCTACCCCACAAAAAATCAATTAACACGTCTTCTGCATTGAAGAATTGAAGACACCGACTAGAAGAACCATCAAAATTCGCGTAGAAATGCCGAACATGCAGTACATTTATGCATATAACTTCGTACATAAGAATAATTACCTAATGTATTATATACTTAAATCTTCCTGAAAGTATGTAGATCATAATAATAAAAGAATTATCAAAACTGGTTTATTAGTTTTTGAGAAAATCGCGGACATACAAACATACATACATACGGGTCGAATACAGAACCTCCTTTTTTGAAGTCGGTTAAAAATCACATGATGCGCTCGTGTTTTGCAACGAGCATGCTGAACGAAAGACTACAATATACTCACTGACCCTGTATTATAAAAGTGTTTATTAGAGGTCAGTGACCATCCTCCATTAGAAAAATAACGGCCAAATCACAACAATTATTGGAGTAATAGTGTTGAAATGAGGGGCTTGTGGCTAAGTAATGCAAGCAACACGGGTCGATCTATCAGGTTAAGCTACGCTTGGTACTGTTGGTCCGTAGATGGGTGACCATCTTTACATATCAAGACCCCTCCGTGTCTCGGAAAGCACGTTAAGCCGTAGGTCCCGGCTGTCATTCGTGGATATTTGACAGTCGTTACGGGTAGTCAGAAGCCTGAAAGTCTGACAACCAGTCTTACCAAGGGGTATCGTATTACCCAGTAACTGGGTTGTGGAGGTCAGATAGGCAGTCGCTCCATGTAAAATACTAATATTCTGCTGCATGAGGTTATTAGACTGGAAGCCGACCCCAACATAGTTGGGAAAAGGCTAGGCAGATGATGATTTAATTGAGTATGCGTGATGGTTTGCATCCTCGAACAAACTAAAGTAATGAAGCAATTTCATCTAGTGAGTTGTCATATGATTTGGAGCAACGGACGTCAGAGGGAGGGGGTCAGGACATATGATATTGCCCATATATTGCCTATGGATCGTTCACAATCACATCATTTGACGTGATGTTTCTACGGTAAGATTTCGTTCATAAGAAGTTTCATCATCATCATTTCAGCCGAAAGACGTCCACTGCTGGACATAGGCCTCCCCAAGCACCTCCACTTCGAGCGGTTTTGTGCTTCTCGCATCCAACGAGTTACTGCGGCCTTCACAAGGTCGTCGGTCCACCTTGTGGGAGGCCTTCCAACGATACGTCGTCCGGTACGCGGTCGCCACTCCAGAACCTTTTGGCCCCATCGGCCTTCTGTTCTGCGAGCAATGTGCCTTGCCCACTTCCGCTTAAGTTTGGCAATTCTTCGGGCTATGTCGGTTACTTTGGTTCTCCTTCGGATCTCTTCATGTTTGATTCGATCACGCAGAGAAACTCTAAGCATAGCCCTCTCCATTGCCCTTTGGGTGACTTTCAGCCTTCTAATAAGGCCCATTGTGAGCGACCACGTTTCAGTGCCATATGTCCTCACTGGCAACACGCACTGGTCAAAGACTTTCGTCTTGAGACACTGCGGTATGTGGGACGAGAAGATATTGCGTGGTTTCCCGAACGCTGCCCAGCCCAGTCGGATTCGAGGTTTGACCTCTTTCTCGAAGTTGGACTTACCTAACATAAGAAGTTTAGGTTTTGATAACTCTTTTTATGAATATTCAATTATCTGGTAGGAAGTGCCTATAAATCCAAACTAATATTATAAATGCGAAAGTAACTCTGTCTGTCTGTCTTTTCTTCACGCCTAAACTACTGAACCGATTTCGATGAAATTTGGTATAGAGATAGTTTGAGTCCCGGGAAAGGACATAGGATAGTTTTTATCCCGATATTCCCACGGGATCGAAAGTTACGCCGTACGCGGGTGAAACCGCGGGGCGCAGCTAGTTTACCATATGTGAAAAAGACCCTCGACCGCTCAAAAAAAGTTGGACACTGCCGGGACACAGTCCTCTTTATGAGAAGCCGTGGGCCGTAATCCACCACACAAGCCTAGTGCGGGTTGGTTGATGTCAAATGCCTTCGAATTTTTTGGTTCTAGGACATGCCGGTTTCCTCACGATGTTTTCCTACCCCGTTTTGAGAGCAGTGGTGCTGAAATTAAATATAGTAAAGTGCCTGCCTGGGTTCGAACTCACGACCTACAACTATACGTCGGGGCCGATACGACTGCGTCACCATGACTGTTCCTCTTGTTTTACTGCTAAGTTAAAATTCTTATAAGCCTTCATTGTTCCTGTTTTCAATATCCATTATCTAATACAGCTCATCACTTCCAAACAACGTTTTCTGATTTGAACGAACATTTACGGCGACTAAGCCATAAAACCTTATTATACATTATAGTCCTGTACGTAATGCACCGTTTTATGGGCCACCTCCTATCTCCTGATGAGTTTCTGCATCCCGTCTTATATGCAGGTTCTTGTGTGGGTGTTGGAGAGTTGATAAGTACTCGTTTAAGCACTGCAGACCCACCGTACTTCTGGCCGTACCCCTGGTGGTACGGTGGGTATTTAAAAGTTAAACGATACGACCAGGTAGTAGTGTTGTATCACTAGTTAAAACCACTTCACCGTCTCGTTTATGTATCACCCTCATATGCACGATCATAAATATCATATCATATTGTGTCGTGTCATTTGCTTATTTTTGGAATGTTATTCAACTCACACTGTTTATGTAGGTATCTACTTATTCGTTACTATTTTTTTTGTCTTACATATATTTTATTTAAGTATGCATACACACGTCACGTTGTAGCGTAAAACTGATTTACATCCGTCACCTCACACATCAGGTCCAGTTGAAAACCAACGTCAGGCACTAGTTGTCTTGCATTATTGCTAAACTGGGCCTTTTTGGCGCAGCCGTGAGGCACACTTTCCTGCTAATTACTTACATCGGACTTTACGCTTTTTATTTGATCTTTGTTTTGTTTTTTTTATCTGATGTATCTGGTGTATTGTGTGTCTTTTAGTCTGTGCTAAATAAATGTATTTTCTTTCTTTTCTTTCTTTCTGACAAAAACAATTTTATTTAGTCATTTTATAGTGAGTTCACTGAAAAAAATAATTTCTTACTACGTCACATTAAATCGATTTCATTAAGACTTACTGACTTGAAGTTCGCTTCCAGTGTAACCGGATGCAGCTGAATATTAGTATCTTACTGCCTATCTGACTATCTGTTACCCCTTGGTAAGACTGGTTGTCAGACTTGGGCTTCCGACTACCCGTAACGACTTTCAGATATCTACAATTCATAGCCGGGACCAACGGCTTAACGTGGTTTCCGAGACACGGAGAGGTCTTTGTATGTTATGGATAGTCGACCATCTATGGACCGACTTAGGCAAACGAAGCTTTACCTTCGTTCGACGCGTGCGGCTGTTATCGTGCGGTAATTTGATACAAATTCTTACGATTGAGAACTTTATATTTCTCAAACTATGTTAGCTCTTCAAAACCTATTAGAATATATTAAAGTAATTTCACAATAATCTGGCTTTTACGAGTAGCTGACGACGGAGGAATTTACGACGTTTTCATAATATTTGATGGCACCATCAGCGGCATTAATGTTAAATTGATTTTAAACTTTATACCTATTTTATGGGAGACCAGCTTCAGAGCTGGGCCATGAAACTACCGCAGTTATTTCCAATTAAAAAATATCAAGTAAAATAACAGATTTAAATATTTACATATATTTAAAAACAGAGGGAGAGGAAATAATAAAAGAGCATCAAAAATTCGTCCGCATTAAGCACTAAGGCCATGGGGCCCGAGTGCCCACTTAGTATTTCGAGACATCGCCAAGCGGTTGGTCGGCTCTTCACGTGACCAGAGGGCTGGCCTATTTTTTGGCCAAAGAATCAGCATTGCCATTCAACGTGGCAATGCTGCCAGCCTTTTGGGCACGTTTCCTGTTGACAGCGATGCGGACCAGTTTTTTGATGCCCTTTGATTAATATCAACTTCAATAATAATACCAAGTTATTACTGTACCACTGCAGGGCAAACGTCTCTAAAGAAAGAAAAAGTATAATTATTGCGACCGTGCAGGAAAATCACAAACTAAACTCTGAAAAAAAAAAATCTTACTACACCACATTAGAGCGATTACATTAAGACTTACTGGCTTTATACAGTAAGAAGAAATGTTTGTAAAACAGTAACTTTTAGTGATTAAACATACTATTTACTGAAAAAACAACAACAAAAAAAAAAGGAAAGCCACCATTACTGTAGTGTAAGTAAACAATGGTTTGAACGATATCACCAAATGAATAAAACAGTTAATTTTGTGGGGATCCCTTCTTTTCGCATAATGTTCTTTTTCCTAATATACTTTGGCATAACTATTTTGGCATAATTTGTTTTGGCATAATAATACTTTGCCATATTTTTTTTTGGCATACGGTTTATGTTGGCATAATTATCTTTAAGGCTAATTTGTTTTCGCATAAATTTAATTCGCATAATACTAAACGACGTCAGGGGCACCCCGAAGTTCGGTTTGGTTAGGTTCCTTTAAACCCTGCAGACAGAAATAGGAGCCCCGCGCAGCGGGGCTCCGTCGACCTGACGTCGTAAGAAATAAAACGAGCATGTTAAATTTATGCTTTAGAATGTTATGCTTAATCATTATTATGATTAAAGAAATTATGCTTAAAAAAATTATGCGTAAGCTGTTATGCGTAAATAATGTTATGCGAAAATACAATTAGAAGAAACAAAAGTATGCCAAGTTATATTAGGTCTTAAAATTTTATGCAAATGGATAGGGAACCAATTTTGTGATAACGAAAAGAAAAATGAAACATAAAGTCCTATACGAGGCCAAAAGGCTCCTATCTCAGCATGATGCTGCAACATTAAAAAAATAAATGTCGCAGCGCTGGTATTCTGATCATGGACTTATTATAAAACCATGAGTCCATGATTCTGATATATTATATTGTAGTCTATGGAAAGGGCTCTCTGTGATGTCACGGGCAGTTACAGAAATAAATCCATATTATAAATTCGAAAGTAACTCTGTCTGTCTGTATGTTACCTTTTCACGCCTAAACCGCTGAACCGATTTAGATGAAATTTGGTATAGAGATAGTTTGAATCCCGGGAAAGGACATAGGATACTTTTTATCCCAATATTCTCACGGGATCGAGACATATGCGGGTGAATAAACAATAAATTAGATAATACGTAAAATATTAGCAAATAAAATAAAATATTCATTTTTAATCCGCGCCAGACGTAACCGCATTACTCGTCTATGCTTTGAGTGTATATACATATAGAGTGAGTGTGTGTATACAGAATGATTTTATTTACCAGTTCCAAATTTTTACAGGGTGTCCTACCCATGAATATGGACAACGTTCACTATGGGACCCACTCTGATATCAGGAAAAAAAATCAGCTGTTTCATACATTTTGGTCAAGTAGGTGTTGAAATTTTGTATTAAACAGTAGATTCTTTTTTCGTGCCCTTATGTCCTCTAGGGTTAATTTTATTTAGGTTCGATAAAATCCTTACAAACAAAGCCTTTATGGCTGTTGTTTTATGTGTTATTCTAACCAAGGAATAAAAGAATCTCTATTTTTAGCCACCTAGGTAAAGTGAGCAGTGGTAACCCAGTTGTCATGGTATCGTAGGTCTCGGGTTCGGACCCAGGCAAGCAAAATACTTTGTGTAATTTATTTCATCACCACTGCTTTCAAAATGGTGAACGAAAACATCGTGAGGAAACCGTCTTATCCTATGAACAAAACCCCGGAGACATGTGACATCCCCAACACGCAATGGATCCGCGTGGTGGATTATGGCCTGCTCCCTCTCACAGGGAGGAGGCCCGTGTCCCAGCAGTGGGAACGTTAAAGGCTGATTACTTATCTAGGTATAGTAGAAGATCTCGTCATAAATTCAATGTTTATGTCTTCAAAAGATACGCAGACACTAAAATTTAAGAAAATACGCAGACAGCGCCGGCTGTCACACTCATATTAAACATACAATACGCACGCACGGTACGCTGCGTATTAAAATTCACGAGTTAATATCTCAACGGCGGCGTTTCGCTGCCTCTCTGTATATGCCAAAAGCATTGGTGGTGTGATCATTTATGTAGTGTGCAAGTATTGGTGCGTGAAGGCGAAAATATGGGTGTCGTAATTGGACTCGGGTTGCAAAGGTTTTTAGGGTTCCGTACCCAAAGGGTAAAAACGGGAACCCTATTACTAAGACTTCGCTGTCTGTCCGTCCGTCTGTCTGTCACCAGGCTGTATCTCAAGAACCGCGATAGCTAGACAGTTGAAATTTTCACAAAATATGTACATATTTCTGTGCCGCTATAACAACAAATACGAAAAACAAAATAAAATAAATATTTAAGGGGGGTTCCCATACAACAAAAGCGATTTTTTTGCCATTTTTTGCTCGACATCAATAATGGCAACAGGTAGGCACTTGAAATATTCAGAAAATACTCAGTTGTATTTTTACGTTAAAAATAAATAATAAAATAAATAAAAAGATATTTGTTATTTGTGTACCTACTGTTGATTACCTAGTCAATGGTACGGAACCCTTCGTGCTCGAGTCCGACTCGCACTTGACCGGTTTTTTTGTATGTTTTTCCATTTGCTAAGGTATGTTTAACTTTTCAGTGTCTGGAGTGAATATGTATATTATCTTTATTAATGTCTGACTCAGGTATGAATGAAAGGCAATTGCATGCAGTAGAAATGAGAATGCTAAGAGGGATGTGTGGTGTTACACGAATGGATAGAATAAGAAATGAGTACAGTTCGACACAACTTAGATGTAGCATCGGCAAAATTCGTAAAACCGATCACATCCGAACTAAGTGCGCCTTCAAAATCACCAATCTTTATTACCTACTACTTTAGGAAAAATTGATCAATTTTTCCTAAAGTAGTAATAAAGATTTACGAATACGAATTACGAACGTTTTACGAATTTTGCCGATGCTACATCTAAGTTGTGTCGAACTATACAGTCAACAAAAGAGATAAGTATGCAGGATCGTCGGATATAGTTGAAGTATATTAAGAAACCGATGGATGCTCTCGAATAAAATTTAATTTTATTAATAGAAAACAAACAGCTCATTTATCAAATTAAATTTCAGTCGACAACATCCATCAGTTTCTCACTAAACTTCAACTATATCCGACGATCCTGCATACTTAACTCTTGTGAAGGCCGCAGGAACTCGTTGGATGCGAGAAGCACAAAACCGGTCGAAGTGAAGGTGCTTAGGGGAGGCCTGTGTCCAGCAGTGGACGTCTTTCGGCTGAAATAATGATGATGATGAATGATAAAATTTCAATGCTGGGGGTTCTTTATTCATGAACTGAATCCAAGGTCGTCGATGTCCCTGCAACCAGATATACGGACAATTTAAGTTCTTAGTCAATGCCCGAAGCTCGAAAGTCTGTCAGAAAAGTTTTAAGGACCTCTTCACCAGTGGCGTGCATTGCATATAGGCATATAAGCAGTGCCTACCTCGATATATCAACATAAGCTTGTCAATTATATTTTAGTGTGTGCCCCACAATTAAAAAACTCACTTATAATTATCATGCCTAACAAAAAACAAAATCTGCATACAAACACGCGCGGCAGTAGGCAGTCGCCGGACGGCATACTCGGCTCCCGTGCTATTCGCACATTGTCATTGGTCTTTACTCGTTCAAGTTAATACGACAAAATTAAAAATACGTACGTCTTACGCGTAATACCATGACGTTCGACCTTCGCAATTTATCACCCTTAAATAAGCATGCAAATCAAATAACCACACTGTTGACCTCACTTTTTTTCTGATTAGTGACCGCGTTTGCCTAGACTAGACCCGGCCTAGTGCCTACCTATTCTGAAAACCAATGCACGCCACGCTCTTCACCAACTCACCGGTACTAAGAACCTCCTCAACTCAGCCAGTGCGTAAGCGATCCTGGCATGCGCCTCGGCTGGCGTGGCGAACGCGCTGATCTCAACATGAAGCTCGTCTGATAGGTGTGCGAACTTCGGGTCCCCTGATACACGCAGTTCTTCCTCCTGGGGGCAAAAGATCTTGTTAACTTTGTTGTTGTTGTTTTGGTTATACAATTATAGCAGTTAGTGAAATTAGAGGAGATAATATGGGGTAGCTTTGGATGAAAACATTAGAAATGGCTGCTGTGATAGGCAAGTTTTGAACATTAATACAGCAATATCAATGTTATACATGATTTTTGAAAGCTTGTAAACTAGGATAAAACCATTGCGGCATTACGTATTGTGCCTATGTGAACGAATCTTAGAATACGTGGCGTCGCCTGTATTATGTTTATATCGTATACCAGCTCCTGCCAGTGATTTCGTCCGCGTGAAATTTCAATTTCCCCCGATTCACACTCTTAGGGTAGAGAAGCTAGGTGGAATTTCTAAAAAACCCTTTCATAGTGGATACTGCTCTTCACAAAGAACACACCCTCCAAATTTCATGTCTCTAGAACCAGCGGTGTAGGCTGTGCTTTGATATATCAGTCAGTCAGGACTTTGAATTTTATATATATATATAGAAGTTGGTCTGGAACGCACCCTTTTGAAGTGGCAATACTATACGGTCCGAGGCACTACCCATAGCGTTCCTTAAGTAGCCTCCCTCTTCTTGCTTATAAACAATTGCGGGACATGGACTAGGTTTTAAGTCATTGGGTTATTTTGCCCCAACTAATTTTATTAGTTAAATGACTGTAGCGATATCTACCACGCGTCATACTGACGTCATGCGAAATTCTGCATCTCGCAAGCAGAGTTTACCGCGCAATTACCATATATCCAACGGCTCAATATGAATCACCGGGCAGTTGCCCGCCAGACACGACACCCGTCTGGTCGGAGGATCCTCCGTTTTCTATGGAGGTTGAGTGAATTTTACACCCTGTTCCTCATACCCCTATAACTGTGCTAAATAGTGTACCTAACTTTAAACTATAATACGTGTGTGACAATTGAACCTACTTATGCAAGACAGAACCAATCCACACAAATGCCAAAATCGAGATAAGTATACAGAAAGCTTTCAAAATGCACCTTCTATCGACCCTGTAAAGATCAAAATGATCTGACAATTAAGACAAAACAATTAATTCAGTCAGATCATTTTGATCTTTACAAGGTGAAGAGAAGGTGCATTATGAAAGCTTTCTGTATACTTATCTCGATTTTGGCATGTGTGAGGAATGGTTCCGTCTTGCATAAGGAGATCCAATTATGGTATTATAAACAGCAAGTTGGAGTTTCCCTTCCGCTCTTCCATCACAACTTCACCTCCAATATACGTAAGAGGAGACAGGTAGAGTACCTTTCACTTATACCAAACCATGGTCTTTATTTACCTTCTGTCGATCCTTCATAGATCCTCGACCTAGGACTGCCATCTTGCACATGGTGTCTTCTTGTAACCTCTTCAACGAGTTGCCTTTAGGACCTAGCAGCTTTCCCACGAAGTTGAACTGTAACAAAGATAATTTTGACATTAATATCGAATTTAGGTGATGTCTTCAGAAAGGTCAGTGGCAACCAGCGTGCGACCGGTATGACCAGATGTATGAACGTAAACGAGGCAAAAGGAGTATGCAAGGATCGCATGTGGCGTTCTTTAAGTCCTTACTACCTTCATGGGATGAAGGCGTAAGTATTCGTAGTAATCTTTTACTGTTCAAGCAGTACGGTTATGGAATGACTTGCCCGTGTCGATAAGGCGTGCTCAATCTTTGTCAACTTTTAAAATTATGATAAAAAAGCACTTCCTCTCTCCTTAAATATCATAATTATATTTTCTTTGCTCCATGTTTACTATTATATATGTATATATTTATTTAGATTAGTATAATATACTTTATGTATGTATTTATTGTATTGTGTAAATGGTACACCACAGACTACCTACAGTATTTGTCTGTCCTTCCCCTTTTTAATCCTTCCAAAGGTTGTCTTTAAAAGATCGCTCTTAGCGATAAGACCGCCCATTGTGTCACCCATTGTAAAGGGGTTAGAAGATTTTTGTATGGAGGGTGGCCCTAAGGTCGGCCGCCATTTTGATTTTTTTTCAGAACCGCGGCGCACAACAAAAGTTATATATTTAGATAGAGGACACTTATACAAACAAAAATATAATATAACATAATATCCTAAAGCGTCAGGTTTCGGAGTTATTCACCAAAATATAAGTCGAAAACAACAAGGATTTTTTTGTTTTTTTTCCCTCCAGGTAAGCATATTGAACTATTTGGGTAATAGAAACGTTATGAAACCTATGAAGAATAGACATTTTTTAAATAAATAATTAAACACGGCAATTTATAGTTCGTTTTTTAATCCCAGAGACTAATCTGACATTTAAGTCTTTTCTATTTTCGTTTTTTTTTAGTGTAGAAGTTTGACATTACACTTGTCAGATTGTCTCTGGGATTAAAAAACGAACTGTAAATTGCGGTGTTTAATTATTTATTTAAAAAATGTCTATTCTTCTTTTGTTTCTTCTCCATAAAGGTTTTATAACGTTTCTATTACCTAAATAGTTCAATATGCTCACCTACAGGGAAAAAAAAACAAAAAAATCCTTGTTGTTTTCGACTTATATTTTGGTGAATAACTCCGAAACCTGACGCTTCAGGATATTATGTTATATTACATTTTTGTTTGTATAAGTGTCCTCTATCTAAATATATAACTTTTGTTGTGCACCGCGATTCTGAAAAAAAATCAAAATGGCGGCTGATTTTAGGGCCAAAACCTTCAAACCCCTTTCTATATTTATGTCTGTAATTTATATGGTGTACATAATAAAGAGTATTGTATTCTATTCTATTCTATAGAATGAATATGTAGAAGGGAAAAAAGGTTGTGCTTTTCCAATTTGAATTAAACGCTTATTATATATGTAGGTTCCAAAAATTTTGAAAATCCAAAAGTGCTCGACTAGTGCTAATGCTCATTTGATTGTATAAAAAACCATAGATATTATATTAGTTAGTTTTTGACGTGATAACGTCTTATAAATCGATGAACGCCGGCTGCACGCACGAAAAAGCATGACTCATTGTCACGTTCCGCGCGGAACAAGCGATAGAGAGGCACGATCAGATGTTTTCTTATGACGTTATCACGTAAAATTATCTTCCGTAAATCGACTTTACAGACAACCAAAGTTTTTTATTAATTATAATTAAACTTCTTTGAATAAAAGAGCCATTTTCACTAGAGTTCCTCGTATACGACATCCATTCTTCCAACAACTGTAGGGAGCAAGGCAAATTAGTAATTGAAAAAGTCATTTTCGATTCGACAACTTGTCGAATGGTTGTGAATAGTTATGCATAATCAGAGGTTTTTTGAGGGGTAACCATATTTATCTACAAATAAATATTTGACTTTGAATTTCGTTCGACACTATCGAATAACAAGCAACGATTTATCACGAAATGAATTCTTAACATAAATTATCACGCTTGTAATCTTCGAAGGGTATGGCAGCCTTGGCCCTGTACACCAAAATTACGCCAGTATTTTTATAATAAATTCTGTATTGCTGCTAGTTCAAACAATCTTCTCCACTTCGCTTATTTCTTAGCTTTTTTTGCTAACTTAGAAATAACTGGTACAAGGAAAACGTCTCTGTTTTAATAAGTATTCCTTGAAATAACAGCTGGGAGCTCGAACTCCCCGAGTCTGTTGTTTTTAGCTCTGACATTCATACCTTTACTTCTACAGTGATATTTTACAGTTTTTTACTGAGAATTTTCAATTATAGTTGTTAATTTATTCTCAACTAGCTTCTGCCCGCGACTTCGTTCGCGTGAAATTTCTTATTCCCTCGACCCATCTCGTCGTATTGCATCACTTGCCCGCGTCTTCTGCTCTCTCACTTCGTTTCCCCATAGCGCTTTTGCTCGGCTCCTAAGGGTCATAGCGTGATGTTAAATAGCCTATAGTCTTCCTCAAGAATTGGGCTATCAAATGCAAGAATTTTTCAAATCCGACTGGTAGTTCCAGAGATTACCCCCTACATACAAACTTACAAAAAAAAATTACCTCTTTATAATATTAGTATTATAATATTAGTATAGACTAGCTGCGCCCCGCGGTTTCACCCGCGTAAGTCTCGATCCCGTGGGAATATCGGGTTAAAAAGTATCCTATGTCCTTTCCCGGGACTCAAACTATCTCTATACCAAATTTCATCTAAATCGGTTCAGCGGTTTAGGCGTGAAAAGGTAACATACAGACAGACAGAGTTACCTACTTTCGAATTTATAATATTATAAGTATGGATGTTCAAGTTTCAACAATATAATTTTACACTTGGACTATAGATACACGCTTGGAGAGGCTCGTGGCTCTCAAAGGTAAGCTAAGCTACGCTTGCCGCGGTGACTTTGTGGATGGTCACCCTCATTCATTACAAATCGAGAAGCCTCGGAAAGCATGTTAAGCCGTTGGTCCCGGTTATCATTCGTAGATCTTTGACAGTCGTTACGGGTACTCAGAAGCCCGAAAGTCTGATAATCAGTCTTACCAAGGGCTATCGTATCACCCAGTGACTGGGTTGTGGAGGTCAGATGGGCAGTCGCTCCATATAAAATACTTGCATTCAGTTGCATCTGGTTAGACTGGAAGCCGACCCCAACGTAGTTGGGAAAACTTTACACGTGTCGAACCTTTAGAACTATGTTATTAGTTCGAAAGGTTGAGACACGTGTACTCGTATCGTCTTGGCCTAGCGGCGAGCACGCTTATTGGTTCCAGATGACTTTGATTATTCTTAAAATGGCGATGAAATGCTCGTAATAAATTATAGTCGTATATTATTACCCAATATAGCGTCATCATCATCTGCCTAGTCTTTTCTTAACTATGTTGGGTTGGCGTGATGTTTGATATATTTTATATTCATTGAAACAACACAACTTGAGACGACATCTGTGTGTATACACACGAGGGCAATGCGTCAACGCCCCCGGCCATAGGTAAAGGTGGAACACCGCGGTGGTTTTAGCCGGTAAGAGTCCGGCATGCCCCTCTGTCACCCCCACGATAGAGGAAGTCCATGAGGACTTCTACCGCGAGAAAAAAAAAAGGTAACTACAGCGGTCGACACTGCCGCTCGTGTATGTACGGTACTCAAATACACGAGCGGCACTTTGCCGACAGTAGCCATCGACACTCGTCGACGGCTGCAGTTGTCTGTACCGTTGATGCGTGTCACCCGTGTGTATGAGCAGTAATAAAGTGTAAATAAAATGAGCCAAATTGTAAGCGTAGATTAAGGTCTATTCAAATGTATGTTTCCAATTGTTTTTATTTTTAGTTAAACAAATATCAACTTTTTTTAGAGACAAATAAGTCGATATCAGAGTGACCAGCACTATTTAAAAAGTTATAAAAATGTTTGAAGTAGTAGCGTAAAGTGAACTTTATTATGTGGGCATTAAAGTTAATTTTCCAAATACTCATATTTGTTTACATGTTTGGCAAATAAATTGGGAACGGTAATTAAATTAAATGGTCAATGAATATTATGCAACTACTCGTATTTTGCAGCAGTTTTATTATACTAACATCATCTCTTTTCTAGAATATTCTACGGTCAACAGTGGATATTTGCCAGTATCACCAAGGGAATATTTGTCTTTTTCTGTTTGCTTAAACAGTGGTGCCCAACAACCGTGAGATTTTTGACTGTTGGCACAATGAATCGTAAACACTCTCGAGACTTGTTTAGAACAGAGACACGAATGGATACGACTTTAACGTTACATTTTTTTTTAGACAAGATGTTTATATTTTGAGCTGACAATTATTTAGGCATATATTACCAGTTTATCGGTTGGCTTACGATACAATTAAACTTTAATCGAAAACATTAAAACTTTCGAAATTATGTAGGTAGGCTTATGCCCGACAGTGGAGGTTGTAGTACTTATTTAAAGTAATGACGAAAGTTCTAGTACAAGCTATTCATCGTTGTTATTCTGTAATGCCCGGTTTCTGAAGTTTTTAAACGGAGTTTATCCATTCGATAGTGATTATTGGTTCAATATCGTGTTTCTGAATCTGAACACGTCATTAAGGAAGAATTTAGCTTAAAAGTCGAGTGAATTATTATCGAGAGTTTATCTGAGAATCTCAAAAACCGAGCATAAGGAAGGAATTAGCTTGAATAGATAATTATGTCGAATCAACAGCTATTGAAAGTTTAAACTCCGTGTTCTATTCACTTCTGTATTGCTATCAAAATGATGAAGATACTAATAAAAACTTTGCATAATCTATATTATGCCGCCAGTCTCTTGGGTGCATTACCAGTCGACAGCAATGCGGATGAATTTTTCGACGCTATGTTTTAGTCTGTGTATAGTTTTAGTTAAGTTAGGTTTTAATTTTGTTACTTTTGTTAATTAATTATTGTAAATTAGGTAAACTTTTTAAAAATAATATACGGAATTCTAACAGAACATAATTAACACCCATCTATATTAATAATATAAAGTGGTATATTTGTGAGTTTTATGTAAACTAGGAGGTAATCTTCGAAATTACTAATCTGATTCCGAAAATTCTTTCACTTATGGGAACCTAAAGTATAAAACGCCGAGTGTCATAGGATTCAAACAAGAAATTTTACGCGGCGTAGTCACGAGCAGAAGCTAGGTCACATTAAATTAGCCAGCTAAACTCTGCAAGCGTGATGTAACGATTTCTAAACACGACAAAAAAATGGTTTGATTAGGACATCGCCGTCGAGGTAGACCAAGAAGAAGGTGGCGTGACGATCTAATATCATTCGCAGGGCCAACATGGCCAGAGATCGCACAAGACAGGGAGGTTTGGAAGAAAAAAGGGGAGGCCTTTGCCCAGCAGTGGGACACAATATAGGCTGACAAAAAAAAAAAAAAAAAATTTTTTTTTGGCGTCAAACTGTTTCCTTTTTTTTATTGTGTTTAGATTAAGTATCAAAACCCATCACGTCTGTGAAGTTTCGCCATCCTGTATAAGAAACTCTTTGCCACAATCACCGCGCTTGACCAACATATGACCACAAAACTCCTTAGTTCCCCACGACAAATAATTTCCCATTTGTATCGACACTCTCTGTAAATTCAAGACAGATTCTGTTACCTCATTTACCACCGGAGAGGTACAAATGAAGACCATTAATTTTGTATTCTAAATAATTGTGTATCTCTCGAGCTAGTAGGAATCTGCAGTTGGTTGCACCGTATAATTACTAGACGGCATGAGCTACAAGAAGGTAGCAAAGTGTATATTGATGAGTGTTGCTTGAATATGCTGTGTGGCAGAAATAGATGAAAATTTCTGGAGGAGGGGGTTGAAGGATTATTTTAGAGAAGTAGCATCTAGTATCCTTTGGAGGGGCTTATGGCTAAGTAATATCAGCTGCACGGGTCGATCGACCAGGTTCAGCTACGCTTGCCGCGGTTGGTCTGTGGATGGGTGACCATCTTTACATACCAAGATCCCTCCGTGCCTCGGGAAGCACGTTAAGCCGTTGGTCCCGGCTGTCATTCGAGCTTTGACAGTCGTTACGGGTCGCCAGAAGCCCGAAAATCTGACAACTAGTCTTACCAAGGGGTATCGTATTACCCAGTAACTGGGTTGTGGAGGTCTGATAGGCAGTCGCTCCATGTAAAATACTGGTATTCAGCTGCATCCGGTTAGACTGGAAGCCGACCCCAACATAGTTGGGAAAAGGTCTTGGTATGTAAAGATGGTCACCCATCCGCGGACCAACCGCGGCAAGCGTAGCTTAACCTGGTCGATCGACCCGTGTGGCTGATATTACTTAGCCACAAGCCCCTCAGCCCCAGCCCCAGCTTTATTATTAGTTTAGAAGATAAATAATTCCCTATTGAAGAATACAGAATTAAAAAAAAACTTGAAACTAAGACCGTCTCCATTCCAATATTATTCTCTCAGCACTAGTGCGGAACGTCGTTACTAATTGTCGGTCAGGCAACAGTGTGCACACAGCTCCCAATATAGTTTGCACCACTGGCGCATCGATCAATTAGTTGTTCGCAACTCTTCTAGTCTGTGACCCTAATTGGATGGGACCTTAGCGTGTCTAGTAATTGGTTTCTTAAAGCCTGACCAGTTTCGCTGTCAAATCTCGTGTGAGTTGTTGTGGTTGGCCGTCTGAAATTGCCATAGATAATTAAATTAGCTGTCAAAATCAATTTATAGTTATTGGTTGAATGTAATCACAGCAGCTGCCAATCAGTTCGTATGAGATTTGACAAACAGAGGGTTGGTTCCCGTATTTTTATGAACGTTCACATTATAATCTGTCTCAACCTGTCAAAAATACATCTACTTTCCTTACACTTTTGACAAGTTTTTGACGTTGGTTGTCGCTTAAATGAGATTGCGACTACAATTTGAATGTCTTTAATAACTGGAATTGGCGTAAGATAAAATAATATGTGTCATAATATGTTAGAATTGATAAACTCGAACCCTTTTACACATCACTTTATCGGTACTCAAGACTCAACACAGTAAAATAGTAATTGTAACTCTAGCAAGACCGCTTTCATCGTCGTTTTAGCTGAGAGAGAAAATGCAATTTTTCACTTTTCCCGCCGTTTTTTCATCAGAGGATTATTTATGGGTTGCCACAACCCAAAAGCATAAAATGTTAAAAAATGACAATGTTGCAACCCACAAATAATATTAGTTAAATAGTCGAATAGGTAATATGGGCTTGTGTCCGCAACTCCACGTCAATGCGCGTAATTGTGTATGCTAATACATACAGATGGTACTGATTCCAATTGGCTTCAGCGCGGTAATATTCACTTGTGAACAATAGGTTTCGAAGTCAGTAGTGGCTACCTATGCAAACAGATTGGCTATTAGCAAGATGCTGTACTAGGAGACCAGTCGCGACGGAATAATCCTTAATCACCAAGCCTGGCAGAGGTTTTGGTGATGTTATTTGCTTTAGCAGTTAAGCAGTCGCGCTATCGACGCAAACCCTCAATTGGCATGTAATAATCACCAGTCTGGGACTCTGGGCAGGCGAATCACCAGTCTGGGTTGCCAACTGCTTATAATTTGCACTTACAACTCACTACACTACAAAACAAAAGTGCCAGGGCCACATAGCATAGTAAGACATTCCACAATAAATCTCGTGTACTGTTGACTATCTTATTGATGCAATCTCATCCTTCTGGACTGACAAAGGCCGATTTAGCGGTTATTGCTGTAAATGCCATAATCTCCACTTTTACTACACGGTTTGGTGATTCAAGTCCCTATAACAACCACCCACCGCACCGTACAGGTTGCCAAAAGCCTATAATTTGCACAAAACTAACCACAGTACAAAACAAAAGTACCAGGACCACACAACACAGCAAGAAATTCCACTATAAATCTCGTGTAACCATTACAGGGGTAAATAGTTCGACCAGCGAACAACAGATCAGCAGGGATCGCCAATTAAAGGGATTTAAAGCTCTTAATCAACAATCAAGCACTTGAGCACGGGTGAGTTATTTTCCGAGCTAATTGCGTCGACTGGGATTCTGTTGTTTTGTGGTGTGTATTAGTACTTTAGTTGTGTATCCAGTATACTGTACATAATGTTGCTATCTTTATCGAACTAGCAAAAATAGAAAGAGACGCGAGAGAGAAAATCTATTACGCTAGCTATCAAATAGGTTGATGGTGATTTGGCAAATAATCACAGCGGTACAAAATAGAGATTAGGATAGGTATTAACAAAATAATTGATCTTGGAGTTTGAATGTGATTTGTTTAATTACAACAGGGTTATTATAAGAAAGAGAAAAGCTAGAGTTTTTCTCTCGAAGGCTCGCGTGATTTCACCGATTAAACTCATAGGTTTTCTATAATCTGTCTTCATCACAATCAGTCTATAATGTTCCCACTGCTGGGACACAGGCCTCCTCTTTGTGAGAGAGAGTGGGTCATAATCCACCACGCGGGTTCAATGCGGGTTGGTGGATGTTTTCCTTCACCGTTTTGAGTCTAAAATATTAAAACTGTCTTAGGGCAGATTTTACTGTCTTAGGGCTGTTTTAGGGGCCTGCCAGGGCCGAAGCCTGCGGGATTGTCCAAAAGGGTTACCGCTACCCCGGAACATAAAGGGCTAAGGAAGGAACACGGATGGGTTTTAGTCAGTAAGAGTCTGACACTCCCTTCCGCTCCACCCAGAGCGGGAGGGGTCATTTGATGATTTCCCATACATAAAAAAGGGCAGATTTTTCAATCGACAGATAATTTTTATTCGTTAAATAAAATTGACGTCTGACAGTTTTTATATGGAAGAACTGTCAAAAATTCAAAATTATCCTTCCGATAAAATTATCTGGCCCTGGAAAAATCAGCATCAATATTACAACTATTTCTAGATAAAAACTGGAGTAATAGATATTTATTTAATTAGAATTAACAACTAAAATAGAGGAAAAAATAGCCTCTACGTGAAGAATAAAACAAAAAATAAATCGAAGAATTTTTATTGTTAAAAACTTTAATAGCAACCAAATTGCAACAACCAGAGCGAGTAATCTAAAACTACTGAAAAATGTCTAAAATGGCTGACAGACGCGTTGGAAACTGCCACAGATAATATAATACCCTACGTAAAACTGCTTTATGATTTCGTTCCATCCGTGGCAACAAAATGTTTTTATTTATCCCTCGGGATCTGCAACGGATTAGGGATTGAAGCTTTTCTATGTTCACTTTCATAACATTGTCTCTAGCTAAACGTGACGTTGAATTTATTTATCTAACAATGATAATATTAAGTGAACCTTTTTCATTGTTAGCGTGTCTCATTCAGTTCATATGGCGATTACACAATAAACATTCATTCACACTTCGAAATTCGAATGGTAAGAAGATAGATAACCTAAAGCAGTGTTCATAATCTTAGTTCATTCTATTGCCAATATTTATCTCTAAGTTGATTTTTGAGTGACCATTTGTAATAAAAAGGTTCTAATAAGTTTTTGGTTGCTTTATTTGAACTTTGTTAAGTATGAAATTCAGTTTGTTGTTCCATAAGAACAAACACCGCACACCGTGATCATAGGTATACTATCCAATTATATGTCGACGGTTCGAATTGTTACAGAATATCACTAACTGTGATGCATTGAATATTTTTTTTCCATTAAGTATGCTGCGACAGGTTATACAGAAGACCGAAGAGTATAACCTGCCTCTCTGCTTAGCGTTTGTGGACTACGAGAAAGCCTTTGATTCGATCGAGACATGGGCTGTACTGCAGTCTCTTCAACGGTGCCAGATCGACTATCGGTACATCGAGGTGCTGAAGTGTCTGTACGAAAACGCCACTATGTCAGTCCGACTCCAGGACCAGACCTCGAAACCTATCCTTCTGCAGCGAGGTGTGAGACAGGGAGACGTTATCTCTCCGAAACTGTTCACCGCTGCTCTGGAGGATGTCTTCAAGGTTCTGGACTGGAAAGGAGCTGGCATTAATATCAATGGCGAGTACATAACTCACCTTCGGTTTGCCGACGATATAGTAGTCATGGCTGAGACTATGGAGGACCTCAGTACAATGCTCAATGACCTCAGTAGAGCCTCTGAAAGAGTGGGTCTGAAAATGAACATGGGCAAAACGAAGGTCATGTCAAATGCCCATGTAACACCCACTCTCATGAAGATCGGAGACGCTACACTCGAAGTTGTGGACGAGTATATTTACCTAGGACAAACTGTCCAGTTAGGTAGGTCCAACTTCGAGAAAGAGGTCAATCGTCGAATCCGACTCGGCTGGGCAGCGTTCGGGAAGCTTCGCAATATCTTCTCGTCCCACATACCGCAGTGTCTCAAGACGAAAGTCTTTGACCAGTGCGTGTTGCCAGTGATGACATATGGCACTGAAACGTGGTCGCTCACAATGGGCCTTATTAGAAGGCTGAAAGTCACCCAAAGGGCAATGGAGAGGGCTATGCTTGGAGTTTCCCTGCGGGATCGAATCAGAAATGTAGAGATCCGCAGGAGAACCAAGGTAACCGACATAGCCCGAAGAATTGCCAAACTTAAGTGGCAGTGGGCAGGGCACATTGCTCACAGAACAGATGGCCGATGGGGCCGAAAGGTTCTGGAGTGGCGACCGCGTACCAGAAGGCGTAGCGTTGGAAGGCCTCCCACAAGGTGGACCGACGACCTTGTGAAGGCCGCAGGAACTCGTTGGATGCGAGAAGCACAAAACCGGTCGAAGTGGAGATGCTTTGGGGAGGCCTATGTCCAGCAGTGGACGTCTTTCGGCTGAAATGATGATGATGATGATGAAGTATGCTAGCCCATTCTCACGAATAAAAATCAAAACAAAAAAAAACTGTTTAAAACCTTGTATACAACCTAATTCACCAGCAAAAAACACCACAATAAATTGCTAGTATCCACCAAAACGACCGGATATTATCAAATTTTCTTTATCTCCCTAATTGTTATTCCAATTACAGTCCCCCGGCGATAAATCGGACGATAACGCCCGATTTCGGACGATAACGTCCGATTTCGTACGAAGTCAACATTACCAATAATTGATGCTCATAAAAATTAAAACATTGTTCTTTTTAACTGCCAGCCCGGTTTCTCTTATTAATGCCCGGGGAATGAAGAGGAATGAGTGAACGAAATGAATGATTTGCGGTTCAAAGGGAATTGGGCTAAATGGGTTTGAAGGTGATCGATTGCTTTACGATCGGGCTAAATGTTTTTGTGTTAGTAGCTTAGTCTGTAGATAGTTTAAAGATACAATAAAATAGTCTTCCAGACCGTATTTCGTCAATGGCGGCCAATTTCAACGGAGCCTAGCAATCTACGCGGGAGATATTATAGTACACAAGTCGCTGCTTAAATTCAAAAGGGCCACAAGTCGAAAAAATTACAATAAGTAAATCCTTTTTAAAGCAAATTTGTTCTAGCCACCTACTCGTAAGTGTCAAAATGCAAAAAAGGCTGTTGCGCGTAATTTATTGCAAAATATGAAGCAATTATATATTTACAAAAACTCTATTGTTTGGACTAAAAAATTAAAACACTAGTGCTTTAGTATGTTGCTTGTAAAATAATCTGACAAAAAATCAGACTAATTGTATGTATATTAGTATGGTTTTTATTGTAAAAAGAAAGTTTTTATAGGTATCTTCATGATTTTTTCTATCGTATCAAATTAGTTGTATTATGTTTTCAACGCACTATCATATATCCTGAAGAATATCATATATTTTTCTGATTTTGTTTACTGCAGTCGATCTTAGGCGGCTCGTACACAGTCAATCTCGATCGCGATCGCTAAGCTTTGATCGTGATCTCGGATCACAAAATCTCGTCACAACATTACACAGTCAATCTTGATTTCTTCAGTCCGTGTATCGTAACTGCCGCGTCAACATCTGTCGTCATGGATTTAAGGGCCAAAGCACACACGCTACTTTTTGCATCGGCGATCGGCGATTCAGCTGCTTTTTAGAAGCTAAATGCAGCGACCAAGCATTCCACACCGCACACTTAAAAACGCCAAACGCGGCGATTCAGTCGCTTTTCGGAAGCTCGATACAGCGGCTGAACGCTACACTCCGCACACATTCGGATGCCGGTTGCAGCGATTTTGGCATTTGCGCCAGCATCGAAGCAGTCGCTAAAACGCGCGATTCCGATACCACGTCCGAACGCAGAGAGTCGCCAAAACGCAATGCAGTTTCGGAGCAGTCGCTAAAACGCGCGATTCCGATACCGCGTCCGAACGCAGAGAGTCACCAAAACGCGATACAGCATCGATACAGCCGCAAAATCGCCGATCGCCGATGCAAAAAGTAGCGTGCGTGCTTTGGCTCTAAATAAAGTTAAAGCAGTAGTGTCCCTTGTTTTGGCCTTAACGGTCAAGAAAGGGATTCGAAAAAGGCGCTGGGTTAAACAGTGGTTACTTAAAAGAGAATTGTACACTCATTTAAATCTATTAAATGAAATCCAACTAACTGCTGAAGTTGATGATTATAAAAACTACTTCAGGATGGGGGAAAAATGTTTCGATGAGTTACTACAAATGATAACTCCATAATTATATAACCAAACAAGATACTTGTATGAGGAAAAGTATGAAACTTGCGTTTTTTGCGTTTAGGTCCTGTAGTCACCTTAAGGATTGAGAGAGAACCCTCAGCACTCGTGAGCGCTTCCATAGCAGGGAATCCTTCATGCGTCTACGCACGTGTTTGCACGAGCGAGCGAATTTCGCACGAATACACATGCAAAGTGAGCACGTCAAAGACTGACATCCCACAAGTTAATCAGTGCGGTCTCCACAATACAACCCAGTGATAAGGGTTTAACAGCCCGCATGTCGACAGCGGTCCCTGCACACATGACTGACCGTGGTCCGTCGTAAATGGATTACATGCATTATCCGTTCGATTGGTTTATTTGTGTTGTGGGTTATTGTACTTAAATAATAATTGTAGAATCAAAATACAATGTACACATATAAATCCATACTAATGTTATAAATGCGAAAGTGTGTCTGTCTGTTCGCTTATGCCGCTGAACCGATTTAGATGAAATTTGGTATAGAGATAGTTTGAGTCCCGGGAAAGGATATAGGATAGTTTTATACCGACATTCTCACGGGATCGAAACTTATGCGGGTGAAACCGCGGGGCACTGCTAGAACTGCTAAAGGAACTATCTAGTCGCAGTAGTTCCTTTAGCTAGCTTTAAACGAACTACTGATCCAAGAGTTCTCAGTAGTTCCTTGAAAGCAACTGCTAAAGAAACTGTCTAGTCTCAGTAGTTCCTTTAGCTTTTGCAAAGGAACTACTGATCCAAAAGTTCTCAGTAGTTCCTTCAAAGCAACTGCTAAAGAAACTGTCTAGTCTCAGTAGTTCCTTTAGCTTTTGCAAAGGAACTACTGATCCAAAAGTTCTCAGTAGTTCCTTCAAAGCAACTGCTAAAGAAACTGTCTAGTCTCAGTAGTTCCTTTAGCTTTTGCAAAGGAACTACTGATCCAAAAGTTCTCAGTAGTTCCTTCAAAGGAACTACTAAAGGAACTAGTGAGCACAAAAGTTGTCATACATACATTAAGGCAGCCCCAGTAAGTAACAAAAGTGCTTGTTATAGGCGGCGCGTCTATTGACATCAACCGGGAACAGATCCAGACTCTTGGCTGCCACTGAGGAATTCAAGATGGCCAAAGCCCAAATAAATACTTCTTTATTAATTTTACTTATGTCTATTAAATTCGAGATATTTTTTCCCAGTATTTTTTTTTAAATACCTGCTCGAATTTACCAGAGATAATTAAATACATTAAATTAAAATTACTTTAAACTAAAACGTTGTTCTAATTTTTATATTTCATCTGTTTCAATGCTGATTTATTGTATTATTTTTTTTCATTAAAAATACTTTAACCCGTGAATCGAACCCAGGACATGCTCAGCAGTACAGCTTGCGACCACGAGATCAACGTGGAAGTCATTTTCACAATATTAATAACGTAAAAAACGGAGATTTGTGACGTAGTGAATGCGGGACGAGGGCTGACACAATTTCATACAATGTTCGCAGAGCGTCGCTTTGTTTAGAAAATGTTTTTGTTACAAAATGAAATCCACTTAAAAATGTACAGACGCCAGCACATCAAGGTACTACAATCTGTCAAATTTATTAATAGATTTTCAACTTTATCGCTAAAGCATAAGGTTCAAAGTTGATTGGGAAATTTTACAGTTTCGGGTAGCTTGATGTCGTTGGCGTCTGCACATTAAAAAAAAAAAACGTTTTTTGTAGAATACGCGCTATGTACCTGCTAACAAATGCTTATGCCGCCTATATACAATATATACATCTTGTACATATACATGTACAGAAAGCGTTATGGGGTATATCCATTTTACCCGTTGATATACCCCACTCTATTTGTACTGGGTATAGTCGGGTACAATGAATTGAGGGTGCGCGTCGCGTATTTGGTTAAATTACTGCGTGGCATCGAACATAATCCAGGAGTGCTGTAGCGCTTGAGTCTTTGTAAACAGATTAAATCCTCTACGCTTTTCAGAAGTCATACTCAGTATATTCTATCAGTAATTACGTTCACATAAATCGGATCGCTGCTTAAATTCAAAAGGGCCACAAGTCGAAAAAAATTACAAATCCTTTTTAAAGCAAAAATCGTATCAATTTCGAAAGGGCAACAAGTCGAAAAAAATTGATTCGATTTGTAATTTTTTGCGCAATTAACGGCTGGTTGACAATTCCCGTGACCCAAGGGCTGGCTTTTACCTTGGCCAAAGGCTAAGCATTGCCATACAACGTGGCAATGCCGCCAGTCTCTTGGGTACATTACCAGTCGACAGCGATGCGGATGAATTTTTCGACGCTATATTTTAGTTTTTGTATAGTTTTAGTTAAGTTAGTTTTTAATCTTGTTATTTTTGTTAATTAAGTTTCCGTATAGATAAATAAACAATTTTGGCTTTAAAAAAAAAAAAAAAAAAAAAGCAGCAAAATATTGACTAGGAAACTTGTATCGATGATATAAATAATAGGCTCTCATGATAGCGAGATTCCGAAAGCATCAAGTGACCAGGCCCTGCAGTTTCGACAAATATAACGACAAAAAATTGGTCGTTAAGTCTAATCGATGTCAAATTTCTTTAATACATTTTCCACATTATGCTTTCGAAATAAAGTTGAAATCAACGATACGACTTAGCGACCGATTTTTGTCGCTGTCTAATGTCGAGACTGCAGGGGTTGGGTAAGGTTTAAAGTTGAAAGTGGCTCGAATAGTCGCGTGATTTCCTTGTCATTTAACTGGTTGAATACTGTAATTAATTACAGAAACAATTAAAAATCCATTGTATCTCGCGTGGATCCACGGTCGGATTTATAATACGAAGGATTAATCAATCGACGAGGGCAGTCGCGCCCCACTCCCCGCGCAGTATTTTTTTAGTATGGTCAAACCTTAAAGCCCGATTTACATGATGCAAATTTCTTGCTTTTGGCCTAAAATAAAATGGAAGCAACAAAATTACTTCTATCATCTAAACACAAACAGTGTTTAGACGATGCAGTTCTTCTTCTTAGCGTATCGATAGTAATCTAAATGTACTCGGCCCAGAATTCGGCTACTTATTTGGCGCCATCACCAGCGTCTATCAGTTCCTGTAACGTGCAGCTGACAGGACACGCAGGACACGATATTAAGTGTCCCATCGTTTGTGGAACAGCACCATATTAACACTCAAAGGCGGAATCATCTATTCAGGCTATTTTGTTGCTTCAATTAGACGGTGCAAATTTTGTTATTGCTGCAACTCATGGTATGCCAGTTAACCAATTACAACCAAATTATGGCAATTTAACCCATTGAAGGTCACTGAACGGGACACCCTAGAAGTTTTTTCACAGCAATGCCACAGACACACCCACAGAACATTAATATGAACACACAAAAGTGCCCGTGACACTCAAGGCTTAGACAAGTAATGAGGTTACGTCTGGCGCGGATTAAAAATTAATATTTTATTAATTTATTTTATTTGCTAATATTTTACATGTTAAATATATTTTAATATTATTTATTTCTGTAACTGCCCGTGACATCACAGTTTCGGGCCCTATCATAGAGTATAGTAACTAAGCCCTATCAGAATACCAGCGCTGTGACATTTATTTTTTAAATGTCGCAGCATCATGCTGAGATAGGAGCCTTTTGGCCTCGTATAGGAGTTTCTGTCTCATTTTTCTTTTTGTTACTTTTTTTTTATATAACTTGGTTTTTTATTTTTTACTGTGTTTAGTTTAGTTTGTGATCTTCCTGTACGAGTCGCAATAAATACTTTTTCTTTCTTTTTTTTTTTGTTTACGTCTGGGGCCATTTAGTGTCCCGCAAAGTGTTGATCGCACCGTGTAATCCGGCTTAAATCTCAGATCTACCAAATAACTGTCATAAACAATCGTTTCAATCATTTGTCTGCAGAATTCAGGCCTCAATCAGTATCAGTAATTACATTTCCCCATACAAAATGACTAGTATACTTGTATCGATGATATAAACAAGTGGCCCGCATGATAGTGAGCTGCGATCGCTGAGAGATGAACAAACATGGACGCCGAGAGCATCGAATGACCTGGGGAACGGTTACAGTGGGAGAGACGAGCGATTTCGTATCAAGGGCATAGTATTATACAGGGTTATTGGTAAAACACTAACAACCTCTTAAGAGGTCATTGTACTCATCATTATGAACAACTTTTACTATGGGACCAAACCTGAAATCGCGAAAAAAATTAGCTTTTCACTACATTTTGACGAGTTATACGAACATAAATGTAGGAAACAGCTGATTTTTTTTTCGTGATTACAGGTTTGGTCCCATGTCCGCGTGATTTCGGTCCCTGACCCATCGTGTGGCATCTCATCGATATTACTACTTAGACATCCCCATTCATAGTAAAAGTTGTTCATAATGATAAGTACAATCTCCCATTTCGGTTTGTCGCATGTTTTCAATTTCAACCTGTGTTATAGGCTGTTTATGCTTATGCTATGGTGGATTTATTAGAAAGTAATGGCTTAGGCCGCTTAAAGACATGGTAAATTAAGGTCGGAGGAAGGGACCATTGTACGTACACAAAAATGCACCATACGTTTAGCCTGATTGCCAACCTAAGTCATTAATAAAAATTACTCGCTCT
The DNA here is from genome assembly GCA_947508005.1 of Amphipoea lucens. NCBI lineage: Eukaryota > Metazoa > Arthropoda > Insecta > Lepidoptera > Noctuidae > Amphipoea > Amphipoea lucens. The sequence continues at coordinate 15,860,685 of OX382375.1, forward strand.
TCTCTTAAACCTTGACCCAAAATCGATCGTAACTACGCTGATATAAAGTGGTCTCCTAATTGTCATTTACGGCCTTATATCAGGCCATTATAGTTACAATAAAGTACCTAATGTGATTGGTTAGAGGCCGTATTCTGAACGACTAGTGATGGGCAAGTCCGGGTTCGAACGGTCAATAATACGGGATCGGATGTTCAATAATCCGGGACTGAGTTCGTAAATATTTTGTTAAGAGGGTTTTTCTTTATTGGTTTCATAGTGAATTTGCTGTTGTGTTTCTTTGTTAGGGTAAGTTAGATTGTAAATTGTATAAACTTTAGGTTATTTTTAGGTTATTTTGTGCAGCTGTTACGCGAATTTAGGGGCTTTTAAGTTGGGTAAAGTAGGTTAATGGGTCCCAAAATGAGGCTGTGGAATTAAACGATCCAGCTATGGGTTCGTTATTTATAATGAAGGGGTTGGGAACAATCGTTAGAAATATTATCTTTAAGCATAATAGTAGAATTACTGAGATGGTGAAGTATCCTTGTTATTATAATTATAGTACATTATGATACGTGTGACTTAAGTAGTTCATTATTGCACGGCGTGCATTAATAGACAACTTAGGTTACACGTATCGTATACTATTTTATGGCTCGTGTGACCTAAACCCGCACTTTAGTCACGCTGTGTAAAAAAGTCTCAGAAAAGCATGACTTATGTGCGGGTTTAGGTCACACAGTGCTATAAATATTATTAAGGGGTCCGTGGTTAAATAATAACAGTCGCCCAGATCGATAGATCCAGTTAAGCTACGCTTGCCGCGGTTGGTCAGTGGATGGGTGACCATCTTTACATACCGAGACCCCTCCGTGCCTCGGAAAGCATGTTAAGCTGTTGATCCCGGCTGTCATTCGTAGATATTTGACAGTCGTGGTAATCAGTAGCCCGAAAGTCTGACAACCAGTCTTACCAAGGGGTATCGTATTACGTATTACCCAGTAAATGGATTGTGGAGGTTAGATAGGCAGTCGCTCCATGTAAAATACGGGTATTCAGTTGCATCCGGTTAGACTGGAAGCCGACCCCAACATAATTGAGACCAGGCTAAGCAGATGATGATTATCCAGCAGAGCTACAAAAACACGCTTCTAACTTTTTTTTTTTTTTTTTTTTTTTTTTTTTTTCCCTTCTATCTGCAATCAGCCCTTGAGCTTTAATCAGATTGGTTGTTCCTTGACTAGGCAGTTCGAGATTGTTCACACCCAGCGATGCGTCATCTCGTTATTAAATTTATCAGTGTTGGTTAGATTGACGCTATTCGATCTCTTTTAAGTCTGTAGGTAGAGTCTGTGGACTTTAGAAGTGTCACAGCGAGTTCATTTTTATGACGTTGGAGTCTTTCCTTGTAATTCTTGTAGGACCTTTCTACAACCTCCTTGATAGTCGGGATTTGTAGGTACTCATGTACTTCAATGTTTTTTGTAAACCAAGGTGCACTACTTAAGGTTTTCAGTGCCTTATTTTGGAAGCGCTGTAGTATCTCAATATTTGAGTGGCTTGCCGATCCCCAGAGCTCTATACCATATGTCCATATAGGTTTAAGGATGCATTTATAAATAAGAAGTTTATTTTCCAAGCTTAGTGATGACTGTCTGCCTATGAGCCAGTGAATGTTTCTTAGTTTTATGTTTGCTTGATCCCTTTTGGTTTTTATATGTTCACGCCATGTAAGTCTTCTGTCGATGTGCATACCTAGGTATTTGACAGTACTTTTCTGTGGCAGAACGTCTTCACCGAGTTTTACTTGTGGGCAGTCTCCTCTTCTTAGGGCGAAGGTAATATGGACAGACTTGGCAGCACTAGCCTTGACTCTCCACTTTTTCAGCCATGATCCAATCTTGTTCAGGTGTTCTTGGAGGTTCGTGGATGCTCTAATCTGGTCTTTATCGCAGGATAGGACTGCAGTGTCATCAGCATAGGTTGCAGTAACAATTCGTTCTGAGGTGGGTAGGTCAGCAGTGTAGACTATGTACAGAACAGGGCCCAACACAGAACCCTGGGGTACTCCAGCTTCTATGGGATAGAGTAAAGATAGACAGTCTCCAGATTTAACTTGGAACGCTCGGTCCTCCAAGTAAGACTTGAGCAGCATGTATGCGGTGTGTGGTAAACAGGTCTTTAGTTTACACAAGAGGCCCTTGTGCCATACTCGATCGAATGCCTGTTGTATATCAAGAAAAGCAGCTGAACAGTATTCCTTTCTTTCCAAGGATTGTCGAATTGTGTGGACCACTCTGTGTATTTGTTCTGTCGTGCCATGGTGTGCTCGAAAACCAAATTGATGCTCTGGGATTGTCCCTTGTTCCTCCAGTATAGGTAACAATCGCTGTAGTAATAACTTCTCGAACAGTTTAGACAGCAAAGGAAGAAGACTTATTGGTCTGTACGAGGAAACCTCAGTAGGAGGCTTTCCAGGTTTAGCTACCATATTTATGATTGAGACTTTCCAGATGAAAGGGAAATAGTGTAGTCTCAACACGGCATTGAATAGTATGGTTAGCAAGACCTTTCCTTTTCTCGGTAGTTGATTAAGGACTTCTGATGTAATCAGATCAAAACCTGGTGCCTTTTTCTTCTTCAAGTTATTAATGGCTTTTGAAACTTCTGTTGGGGTACAAAATCGCAACGGTAAAGACATTTGCTGATCACTGTCAAGGATTTCGTCAATTTCTTCATCTGGATGTATGATGTCGGGTTCATTTGGTTTGAATACATCTTTGAGGAATTCAGCAAATAGCTCGGCTTTATCCTGAGGTTTTCTCGCCCATTCACCATTTGGCTGTCTTAACGGAGGCATGTGTTCTTGTGGCCGTTTTAGTGACTTAGTTATTTTCCATAAAGAATAGTCGTTAGCTTTGCAAGGTGATAAAGTCTTTAGTTTGTCTTGAAGAGTGGCGTCTTCGTATTCTTTAAGCATTTCCTTTAATTCCTTTTGTGCCTTGTTGAGGGCTCTTTTGTCATGTGCGTTCCTGCTTGTGTGCCATTGTCGTCTCAGTTTCCGTTTTGCAGCTATCGTCTCCCTTATTTTTAGTGTATAATCCTGTTTCTGATGACCGTATTTTATACATGGAGTGGACATCCAAGCGGCTTTTTGGATCAGGTTAGTTGTATACCAGGCTGCATTTTCTATATCTTCCTCTGTTTTAAGAGGTATATGCAAGTTGGTATTATCCTCTATATAGTTCTGGAATGAGGCCCAGTCAGTTCTACAATTGTATAGCGTCTCGCGGGGCTCTTTACAAATAATTGTGGTACTCAGTGTGCATATTACTGGTGTATGATCGGAGTTGCCATCCAGGCATGATTCGATTTTTGTGTACAGTCCTGACATTCCTTTGGTAACAAAGAAATCAATGAGGTCAGGTGTTTTGTTAGGATCAGATGGCCAGTGAGTTGGCTCTCCTGTAGTCAGTATATTGAGTGAATCTGAGTCAATTGCCTTCTTCAACTCTCTGCCTCTGGTTGTGGTCAGCCTTGAGCCCCACAGGATATTTTTGGCGTTCCAGTCCCCTCCAGCGACATACCTGCCACCGAGTATGTTAAGAAAATCGCTAAACATTTGTTCATCAACTCGATGCCGAGGTGGGGAGTACACTGCAGCGATGTTAAGTGGGCCCTGCCAGTCGTCTATCGACACTATAGTAGCCTGCAGGTATGATTGTTTAAAGTTTGGAAGAGAGTGTTGTTTTATACTTTCTTTTATTATAATTGCAGTCCCAGCGTGCGATGTTCCATCAGGATGGTTAGTGTAATATATATTATATCCTTTCATAAGGATGGTTCTTTCGTCAGTCATGTGTGACTCTGAGATTAAAAGAAGATCAATTTGGTTGTGTTTCATGAAAAGTTCTACTTCCTGTTTATTAGGAGGCAGTCCATTTACGTTCCATGCTGCGATGCGTAGGAATTTCATTTCTTATATTGGGCAACTAGAGTCGTAAGGAGTCCCATTAGGGTGCCTATTTGTTGTATGAGAATATCTATCTTCTCTGATTGTTTAGTGATGATTTGTTCTAGTGAACTTGTTGGCTGAGATTGTATGTTCTCTTGTTTTTTGTTCCAGTATGTAGTGTATCCAGCGTCTTGATTGTGTAGATTAGGCGGTTGTTGTCTAGAGTGGCTACTTGGCTGTAGTTGTGGAAAGTCATCCATTAAAAACGGGACAGTGTTGTTTCTTGGATTCTTCATATTTGGTAATGGAACTTTTTTGTGAGGTAGCTGTGAAATTTTTCTTGCGCGAATCTCCTTGTATACTTGGCACCCCTTGTAGTTAGCAGGGTGGTCTCCAAGGCAAAGTGTACAGGTAGCTGGTGTATTCCTGTCTTTTTTTAGGCAGTCTATGGTTCTATGTCCTTCTGCGCATTTAACGCATCGGTAGGGGCGCATGCAGTTATTTTTAGTGTGCCCATATTGTTGGCATCGAGCGCATTGAGGAATTTCATTTGTTTTTCGTGGATCTTCTATCGTCACTTTTGTATGGTATATAGAATCTATGCGTTTAAGTTCAGGGTTATTTGGGCCAGGTTCTACATTCACGAAAAACATGTTCAGTGGCTTCTTGTTTCTTCTCGAGAGTGCACATATGATTTCCCCTCTGACTTTATTCCCACTTTTCTCTATTTCCTCTACAATGGCTTCTTTTGGAGTTGTGTGGTGCAGATTCTTAATCACGATTCTGCAACTCCTCTTGTCTTTCTGAGTGAATGTATGTCCTATAAGCCCATTCTTTCGAATTAGGTCTATGATACATTTGTACGCTTCATTTGTTTGCGCCATTACTCTCAACTGATTCCTGTTCACTATTTTATAGGTGTAAGTGTCGTTTGGTACAGAACTGTTCAGGAGTTCTGTCAGTTTTGATATGTCCGTTATACCATATAGGATTATTGGTGGTGGTTTGCTAACTTTCTTGGTATGGTCTTGACTTTCCATTGGTTCAGCGGATTCATCAGGTATGTCTACTGGGAGTCCACTGTATCTGTTGGAAGTATTAATAGAGCTCTGCGAGTTCTGTGATGGGTTCTTATCTCCGTCTGTAGAAGGTGGGCTATTCGAGAGCTTTTTTCTTTTTGGGTTGCGTTGGGTGGGTATTCTTTGCCATGTGGGAGGACAGCTATTGTCGTCATCCTCTATGGTGATTGTCGCTGGTGGTGTGGGAGGTAAATCTTTCTCCTTTGTGGTACTGGTTGTGCTTGGTTTATTCCCAAGTGAGGAAGATCTAGGTCTTGAAATAAAGAGGCTCGGATGAAACGCCTGCTGTATAAGATTTTTTTTAGTGCTGCCAGTAGCATTCTCCGTCACAGGGGCCTGGTTGCCTACCCCTGCGCAGACTTCGGTAACCAATTTCCCACTCGCAGGCCCGGGTACCTGCGAGCGCCGGGCGTTAGCCGGATCGCATGACAAATCGACATCGTTATCATTCATACTTTCATATTACGAGTTTGGGCATACATACAGCACTTTCCCAAGGTACTGTGGTCGCTCTTTTGGAAGGGATTTAATCCTTCCGAGGCCACGCTTCTAACTAACCTTCATAAAATCCGAGATTAAAAACAAAACATCACGTCATAAAATCCCGGGTTGTGCTCAAAATCCCGGGACACGTGACAGCACTAGTAATGACTCCACGGTGGCCTATTAGCTCTCTATTTGTAGCTCCGGGATATCGTTTGCTCTCTCTACGTGATCGAGATTTTATATTTGTTTACTTAGGATGTAGACTATGTAGAGTGCTGGAGTTTCGACCTGAGAATATAATGATTAAGGGTGTTAAGGTCGTTTAGCTCATGGCTAAAGAGGAAGCCTCCTTCATTAGAAGCACAGACATAGATAGAATAGAATTAATTTCCAACGTAAGTGTTAACATTGTATACCACAACTTAAGACTAATTATAATAACAAAAAATCTGATGTCAGAACTATGTTTGAACAAAAAAACTAACTGGCGGTATAAGTACAGATAAAAATTCTTTACCTTCCGCGCTAGTCATATACTGTGTTACGGCATGGTAAGGATTCTCGCCCTAGAAATACCAACTGTAAATTAATTGTCATAAGGACAGCTATCCAATGTATGGTCATAAAGGAGTACACAAAAGATGCGTTATCTGCTAACGAGTTTGGCGTAAACAAGTACATGTACAGTACATGCAAAAATATCAGACAACGTGACCTATAATAACAAACAATAAGTGTTATTGTCGGTTCATAAATTAAAAACCAAGATAACGCAAGTATCACGATCTGTATGAAAACCAAGCGTGCCATTTTTTGACTACCTACTATGACGTCACAAGCGCTCTTTAGTGATGGGAAAATCAAATCGATCCAAAGGCGCCGCGCGTGCGGCACCCGTCTCCCCCCACCCCGGGGCCTAGCGCCAGCGCTCACGCTCACCCAGCCAGCATTACACAGGACTGAGCGCGAAAGTGGCGGGTTATGATTTTTGTGCGTAAACTTGTTCGGTCATCTAGGTGTATCTATATCTGTGATTACAAGTTTCCTTCATAAAGCAAGGCTTTTTGAAAGAAAGATAAGATCGACCTAATAATGAATGAGAAAAAAAACAATGAATGAATGAGTCGTTGAATGAATGGGGTGATAATTGTATTTTTTGTTATGTATTTGTATATTTATTTATATACTAGCTGCGCCCCGCGGTTTCACCCGCGTAAATGTCGATCCCGTGGGAATATCGGGATAAAAACTATCCTATGTCCTTTCCCGGGACTCAAACTATCTCTATACCAAATTTCATCGAAATCGGTCCAGCCGTTTTCATGTTATGTCGTGACAACGGAAAACGGGTTTCATTTTTATATATAATAATATATAGATAAATAAATAAATAGGCAGACATATAATTCTGAGGGGTAATTGCCTAACACACTATCAGTAGCGATGGGTTTCATTTTGACAGTTCAGCAACATACATTGCGCTATTTACGTTGTTGAGCAGACACATTTTTCGAACTTAAGAAGCAATGGTTTAGCAATATCTTTCAAAATGATTCAGATTGATAATGTGTTACGCAATTAGGGTGCCGTACGGTTATAATAACATTACCATGTCATTTTCCAGATTAAGATACACAGATTAAGCAGGAAAATGGACGCGCAAGCTGTTACCAGTGTTGAAATTTATCGCCGGTTATTAGGAAAAAAATTGCTGTCCTATACATTTTTACCGCATAAGTATTGCACTTTTTAGGGTTCCGTTTTTTACTTTTGAGGTAGGCATGCCTCAAAAGGAAAAAAACGGAACCCTTATAGGATCACTTTGTTGTCGGTCTGTCTGTCTGTCAAGACCCGGAAAGATTTCGGGAACGCGTGGAGGTATCGAGTTGAAATTAAAACCATTAACATTTTGGTCTAGTAGGTATTGCACTTTTGTATTAAACAGCTGATTTTTTTCGTGATTTCAAAGTTGGTCCCATGGTGAAAGTTGTTCAGTTCGATGGTCTAATAAAGCACCTCTTAAAGTTTGTTGGGTTATGAATCACCTTATATATTGCAATATTTTCTATCCTTCGTGTGGTCTAATTGAACCGAGAACCATGTAATGGCGAAAGCGAATGTATGATTATACCATTAAGTTCCAAGAAGCAATGCACACGTCAAATGAGAATAAAATAACGCATTTAAGAGCCTATACTACCTCAAATGGCTTAGCGTGATCCTCCGTTATGTCGAAAATACTGCACCATTCATTTTGAAATAAATATATGGTAAAGTTGAGGATTAATGCTAAGTCTTATGTTAGACGAAAACACGATACCATTACATTTTCTCGATAGAAAAAAATCCAAAGTTACCTCTAACCCGAACAATAAACTGCTGGTATTCAAAAAATACTTCAAATTAGATCATGAAACTTTGCATACTAACTGAACTTACTTTAAAGCAGGTCTTATATTATTTATTTTTTTTAAATTACCATTATTTTCACTGTAAAAAGCAAATACCTAAACTATTAGCGCTGCCTGCCGCCCAGCACCGCACTGTGTCTCGCTCTCACTCAGTCCGCGAGCAGTATCGTATGAGCAAGATAAAGAGTGAATTTTAGCTGAGGTAGTATAGGCTCTTAAGAGGAAATGCGGTCGGAGAGACTTTTGAAAAAGTCTAAGTAAAAAGACATAATTCGAGGTTGGGTCTCCTATTTCCTCCTCCAATATTGGACCAATTTAAACGATATTTCATAAACTGAATAGGAAGGATATATACTGTGTCCTTATGTTTTTCTTTTTTCATTAATACATAGTTGTCAAATTTGTACACTAGGCCTCTGTTGACAGTGGTTTAAATCAGCATTTTTTGAGGGTTCTAGTGCTTACTAAAAAAAAAAAAAATCATCAAAAAGGAAAACAAAGGGACATACAAGTAGTTAATATTTATTATTCTGTAAAAAATCATTGCTTTACGGTCATTAAATAGAAAGAAAATAGGCGAGAGCGTTTCTATGGAGAAACGACCACCCGCATTCCCTCTTAATTGACATTTTGATAATTTAAAGAATCGTTATTCTCCTGCCCTTATCACAATTTATTTGGCTCGGCGCAACATGTCTTTTTCTTCCATACCTCTCTATTAGTCGTCATCTCGGTAGTCACCCCTTTTCTAACCATATCATCTTTCACACAGGGCATCCATCGTTTCTTTGATCTCCCCTTGTAGTCCTTGACGTTCATACTCAACAAATTCCTCACGAAATTTTCCTCATTCTTCCGTAACACATGCCCATACCATGACAACCGGTTTCCACACAACTTTTCAGTTACCGGTGCCACTTTTAGACTTCCTTTCATGTTCTCATTTCTTATTCTATCTATTCGTATAAAACCACACATTTCAACTGTATGGAAATGCCTATAGAGGTATGAGGAATAGGGTGTAAAGTTCACTCATACTCTATAGAAAAGGTAGGATCCTCCGACCAGACGGATGTTGTGTCTGGCGGGCAACTGCCCAATGATTCATGTCGGGCCGTTGTATCTATCCTAGTTGCGCGGTAAACTCTGCTTGCGAGATGCAGGATTTGCGTGACGTCAGTATGACGCGATGTTCGCATGTGGCGTTGTAGATACCGCTACATGCCTTTCATTCAACCCAATCGGCAATTCAAAGTCCACGATCTAAAATTCTACGATCTAATAATAAAACTGCTTAAGTTTATAATGTACCGTAGCATTTGCTACGAGCACGGCTGCGAATACTCGTAGCAAGAGCTACGAAAACAGATGCTACGTCGCCGACGACGCTACGAATCTTTGAAGATAATTATAATCACTTTCTAATACATTACTCATTTTCATTTACGCACAAAACATGCACTTTTAACCTTTCAAAATTGTAACAAGGATACCACACTGTCCATACATCCCAAAAACGACTCAATTGCCTTTGCAACCCTGCCCTTTTCAAACAATCCATCAAAAACATTTCACAAATTCACAGCATCCTGTTACTCGGGATTGGAGCGATTTTTTTCTGTTAACAATGACTTAGGAATGAAAGAGAAATTGGCTATAGAGGCTGCGTTATATAGACTGGTTTGTTTGTAATACGAGGTGTAAGGGCGACGACATCACGACATATTGGACGATAGTACATGATGTAAGGCATCTGTTCCACTGCCAACGAGGAAGTGACTAGCTATCAAGAAACGTATAAAAGATTCTAAGTCCCGTGTAAGTAAAACAGAATTATACATATTAACAGCTGATCGCTGACTCGTTTGTTGCAGCGAAAAGAGCTATCCAAGAGAGTACTCGCTTATTGACGCTCACTTGGCGGGCATAACACACATGGAAAACACAGTACACGTGCCGCGGCCAGCGGTGGAGCGGCGCCCTAAAGTGCGACAATACATTGGACGTAATGCGACACGCGAAGCGATTGTTAGTCGCACGCGTGAGGGTGGTTTAACAAGGAAAGGTGCCCTTTTGATCTTTGGGAGATTGGTGTGAAATAGTTTTTTTGTTTTGTTGAAAGTTTGTGTCGTCGACTTTTGTAGCGGTAGAATGAAAAGTTCCGTTTACTTATTTCGTAACTGTGTTATAGCTATGTCTTTCCCGATTGAGGTTGCCACTAAGGCATTACCAAAGGTTTACCTATAATTTATACCACTGTCATTACCAACACTGTGTTGTTTAGTTCAAAGTCAAAGCATTTATTTCAATTATGCACACAAAAGGCACTTTTGAACGTCAAAATTACATTAAAATAGAATTGATTCCAGTAGCCCCTTCCAAAAGGTAGTTTTCGTATGGAGAAGAATGGGCAAGAAACTTTTAAAATGTTTTACAATATTTTATTATTTTATTAGTATTATATTTAGTATAGTAGTATTATATGTAGTATTTAGTTTATTATATTAGTAGTTACTAGCAAATGTCTATTGCAGAGAGTTTTTCAAACTATGACCAGCAACTTGATTTTAAATATACTATTCGTAGCGTTGGAAGACCGACAAGGTGGACCGAAGGCCTACTAAAGGCCGTAAGAATACGTGGATGCGAGAAGCACAGAACCGGTCGAAGTGTCGGTGCTTGGGGGAGGCCTATGTCCAGCAGTCTTTCGGCTGAAATGATGATGCTGATCTGAAATGAGCAAATACCTATCCTATTGCAGATAGCAACATAACACAATCAGCCTATAATGCTCTCACTGCTGGGACAGAGGCCTCCTTTCTGTAAGAGGGAGTGGGCCGTAATCCACCACGCGGGCCCAGTGCGGATTGGTAGATGTCACATGTCTTCGAATTTTTTGCACACCTATTAAGGTAGGATATGGTTTAAAGAACTGTTATAATTATATACCACCTCATATACCTACCCATATTCGAGCAAATAAATGATTTGATTTGTTCTAGAACATGCCGGTTTCCTCAAGATGTTTTCATTCACCGTTTGAGAGCAGTGGTTATGAAATAATTTACACAAAGTAAAGCGCATGTCTGGGTTCGAATCTACGACCTATAACCTCGTAAGTCGCGGCCAAGACAGTTTAACAGCAACGTATCAACACGCCTGTATTTATCGAAGGGGTACACCACATATATCCCGCCAGCAGTACGCAGGACTGAGCGCGACTTTCGCGCTCAGTCCTGCGTACTGCTGGCTGGGTGAGCGTGAGCGAGAGAGCGCGAGCTTGTGACGTCATAGTAGGTAGTCAAAAAGTGGCTCGCTTAGTTTTCATACAGTTCGTGATACTTGCGTTATCTAGGTAGGTATATCTATATATGTGGTGTACCCCTTCGATAAATACAGGCGTGTTGATACGTTGCTGTTAAACTGTCTTGGCCGCGACTTACGAGGTTATAGGTCGTAGATTCGAACCCAGACATGCGCTTTACTTTGTGTAAATTATTTCATAACCACTGCTCTCAAACGGTGAATGAAAACATCTTGAGGAAACCGGCATGTTCTAGAACAAATCAAATCATTTATTTGCTCGAATATGGGTAGGTATATGAGGTGGTATATAATTATAACAGTTCTTTAAACCATATCCTACCTTAATAGGTGTGCAAAAAATTCGAAGACATGTGACATCTACCAATCCGCACTGGGCCCGCGTGGTGGATTACGGCCCACTCCCTCTTACAGAAAGGAGGCCTCTGTCCCAGCAGTGAGAGCATTATAGGCTGATTGTGTTATGTTGCTATCTGCAATAGGATAGGTATTTGCTCATTTCAGATCAGCATCATCATTTCAGCCGAAAGACTGCTGGACATAGGCCTCCCCCAAGCACCGACACTTCGACCGGTTCTGTGCTTCTCGCATCCACGTATTCTTACGGCCTTTAGTAGGCCTTCGGTCCACCTTGTCGGTCTTCCAACGCTACGAATAGTATATTTAAAATCAAGTTGCTGGTCATAGTTTGAAAAACTCTCTGCAATAGACATTTGCTAGTAACTACTAATATAATAAACTAAATACTACATATAATACTACTATACTAAATATAATACTAATAAAATAATAAAATATTGTAAAACATTTTAAAAGTTTCTTGCCCATTCTTCTCCATACGAAAACTACCTTTTGGAAGGGGCTACTGGAATCAATTCTATTTTAATGTAATTTTGACGTTCAAAAGTGCCTTTTGTGTGCATAATTGAAATAAATGCTTTGACTTTGAACTAAACAACACAGTGTTGGTAATGACAGTGGTATAAATTATAGGTAAACCTTTGGTAATGCCTTAGTGGCAACCTCAATCGGGAAAGACATAGCTATAACACAGTTACGAAATAAGTAAACGGAACTTTTCATTCTACCGCTACAAAAGTCGACGACACAAACTTTCAACAAAACAAAAAAACTATTTCACACCAATCTCCCAAAGATCAAAAGGGCACCTTTCCTTGTTAAACCACCCTCACGCGTGCGACTAACAATCGCTTCGCGTGTCGCATTACGTCCAATGTATTGTCGCACTTTAGGGCGCCGCTCCACCGCTGGCCGCGGCACGTGTACTGTGTTTTCCATGTGTGTTATGCCCGCCAAGTGAGCGTCAATAAGCGAGTACTCTCTTGGATAGCTCTTTTCGCTGCAACAAACGAGTCAGCGATCAGCTGTTAATATGTATAATTCTGTTTTACTTACACGGGACTTAGAATCTTTTATACGTTTCTTGATAGCTAGTCACTTCCTCGTTGGCAGTGGAACAGATGCCTTACATCATGTACTATCGTCCAATATGTCGTGATGTCGTCGCCCTTACACCTCGTATTACAAACAAACCAGTCTATATAACGCAGCCTCTATAGCCAATTTCTCTTTCATTCCTAAGTCATTGTTAACAGAAAAAAATCGCTCCAATCCCGAGTAACAGGATGCTGTGAATTTGTGAAATGTTTTTGATGGATTGTTTGAAAAGGGCAGGGTTGCAAAGGCAATTGAGTCGTTTTTGGGATGTATGGACAGTGTGGTATCCTTGTTACAATTTTGAAAGGTTAAAAGTGCATGTTTTGTGCGTAAATGAAAATGAGTAATGTATTAGAAAGTGATTATAATTATCTTCAAAGATTCGTAGCGTCGTCGGCGACGTAGCATCTGTTTTCGTAGCTCTTGCTACGAGTATTCGCAGCCGTGCTCGTAGCAAATGCTACGGTACATTATAAACTTAAGCAGTTTTATTATTAGATCGTAGAATTTTAGATCGTGGACTTTGAATTGCCGATTGGGTTGAATGAAAGGCATGTAGCGGTATCTACAACGCCACATGCGAACATCGCGTCATACTGACGTCACGCAAATCCTGCATCTCGCAAGCAGAGTTTACCGCGCAACTAGGATAGATACAACGGCCCGACATGAATCATTGGGCAGTTGCCCGCCAGACACAACATCCGTCTGGTCGGAGGATCCTACCTTTTCTATAGAGTATGAGTGAACTTTACACCCTATTCCTCATACCTCTATAGGCATTTCCATACAGTTGAAATGTGTGGTTTTATACGAATAGATAGAATAAGAAATGAGAACATGAAAGGAAGTCTAAAAGTGGCACCGGTAACTGAAAAGTTGTGTGGAAACCGGTTGTCATGGTATGGGCATGTGTTACGGAAGAATGAGGAAAATTTCGTGAGGAATTTGTTGAGTATGAACGTCAAGGACTACAAGGGGAGATCAAAGAAACGATGGATGCCCTGTGTGAAAGATGATATGGTTAGAAAAGGGGTGACTACCGAGATGACGACTAATAGAGAGGTATGGAAGAAAAAGACATGTTGCGCCGAGCCAAATAAATTGTGATAAGGGCAGGAGAATAACGATTCTTTAAATTATCAAAATGTCAATTAAGAGGGAATGCGGGTGGTCGTTTCTCCATAGAAACGCTCTCGCCTATTTTCTTTCTATTTAATGACCGTAAAGCAATGATTTTTTACAGAATAATAAATATTAACTACTTGTATGTCCCTTTGTTTTCCTTTTTGATGATTTTTTTTTTTTTTAGTAAGCACTAGAACCCTCAAAAAATGCTGATTTAAACCACTGTCAACAGAGGCCTAGTGTACAAATTTGACAACTATGTATTAATGAAAAAAGAAAAACATAAGGACACAGTATATATCCTTCCTATTCAGTTTATGAAATATCGTTTAAATTGGTCCAATATTGGAGGAGGAAATAGGAGACCCAACCTCGAATTATGTCTTTTTACTTAGACTTTTTCAAAAGTCTCTCCGACCGCATTTCCTCTTAAGAGCCTATACTACCTCAGCTAAAATTCACTCTTTATCTTGCTCATACGATACTGCTCGCGGACTGAGTGAGAGCGAGACACAGTGCGGTGCTGGGCGGCAGGCAGCGCTAATAGTTTAGGTATTTGCTTTTTACAGTGAAAATAATGGTAATTTAAAAAAAATAAATAATATAAGACCTGCTTTAAAGTAAGTTCAGTTAGTATGCAAAGTTTCATGATCTAATTTGAAGTATTTTTTGAATACCAGCAGTTTATTGTTCGGGTTAGAGGTAACTTTGGATTTTTTTCTATCGAGAAAATGTAATGGTATCGTGTTTTCGTCTAACATAAGACTTAGCATTAATCCTCAACTTTACCATATATTTATTTCAAAATGAATGGTGCAGTATTTTCGACATAACGGAGGATCACGCTAAGCCATTTGAGGTAGTATAGGCTCTTAAATGCGTTATTTTATTCTCATTTGACGTGTGCATTGCTTCTTGGAACTTAATGGTATAATCATACATTCGCTTTCGCCATTACATGGTTCTCGGTTCAATTAGACCACACGAAGGATAGAAAATATTGCAATATATAAGGTGATTCATAACCCAACAAACTTTAAGAGGTGCTTTATTAGACCATCGAACTGAACAACTTTCACCATGGGACCAACTTTGAAATCACGAAAAAAATCAGCTGTTTAATACAAAAGTGCAATACCTACTAGACCAAAATGTTAATGGTTTTAATTTCAACTCGATACCTCCACGCGTTCCCGAAATCTTTCCGGGTCTTGACAGACAGACAGACCGACAACAAAGTGATCCTATAAGGGTTCCGTTTTTTTCCTTTTGAGGCATGCCTACCTCAAAAGTAAAAAACGGAACCCTAAAAAGTGCAATACTTATGCGGTAAAAATGTATAGGACAGCAATTTTTTTCCTAATAACCGGCGATAAATTTCAACACTGGTAACAGCTTGCGCGTCCATTTTCCTGCTTAATCTGTGTATCTTAATCTGGAAAATGACATGGTAATGTTATTATAACCGTACGGCACCCTAATTGCGTAACACATTATCAATCTGAATCATTTTGAAAGATATTGCTAAACCATTGCTTCTTAAGTTCGAAAAATGTGTCTGCTCAACAACGATTTATCCATTAGGCTACGTTCTCACTGGCAGGTGGCTGGCATCCTTCGATACACGCCAGGCGACTAGTTGCGAAAGTTCTAGAGCGTTCGTTTCACTTCACTACTCGCAAGATGACTCGCTAGACTGGAGACGCTAAGGAAGCTACCTGTCAGTGCGTATCTAGCCAAACTTTCAGTACCAACCCGGAGTACAGACTTATGCTTATGCCTTTTGCCAATAACTGAGCGCTACTATGAAAGAATATTAACAAGGGCAGTTCAAACAAATTTATTTGAAAGACTATTTTAATTTAAATAACGGATAACGTTGGCACACGCGATGACAGATAGAAGGAAAAATGTTGACACAACACAGCAGCTTCGTGACTGGTTGCATACTTTTTAAGTGCAGGCGTCCATACTTTCAACATCCTCTCCTGGACGCAAACGCTTTATAATCAAACCCATTGATGTGGTAAAAACTTCATGCTTCGGACGATGGAGCCTTTTTGTTAAAGCATCAGCAACCATGTCTGCAGTTGATCGATATCGAACAGCAACTTGATTAGCAGCACAGCTGCCTAATGTTCACCAGTTGGGTGGTTATTAAATCTGCTCAAGGAATTTACTATGTAGGTTATATCAGGCCTAGTTCCTTGAGATAAGTACAGTAGACAACCAATTATTTCGTGATATGGCATATCCTTTCAGACTTCATTTTGACTCTCTTTCTATTTTTATAATATTTCTTTATCAATATCTCCCTGCAAAAAGCACAAACTGCATCCATTTGGTGGATTTTGAGATCATATTTTGCAGCCAAGCCAATTAAGTATCTTATTGAACAATAACGAACTACCGGAGCATATTTTTCTCGATAATCAATACCTTTTACTTGTTTATAACCTTTAATCACAAGTCTAGCTTTGTAACGTGATATGGACCCGTTTTCATCTATTTTTGTTTTAAAAACCCATTTACAAGGAAGCGCTACTTTTCCTTCTGGTAAGTTTACAGGTGTCCAAGTGTTGTTATTTACTAAGGATTGATATTCTTCCTTCATAGCTCTTTTCCATTCAACAGCCTTATCACTGTTGATAGCTTCTTCAAGGTTCTGCGGATCACTATTTAATAGAATCATAGTTGACTCACCATTCAAACATATAAATGATGTAGTATTATTATTCTGATGTCTTTCTATTCGATGCGGAAGTGGTCTCAGTCCCATGTTATGTTGCGGCAGAGATTCCACTGTTTCATCAGGTAAGTATGTTTCATCAAGAACATCTTCAAATAGAGCGGAGTCATCAGAAGAAACTTCAACAATTTGAGAGGTAAGTTGTGTTTCATTAATTGTTTCATCTATGTTTTCATTTCCAGATTCTTCGTGATCTTCAAATAAAGGTAAGTCCACTGTTTTCTTTTCTTTTATTAAATTATTATTTAACAGTTTATTCTCCTTTTTCTCAGTACAAATTTCCTTCTCTTTGTTATTTTCTTCCTTTTCTTTTTCTTGCATGTTAACGACTTTGTTTCTCTTTACAGTAGCTTCTAAGAAAACAACATCTCTACTTATAATTCCTTTCTTTGTTTCAGGGTCTATAAATCGATAGCCCTTAGTAGAGTCACTGTACCCTACAAAAATCAACTTACGTGATTTGACTTCAAGCTTTGTCCTATTTTCTTTAGGGATATGTACCATCGCGTGACATCCGAAAATCCTCATGTGACTCAAATTAGGCTTCTCTCCAGTCCATATTTCATGTGGGGTCACATCGGATAAAACACGAGTTGGCGAGCGGTTAATAATATAAGCGGCTGTGGCTACTGCTTCAGCCCAGAATGTATCTTGTAATTCAGCATTAAAAATCATACATTTAGCACGCTCTATTAATGTCCTATTCATTCTCTCACTGAGACCGTTTTGCTCGGGAGTATAAGGATTAGATGTCTGGTGCCATATTCTATAGTTTTTAAGATAGGCTTCAAACTTATTATTTTTGTATTCGGTACCATTGTCGCTTCTTAGAATTTTAATTTTCTTGTTCGTTTCATTTTCTACTCTATTCTTAAACTCCACAAATTTTTCAAAAACTTCGCCTTTTCTTTTAATAAAATATACATGTACACGACGGGAATAATCGTCAATAAAGGTAACAAAATATCTGGCACCTCCAATAGAAACATTTTTCATCGGTCCACATACGTCACTGTGAATGAGCCCTAGCAGCTCCGTTGCATGCGAGCCTTCGCTGGGAAATGGTTGCCTGGTCTGCTTGCCCTCGAGACAAGTTATACAAATACTATTTTCCTTTTTTGGTGACAACTTTACTCCCTCTGTACATTTAGGCATTTTACTAATGTCTGTGAAATTTAAGTGGCCCATCCTTTGATGCCATAGGTAAGTATCATACTCAGTCTTCGCTGTCATTGCTTGCATTTCTTCATTCTTACAAGATTTTAATTGATATGTATCATTGATGAGATTTGCTTTTGCAACTAACTTATTATTTTGATTGTAAATTTGACAACCAACTTCATTAAACTGGATTTTGCATCCATTTGCTATTATCTTGCTTACTGATAGCAAATTCGTTTTTAATTCTGGAACATATAAAACTTTTTTCACCTGTATTGCCTCGGTGCTGTTATTAGTATTCACTTTTATAGATACATTACCACAGCATTCAACTTTCAATACCTTATTGTCGGCAATTCTTATATTCTGTACAGGTGGAGCCGTGACATCACAGAGCCAATCCCGGTGCATGGTCATATGCATGGAGGCGCCAGAGTCAACATACCAGTTCACAGAGTCATTCATTGTGAATGCGGAAAACGCTGCTATTAATCCTGTTTTATTGTCAGTTTCTTTCTTCTTGAACCAACATTTTTTGCTGAGATGTCCATACTTATTACAATGGAAACATCTTGGTCCTTTTTAGGTTTTTGCTGATCATTTTTGGGTTGAATTTTTGTGTTTGTATAAAGTGCGGTAGTGTCTGATGTTTTAACCTCTTGTAATAGTTTATTCTTTACTAAATCAGCACAAATCTTCATACCGGAACTTTCCAACCCCATAATCATTGGCTGGTACATATCAGGCAAGCCTGCCAGCATCAGAGTACCTAACCATTCGTCATCTACATTGAATTTAATATTCCTTAATTTGTGTGCCGCGGACATTATTTTATTTACATAATCTTCCACTGATAAACTGTTATCCAAACTAGTGTTTATTAGTTCTTTCAATAGTCCAACTTTTCGACAAAGTCCACTATCTTCAAATGCCCTTGATAAATTTTCCCAAACCTGTTTAGCATTAACTGCGTCTTGAATGTGTACATACAATATTGGGTTAATTAATAATATTAACTTCGATTTGGCTTTGATATCTTTCTTTATCGAGTTGGGTTCAGTGGATACGGGTTCCTTTAAAATGCAGTCATATAAGTCTTCGAGTTGTAAATAAGCTTTCACTGCAAAGCTCCAAGTTGCCCAATTATCTCTACCAGTGAGTTTCTCAATTGATATTAAAGAACTGTTCGCCATATTTCCAACAATATTTATCTGAAATAAGCTAAAATCATGCCGGTAACCAAATTAGGTTATGCATGCGGTTTTTCACAAACTTTCAAAATACTGTTCAGATCGCAAAAATAACACTACCGCAGGTACGGGGCGGCCTTCCACTGGGCCCATAACCTGAAAGAATATTAACAAGGGCAGTTCAAACAAATTTATTTGAAAGACTATTTTAATTTAAATAACGGATAACGTTGGCACACGCGATGACAGATAGAAGGAAAAATGTTGACACAACACAGCAGCTTCGTGACTGGTTGCATACTTTTTAAGTGCAGAAAATCTTATGATTTTCGATCGTAAACTGGTGCGATTTTTGGCACGCGAAGTAGGTGCTCTTGCGTTATCTAGGTGTATCTATATCTGTGGGGTACACCCATATTGTACAAGTTATTTTACAAGTCCCGCGTTGAAAGTATGGACGCCTGCACTTAAAAAGTATGCAACCAGTCACGAAGCTGCTGTGTTGTGTCAACATTTTTCCTTCTATCTGTCATCGCGTGTGCCAACGTTATCCGTTATTTAAATTAAAATAGTCTTTCAAATAAATTTGTTTGAACTGCCCTTGTTAATATTCTTTCAGGTTATGGGCCCAGTGGAAGGCCGCCCCGTACCTGCGGTAGTGTTATTTTTGCGATCTGAACAGTATTTTGAAAGTTTGTGAAAAACCGCATGCATAACCTAATTTGGTTACCGGCATGATTTTAGCTTATTTCAGATAAATATTGTTGGAAATATGGCGAACAGTTCTTTAATATCAATTGAGAAACTCACTGGTAGAGATAATTGGGCAACTTGGAGCTTTGCAGTGAAAGCTTATTTACAACTCGAAGACTTATATGACTGCATTTTAAAGGAACCCGTATCCACTGAACCCAACTCGATAAAGAAAGATATCAAAGCCAAATCGAAGTTAATATTATTAATTAACCCAATATTGTATGTACACATTCAAGACGCAGTTAATGCTAAACAGGTTTGGGAAAATTTATCAAGGGCATTTGAAGATAGTGGACTTTGTCGAAAAGTTGGACTATTGAAAGAACTAATAAACACTAGTTTGGATAACAGTTTATCAGTGGAAGATTATGTAAATAAAATAATGTCCGCGGCACACAAATTAAGGAATATTAAATTCAATGTAGATGACGAATGGTTAGGTACTCTGATGCTGGCAGGCTTGCCTGATATGTACCAGCCAATGATTATGGGGTTGGAAAGTTCCGGTATGAAGATTTGTGCTGATTTAGTAAAGAATAAACTATTACAAGAGGTTAAAACATCAGACACTACCGCACTTTATACAAACACAAAAATTCAACCCAAAAATGATCAGCAAAAACCTAAAAAGGACCAAGATGTTTCCATTGTAATAAGTATGGACATCTCAGCAAAAAATGTTGGTTCAAGAAGAAAGAAACTGACAATAAAACAGGATTAATAGCAGCGTTTTCCGCATTCACAATGAATGACTCTGTGAACTGGTATGTTGACTCTGGCGCCTCCATGCATATGACCATGCACCGGGATTGGCTCTGTGATGTCACGGCTCCACCTGTACAGAATATAAGAATTGCCGACAATAAGGTATTGAAAGTTGAATGCTGTGGTAATGTATCTATAAAAGTGAATACTAATAACAGCACCGAGGCAATACAGGTGAAAAAAGTTTTATATGTTCCAGAATTAAAAACGAATTTGCTATCAGTAAGCAAGATAATAGCAAATGGATGCAAAATCCAGTTTAATGAAGTTGGTTGTCAAATTTACAATCAAAATAATAAGTTAGTTGCAAAAGCAAATCTCATCAATGATACATATCAATTAAAATCTTGTAAGAATGAAGAAATGCAAGCAATGACAGCGAAGACTGAGTATGATACTTACCTATGGCATCAAAGGATGGGCCACTTAAATTTCACAGACATTAGTAAAATGCCTAAATGTACAGAGGGAGTAAAGTTGTCACCAAAAAAGGAAAATAGTATTTGTATAACTTGTCTCGAGGGCAAGCAGACCAGGCAACCATTTCCCAGCGAAGGCTCGCATGCAACGGAGCTGCTAGGGCTCATTCACAGTGACGTATGTGGACCGATGAAAAATGTTTCTATTGGAGGTGCCAGATATTTTGTTACCTTTATTGACGATTATTCCCGTCGTGTACATGTATATTTTATTAAAAGAAAAGGCGAAGTTTTTGAAAAATTTGTGGAGTTTAAGAATAGAGTAGAAAATGAAACGAACAAGAAAATTAAAATTCTAAGAAGCGACAATGGTACCGAATACAAAAATAATAAGTTTGAAGCCTATCTTAAAAACTATAGAATATGGCACCAGACATCTAATCCTTATACTCCCGAGCAAAACGGTCTCAGTGAGAGAATGAATAGGACATTAATAGAGCGTGCTAAATGTATGATTTTTAATGCTGAATTACAAGATACATTCTGGGCTGAAGCAGTAGCCACAGCCGCTTATATTATTAACCGCTCGCCAACTCGTGTTTTATCCGATGTGACCCCACATGAAATATGGACTGGAGAGAAGCCTAATTTGAGTCACATGAGGATTTTCGGATGTCACGCGATGGTACATATCCCTAAAGAAAATAGGACAAAGCTTGAAGTCAAATCACGTAAGTTGATTTTTGTAGGGTACAGTGACTCTACTAAGGGCTATCGATTTATAGACCCTGAAACAAAGAAAGGAATTATAAGTAGAGATGTTGTTTTCTTAGAAGCTACTGTAAAGAGAAACAAAGTCGTTAACATGCAAGAAAAAGAAAAGGAAGAAAATAACAAAGAGAAGGAAATTTGTACTGAGAAAAAGGAGAATAAACTGTTAAATAATAATTTAATAAAAGAAAAGAAAACAGTGGACTTACCTTTATTTGAAGATCACGAAGAATCTGGAAATGAAAACATAGATGAAACAATTAATGAAACACAACTTACCTCTCAAATTGTTGAAGTTTCTTCTGATGACTCCGCTCTATTTGAAGATGTTCTTGATGAAACATACTTACCTGATGAAACAGTGGAATCTCTGCCGCAACATAACATGGGACTGAGACCACTTCCGCATCGAATAGAAAGACATCAGAATAATAATACTACATCATTTATATGTTTGAATGGTGAGTCAACTATGATTCTATTAAATAGTGATCCGCAGAACCTTGAAGAAGCTATCAACAGTGATAAGGCTGTTGAATGGAAAAGAGCTATGAAGTAAGAATATCAATCCTTAGTAAATAACAACACTTGGACACCTGTAAACTTACCAGAAGGAAAAGTAGCGCTTCCTTGTAAATGGGTTTTTAAAACAAAAATAGATGAAAACGGGTCCATATCACGTTACAAAGCTAGACTTGTGATTAAAGGTTATAAACAAGTAAAAGGTATTGATTATCGAGAAAAATATGCTCCGGTAGTTCGTTATTGTTCAATAAGATACTTAATTGGCTTGGCTGCAAAATATGATCTCAAAATCCACCAAATGGATGCAGTTTGTGCTTTTTGCAGGGAGATATTGATAAAGAAATATTATAAAAATAGAAAGAGAGTCAAAATGAAGTCTGAAAGGATATGCCATATCACGAAATAATTGGTTGTCTACTGTACTTATCTCAAGGAACTAGGCCTGATATAACCTACATAGTAAATTCCTTGAGCAGATTTAATAACCACCCAACTGGTGAACATTAGGCAGCTGTGCTGCTAATCAAGTTGCTGTTCGATATCGATCAACTGCAGACATGGTTGCTGATGCTTTAACAAAAGGGCTCCATCGTCCGAAGCATGAAGTTTTTACCACATCAATGGGTTTGATTATAAAGCGTTTGCGTCCAGGAGAGGATGTTGAAAGTATGGACGCCTGCACTTAAAAAGTATGCAACCAGTCACGAAGCTGCTGTGTTGTGTCAACATTTTTCCTTCTATCTGTCATCGCGTGTGCCAACGTTATCCGTTATTTAAATTAAAATAGTCTTTCAAATAAATTTGTTTGAACTGCCCTTGTTAATATTCTTTCATAGTAGCGCTCAGTTATTGGCAAAAGGCATAAGCATAAGTCTGTACTCCGGGTTGGTACTGAAAGTTTGGCTAGATACGCACTGACAGGTAGCTTCCTTAGCGTCTCCAGTCTAGCGAGTCATCTTGCGAGTAGTGAAGTGAAACGAACGCTCTAGAACTTTCGCAACTAGTCGCCTGGCGTGTATCGAAGGATGCCAGCCACCTGCCAGTGAGAACGTAGCCTAATGGATAAATCCACACGTCAATTTGTCAAAAAAAATGTTTTAGTAAAACCTAGACTTTATTTCTGAAATGAGAATTTCTAGCTTATTTATTTTAAGCCGCTGTACAGTCACGAGCATAAGTATGTATACATTTGGCTTTATCCAAAGGCGATTTTCTCCTTTATTTTTAAATGAAATGAAATTGTATGTTATACATACAAATATTACAAATTCGAAAGTAACTCTGTATGTCTGTCTATCTGGCTGTCTGTCTGTCTGTCTGTCTGTATGTTACCTTTTCACGCCTAAACCGCTGAACCGATTTAGATGAAATTTGGCGTAGAGATAGTTTGAGTCCCGGGAAAGGACATAGGATAGTTTTTATCCCATATTCCCACGGGATCGAAACTTATGCGGGTGAAACCACGGGGCGCAGTTAGTTACGAATAAAGTATTTTCGAGCCCATAGGTTTGTGTAAAGTGTAGTATTTCAACGTTGTATTAGTTATTTTACGAAAAAATCGCAATTGAAAGTTGCCAAGCGTTGACATATTAGTGCTCGTGACTGTACACAGCCAAAACCCCAAACAAACGTACTTTCTCATTTATCATACTACCAAGTAGCATGGTTCAATCAATTTCAGTGTGTTATCGCTAATGTACTTTTTGTGGATTTTATCAGCCTAAGGGAGCGATTTGATTTATCTATATAGGGTTTTTATAGCCATGGGGTTTTAATACTTATTGATCTTCATTCGGATACGGTTTTAAGCGGCTTTTGTTTTCATTATTAGGAAAAACAGTGTCGTTTATTCAGCCCCCGATAGGAAAAAAGACGCATCTAACATTTTTTTTCCAAATCTGAGTTACATACATTGCCGGAATCAGAAAAAAAGGCGCATGTGCCTGTATTTTTAATTTTCTAACGTCCTCCAGTGCGGTTCTTGCAAAACGAAATATTATTAATTTCCCGTTTCATTCATTAAAACATTTATTTCTCCGTTTTTACTGTTTGTTAGATACGTCTTTTTAAGTATCGGGGGCAGTATTACACAGGGTGTATTTCTGCGATTACTTGATAAAGTATCAATAAAGGTACTGTTGCTCTCGTGGTCGCGCGACTGTACAACGTGGGGTCCTAGGTTCGATTTCCAGGTCGGGCAAAGCGATATTGGGTTTTTTCATTAGGAATTTATCAGTACTTAGCATTCCAGAATTTGGAAGTTGGTGGTGTGATAACCCCGTGCCTCGGAAAACTCGTTAAGCCGTTGGTCCTGGCTTATATGTATATCTTTGACAGTCGTTACGTCAGAAGCCCGACAGCCTGACAACCAGCTTACTAAGGGATATCGTTTTACCCAGTAACTAGGTTGTGAAGGTCAGATAGGCAGTCGCTCCATGTAAAATACTGATAGTCAGCTGCATCCTGTTAGACTGGAAGCCAACCCTAACATAGTTGGGAAAAGGCTAGGCAGATGATCATTTTGCCCAAATGGTCCTTTAGTATTTTCAACATTTTCCGAATGGTCCTTTAACATGTAAAGATGGTCACACATTCACGGACCAACCGTGGCAAGCGTAGCTTAACCTGACCGATCGACCCGTGCGGCTGTTATTACTTAGCCACAAGCCCGTCCCGTTTGGGCCAATATGAGTTATATAATTTATATCGTTGGATTCAACGATAGCCATAATCCATAGAGCCAATAAGAAAAATGGCTCTGATTGTCTTGAAACCTAAACAGATCGACGCAGCAAAAACAATCTAATCCAAGGATATAACTCATTTTGGCCCAAATGGCGCTTTAGCATTTTCTCTTCTCCAGTAATGTAGTGTAAGCATAAAATAATAACATAAGAAAAAAATTAGAAGCATTCTCACAAAACACAATAAATTACTTTTTTTTCTCAGGAAATAAATTCGTAACAAAATACATACTGCCAATACAAGGACGGCTTAAGCCTCCAAGCAAACTCATGTAATTTTTCAACGTGTAATAGCGAGGAAATGCTAGATAGCCATATTCGTACGTGAGGTACTGATGGTACCACGGAGTAATAAGCCAATGGAGTGCTCACACGTTTGTGTCTGTAGAATGGAATCTCAAGAATGTATTTAGTGAAAGATGTTCGTGAACGGGCGCCGTCAGTAGGGACTGGTCATCTTTTTGCTGCCACATCTTATTTAAATTTAATATTTGAATTGCTTTTTTTTTCTCTCGTCTTTTCATTATGGACGCTTTTAACGTTCTGCATCGTTCTCACATGTATAATTTTTAACATGAATGATGTAACCAAGACTTTGTAACCATATTATTTTAATTTAAAAGAGTGTCCATGGAGTTTCTTGCCCGTTCTTCACCATAGGTACCTACGCTTTGGAATGGGCAATTAGCTTCATCTTTCTGACTGGCCGACCCCTTGACAATTCAAAAGTGCCTGTAATTGGTTTAATTGAAATAAATGCTTTGAGTTTGAGTGCCGTCGAGGAAAGAGAGATTCGGTAGGGCAAAGTGTTACTGGGTTTTTCCATCAGGAATTTCTAAAAACTAGCGCAGAGTGTAGATTTGTCCCTGGTTGCAGCAAAAATAAGGTATTTAGTAGTTGTCAATGTCAATAGAAAAGTGGTATGATGAAATCGTCATTCATCATTTCAGCCGAAAGACGTCCACTGCTGGACATAGGCCTCCCCCAAGCACCTCCACATCGATAAAATTTTGTATAGAGGTAGTTGACACCCTGGATTAACATATAGGCTACTTTTTATCCCGATATTATTGAAACTTATGCGGGTGAAACCGTGGGGCGCTGCTAGTAGAACCATAAACTCCATAACTATATGAAGAGAAATCACAGGCCAGCCACGGTAGAGAGAGAAACACAAAGACGTTGATGAAGCCATCTTAGTCGTTCACATGCTCACTCCATTCACTACCCACTCAGCATTCAGTAGCGAAAGTGATGCTTTATTTATCACACGCAGAGCGATGGAATGACGGGGGTATTCGCTCATTCGAGCTAAATTGAGCGTTGAAGCAAACAAGAACGGGTTCCGTAGGCCTCTGCAATGTTTTCATTCGAGTTTTTATAAGATAAAGGAGGACTGCCTCGCGGGTCTAGTGGTCGCAAGCGTTACTACTGAGTCCAGCGGAATAATTGCGAAACAGACCAACAGTAGCAATCAATGGCTTTTGACAGTTCTATAGAGGAGTGAAGAACAGGGTGTAAAGCTCATTCATCCTCTGACTCAGGCTGAGGGTGATGACCAGGTATGCGCGGTCGCTGCATGCTGGTGGTCAGGATACCCGTTGAAGCCGTGGGTGCTGGCTGGCTGGGTGACTCGCCGCTCTAAAGCTTGCGGGAGTGATGATGACGTCACGCTGAAGTAGGTGCCCGAAGGCTGCGCTGACGTTCATGTTCGGGGTCACCAGTATAGAGGTATGAGGAACAGGATGTAAAGTTCACTCAATCTCCATAGAAAAGAGAGGATCCTCCGACCAGACGGGTGTTGTGTCTGGCGCGCAACTGCCCGATGATTCATGTCGGGCCGTTGTATCTATGCTAGTTGCGCGGTAAACTCTGCTTGCGAGATGCAGGATTTTCCGTGACGTCAGTATGACGCGTTGTTCGCATGTGGCGTTGTAGATACCGCTACGATACGCGCGATAGTTTTACAACATTCATTGCGTTATTTAAGTTGTTGAGCAGACGAATTTTTCGAAGATATGAAGCAATGGATTAGCTATATCCTTTAAAATTATTCAGATTGTGATTGCTAGTGTGTTAAGCAATTAGAGTTCTGGATTTGATTCCCAGCTCGGCCAAAGTGTTATTGGGTTTTTCTACACGAAAATGGTATATACCGGATTCTGGATTTGTGCCCGGTTGATGGCAATAGGCTCGTCCCCTATTATATGGGACTTAAACATAACTGGCGAAATGTGATTGTACATGCTATGGTACACCTCTGATTAACCCTTCGAGAAATTAAGGTTCATTTCCACCAAACGGCTCGCACCGCATCGGATCGGAACGGATTTTACAATCTTTAAGAGGACATGTGGCCTGAGAGACTTTTGAAAAAGCCTAAGTAAAAAGTCATAATTTGAGGTTCGGCTCTCGCCTATATTTTCCTCCTCCATATTGGACCAATTAAAAAGATATTTCATGAACTGAATAAGAAGGATATATACTGTGTCTCTATGTTTTTCTTTTTTCATTAATAGCTATCCAATTTGTACACTAGGCCTTTATTGACGGCGGTTTAAATCAGCATTTTTTGAGGGTTCTAGTGCTTATTGGTCTAGCGGTTAGTGACCCTGACTGCTATGCCGGAGGTCGTGGGTTCGATTCCCACCCAGGACAAATGTTTGTGTGATGAGCACGATCATTTGTTCTGTGTCTGGGTGTAATTTATCTATAATATGTATGTATTTAGAAATATATAAGTATGTTTATCAGTTGTCTAGTACCCATAACACAAGCTCTGCTTAGCTTGGGACTAGATGGCGTTGTGTGATAGTTGTGGAATATTATTATTATTATATCCTTTATTTAACTATATACATATAAATTATATTTTTAAATATTAGTATAAAAAATATATAAAAACATTTAAAAATATAAAAAATAGTAGCCCACCGGTATCGGGAACAGGGTCCAAGCTACCGGCGGTCAGGGCTCCAGAGAGTGGAACCTCCTGACAATGCGAGCCGTGTCCAGAAGTACCGCTTTCTGAATCAAGCCCTTGATCCAGCTGCCCAACGTGAGCCTCCTCAGGTGTTGGTCGAGGCTCTTGGCAATCAATCCATTGGCTGTGACGACTATCGGCACAATGATTGCTGAGTCAACATCCCACATGTCGACAACCTCGCGAGCCAAGTCAAGATACTTTATTTGTTTATCTTTTTCGGCTTTCACGAGGTTCTCATCATGCGGGACGGTTATGTCAACAATCATTGCGCACCGCTCTAATCGATCCATCACCACTATGTCAGGCTTATTGGCAACAATAGTCCTGTCAGTGATGATGGATCGATCCCAGTACAATGTGATATTTCCATTTTCGAGAACTGGGTCGGGCACATACCTGTAGTACGGCACCTCCGATTCCACAAGGCTGTATTTCAGAGCAAGTTGCTGATGGATTATCCTGGCTACAAGGTTGTGTCTATGCAAGTACTCTCCGTTAGCTAGACGAGAACACCCGGAGATAATATGCCTGATTGATTCTCCCGGCCGGTGGCATGCCCGACAGATGTCAACCGTGCCGTCTTTCACAATAAATCTCCGGTAATTGTTCGTCATCACAACTTCGTCCATAATTGCACAGACAAAACCTTCGGTTTCTCCAAAGAGATCACCGCAACGTAGCCAGGCTACGGACGCTAGTAGGTCTACATCGGGTCCATGAAGGGCCCGGAAAAAGCGTCCGTGAAGCTCCTTACTCTGCCATACCTCCATGCGATCATTAGTGTCAAGCACTACTGGTTTGCGCCAGTTCTCTTTAGCCAAGGAGAGCGGGGTGAGGCCCTTGTCCACTATGACTACATCTCGATGCATCCCCACGTCGGTTTCTTGGAAGTATTCCCTGAGATTGCATATCTCGCGATTGTGGAGGGTCTTAGCGTTTAAAAACCCTCGACCTCCACACTTTCGCGGGATATACAACCTCATTACCGATGACCGTGGGTGATGCATTCGATTTGCAGTCAACAGTGTACGGACCCTCCTATCCAGGGCGTCGAGTTCGGTTTGAGTCCATTTGAGTATGCCAAAAGAGTACATCAAAACCGGCATGACCCAACCGTTGAAGGCGCGCACCTTGTTTCCGCCTGATAGAAGACTATTAAGTACTTTTTTCAGGCGGCCAAAGAAGCGCTCCTACAACGATTGCTTCATGTCAGTAATATTGATGCCTAACGCTTCCGACATACCCAAATACTTATAGGTTTCGGATGCGGAGAGGGCTCTAAGGTTTGTGGAATCCGAGAGTTGAGTTCCCACGGATTCCACAATCTCCCCTCGTTTTACATGCATGACCGCACATTTGTCCACACCAAATTCCATCCTAATGGCGTTACTGAAAGTTTGAGTTACTTTCAGTAGCTCCATCAGTTGCAAATTGTTGGGGGCAAAGAGTTTTAGGTCATCCATGTAGAGGAGGTGCGATATAACCTGACCACCTCTCCTCAACCGATAGCCTAGACCTGAATCCTCCAGCAGTGTGCTAAGAGGATTCAAGGCTAAGCAGAACCAAAGCGGACTCAAACTATCACCCTGAAATATGCCTCCCTTGATCCTTATCGGTTCGCTATTCCTCTGAATATTTCGACATCCTGGATAGCGAAGGACCGTCCTCCATTGCCCCATACACGACATCAGGAAGGTGCGCAGAGTTGTATCTACTTTATACAATTCCAACACCCTCATGAGCCATGTATGTGGCACCGAGTCATAGGCCTTCTTATAATCTATCCAACATGTCGACAGATCCTTTCGGAAGCGACGAACCTGTTGGCTAATGGCCATATCAATGAGGAGTAGCTCCTTAGTACCGCGGGATCCATTCCTACATCCATTCTGAGAGGTAGACATGATGGCGTTGGTGTCTATATGTTTGTTAATTTTAGCTCTCAAAATGGATGTAAGAACTTTATAAACCGTCGGTAAACACGTGATCGGCCTATAATTCTTGGGTTCCGCGGTACTACCTGATTTATGGAGCAGGTGGGTAATTCCTGTCGTTAGGAACTGGGGTACCGAACCAGATTCCAAAGCGATCTGGAACTGAGATGCCAAGCGAGCGTGCGACCTTGTAAACCATTTTATCCAAAAGTTCTGCAGCCCGTCCGGCCCTGGAGACTTCCAGTTGGGCAGTGGACGGACTGCACGAGCTACATCTTGGGGGCAGATGGTTATAGCCCCCATTTCTGGTATTGGATCGCAGGCTCGCTCGACCTCTCGAGCCCAATCACCTTCGGTGTGACTGACAGGCACCGACCAGATACTGCGCCAGAAGGAACACATGGCATCATCATCCGGCAGGCGCGTGTCAGCCGCACCTTGGTCCGGTCGTTCCCAACCCCTATAAACCCACCTTTCATCACTCTGGAAGGTGCGATTCTGAGTGTATCGCTCTACTCGCCGCTTATACCGACGGATACGGTTCGCCCATGCATACACTTTCTGCTTTAGGAAGTCGATGCGCTCTGTGACACAGGACATATAGTCTTGAGGACTGATATCAGTCCCCGAGAATGCCCGCCTCACAAAGCGCATCACTCTAGGGCGAGTATTGCCCTCCCTGAAGCAGATTAGTTTGCCGATAAGCGTTCTGGCCCCACCAATACGACGTTCAATTCTGCACTGCCAAGCTGGTACGGCTGGTTTCGGTCGTGTAGCTCTAGAGTCATTGGTAAATTTAACGTGAGCTACACGACATGCCGCTACAGCCGCGCAGTACAGAATCGAATGAGTATCGGTGAGGTCTTCGCAGGTATCAAAATATTTTGACAACTGCGAATCCAGAACCGCCACCACCTTATTATTATTATTATTATTATAAAAAGAATGTATCATCAAAAAGGAAAACATAGGGACATACGAAGTAGTTAATATTTCTTATTCTGTAAATAATTATTGCGTTATGGTCTTTAACCAGAAAGAAAACAGGCGAGAGCGTTTATATGGAGAATAGACCAACCACATTTCCACTTAAACGATATTAAATCGTGTAGACAGTATTTAAATTCTATATTACCAAGCCGCGCACAGCAGCTTGAACGCGGGCGTCTTCCGCGACACGCGATCGTAGCCGAAAGTATGCTGCGACGCGCTATCGGCTCCTTACGCCTGTCGTCGTATCCCATCGAATCCTTTCGACTGTCTTCCAAATTTTTCTTTTCCTCGTCTGTGTTTTATGATTATTTTCTTCTTCTTCTAATGCAATAGCCAATAATACTACGTCAACTTCAACCGTTTTCAAAAATTGGATCTCGTCAACACGGTAGAAATGAAACTATTTGACTAAGCGCAGCAACGGATACGTTCGCATGCGACGTACGGAGCCGATCGTATGCGTCGACATAGTGCCGGACGCGATTGGATGTCGCCGCATCCGTTCGTATCCTTCCCGATCCGTTACGTTTGGTGGAAATCATACTTTACTGGCGTAAATATGTTACCTATGTGTGTTTTATAAGATTTTCACAACCGCCATCTTTGTTTTCTCCTTCGCAAGGAGAAAACAAAGATGGCGGTTGTGCAAACGTTTTGTTTAGGTCTGAGATAAAAGTTTGAAATATGATATTGTTTGTTGAATAGAAAGATTTTGGTTTTTGCAAATGTTGTACTATAAAGCGACATTGGTGTCGATTCCCTTGTTCACAAACGAAAAAGTAAGAAAAATGTTTTATGTTGTAGCGTAATCTGAACTTTATTGCGTATGAATTAAAGTTATTTTTCCATTAATTTCATATTTGTTTACATTTTTGGCAAATAAATCGTAAATGCAGATTCATTTGCATGCAGATTAGAATACTTTATTATCCTAGTAGTATACTCCCGTGGGATAATTTCAGACCTTCACGCGAGCGATGCCGCGGGCAAACCTAGGTTCCCATGAGCAGGCTTCTAATGCATTCGCAAAAACATATACGTGCAACGTCACCATTCCATCGATTTACGTAGGTACCTAATCAAAATGACTAAGCACGGAACCCTAAAGGTATTGCGTTCCGTATTCGTATATTAACGCACGTGCAACTCCAACGAAACGATATTTTTACGTCGAAACGATTTCAATTCATCTAGCAAACGTGACTGGCAGGGCTCGCTTATTTATGTAAGCGAAAATAACGCTATTTATTATATTCAGGAATAAACAATTTTGTGGTAGGGAGAAAAATTGGTTTGATTTTCAATATTTTTTTGTTGGTACTTCATCATCATCTGCCTAGCCTTTCCCAACTATGCTGGGGTCGGCTTCCAGTCTAACCGGATGCAGCTGAATACCAGTATTTACATGGAGCGACTGCCTATCTGACCTCCACAACCCAGTTACTGGGTAATACGATACCCCTTGGTAAGACTGGTTGTCAGACTTTCGGGCTTCTGACTACCCGTAACGACTGTCAAAGATCCACGAATGACAGCCGGGACCAACGGCTTAACGTGCTTTCCGAGGCACGGAGGGGTCTCTGTATGTAAATATGGTCACCAATCCACAGACCAATTGCGGCAAGCGTAGCTTAACCTGATCGTTCGACTTGTGCGGCTATTATCATTTAGCCTGTTGGTGCTTAATTTACAAAAATATTTTTCATTGTATGTTGAACAATGTTCATAAATCAGAATTCTCAGATAATTAACATTCCATCGCCACTTAATCCGTTATCTACTTTAGTGAAATGTATTCTAAGTTGATTTTTGAGTGACCATTTGTAAAAAAAAGTTCCTAATAAGTTTTTGGTTGCAATGGAATTTGAATCAGGGCATCGCACCGGAATAACTGACACAAACACTAGCACTGAGCGTGGGTAGAATCCTGGGAAAAACATAATATATTTTTTTAATAACGATCCCGAGTGGTCTGCGTGGGCTTAATTTCCGGGAAATATGGTATTATTTTTTTATATGGAAATTCGCAATAGCCGCCTGGAGTGCCTATAGACATTTGAGCTTTGTTATTGACCTTGGGCTCACCCCCTAGAGGCGTAGAGCTTCTGCCCGTGACTTCCTCCGCGTGGAAATTCACCCTCCAACATTCACCCTCCTAGGGGTGGAATTTCGAAAAAACCCTTCCTTAGTGGAATACCTACTCTTCACAAAGAACACACCCTCCAAATTTCATGTCTCTAGAACCAGCGGTTTAGGCTGTGCGTTGATATATCAGTCAGTCAGGACTTTGAATTTTATATTAGTGTAGATTGATGGGTATAAACTTACTTGGGCTTTGGTCACCTAAATGCCACTTAAACAGGGTGGAAGGATCATCAATGTGCGCACTATAAAACCATGAATTCAGCACATGATTCTAGACCCCGAGAGTATAAATTGTTCGTTGGTTAACAAATAAAAATCTGCCGTTTCATAGAAAACTGCAATACCAGGGTGGTCAAAATGTGGTGTGTTCCATAAATTTTTCAGTCAAAAACATTTTGAGTGTTTCATAGTTCCGTAACAGTTTGCTTCACACGGGCAGTCGCCACATTTACTGACCGTACCGACCGAAAGTTATGAACTTTGTAGGCACGGCCTGTGTGGCGATTTCCTAATTAATTATGTATGAATAATGGAGGCTAGTGGAGTGGTCTGTGTGAATTTTGAATTACACAGATGTATGGGAGGCAAGGCTTTTAAGTACGCATAGAAAACTAAGTATTATGGAAGCTGCTGGAAAAACTTGGAAATCAATGGCGCCGATTCCCTTGTTCACAATCTAAACTTTTAAGTTCAGTGCATCTTATTCTTTCTATTTCATTAGGAAAAGGACAGAACATAAATATTAGTTTAGTCCTGTCAAATTAGTCAGCCCCTGACATAAATTGACGTATTTTTAGTAGCCAATTTTTAATCACGTCTAAACTTGTCTATGGAGTATCTTGATTTGACAGGACTAAACTAATATTTATGTTCTGTCCTTTTCTTAATGAAATAGAAAGAAAAAGATGCACTGAACTTAAATATAGTTTAGTTTGTGAATAAGGGAATCGATGCCATTGATGTCAATTTTCACCCAGACATATCGAGGTAGCTCAACGTCGTCGTCGAATTTTAGACTCGTTTATAGAGGCGATTAAAAATATCCGACTTCATTTAAATATTTGAAATTAAGTGATAATCATTTGATCTGAACTACTTTTTATACTAAACTAGCTGATTCGGCCAACTTCGTACCGCCTCAGAATCAATAAGAACGAATGTATGAGAAAATTATCTTAATTTTTTTATTCCGTAAATTTTTCCGTTGTCTAGTTATTCTGCTATTCGGGGTGGAGAAAAATCCAACAAATTTTGATTTGATCATAAAAATTGCTCTAGCCGTTCTTGA
This sequence comes from Amphipoea lucens, assembly GCA_947508005.1. NCBI lineage: Eukaryota > Metazoa > Arthropoda > Insecta > Lepidoptera > Noctuidae > Amphipoea > Amphipoea lucens. The sequence goes on from OX382375.1 coordinate 15,894,934, forward strand.
GCTAAAAATGGTGTAAGTAACCCGAATTTGTTTTATGTATACCTATACCTAGATACAATTTATAATAGGTACTTGGTAAAGTTTTCGGGGTCTAGCTAACAGCAACGACTGTTTCTCGGGATACAGTTTTCGAGGATGTGCAAAAATGCGCATAACGGGCATACCACATTCACTTAGCCCCAATACATTCTAATACGTTAACGCAAGCACAGCTAGAGATCACAATATAAACGAACCACAGCTACAACCAAAATAAACTGCTTGTAAGTACTTACTTTTGGATGATCCCGAACCGGCACGACGACTCGCACGCAGACTTTGACCGGCTTGTCTCGAGTGATATCCAGCATCCTTCTCTCACCACGCCATTCACCTGGGAACAATGAGAAAGAAGGTTTAATATCAAAAGTTTAAGAGGGTACACTCTCAGAGTTGGCATATGCTATGAAGAGATCCGCAGGAGAACCAAGGTTACCGACATAGCCCGAAGAATTGCCAAACTTAAATGGCAGTGGGCAGGGCACATTGCTCGCAGAACAAATGGCCGATGGGGCCGAAAGATTCTGGTGTGGCGACCGCGTACCAGAAGACGTAGCGTTGAAAGGCCTCCCACAAGGTGGACCGATGATCTTGTGAAGGCCGCAGGAATCCGCTGGATGCGGGAAGCACAGAACCGGTCGAAGTGGCGGTGCTTGGGGGAGGCCTATGTCCAGCAGTAGACGTCTTTCGGCTAAAGTAGTGTTGGTGACATTTAGAATGCGAGCTGTTTATATCAGATAGTTTTGTGGCATTTGTATACCTACCTATGCGGCAGTTGTTCGCATTAGCAGACACGGTCATTGGGTAGGTGATATATCTATGGTGGTTCTCAGGCACGTAACCATACTGATGAGGATATCCATTTGAAGTGGGGGAGACTCCGCCACAGGGGCTTGGGCGTACTGTTGAACCAATACAAATATTCGTCTTGTCAATTATCATCATTGGATTGGTGGTAGGAGTGAGATAGTTTCGACGAGGATATAATTTTGAATATAGTTGTTGGTCGAGCCACGAGGGATTACATAATAAATTGTTGTCCACCATGTTGAATCGGTTGAAATTTTCTGGTCGGCTCAGGTGAACTGAACGAGATGAATAGTAAAATCTATTTGGAATTGCAGGATTTCTCAGCGTCACGTCTTGGCGATACATTGTTTCACTTTTTGACACTGCTTGAGGAATCTGATGATAAACTAGGTCGGAAACCAGTTATGCAGACGGATTGGTAACCAGACGGCTGGTTCCTTCAGTATTTGAGTACCAATCTATCAGCAGTTGCACATATGAGGTGTTTGCTCAACGACTGTTAGATTTAAACTGAACATTTCTTTCGAAATCGGGGCCTTTTATACATTTTACAACCTGAAAAAGAATAAGCTCCCCACTTTTGTGAAACAAGTCGCAGTGACGCAAATTCTATGAAACTTCCAAACTTGGAGTTTCAACAGCTTCTTAAAAACGTGAACAACGTGAAGGGTTAACGGACCTTTTGAAAGGTTTTGTGTTAAATGTTTCGCAATGACAAAACGTGTGTTTTACGTAAGTTATTTTTTTGGCTTCCATAAAATACTTTATTTCTGCCTAAGCATTTCACAATGACCAAGCGTTGAACAATAGCATTTTTAGAATCCGATACTTTTTTGGCTTCGGTAAAGTTATTTCTGTTGTTAAATTAGCACTCTCATTTGCTCAATATTTATTGAAATATTTTGCAGCGCAAATACGGGCAATACTTGAACAATTTTAGTGTACAAGGGCGCTGTGTTTAGACGAGACAAAACTTGCATGCACTCATTGCCTTTGTGTACAGACGTCAGCACATCAAGCTACCCGAAACTGTCAAATTTTCCCAATCAAATTTGAACCTTATACTTTAGCGATAAAGTTGAAAATCTATTAAAGAAATTTGACAGATTGTAGTAGCGTGATGTGCTGGCGTCTGTACAAACAGATAAGTCGCATGCAATTGTTGAATGGTAAAACTTGCATTCATTTATTATATGCCATTATCTGCACACAATACACTTGCATGCAATTTCTCAGCTCTTGAACGTTTCAGAATCATTTGCTGCGTAATTGTGGGTTTTACGGAGAAAATTAAAAATATATTCTTTATAAGAAACCTCGCAGCTGCATTAAAGCTACTGGAAGCCAGAACTCATTTTACAGTCAAAATTACAGCTATAAATTGCCCCGGGGCCACTTCCCCCGGCTATATAACCAGGCTGACAAAAGCCCTGGTGTTAGGGACCTGTCCCACCGCTGGCGATTAACGAGAAGCGAGTAGAGCTAGCAAATAAAAACGAGCCGCGAGTGCGTCAAGGCCACGAGCGGTTACACGCTAGCATGCGTAGCCGCGAGTGTACGGTCAGCATCAAAAGTCGATTAACTCTGTCATTTTTACGTTATCAAATTGACAACAATTTTTCTCAATAAACTGCTTTTTAGCTTGTCACATAATAGCAAAGAGTTTATATTCAAAAAAAAATTCTTCTGCTGCCATTTTGAACAAATATTTTGCTCAATAACTAAGATTAAAAAAACTAAAGTGTTAATCGACTTTTGCTGCTGACCGTACAGACGCCAGCACATCAACCTACTACCATCTGTCAAATTTCTTTAATAGATTTTCAATTTTATTACTAAAGCCTAAGGTTCAAAGTTGATTGGGAAAATTTGACAGTTTCGGGTAGGTTGATGTGAGGCTCACGAGTGTTCAGCCCGCCAAGTGAGCGTTGCTAATTTAAGCGACGAGTATACCTACACAGGACCTAGGGCTTGTGAAGAAGGGGCTTGCGGCTAAGTAATAACAGCCGCACGGGTCGATCAATCAGGTTAAGCTACGCTTGCTACGGTTGGCCCGTGGATGGGATACCATCTTTACATACCAAGTCCCCTCTGTGCTTCGGAAAACACGTTAAACCTTGGTCCCGGTTGTCATTCGTGGATCTTTGACAGTCGTTACAGGTCGTCAGAAGCCGGAAAGTCTGACAACCAGTCTTACTAAGGGGTATCGTATTATCCAGTAACTGGGTTGTGGAGCTCAGATAGGCAGTCGCTCCATGTAAAATACTGGTATTCAGCTACATCCATTTAAACTGAAAGCCGTCCCCAATATAGTTGGGAAAAGGCTAGGCAGATGATGACTTACACGGGACCTAAAATCTTTTGTACAGACGCCAGCACATCAAGCTACCCGAAACTGTCAAATTTTCCCAATCAACATTGAACCTTATGCTTTAGCGATAAAGTTGAAAATCTATTAAAGAAATTTGACAGATTGTAGTAGCTTGATGTGCTAGCGTCTGTACGTTTCTTGAGCGAGAAAATCGTTTATATCTAATCGCTTCCTCGTTGGTGGTGGGACAGATGCCTTAGGGTCAGCGCACACCGAGACGCGACGCGGCGCGACGCTGCGCGCACACTTAAAAGAGCGACTTAAAATATAACTTTATTTTCTACACGAAAAGATACACATTTCATTGTACTCGTAAGAGTTCAGAATGCGATGCACCATGCAGCGCTGCGCCTCGTGTTGACTCGCGGCATAGAGCGATGCATCGCGACGTAGCGGTGCATCGACGGTACGTGCGGCGTGCAAGAGCGGCGCTGCGCCTCATGAAGCAGCGCGACGCCGCGTGGCGCAGCCAAGGCCGCCGTGGCGACTTCTCTTTACTATATTATGGGTGGACGCGGGGCGAAGCGGGAGCACGTGGCGAATGTAGACACGCTCCGCTGCGCCGCGAGGCATCTTGCTGCGCAGCAAGGCCTCGTGTTGCCAACGATTTTACGATGAGCCTCGCGACGTTGCGATGCGTCTAGCGGCGGCGCGCGGCGCGAAATCACTGGCCTCTTCCAGTACCGTCGCGTCGCGTCACGGTGTGAGCTGACCCTTAAGGTCGGCCAACTTCAGTAACTTTTCAAATAGCAAATCCCATAAAACACAAATACATAGTGAAAATACTTAACGTTCTGTATTAGTTTGTTTGTTTCGCGTTATTCAGAACGCGGGTAGTTCGAAATTAGTTTCAAAACAAACAGAGTCACTTGTGTTGTTTAGCGATAAGGGTGCTTGGGTAGCCCTGAGTCTTTTGTGAACCGAGATATTATTATCTATCTTTACATATTATTTAAGCCGTTTTCCGTGTCTGTCTGTGTGATCGTGCGTAACACACTAACAGTAGGAATGGCTTACATTTTGACAGTTCAACAACATTCATTGCGTTATTTACGTTGTTGAACAGACAAATTTTTCCAACATATGAAGCAATGCATTAGCAACATCCTTAAAGATGATTCATATTGTGATTGATGGGTAGTGTATTGCTCGTTGTTCTTCTAAACCACGCAACAGATTTTGATGCGGTTTTCACAATAATTTTTACGGTGCGGTTAGCGCGCTGTACCGTAAAGAAACCGTGCCGTGTGCAAAGAGCTGTTGGTCCTGGCTGTCCTTCGTGGATCTTTGACAGTCATTACTCTTTACCAAATTTCATATAAATCGGTTCAGCGGTTTAGGCGTGAAGAGGTAACATACAGACTGACAGACAAAGTTGCTTTCGAATTTATAATATTAGTATGGATAGTGTAAATGTAGCTAATGGCTTTAGAATTGAAATTATTGTCGTACACACTCATTTACACTAAGAGGATGTTAATCTTTCAAAGTACACACACTGTTAAATCATAAAATAAACATTCTGACAGGTCCTGTCATTATTAAAGTCAATAATATCATTAAAGTTAAACATAGCGATCATCAATTACATTTAAATAATAAATATTTAGTGAATCGAATAAAAGTTAATTTGATTATACACGAATCGACTTTCAGAGCCGTTCCGCTATATTTAATTCGCTATTGACAGCTGTCATTTTGCCCGCCAATTTTATTGCCGAGTACCGAAACCGTTTAGTGTGGTGACATGGGTGCATGGCATTAGTATGTACTATATAGTTTTTTTTATTTAAAACTCTTTGGTATAATGTGTAGTTTATTTTATAAAAATATGTTTAAAACTCGAAACTAACGAGTTCTAGCCATTTTAAGTAGCTAATCAAGTAAAATATCGTAACTCCACTCAATTTATTACTTCTGTGTCGTGGGATCGTATATGAATAATTCCTAATAATTTAATATTATTTATGCACAACCATCCAGACATCAAACAACTATCCAGGCTAAATAAATATTAGATTCTGCCCGTCACTATACCAACAGACTTCCAGATTTATTAAATTTACCGAATAAACAAACGAAGCAAACATCAATACACAAACATTGCATCAAATAGGTACAGTCACGAGCATAAATATATTACTACTAGTTGTTGCCCGCGACTTCGTGTCTGCGTTCCAGGATAAAAAGTAGTCTATGTCCTTACCCAAGTCATGGTCTATCTGTGTGCAAAATTTCATCCATATCGGTTCTGCCATTTTAGAGTAACTTTCGCATCTTATATCTTATCTTATAAATAAAAATGAATCGCCGAAATGTATGTACGCGCATAACTTCCGAACGACTGCACCAAATTGGATAATTCTTTTTTTGTTGTGTTTGGTATTGCCAGGACAAAGTTTGTATGAAAGAAAATTTCAGAAATTCGAAAAAAAATCATTGCACCCGTGCGAAGCTGGGTTTATAATATTAGTTAGAACTAGCTGCGCCCCGCAGTTTCACCCACATAAGTGTCGATCCCGTGGGAATATCGGGATAAAAATTAGCCTATATGTTAATCCAGGGTGTCAGCTACCTCCATACAAAATTTTATCAAAATTGGTCCAGCCGTTTGAGCGTGAAGGAGTAACAAACATATAAACACACACACATACACACACACACCCCCTCACAAACTGTCGCCTTGATAATATTAGTGTGAAAGTGAATAATGTGAATGTGAATAGTGTGAATTAGTGTAAATAGTGTGAATGTGAATATTGTGATGTGATGTGATGGACTGAATTTAACTGAGTAGATAGGTAGGTAAGGGACATATATTTTGAAGCCTATACAGCATTCTTTATTTTGGTGTCGCTTATCTCGTCACATAGTTCCTTGTGTTTGGTGTTCCTTCGATGGCAAATTATTTTGTGCTGCTACTTGTAAAAATGATCACATGTATTTGCCGTCATCTTGACGACAGATATTTATGGATGCATCATTAAATCAGATATTATTGTCGAGCTGTTCATTAATACAGGGTAATTTTTTTTCACGATTTCAGATTTGGTCATATAGCAAAAGTTGTCCATAATGATGAGTACAATGACCCCTTAAGAGGAAAACGGTGATTAAAATTTCACACTGTATATCTATGGCTGTACTGTGTGTCTGTACCTAGGTATGTTATCTGTCCTATTTCAACAATAGAAACAATGCACAGCTACATATTTTGACATTTCACATTTTTCCCGTTAAATCCAATCGTTTTAGCTATACATTTCCGTATCAATAAATACACTGTCGCTCAAACTTTTTAGAAATACAATATGTCATTTTAGGTGAACCGGCTAACTAACATCGAAATAATAAGACTGAATAGACGCCATTGTTTTATAACTGGAGCTATTTTAAACAATGGAAAATTTAAGGTTTTCCTCATTTAAGATGCGGCCGATGAATAATGGCCCATCTCAACAACTTGGCTCTCCGAACGTTTGCGCGTGTTCTCAAAATAATATAAAATAGCAAACTGCTAGGCACATTACTTCATTTTTACAAGCATTTATTTGGTAAACAAAATTAATTTGATCGTTAGGCCTTTTGTCCACCACCGCGTCAACCGGACGTCTACAAGAACGAGATGACAGCGCCGAAGACGTCACTGGGACGTCACGTTCAGTTCGAATAATCTCGATTCTCGTTGATGTCCCTTTGACTTCCCGTTCACAATAATTGCGGTGGACAAACGCTGTTAATCCACCAAGGTGTGGGTTGTACCATTGTAAAATTTCAAGAAAAATGGACAGCACTCGGTGTCAGCACAATTCTATTGACCTTTTATTATTATTCAAGTAATAGAGAGAAAACTTCTCTGTTTGGCGATCGGCTCCCATCGGTCCATTCAACCCATATCCGCCATATTTAATTCACATTTGACACCTGTCATTTTGCGCGCCAAATCGACCTTTGACCGTTTATTTTTCAAATGGCAACGTAATCCCGTGTCAAAACTGGAAGCATGGCTGTGAAAACATAAAGGATTAATTTGGACGTGGATAGGATTATTTAAGCATTCATTTTATTATTGATAGGCTTTGGTTGTTTTAGTTATAACTATAATTTGACTAATATAATGGAACGGGTGATTTTATAACCTAAAAACATACGAAGATGTCATCAGATCATTAAAATATTAAAACACAAACAAATCGTTTGTGCATCCTTCGTAAAGGCGAGTCAATATTTCTTCACAGACAAAATATACAGGCTGAAATTGAGAACATGCGACAAATCGAAATGGGAGATTGTACTCATCATTATGAACAACTTTTACTATGGGACCAAACCTGAAATCGCGAAAAAAAAATTTGCTGTTCCCTACATTTTGACGAGTTATGCGAACATAAATGTAGGGAACAGCAGATTTTTTTTCGCGATTTCAGGTTTGGTCCAATAATATAAGTTGTTCATAATGATGAGTACAATCTCCCATTTCGATTTGTCGCATGTTTTCAATTTCATCCTGTATATGACGCACTTCTCGGGTCTTTTCTGTAAAAAAATGCACCGTGAAAACTTTAGTGAAGTTACCTTGAAGTGAACTGTCATTCTACTTGATACTATGGATTAAAACTATATTCACAGCCCACTTCAAACTCACCCTCCCCCCCTCAAGTTTCCCCCTCGTTGTCTCCCACTAAGTTTTCACGCTCCGATTTGCTCGATAGTATTTTTTTTTTTAACTAAAATGTTAATAATCGTTTTGTTCGTTGGCGACTGTACCGGGCTATGAATGTTAAAAAAAAGAAAAAATGTTTCGTTTTCGTTTCTAAGGAAAAAATGAATAAATAGGATGTCTGTTTATTAGTTGTTTTCCTTAAACTAATAAAAAAAATATACAGATTGAAATTGAAAACATGTGACAAATCGAAATGGGAGATTATACTTATCATTATGAACAACTTTTACCAAACCTGAATACGCGAAAAAAAAATCAGCTGTTCCCTGCATTTTGACGAGATATGCGAACATAAATGTAGGGAACAGCTGATTTTTTTTCCACGATTTCAGGTTTGGTCCCATAGTAAAAGTTGTTCATAATGACGAGTAAAATCTCCCATTTCGATTTGTCGCATGTTTTCAATTTCATCCTGTATATGACGCACTTCTCGGGTCTTTTCTGTAAAAAATTGCACCGTGAAAACTTTAGTGAAGTTACCTCGAAGTGAACTGTCATTCTACTTGATACTATGGATTAAAACTATATTCACAGCCCACTTCAAACTTAACCCCTTCCTCAAGTTTCCCCCTCGTTGTTTCCCCCTAAGTTTTCACGCTCCGATTTGCTCGACAATTATTTTTTTAGAAAACTAAAGTATTAATCGTTTTATACGTTGGCGACTGTACCTGTCTATGAATGTTAAAAAAAAGAAAAACTGTTTCGTTTTCGTTTTTAAAAAAAAATGAATAAAAAGCATGTCTGTTTATTAGTTGTTTTCCTTAAACTAATAAAAAAAATATATATTTATAGAGAGAAAATTCCTTAGATCTTGTGTTCGCGTTTAGTAAAATGTCTACTAGAAGTTACTCGTTCGTAGAAGTTAATTAAAATGTGTCAGGTTCTTTCTTTTTTATTTTTATTTATGTAGACATTTACTAGCTTTTTCTAGTTGGCAATAAAGTGTATTTCTGTGCAGTTTAGATTGCGTGCTTTTTATAATAATATTTAATTAAAGAGTTCATACCTAGGGTTTAGTTACTTTTTTTTTATTTTTATTAATATTTTCTAATGCAAGGTTGACCATTGAACTAGTATTTTAATTTGAAAATTAAAGTTTAACGACTAAGGTTTAAAGTATTTTTTTTTAAATAGTAATGAGGTTAGTCGCATGTATTTTTTACTTAATTAAATTAAGTTTCTAGAACATTAACACAAAAATAAAATAAGGCAGGTTGCGCGAAACGTGGTGGCCCACTGGTAATGGCCGCAACTTACGAGTTGTAGGTCGTAGATTCGAACCCAGACAGGCGCTTTACTTTCTGTAAATTATTTCATCACCACTGCTCTTAAAACGGCGAAGGAAAACCTTGTGAGGAAACCGGCATGTCCTAGAATAAAAAAATCGACAGACATGTGACATCTACCAAGCTGCACTCAGCCCACGTGTTGGATTACGAATCAGAAATCATTTATTTGCAAATAATGTAGGTAACAAAACATAGTTTTGATGGCGCAAAAAAGAAAAACAATTGGATCTAGTACATTCTACCGTATGCCATGCAACATTAAGCACTAAAATAATCATAAGTATTGCAAATCTATCATTTTCAGGTAATCAGTTCTTATGTCAGACTAGCTGTACCCCGCGGTTTCACCCACGATAAAAGTATTATAGTCCTTTTTTATTGATTCCCATTACAACCCCCCCCCCCTTTTCACACCCTTAAGGGATAATTTCGGGGATAAAAATTATTCTATATCCTTCCCCACAACTCAAACTATCTCCAATCGGTTCAGCGGTTATTGATTCTCCATACAAACTTCCACCCCCCTTAAAGGATGATTTCTGAGGTAAAAACTATCCTATGTCCTTCCCCGGAATGCAATCAATCTCTCCGCCAAATTTCATCTAAATCCGTTCAGTGGTTTAGGCGTGAAAAGGTAACATACAGACAGACAGAGTTACTTTCGAATTTATAATATTATAGTATTAGTATGGATTCTTTAAAGGAAAACATAATAACCACAAGATAAAAAATTCTTACTCAGAAATATTAGCTGTAAAATATCGCTAGTAATTGTTGTAAAGTTGGTACATAGTAGATAGAGCCAAGAAAAAATGGCTTAAGAAAAGACATCTTTCTCATCCCGTCTCCCCGAAGCAAGGTAAGCAACATTTCAGGGTACAACAACTTAAAACGAACATACATCCTTCGTGCCGTAGGGACTACAGCACTGCAACTTTGCCTACCTTACGAACCGGATGCTAGTGTTGCCAACGTATGAATCAATAATACTTTACGCTTCCGGCAAATGGAGGAGGATTTCCGGAGATGAGTTTCTGAAGGGATTTCGAAGATAACCGGCTGGATTATAATAATACCTGTCTATTATTACGCAGACTGCACTTTTTAAAGCAGTGGTGGCCCAGCTGAGGGGTCCGTGGCTAAATAATAACTGCTGCACAGGTCGATCGATCAGGTTAAGCTACGCTTGCCGCGGTTGGTCTGTAGATGGGTGACCATCTTTACATACCAAAACCCCTCAGTGACTCGGAAAGGACGTTAAGCCGTTGGTCCTGGCTGTCATTTGTGGATCTTTGACAGTCGTTACGGGTAGTCGGAACAGAAGCCCGAAAGTCTGACAACCAGTCTCACCCAGGGGCTATCGTATTACCCAGTAACTGGGTTGAGGAGGTCAGATAGGCAGTCGCTCCATGTAAAATACTGGTATTCAGCTGCATCCGGTTAGACTGGAAGCCGACCCCAACATAGTTGGGAAAAGGCTAGGCAGATGATGATGGCTCAGTGGTAACGGCCTCCACTTAAAAAAGTTTGAGGTCGTAGTTTCGATTCACTTTGTGAAAACTATTTCATCCCGAGGACAGCCGAACACATCCGAAGCGGTGTCGGTTACGGTAATAGTGGCGCAAATTCAATGGTTTTTTTCCCGTCTTAAAAAAATACCCAACGCACCTCAAGAAGTTTTCACTTCAATAATACATACATAATCAGCCTATAATGTTCCCACTGTTGGGACACAGGCCTCCTCTTCGAGAGGGAGTGGGCCTGAATCCATCACGCGGACCGGTGCAGGTTGGTAGATGTCACATGTCTTCGAATTTTTGGTTCTAGGACACGCCGGTTTCCTCACGATGTTTTCCTTCACCGTTTTGAGAGCAGTGATGATGAAATAATTTACACAAAGTAAAGCGTCTATCTGGGTTCGAACCTACGACCTGCAACTCGTAAGTCGCGGCCTTTACCACTTGGCCACCACTGCTCTGTAGTATTATAAAAACTAGCTGCGCCCCGCGGTTTCACCCGCATAAGTGTCGATCCCGTGGGAATATCGGGATAAAAACTATCCTATGTCCTTTCCCGGGGCTCTAACTATCTCTATACCAAATTTGATCTAAATCGGTCCAGTGGTTTAGGCGTGAAAAGGTCACATAAAGACAGACATACAGACAGACAGAGTTACTTTCGAATTTATAATATTAGTATGGATATGAATTATAAAAGCCGAGATTATTACGCTTAAAGTACATTGACGTCACTGATCATTAGGTATTCCAATGTTGGGAAAAACACGTCTAAAGGCGGGCACACAAGATATCTCGTCCACTAATGAACGAACCGCTTAGCGCTAATGCAAGCAGATAGTCTACTAATGACCCTTGTGTATATGGCTTTATACCTTGCTTTTGGCAATTTGTATGAGTATCGATTTTGTTTGTATGTATGTACCTACAATGCAATTTTGAAGTTATTAATTTTGGATAAAGTTTGGGCTTTTAGGATAAAAAGGCTTTTATGGACACTAGCATCAGTTACATTAAATTAGTTCATCAATTCGGTCCACACTTTTAAAAAATATCGGAGAACATACATTAAAAAAAATACAAATGAATATAGAACCTCTTCCATTATTGAAGTCGGTTATAATAGCTTAATATTTAGCCTAAATGTTTCATGCATCAGAAATAAATTAAACAACATTACGATGACATATGTATGTTCTTAATTAAACGTTACCTCTTGAGCGGACATTATATAGGTATAACATTAACATCAACACATTAATTTGTTCCTTAATAATCCTAACGCTGAGCTCATAATTGTTGTTGCTGGTATTTTTTTATTTACTTAAATAACCACAATGTGCAAGATAAAATTAAATATTTGCACACCATATTTGATGGTAGAATGTAAAGGGGCCATTTTGATTTTAAAATCACACGTTCTAAACCCACATTCTGGCAATTAAATGAACATGCATCAAACACCACATTTACACAAGAATCCAAAAATTTTCACCAAACAGCCGTGTCTATTTTTTTAAATATGCTAATTGCCACTTAAACAGGGCGGCCGCTACTCAAAATGTAGATCAAATATGTAGGTAGATGAAACATTTTCCGCGTCAAATGCAAACCTAGGACCTGAGGACCTGCTCCCATTGACGGCACGGCAAGGGACTTTAAAGATTATAGCACACGTATCAAACCGGAAAGGGATCGGCACCGTATCAACTCGAGCCGGTCAGTATTCTTTGTTTGATACTCCCTACTGTAACGCACACTAATCGGAATCGTAACGTAATCACCTCGCCTCAGGACAAGCTCACGAAACGCGCCGCGGTGCGGTGCGTTACGGCTCGTCGTCCCCGAGCTTACGTCTCTTCGACCACCCTTGCCCCTCTCACCCCTCCCTCGTAAGCGCGGCGTCATCGCCTAGCCGAGGCCGAGTCGACGTATCGGAGCTTCTGATCCGCTTTGGTTACATGCTTACGTTAGGTTGACGCCTGTTTAACGCCGAGGCGAAAGGCGATACTGTGCCGATCCCTTTCCGATTTGATACGTGTGCTGCGACCTTTAGGCGCCGAACAGGAATGTAACTATGTAGTTTGACAATAGAATTGAAAGGGGTTAGAAGATTTTTGTATGGAGGGTGGCCCTACGGTCGGTCGCCATTTTGATTTTTTTTCAGAATCGCGGTGCACAACAAAAGTTATATATTTAGATAGAGGACACTTATACAAACAAAAAATATAATATAACATAATATCCTAAAGCGTCAGGTTTCGGAGTTATTCACCGAAATATAATTCGAAAACAACAAGGATTTTTTTGTCTTTTTTCCCTCCAGGTAAGCATATTGAACTATTGAGGTAATAGAAACGTTATGAAACCTTTATGGAGAAGAAACAAATGAAGAATAGACATTTTTTAAATAAATAATTAAAAACGGCTAACAGTGGTGGCCAAGTGGTGACAGCCGCGACTTACGAGTTTTAGGTCGTAGGTTCGAACCCAGACAGGCGCTTTACTTTGTGTAAATTATTTCATCACCAGTGCTCTCAAAACGGTGAAGGAAAACATCGTGAGGAAACCGGCATGTCCTAGAACCAAAAATTCGAAGACATGTGACATCTGCCAACCCGCACTGGGCCCGCATGGTGGATTACGGCCCACTCCCTCTCACCGAGGAGGCCTGTGTCCCAGCAGTGGGAACATTATAGGCTAATTATGTATGTATGTATTATGTATGTATTTATAGTTCGTTTTTTAATCCCAGAGACTAATCTGACATTTAAGTCTTTTGTGTTTTCGTTTTTTTTTAGTATAGAGGTTTGATACACTTGTTAGATTAGTCTCTGGGATTAAAACAACGAACTATAAATTGCCGTGTTTAATTATTTATTTAAAAAATGTCTATTCTTCATTTGTTTCTTCTCCATAAAGGTTTCATAACGTTTCTATTACCTCAATCGATCAATATGCTTACCTGGAGGGAAAAAAGACAAAAAAATCCTTGTTGTTTTCGACTTATATTTCGGTGAATAACTCCGAAACCTGACGCTTTAGGATATTATGTTATATAACATTTTTTGTTTGTATAAGTGTCTTCTATCTAAATATATAACTTTTGTTGTGCACCGCGATTCTGAAAAAAAATCAAAATGGCGGCTGATTTTAGGGCCAAAACCTTCAAACCCCTTTCCAACGTCCATGGACCAACACAGATGCAGTGTGCTTAGGTATGAGCCATATTATTAAAATTCAATTTTATTGTCATACTATTACGTTAAATTTCTATTCGGCACATAAAAATCCCTTGCCGTGCCGTGTCGTCCGAGGGCACAGGCCTCTACCGTCGGAAGTGAATTTGTAAGAACTGTGTCAGAAATTGACTTTTAGATGTAGTGAATATACTTATTTCGGCTTACAGTGTATTTAAATTAATTTGAATAATGCATTATCTTTATTATATTGGCGGTCTTCGAAGGAATGTGGCGTTAGCTGATGATGATTTTTAAATGGCTTTTTTATGTTAGCTTTCAAGGTGTATTGAATTGTTTTTTTGAAGTGAAAACTTCTTTAGTGTTGGGCATTTTTTGAGATGGGAACAAACTATTGAGCTCGCGCCACTGTTACCGTATTCGACACCGCTTCGGATGTGTTCGGCTGTCCTCGGGATGTATTCTATTTTAATGTATTTCCGATATGTCAGTGAGTGATGGCAAAGTATTCTGTTTGTGTTTTGTTTTCACTTCTGTCGGCACTGTTTTTTTATTACATGAAAACCAGTTGCACAGTGGCAGTGGGCTGGCAATGTTCGTCGAAGGACCGATGACCTGTGGAGCAAATGAGTCCTGTAGTAGAGACCGCGTATCGGCAAGCGTAGTGTGGGACGCTTCTCAGCTACATGGACCGAAGAACTTTAGAAGGTGGCTGGGATTTACTGGATGTGGAAGGCGGAGGACAGGGTGTTGTGGCGCAGCCTGGGAGAGACCTATGTCCAGCAGTGAACTGCAATAGGCTGAGTTGATGAGGTGCACTGAATGAAAGGGAGGTATTTGCCCAGCAGTAAAAGATCACAAGCGAAACAAGCGAAAAAGAAACACGAAATGAATTGAATCGTATTGAATGAACAGCGACGAGCAATCTAATTAGTTGAACTCCAGTTTAATGGTTTGTAGTGAATGGGAATGGTTTAGCAATTGAATGTAGGTACATACGCCTCCCCCAGACCCCCAAGCACTTCCACTTCGACCGATTTTGTGCTTCTCGCATCCAACGAGTTCCTGCGGCTTTCACAAGGTCGTCGGTCCACCTTTTGGGAGGCTTTTAAACGCTACGTCTTCCGGTACGCGGTCGCCACTCCAGAACCTTTCAGCCCCATCAGCCATCTGTTCTGCGAGCAATGTGCCCTGCCCACAACACAACATGACAATGGAATACATTTTCATAATTGACCTGTCAGATTCTAAGCCGCAGTTCCCGAATTCAGTGTTTCAAGTTAATCAAATAAACAAAACATCGGCTACCATACAATCATATCAGAAACAGCGAAACTATTAACAAACCATTGCCCCAAGCTCTGAATCTCTAATTCTGTATGCCTTATACCTAATCCGACATCCAACGGCTGTCAAACTTCAAAAATAAACAGTTAGAGGAAAACCACCGGTATTTGCTAGATGATAGAGTCTTATTTGGCGAGACAAATTCGTTTTAAGTTTTAAAGTGGTTCATATGGATGGGTTGTCAGTTGCAGCGGGTAAAAATCATGGACTTATAGTAATATTTTGTTGACATTTGTGGTTATTCTGTTAGTGACAGAAGCTTACTAAAGGGTACCCCGTAACAGGATTATGGAGGTCAGATAAGCAGTCGCTCAAATTAAAATGTTGATTGACAGTTGCATCTGGTTAGACTGAAAGCCGACCTCAACGAATTTGGAAAAAGGGTCGGCAGATAGAAATAGTGTTCGTAAAAGAATTTGATGAAACAAAGTAGGGTAAATGGTGGACTTGAATCAAGAAACCTGCCCATAAAACCATATGTAAACTAGATTATTAATCTGTTTTTTAATTAAATTAACAAAGTGTCCAGCTCGCGGAACCATAAAAAACAGGATCCAATTCGAAGGACGAAGTTATTATAGTATCCGACTCGAAGGACTAAAATGATTAACGGAAGGTAATCCTACCCTAAACCTCAATATGGTTTAGTTTGGCTACAGGAAAAGAGGCCCCTGCAATCAAAACTTTGCGTATCGTAAAAGCTAGGCACTTCTACGTTTTGTCATAAGTTAATATTTCGTTTAGCATATGCAGAAGAAGAAGAAGATAAAAGAAAAATTTGAAAAAAGATTTGTCTGTCCTTCCCGTTTTTAATCCATCCAAAGGTTGTCTTTAAAAGATCGCTCTTAGCGATAAGACCGCCCATTGTGTCACCCATTGTAAAGTTTTCTATATTTATGTCTGTAATTTATATGGTGTACATAATAAAGAGTATTCTATTCTATTCTATTCTATAATAATAATGCCACTGTCAAAATTTAAAATCGTACTGCAGAAACTTCTTCTTGACAAATGGTACTATAAAATGGACGAGTTTTTAAACGATAACGAGTTATAATTAATAATGCTGCATTTAAAATTTTCACACCTGTAATTTTTTTATGAATAATAGAATGTTTCTTTTTATTAATTACATTTATTTTTGTATGTCTTAAGACATGGTGTACTATTTTATATGTATGACCTATTGTATACCTGTTTCACAAATAAACTTAATAATAACTTAATATTAACTTTTAATTTTAAGATTTGTGATTAATATTAAAATTATTTGTACTTAGGGTTGATTTTTCTAACGACAGATAACTTTATTCGAGGAATAATTAAGAAATTTTGAAAGTTATTTCATACAAAAAATGTCAAACGTCATTTTATTCCTCGAATAAAAGTTATCTGGCGATGGAAAATCAGCCCTTAGTTATACAGGGTGTCCCTGGAAGTATGGATCAAATCGAACAGGGGCGTGGGCAAGGTCATTTCCAAACTTTTTAACCCTGAGAATGTCACTGAATTTTTTTACGGTTCAAAAGTTATGACCGATTTTAATTTTTTTTAAATCACTTCGCTTAGTGCTCAAAGAAGATAATCATAAAAAAATACTATCAGGGCTATCTAAAAAATAAAATGATAGCCCTGATAGTTTTCACGAATTCGATCTTTCTTCTCTTTTTTTTAGTATTTTTTTTTTTTGATAAAACGTTTGGAAATGACCTTGCCCACGTCCGTATTCGATTTGATCCATACTTCCAGGGACACCCTGTATAAGAATGACATTTGAATATTTGTACACCATCGACCAATGTTATGGTAGATTGTATAGAACTTAAAAATATATTAACACCATACTATGTAAAACTACATTCTTACAAACAATTAGCATTGCCATAAGTACAACGTGGCAATGCTGCCAGCCTTTTGAGCACTGTTCCTGTTGACAGCGATGCGGACGAATTCTTTGATGCCCTATTTTTGTTATTGTTATTTTGTTTATTTTTCATATAATTGTACATATTATTATAGTTTATATGTTAGCTTACATTATGTAAATAATGTAAATATCTATATTATTTGTATAGATATTTACATTATTTACATAATACAAATATACTTACAAATAAATAAATTCAAATTCTCTAACTCCAAGTCTTGGACTAACTACCATCTAATTTCAATGTCCAGTTAGCAACTCAAACACGGGCAGATCTGACCTAACCCCCCGACCGCGCTAACTAGGGCCCTGCACTAAACAAACGAACTCCAGGTCTATATTACCCCGCAGTTGTTTGACTTGACAACTCCGGCGATTGGGTCAATCTACAAACCTAGTCTAGTTGGACTAACACTAGTTATAGGGACGGTGGTTGTAGAATAGAAGTGAGGCGTATTTATCGAAACAGTTAAAATAAAACAGGTTTTTTAAACTAGGAACATGGAACAGATCTCTCAAAACCGAAAAAAACAGTTCCTGCATCTTTCACCTGTTCCATAAGTTCCACAACCTACCTACAATAAAAACATTGCCGTAACTGGTGTGTATGTTTATCTATGTAACCTAAAAGCTCTAATGCTCTATTTAGCTTAATCTGTCAAGCGCCGCTAATGAGACACAATTGATTTTCTATTGTTTCGTCGCCGATCGGCGAACCGCGCCGCTTGACCGATGTATACTTTGGAAAGAGAGAGATTCGAACAAAAACCTGAAACAGTTCAACAGCTCTTTTCTCTTCTGACTTATTGTAATAGAAAGAGATAGCATCTGTTCTCAGTACCAAGCCCTTATAAATCTGTTGCAATTGAAGAAGGTATTTGCAATGTAACAGATTGTAATTGTAACAGGCTGTTATTTTGGAACAGGTTTTTGGAACTGTTATTGCCCTGGAACTGGAACAGGTGAAACAGGTTTCTAATTTTACCTGTTACTGACCACCTCTATAAAGTATTAATGAGGGTTAATAATGTATGGGGTTTGATTTCGCGTTTTGCAGAGGGTAGCTTGGAATTACATATATGTATATACTCACGCCTTGTTCCCAAAGGAGTAAGCAGAAACTCCACAGAACGCCACCTGCTAAGAACCTTACATACTCCTTTTGCTTCGTTTGTGTGCATACATCTGGGCATACTCATACGCCGGAATCGACTGCAGTTTTTGGGTAAGGTATGCCGTTCGTGGTTAATGTTTAAATTATTTGTTGCATACATTAAATGGTGTTTTCGAAATTGGGTGTGGTGATCAGAAAAAAAATATATATACATATATGCCAGGTCGTCACCATTTTATATCCTGCATAATATCTTGATGTCCTAAAACCCATAATGTCCGATCAGCAAGAATTTTACCAACAGTGGTAGATATTATCTCGTTTGTTCAGTAAGCGTATCATAGTGCAATTTTATAGCAGTGGACACTAGCGTGGTTGCTTATATTGCGAAGTATTCAGAGATTTTACGTAAAAATGCGTCCATAAACTGAACTTCATCGCCCATATTTTCCAAATAGCTTAGATAACAGAAAGTGTGACAAATCCCTCGCGTCACATCAATGGCGGATTTATCCGGTGCGCGCCGCCGTAAACCCGTTGAAACCAGTGCAATCCGGTTCGAGAGAATGAAGACTAGTTCGATGAAAGTGGAAATTTTAGAAGTGCGACTGTCCTAGTTTTAGTTTAGAAATCGGAGGAATCTATTTTGATTAATGTAAAAACTTTGGACGTGAACACTGAAGAGCTCGTCTTTCATTAAGGTGGAAAAGTCTGGTCTAAGTAGAAGAGTGGTATTTGAAAAAATAAGAAGCAAAGGTAGTGTCTGATCTAGTTAAAGATAAGACAGAATAAATCTTCTTTAGATTTTACGATAGTTAATATAATCACTGTAATATTATAAAGGCGAAAGTTTGTGAGCGTGTGTGTTATATGTTTGTTACTTCTTCACGCTCAAACGGCTGGACCATTTTTGTTAAAATTTTGTATGGAGGTAGCTGACACCCTGGATTAACATATAGGCTACTTTTTATCCCGAAATTGTCACGGGATCGACACTTATGCGGGTGAAACCGCGGGGCGCAGCTAGTTTTTTCAGAAGTACACTTGGCAACTTAAGTTGCTGATAACTGAAGGGTTCAATCGCATAATCAGCCTAAAATGTTCCCACTGCTGTTACACAGGCCTCTTCTCTGTGAGACGGCTCTAATCTACGACACGGGCCCAGTGCGAGTTGATAGATATCACATGTCTTCGAAGTTTTGGTTCTAAGATATGTTGATTTCCTCACGATGTTTTCCTCCATCGTTTTGAGAGCAGTGGTGATGAAATAATTTACAAAAAAAAAACATCTGTCTGGGTTTGAACCTATGACCTACAACTCGTAAGTCGTGGCCGTTACCACTGCCCTACCACTGTTCTCGTAATCGTACAGTAAAGAATACTTTTACGTTTTCAGACATAGGATAACTATATCGAGAGAACGGAATTAAGTTTTCAAATACGTTGCACACTTGATACCAGAAGTTCAATCTACAAAAATAAACCAGTAAGAACTGAGAAAACCAGTTCAGATAACCAACGGTAAATATGGAAGCTGAGCAGCAATTGTCCGAATGATCGTCCAAAATGGTGTCAAACGAGAGGAAGCTGTGTTTCGGGCAGCTGCGGGCGTTGGGTCAGCGCCAACTGATAAGGAGGCTCCGGAAGTTTTAGATGAGCCACGGAGTATGGAATGGGTGAAGGGCTAATGTGTACAAAGTTTTGTAATGTCAGAAGGTTAGGTGCTCGGTTAGTAGACTGTTTATTACTTTTTTATTTATGGCTTTGGTTTCATAGTTATTATGGTCTTCAAAATGTTATTAGTTTATAACCACAACATGTATATAACATTCAGTAATTACCTTATAAACAGATTTTATAATAAGGTAGGTAATAAGCACACACACAGTTGTGAGAAGAATACAATTCAGTTACTACTACTTTTCTTATATTGTAGTATCAGAAGACCAGTTTTCGTAATTTAAAACGTTCAAAAATAGTCGCAGTCTCATCTCGGCGACCAACAAATGTCAAAAACTTGTCAAAATGTAGACAAATTATAGATATTTTTGACAGATTGAGAATGAGATCAGACTGTGAACGTTCTTAAAATTACGAGAATTACCCCTCAGATCTTTCAAATTAAAGAATACTTCCTGATCATCGCTTTTCCATAGGACAAGAAGTTGAAATCACTTTTGAATTTATTATCTATAGTCGACTTCTGCAATAAATAATGAAGCCTCCATTTCCATTGCTGTTGTGACGGCATCTGAACCACATATGCAAACTAAGCATCATACTGACGTCACGCACAATCCTGCATCGCGCAAGCAGAGTTTTCCGCGAAACGAGCATATACGTACAACGTCCCGACAGCAGTTGCCCACCAGACATAACACCCGTCGGGTCGGCAGATCCTCCCTTTTCTTTGGAGATTGAGTGAACTTTATATACACCCTGTTTCTCATGCCTCTAAACTGTCTCAGAAGTTCGCACTAAAATAACATAAAGGTAAACACTCCATTTATCACTGCTCTGTGAAAATCACCTCTTAAATTCTGTGGGAGTTTCAGACGATAAGATCTCAGGACGAGGGCTTACTATCTGTTGCACTGATAAATACTGGCTTTTTAACTTTACTTTTAACTTTCACAGTGTATATTGAAACTGAAACATTTGGGCAATCTGATAGCATTGGAGTTTTTGGCTCAAAACTGGGAAATCCAATACGTGATTCGGATACAGATAATGTTTTGCTGTCAAAACTAGTTTTTAATTTATTGAAAAACATGAGGGAATTACGTGTTATCAAATAAACTGAAATAATTTAGGGTGTTTTGGGAATTCGTGGTGGTAGGAACGCCCAAACAGAAACCATTAACAGCGTATGATTCTAGACGCCCGAGCGTACAAATTTTTCGTCGATTCTAAAAAAAAACACGTTATGCATCGATGTCTCTACCAACCTGCATTTATTTATTGCATTTAAAATCTGGGGGATGTGCTATGAAGAGATAACGTTGTTGAAATTATCCATGCGATAGATTAATCATTTGGTCCGTTGATCTTGTATTAGCGGCTTATGATTACCAGTTAATTAGTTAATAACTAGGCAAATTATGATAATTGCCACCAACTAGGATCGAATTAGGGCTGGATTTAGTGTAACACTGAGGTCAGTCGCATACCGTCGGTCACGCTTATCAAGACAATATCATCTGCCTAGCCTTTTCCTAACTATGTTCGAGTCGCATGCACAGCTGTAGCGTTTGACCAAAGAGGCAGCCAAACATTGTTATAACCAAGTTTATTTATGCCATTAAATCCACATACTTAACAACATACTGTCATTAAGTAAACAATTCCCAACATAAGCCACTTGGAACATTGCCTACCGTTACACCACAGCAGCACAACGTTCCTACGCTTGCATTGTATTTTAATTTGAGTGTCACAACAATTTAACTGCAAGTTTGAATACACTGTGGCTTTAGTGTGGCGGACGTAACAAGTGGAAGTGTAGTTTTGTTGTTGTATTGTAAGAAAGTTTGGGTTAACTGTTGTGACTTCGCTTTAGGTTTAACGCGTTAAATTGCAAAGACGCCACTGCATTCAGAGAGTAAAGCTTCATTTTTCTAGAAGAGCGTTTCCTTCATCTTTGTAACAGACCTCATAAAAATCTGCCATTTTCACCATTATTGCCATCAAATACACAAGGAGGTAAGGTAAGGTTAAGGTATCAAAAAATGCTCTGTATTTTGACATTACGGACGTATGTGGCAGTCACCGATATTTGTCCCAAGCGGGCGCCAATGTTTACTACTTTGGCGCCCGTTTGGGACAAACAAAAGACCGATCAATTTTGTTTTATGGTTAAAGGCGCTGTTCTTTATTATTTAGAAAAAGTATCTGTATCAACTCTTTTGTCCATTAAATAAGTAATCTCAGCCCATTTTTTTTTTAAACTTGGTACTACTTAATAGTGGAGCAAGGAGTGGAGCAATGTGGTGACAGAATGGTATCCAAGGGATGGCAAAAGAAATCGGGGAAGACAGCTTACCCGATGGGAGGAGGAAATTAAGCTGACCGCAGGTCCAAACTGGAGGAGAATACCCCGCGACAGACGACAATGTAAATTGTTAGAGGAGGCCTATGCCATGAGGCACACCGACATTCGAGACATTTTGTGATTCTTTTGTTGTAGGTACATATTATAGTAAATTTTGATGTCTAGTTTTCGGAATAAAAGGCTTTATTATTATTATTACTACTTGATAAGAATCTTAGATTCATTCATTCATTCCTTCACTGACAGACAACCAACAGCCTAAACCGCTGATATGAAACCTTGCGCAAGAGTTTCAACAGGGTGGCATCCCTATCGACGAACAAACTGAAACTATGAATCCAGCGCACGATTCTAGACTAATTAGATTAAAAACAATCAGTTGTTTCATAGAAATATACAGTACCCACGTGATAAAATGTATGGAACAGGTAATTTTTTTTAATAACTGGCGAAAAATTTCTTAAAATTTCAGATCCATGTACGTACTGAATTCATGGTACGTAACAGGCTGCGCGCCGATGTCCCTGCCACACTCTACACAACGAAGGGGAGCACTTAGGAAAGAATTTTGAAAATCCATTACCTAAAGGGGTTAAATGGAGATGCAAGTTTGTATGGAAGTTCGTCACTTCTGCCGATAGAAAATATCATCGATCACACGGCTTATATTGGCGCAATTCTGAATTGTCAGTTATTGCTGTGCATCAAAATAGCAAGCTGATACATGAAGAGGCACTCTACGACAGACTCGCTACCAATCTTGCTGACTGTCTGCCTGATATTTCCATCTCAGCATTAGCTATTCTTATGTAACTCTTGGGAGAAAACGTGACATTTGACGGTTCTATCTCTACGTACATATACTACTATTATTTCATCGTATTTAGATATCGATATCCATATCGTCTGCGGAGTTTTGCAAGCTAATTTAATTTGCCCTGCAAACTATTTATCTTTACTAATAATAAAGCCGAGGAGTTTGTTTACCTGTTTATTTGAACGCGCTTGAAACTACCAGACGGATTTGAAGAAATCTTTGTTGAGAAAAGCTATAATAGGCTACTGACCGTGGCGTGCATTGCATATAGGCATATAAGCAGTGCCTACCTCGATATATCAACAAAAACCTGTCAATTACATTTTAGTGTGTGTGCCCCACAATTAAGAAGCTCACAAAATTATCATACCTAACAAAAAACAAAATCTTCATACAAACACGCGCGGCAGTAGGCAGTCGCCGGACGGCCTACTCGGCTCCCGTACTATTCGCACATTGTCATTGGTCTTTACTCGTTCAAGTTAATACGACAAAATTAAAAATACGTACGTCTCACGCGTAATACCATGACGTTCGACCTTCGCAATTTATCACCCTTAAGTAGGCATGCCTACTCAAATAACTACACTTTTTTTTCTGATTAGTGACCGCGTTTGTCTAGACTAGACCCAGCCTAGTGCCTATCTATTCTGAAAACCAATGTACGCTACTGGCTACTGAACATCATCCTAGAACGCTAAGGAGCCGAGCAAGATAAAAAAAGGTCAGGGAGAACCCTAAGCGAAAAAGAAGTACCTAATCTCCCCGCTTTCGTCTGCCGTGAACCATAGACGTTCGCGCGTGAACAGATTTTCTAACATTAATTTTGAATTGTTATTCCGTTCGATTTTTCATTAAAGAACTATGAATCCTTTAGAGGATTCCAACTCCCAATAGTGAATTTTTTGCCCATCTTTCAGTTCACCCTTTGAAAACTAATTTTAAATGCAAATGTAATTGCAAACCATTAGTTTCCGTCCGGGATCGAACTGACGGTGACCGCGTTTTTGCTCATCTCCAGCTTTTAATGCGTTACCCCACGTATTTACTTACTGCAATAACGTTGAGGAATGACTGGTCCTAATTCCAACAGTATGTATAAGTATGTATTATATAATGAATGTACCTATGCCAAATATTGTAAAACATTTTAAAAAAGTAACGGTGGCAGTGGCGAAGGTATCATAAAACCCGATTCCCACCGGCTTCCCTTCGAAAATTCAGAACATAACCACACTATAGTCAATTCATAATTGAATTTTTTTATGGCATTTTTTTTCTTGCTCCGGCTTACCTCTGTCCTAAATTCACCCTTCGCCACTGAACGGTGGACTTGCCCATTCTTCTCCATACGAAAACTACCTTGTGGAAGGGGTGACTAGAATCAATTCTATTTTAATCTGTCAAGCTCCGCTAATGAGACACAATTGATATTCTATTGTTTCGTCGCCAATGGTCGACGCGCGCCGCTTGACCGGTTAATGTAATTTTTGACGTTCAAAAGTGCCTTTTATGTGCCTATTTGAAATAAATGCTTTGACTTTGACTTTATTATTAATTACATGTTGTAGGTACAACGAATTGTTGGGTGAATCACTGCTCTCCTAGCTAGATTACTGATTTATCTGTATTTAGGAGAAACAGTTTCAACTCCCTGTTTGAGTAGCAGTGGATTTGACAGGTCAATGATTACTTTGCTCTTATGTTTTTGAGGCATGTTTTCGATATTAAATTGTAATATAAGACAGATTTGCAGATAAAGTCCTATTAGTAACCAAATGATATTTAATAAATTGGTTCAAAAATTGTTTTGTTTTTTTTTTTTTGAAAGTCGCTTGTTTTTTTTTTGGTTGTTCCTACACAAATTCATATAGCACTACCTACTTGCTATGAAAATATTAGTGACAGGAAGTTATTAAAACATCATCAATATAAACAAGTGGAAAATATTTGTGTTGACATAATCTTGGTGAAACATATGAAGTCCATGCAGAATTATGTCTGAGAAGATGGTCTCATGAGGAAAAAAACACACAGATTTGAATGGCCCTGTGCAGTCAATGCAGACATTTCTCAGTATCTAATCGTGTAGTTGAACTCAGAATAGCATAATCATCCTATAATGTTCCCACTGCTGGGACACAGGCCTATATCCCCTCAAGCGTCAAGTGTACACCAAGTGTACATAAGAGAAAGTGCTCGAAACGTCAACTGTACACCAAGTGTACACAACAGTGTCATCGTTCTATTGTCATTGTTAAAACAATGACTTTACTGCGCCCATTCAATTACTCCGACGCGTCGGGTGTTTCGACACACTACACGTGAGCCCAGTGCAGGTTGGTAGATGTCACTTGTCTTCGAATTTTTGGTTCTAGGACATGCCGGTTTCCTAAAGATGTTTTCCTTCACCGTTTTGAGAGTAGTGGTGATGAAATTATTTACACAAAGTTATGCGCCTGTCTGGGCTCGAACCCGCAACCTCCAACTCGTAAGTCGGGGCCGGGGACACCACTGCTCACTCATAACTTAATACGATAACACAAATAAAAAAGAATAGCCACTGGCAATCATACAAGAATTCCTACCGATGTCTATAGCTACGGTTTATTTATGTGTAAAATGATTCGTTCTGGATATAAATTAACAATTATTCAATTAGTGATTGATTCATAATTAAGTATGTAATCATTTCCTTTCATTGTGTGTTTATCAATAAGGACTAAGACACACTGGTTGCAAGTTGGCGGAGCGACCAGTAAAAAGTTTCAGGCAGATTCGCCACACAAAAAAAGGCTTTTACGGACTTTACAAAAAACATCATTTGCCTTTTAACTAAAAAACATTACCGTCCCCGGTTCCCAGAAAACTATGATTCCTGTTACTATCAAATGGACCCGGTACTTCCGTCCGCCATATTGTCCATCGGATCTAACTAGTTCCAACTGGTTCAATCGAGTTAGCGTCGCTCCAAACCGGATGCATTCGGACGGCATCGGACGGGATCGGACACGGCCCGCGCCGGTCAATAAAAGTTAGTTCCGCAACCATTATAAGATTCTGTGTGAATTATTTAGTTACTCGTAGTTTCTCTCTGGTTTTCAATTCGATTAGTTTTTTGTTTATTTTTGCTGTTTACCGTTTTAATTTATTTATTTTAAGAGTGAGTTGCCTATGGCACTGAAACGCAAGCTCATGGATGGATCATGGATTCTTCCGTCTTAACCTATGGTGCACAAACTTGGTCTTTGACTAACATCCAGAAGTCCAAACTCAAGGTCTGCCAACAAACAATGGAGCGCAGTATACTAGGCGTTAAATTAACTGATCGTGTCCGAAACACAATACTGCGCTCCAAAACAAAGATAGTTGACGTGGCTCAAAAGGCTACTCAACTTAAATGGGACTGAACAGGACATGTCTGCCGCATGCCGGTCAAACTGTGGGCCCAAATATCGCAGAGTTGGGGCCCTGAGACAGTGAGACGGGGTCGCGGCAGACCACGTAGGAGATGGCGGGACGAGCTGGATAGATTCCACCAAAACTGGAAGGATGACGCGCGGGCTCGCGAAAGATGGAAGCTTTGCCCAGGAGTGGGACAGCGCAGGCTAGAAAAAAAAAGGGCCATTAAATATTTTGTGATTTCTGTTGAACATGATCACTCGTCGTATAATGAGCATATATACGTCCTTTGCTGAAAATGGTTTTTTAAGACAGAAAGAAAACTAGCTTTATTTGTCACAGAAACACGTGTAGCTATACAAAAAGATAAGATAACTCAAATAAAAAAAATTCAAAGAGAGTGAAAATCCAAGCAAGCGAAAGACCACAAGCCGCGTGAAGGAAATTCGTTCCAAAAACAGATTAAGTTAAGATAAGGTAAAGTGTTAGAGGTGGTTTAACTTGTTGTTACAATGATGCAGAGTCCAAAAGCATGACGGCGCGATGGTAGCGCCACCTTTAATTTCTAGACGAGAATGACAGATTAAATATTGTCATTCTGGCGGAACGTCAAACGGGCAACCATCTTGTGACTCACTTTTTCAATGGAGCGCGACAGAGGTTGCATGTCATAGACGAATCGCCTTTAATCTGCGTCAAATTACGTTTATACAAGTGTTAATCGATTTGGATTGATTAAACAAGTGTGTGAGAATCATATTCCGCCTTTATTCTTGATCGCACCTGTCCATATACCCACGCAAGATGGACCCGCCTAATGATGACGGTATAGAATTGCCGTTAAGCAAATTAAACAAACAATAAACAATATTTATTTGCTCAATTGTCGGTGTCGTTGGGTTCGCATTTTCGTTGTTTGACACCGATTTCCGAAATTAAAGTTATTTTTCACTTTGTAGCGTCTTTTTTGGAAGTCGGTTGTTTTATTTTTGGAAAAAAGTATTTATTTTACACTTTTAAGTTGTACTTACCCCACACAAATTCGTGTAACACTACTTGCTATGTAAATATCAATGACAGGAAGTCATTATAACATCATCAATATAAACTATGTGGCAAAAATACGTATTATTGATGCTAACTCAAAAACTGCCCAAGAAAAGTTAATAAAATTTATATGGCACAACCCCTGAGGCATACACAATTCATAAAAAAAAAAAAAAAATTGAAATCGATTTATATTTGCCGGAGATATCGCGTAACAAACAAACAAAAAAAAAAACAACATACAGTCGAATTGAGAACCTCCTCGTTTTCGAAGTCGGTTAATTAGATTTTATAACTTAGTGTTAAGACACAAGACATGTGCAACACTCCAACTGGGGCTTAAACTAGGAGGACTCCTGTGCTATAAGCACCAGTTACTCTTATTGATTTATCCAACATTGTCTCGTATTATAAGCATACACAGGACAATACCTACTACTGACATTAAGTTAACTGACATTATGTACAGCCAACAAAAGAGATAAGTATGCAGGATCGTCGGATATAGTTAAAGTTTAGTAAGAAACCGATGGATGTTGTCGATGTTTGTTTTCTATTAATAAAATAAAATTTTATTCCAGAATATCCATCGGTTTCTTACTAAACTTCAACTATATCAAACGATCCTGCATACTTATCTATTTTGTTGACTGTATTCAAGCCGTGGCAAAAAGAGAGTGAGTGGCAAACGGATTGATAGGTTGTCTGTCCAGTGAGCGCCGTACAATTCTTAGCACCGCCCTTCCTAAAGGCTCTTTTATTATGAAAATAAACAAAGCTATAATAGGCCCGTTACTGTGAAGGGCCATTGTCTTTCCTCAAGACTGCTCTTCATCATATTTGGTCTTTATTTCTTTTGTATTACCTTGCGTTAGTTTGGCACAAAACCTTCACTTATGCCTCATTCATGTCAAAAAGGTTGCCAGGCTCAAATGGGATTGGGCGGGTCATGTCAGCCCTATGTATCATGACTGTTAGTCGACTCTTCACGTGACCAGAGGGCTGGCCTATTTCTTGGCCAAAGAATTACCATTGCCATACAACGTGGCAATGCTGTCAGCCTCTTGGGCACTGTTTCTGTTGACAGCGATGCGGACGAATTCTTTGATGCCCTATGATTATTTTCCACAAGGTTCTCATTTGGGGCCAGTTTTATTTAACTTTTTTGTTAATGATATTCCGAACTGCTTTAGTCACTGTACAATTTTTATGTTTGCCGATGACTTAAAATTCGTCAAGATAGTTAAATCTAAGCATGACGCGTCTGAATTACAGAGCGATTTAGATAAATTGGTAATATGGTGCCAAATAAACCAGATGCTCCTAAATCCTAGCAAATGTTACCACATAAAATTTACTAGGAAACATCATCCTATTGATCAGGATTATTATATTGATGGAGAAAAAATAAAAGAATTAGATACAATAAGAGACCTTGGTGTCATATTTGATCAGAAATTAACTTTTGTCCCTCATATAGAAAATATTGTGAAAAAGTCTTCCAAAATGCTGGGCTTTGTTATCAGAAACACAAAGCAATTTAAAAACTGTAAAA
Organism: Amphipoea lucens; assembly: GCA_947508005.1. NCBI lineage: Eukaryota > Metazoa > Arthropoda > Insecta > Lepidoptera > Noctuidae > Amphipoea > Amphipoea lucens. Next base: position 15,924,143 of record OX382375.1, read on the forward strand.
CAAAAATTATTCTTTACAATTGTTTATGTCGAAGCATGTTAGAGTATTGTAGCGTGGTCTGGCGGCCACACTTTGCTACTCACTCATTGCGTCTTGAGCGTGTACAAAAACGTTTTCTGGGGCACCTGGCCTATGCTAGCGGCTTGTCCAAGAAAATACGTTCATATAGTTGTAGGCTCAAACATTTTAATATGATTTCTCTTGACAAACGTCGACGACTGAATGACGCGATGTTTGTGTGTAAAGTTATGGCCCATAAAATTGACTGTCCACAAATATTAAATAAATTTAGCTTCCGTGCCCCCTCCAGAATTCCTCGCAATCCTATAACTCCACTCTGCCCTCCGCAGAGAAGAACGGTTCTGGGTGCTAACTCTCCCTTCGCGAGGTTTTGCAGGGTTGTGAATGACTGCGGTGATCGGATAGACCTCCATTTTGACAGCTTAAGCAAATTGAAAGCCAGTTTTTATAAGTATCTTCCCGAACACTGAGTTTTTTGGCCCTGCATTGTCTCGCTGGGTGGGTGAATTTAGGCTACCTGTAATTTATTATTATTATTTGTAATACCTAGTTTAGTTTTGTTTAGTTTGGTCTGTTTTGATTTTATTTGAATTTGTTTGTCTTACTTTAGTTTAACAAATTTATTAAGTTCTAACCAGTGAAACTTACACACACATACACATACATAACTTATTTACACACACACTACGCACACACATGCACTTACACATTCACATAGTCTTTTATTACTATTTTTTGTAAGTCACGACAACTATTTTTGTGCATGCAGAGTTTGCCTATAAGTGATTGTTACACTTTATTCTGATTTGTTGCTTTTGTTTAAATTGCTTATAATAGTGTGTACAATTGTTGGTGAACCAAATAAATAAATAAAAAATAAATAAAAATTTTTTCATATAATTGTACATATTATCATAGTTTATATGTTAGTTTATATTATGTAAATATCTATACAAATAATGACTGCTGGGTAAGAAGTCTTCACTCAATGGGTTCCTGAACATGGAGGCCGACCCAGACAGAGGTGGCGCACCGACCTAGACAGGGGTGGCGCGATGACTTTGACGCGAACCATGAGGGCTGGTTCGAAACTTGGGGAGGCCTTTGAGTAATGGCAAGTAAAAAAAAAAGTATGAGGCTTATTCTCCAATATTTCTGTGAATGTTAGCTTACTCAAGCCAGGGCAAAAATATAAGCTAATCAGCAGCGAGCGGAGGGGCAATTCTCGTAATTTTAAGATCGTTCACAGTCAGAGGGGCAATTCTCGTAATTTTAAGATCGTTCACAGTCAGAAGGGCAATTCTCGTAATTTTAAGATCGTTCACAGTCAGAGGGGCACTTCTCGTAATTTTAAGATCGTTCACAGTCAGAAGGGCAATTCTCGTAATTTTAAGATCGTTCACAGTCAGAGGGGCAATTCTCGTAATTTTAAGATCGTTCACAGTCAGAGGGGCAATTCTCGTAATTTTAAGATCGTTCACAGTCAGAGGGGCAATTCTCGTAATTTTAAGATCGTTCACAGTCAGAGGGGCAATTCTCGTAATTTTAAGATCGTTCACAGTCAGAGGGGCAATTCTCGTAATTTTAAGATCGTTCACAGTCTGATCTCAGTCTTAATCTGTCAAAAATACCTCTAATTTCCCTAAATTTTTGCAATTTTTTGACATTTTTATTTGCCGCCGAGATGACACTGCGGATAGATTTTGAACGTATTAAATTACGAGAATTGTGAGGGGCCCGTGGCTAAATGAGAGGCCGGTGGCTAAATAATAACAGCCGCACAGGTCGATCGATCAGGTTAAGCTATGCTTGCCGCGGTTGGCCTGTGGATGGGTGACCATCTTTACATACCGAGACCCCTCCGTGCCTCGAAAAGCACGTTAAGCCGTTGGTCCCGGCTGTCATTCGTGGATCTTTGACAGTCGTTACGTGTACTCAGAAGCCCGAAAGTCTGACAACCAGTCTTACCAAGGGTTATCGTATTACCCAGTAACTGGGTTGTGGAGGTCAGATAGACAGTCGCTCCATGTAAAGGAAATACCCTTTGTGCTCACCAGTTCCTTTAGTAGTTCCTTTGAAGGAACTACTGAGAATTTTTGGATCAGCAGTTCCTTTGCAAAAGCTAGAGGAACTACTGACACTAGATAGTTCCTTTGAAGGAACTACTGAGCTGCATTCAATTAGACTAGAAGCCGACCCCGACACAGTTGGGAAAAGGCTGGGCAGATGATGAAATTACGAGAATTGGTCTTCAGGTCGTAGCAGATAGCAGAGTACCAACCGTTCAGTGTGCACGGGATAAACGCTTATTGCCGAACAAGGCTCTTTTATTAAGGGAACAAACAAAGCTTTAATAGGCATGGTTCTGTGAAGGGTCATTGTGTTTCCTCAAGACCACTCTTCATCTCATTCGTCATTTCTTTCTTTTGTTCCAAATCTTTTGTATTGCGTTAGTTAACACAAAACCTTCACTCGTGCAGTCGTGCCCCATTCATGTTTATTTAGTTACAAAAGCATACCAAAACAACGTGTCCTTTGATAATTATTTGCGCTCATTCATTCAGTGGACGCGTTCGTTTATTTCACTAACGAGCGGTGCGTTGTTCACAAACGCTTATGTTCACTTGTTCATTCATTCATTCATTCGTTCTTTTTAGTTTAGTGTGACGGAGTTTGTATTCGAGTGAGCGATAAGTTTTTAATGAAATGTTTTTGTAAATATTTTTTCAGGCGTTTTCTGATTTTAATGTTTCGGGTATTTTTAATGGTCAGTGTTCATTAGGAAATGCGTGACTAGCAGCTTAATAGCATAATCAGCCTATTATGTTGGCACTGCTGGGAACAGGCCTCCTCTCGGTGAGAGGGAGTGGGCTGTAATCCACCACGCGGGCCAAATGCGGGTTGGTGGATGTCACATGTCTTCGAATTTTTAGTTCTAGGACATGCCGGTTTCCTCACGATGTTTTCCTTCACCGTTTTGAGAGTAGTGGTGATGAAATAATTTACATAGAGAAAAGCGAATCGCGCCTGCTTGGGTACCACTGTGCCGTCAATGCACAAGCTATTAGCATTTTGATGAAAATAATTATTATTTCGTCAGTTTTAGATAGGTACAGACGCCAGCACATCAAGCTACCCGAAACTGTCCCGAAATTTTCCCAATCAACTTTGAACCTTATGCTTCAGCGATAAAGTTGAAAATCTATTAAATTTTACAGATTGTAGTAGCTTGATGTGCTGGCGTCTGTACCTATCTAAAACTGACGAAATAATAATTATTTTCATCAAAATGCTAATAGCTTGTGCATTGACGGCACAGTGGTACCCAAGCAGGCGCGATTCGCTTTTCTCTATGTAAATTATTTCATCACCACTACTCTCAAAACGGTGAAGGAAAACATCGTGAGGAAACCGGCGACCATAATTATTGATTAAGTTTAGTTGGTTTATTTATTTTGTTGACGAATGGCCGCATACGTTAAGGTTATCTATTTACTTTCAACTATAGGAACTGACATGGGCTCTCCCTATTATATGGCAATGATGGTACTTGAACAGAACTGGCGAAATGACGGTACCTTTAAGGACACCTCTGCCTAAAGGCCTCCTCTTTTATCTTCCAAACCTCTCTGTCTTGTGCGATCTCTGGCCATGTTGGCCCTGCGAATGATATTAGATCGTCACACCACCTTCGCCTTGGTCTACCTCGACGGCGATGTCCTGCCTCAGGCGTCCAGTGAGTGACGATCTTTGCCCATCTCTCCGAGTGCATTCGTGAGACGTGTCCGAACCACTCCCACTTCAGCCTGGCTGTTTTTTCTCCAACAGCCGCTACTTGAGTTATGGAGCGCAGCGTAGTGTTTCTAAGGCGCTATGTTATCTTATGTTATACTGCATGATTTTTTTTATCGTGTCGAAAATTATACAGAGTATTCTACCCATGAATATGAACAACTTTCACTATGGGACCAACTCTGAAATCACGAAAATAAAATCTGCTGTTTAATACAAAAGTTCAATACCTACTTGACCAAAATGTATGAAAAACAGCAGATTTTTTTTCGTGATTTCAGAGTTGGTCCCATAGTGAAAGTTGTTCATATTCATGGGCAGAAAACCCTTTAAAAATTTCGACACGGTAAAAAAAATCATCCAGTATGTTATTAATAAGAGAAGAATACCACGTTCATAAGCCCAACCAAACAAATAAAAATCTCAAAATGGCGGAACATGTATTCCACAGACCAAAATAATAATTAAAATAGTGAGCGCTTCCCGCCGCCTTCTGCACAGACATGTTCTTATAAATTGTAAAACTTCAAAGACATCTTTTAGTTTCGCAGTCAAGCGAGGCAGTTGAAGGTTTGATAAGGGTGTGAAGAAGAGGATGTAGCGATTTTCTTATTCAATTAAATTTTCCTAGATTAGTTACTAGTATCGTGGCCACGTGGGTCAGGTAGGGAGTCGCTCCCAGTGGCGTGGATTGCATACAGGCATATAAGCAGTGCCTTCCTCGATATATAAGCCTGTCAATTACATTGTGTGTGCCCCATAATTAAGAAACTCACTAAATTATCATACCTAACAAAAAACAAAATCTTCACACAAACACGCGCGGCAGTAGGCAGTCGCCGGACGGCCTACTGGGCTCCCGTCCTATTCGCACATTGTCATTGGTCTTTACTCGTTCAAGTTAATACGACAAAATTAAAAATACGTACGTCTCACGCATAATACCATGACGTTTAACCTTCGCAATTTGCCTACTCAAATAACCACAATTTTGACCTTACTTTTTTCTGATTAGTGACCGCGTTTGCCTAGACTAGACCCGGCCTAGTGCCTACCTATTCTGAAAACCAATGCATGCCGCTGGCGTTCCATGTAAAATACTGGTATTCAGCTGTATCCGGTTAGACTGGAAGCCGACCCCAATATAGTTGGGAAAAGGCAGGCAGATGATGATGATGAATTAAATTTTCTTAGCAGTAAAACATATGGAAGATCTCAGTAAGTGTTATTTTTTTTTGTATGGGCATAACTCTGTATCTCGTGCAGGGAAAGTGTTATAGTAGTTTTATTTATTTAATAAAATATTAAAAACAACTTAATTAATTACCCCCTTATTCATAATCCTATTTTATCTCTATTTTAGCTAAAATAGGTTTGATAAGTTTTATGAATAAGGGGGTATGTCTTTTAATGACAAAAAGACTAAAGCTATTTATAACTGCCTACTCCTACTCTGACCCAACACCCCCCGGCACTCCCTCTACTACCCTTTGAGTGAAAAAAATGTAAAATACAGTGTGAAATTAAATTCATGGGCATCCCTTTAAGGGGTCATTGTACTCATCATTATGAACAACTTTTACTATGGGACTAAAACTAAAATCGCGAAAAAAAATCAGCTGTTCCTTGCATTTATGTTCACATAACTGGACAAAATGTAGGGAAAAGCTGATTTTTTTTCGCGATTTCAGGTTTGGTCCTATAGTAAAAGATGTTCATAATGATGATTACAATGACCCCTTAAAAGGATGCCCATGAATTCAATTTCAACCTGTATATGTGTTCTTCCCACACAGAAAGAACCATTGCCGAATCACTCATCTGTTTTTTTTGCGTGCTTGTGTAATTATATATTTGTTTTGTTTTACTCTTATAGGTATTCCAGCACGAGTTTCTGTGACAATAAAACATGTTTTCTTTCATTCTTATCGTTCGCTGGTCTTGGCAAAAGTGGCATTAAAACGATCATGTCAGCTAACCGCTACCGCGTGCACTTGGACCACAAAACCGTTTATACTGTGGTAGGTACTCAGGTTCGCACTCCAGCTCACACGCGCACGCATCAACATGCACTAAAGTTTTAGAGACTAAAGATTTTAGAGCGCGACGACTTAGTTTAGTACAGCTCTATTGTTATAATATAGTTATAAGAAATGGAAGAACCTTAATGAGTTTTAGTTTGAACACAGACTACTGCAATAAAAATAAACAAGAATCTGTACGCCATTTCTAGATGTAAGTACCGCTTTTTGGAGGATCCTCTCTAGAGCCTTTTTTGGGAAGAACCCTCTTCGTGTAGCACAGTTCGTTCCGCCAGTTACAACCGAGCGTTCGGCGCATCCTGGACAGTCATACCCACACCTTATTTGACTGGCCAAATCTTCCCTTGCGGTGGTAGAGCTAATACCCGCCTGGTTTGCGACCACCCTCCCACCGGAGTCCGGCGTCAAGCAGCCTGCTGTGTTTCGTCGATTCGTGGGAGTTCCAGTGCCTTAGGTATCTTCTGGGCACGCTCGTTCCATCATAGACCTCATCCATCGCTTTCCATCAGGCGTGATCGAGGTCAAGAGCGGGCCCATTCAGCAATAAAAAAAGCCTCTATCGTCTTGAACCCTGAACACCATTGCAGTCAGTTCCTGAAGCTGTATTAGTTATCATCATCCATAGCCCGCCTTCATCAACTACTGCTCATAAGCCTCTCTTTTCTTGTGCTAAGCCTTATCCAGGTTTTGCCCACGGTGGCAACAATGTCGTCTGCCCATATCGCTGCCGGACGACCGACATCTCGTCTTCCAGTCCAGTCAATCAGCTGTATCGGTATTTAAGTTTTTATTCTTACTTTTATTTGTGTCCCATTTTGAGGAAACACTTCGTTATCTTTCAAACCGCTCTGTTTAGTGGAACTTTGAATGTCAATCAATCAATCAACTCAGCCTATCGCAGTCCACTGCTGGACATAGGCCTCTCCCAGACCGCGCCACAGCACCCTGTCCTCCGCCTTCCACATCCAGTCTACCCCAGCCACCTTCTTTAGGTCGTCCGTCCATCTAGCTGGGGTACGTCCCACACTACGCTTGCCGGTACGCGGTCTCCACTCCAGGACTCGTCTGCTCCACCGGCCATCGGTCCTTCGACAGACATGGCCAGCCCACTGCCACTTCAGTTTACTTACTCTGCAAGCTATGTCAGTAATTCCGGTTGAATGTTTTTTGTAATAAAAATTCTGTCTTCATAAACATAAAAATTGTGCTAGAATATAAATAAAACTGGGTATAAAGCTACTTTTTTTCTTTCACTTGTTCAACACAGCACAATTATTTCACAGCAAAGAAATACTGCAAGAATAAAATAAAAATTCCAACAAATGGAACTGCAGCCAATATCGAAATAATGGCGTCCAGGGGCTAGACATAAATCGCACTGGATAGAAAACATCTGATACTTAAAGCTGCGTACACACATCTTGAGGAAACTGGCATGTTCTAAAACCAAAAATTCGAAGTCTTGTGGCATCCACCAACCCGCACTGGGCCCGCGGCGTGGTGGATTATGGCCCACTTCTTCTCACAGAGAGAAAGCCTTTGTCTCAGCAGTGATACGAATGCTGATTTTGCTGCAAACATCGCAAGGCATGCACTGCGATTGGTTTGTCACGTATGCCTCAGGCTTTATGGACTGGGTGGTCACTGTGAGCACCCCTCGCAGCATCGTTTTTGGTGGCGATGTAAAGAAAGAAAGAAAGAAAGGCATTTATTTAGCAAATACATTAAATGCACACAATATAATATACGTCTGTACATCCGATAAAAACAAATAAACTCACATGTATAACTTTGTAAAAACCTAAAAATATTTTTTCATTTATTTTTATTTTACACTAGCTGCGCCCCGCGGTTTCACCCGCATAAGTTTCGATCCATTGGGAATATCGGCATAAAAAGTAGCCTATATCTTAATGCAAGGTATCAGCTACCTCTATACAAAATTTTATCAAAATTGGTCCAGCCGTTTGAGCGTGAACTCACAAACTTTCGGCATTATAATATTAGCGTGATAAAAAGTGAAAAGTCTGATGTTAGACATTAGCAGGAAATAGTGATCATGATAATGTGATGTGGCGATTCATTAAACTGTAAAGCACAAATGGCTGCATGAAGACAGCGTGTGACATGTGCATCCATGCATGAGTAACGGTGGAGTTTCTTGCCCGTTCTTCTCCATACGAAAACTACCTTTTGGAATGGGCGACTAGAATCAATTCTATTTTAAGATAATTTTTGACGTTCAAAAGTGCCTTTTATGTGCCTATTTGAAATAAACACTTTGACTTTGACTTTGACATCAAATGGTAAACCACACAGGTGACGCGAGCCTCAAACTGAAGACATAAAAAAAAATTGCATTTGCGTCGCATGCCCCACAGTGTATGTATGCACCATAAACATGTCATAACAACTTCAGTAGAGGTATTCTGTAAAAAAGGTGAAACCTTAAATGAAATGTGCTGTCAATAGTGTTAATCCCGTAGTTAAAAACTTTCAAAATCTAGTCACGATCTCATCACAACGACAACCAATGTCAAAAATTTGTCAAAAATGTTGGTAAATTAGAGGTATTTTTGACAGATTGAGACTGAGATCAGACTGTGAACGTTCATAAAATTACGAGAATAGCCCCTCAGATTGTGAACGTTCTCAAAATTACGAGAATTGCCCCTCAGTTGGAATGACAGCTCACAGTAAGATATTTACAGAAAATACTGGCTGAATGGAGAATGTCACAATGACATGCAAGGTAGGTACTTTTGTGAAAGTTCCAAGCACGTGTATTTGCAGTGAATTGGCACTCAATGGCATGCGTGGCAAACTATTAGCTGCACACGCCTGGCTGTGTCCGTACGCGGCTTTAGATATTTTCTTTATCTTTTTATCAACCCGGATACTAGATATTTCAATATTATCTTCAAGAGTCATAAATTAAGCGAAATCCTCCTTACTGCAAATACTGTTGCATTAAATCAAAATATGCACTTGGACATTATCCAAATTGCCCGGCTATTTCGGAGTTTGTATTCTGTGATTGTAATAGCTCTGCAAGTGTTTGTGGTTGTTGAAAATTTTATTGAATTTATTGCTTTGACCTATTAGTGTTGGAGGTGGGGATTTCGTGGATTAGCGGCGAAAGTAATTATTTTGTGACGTGGAATTTATGTGTTAATGTTTTTTTTGTTAAGTGAGGTTATTTTCATACAGGATGCTTTTTTTATAATATCAGAAATATATTTATGAGCAATGGAATTTCCTGTCTTGAAAGATAATTTTGAAAAGTTGATGAAAATCGAGTAAAATCAAAATTTTTGCGCTCAGGTAGGTAATTCAATTCATCATAAAAAGCCTATATTATTCCCACTGCTGGGACACAGGCCTTCGCTCTTCGAGAAGGAGTGGGCTATTATCTACCACGCAGCCCAGTGCGTGTTGGTAGATGTCACATATCTCCGAATCTTTGGTTCTAGGACATGCCGGTTCCCTCACGATGTTCATCATTTTGAGAGCAGTGGTGATGAAATAATTTACACAAAGTAAAGCGCCTGTCTGTGTTCAAACCCACGCCCTACAACTTGTAAGTCGAGGCCGTTACCACTGATTCACCACAGCTTAAATTCAATCACCTGAAGTTAATTACTCATGCCGGGGCAACACCAACGGAAAAAAACCGATAATTATCGCGATAAGTTGTGGCTGCACGTACGATTAACGCCCGTCATCGCGATAATTACTAGCGCTTCCCGTTGGTGTGGCCCCGGCATTACTGTGTACGATATCATCCATACTAATATTATCAATTCGATATTATTATAAATTCGAAAGTCTGTCTGTCTGTCTGTCTATCTGTCTGTCTGTCTGTCTGTATGTCACCTTTTCACGCCTAAACCACTGAACCGATTTAGATGAAATTTGGCATAGAGATAGTTTGAGTCCCGGGAAAGGACATAGGATAGTTTTTATCCTGATATTCCCACGGGATCGAAACTTATGCGGAGGAAACCGCGGGGCGCAGCTAGTACAAAATAAATGGTCTTAAAAAAAGTACGACCACAGAAGTTATATGTAAACATTTCCGCAGAAAATATCGTTGAGTAATTTCCATACAACAATATTTTAATACCAAACACACGCACGTCATTCATCCTTATCAGAGTTTAACACCTGCAGCCTCCGCCATCTCTCATATGCGATGTTTTTCTTCAATCCCAGGTTTGCATGGTATATTGGGAAAAAACCGGCTAAGTGCGAATCGGACTCACGTATGTAGGGTTCCGTAACTAGACACAATCATGTCTGTGGCATTACTGAATTACCGCTCTTTTTATTATTTCGTTGTTTTAATAGAAATAATTTTACGATGGTTGACGCTAGTGATTAATAAAAGAAAGAAAGGAAAGAAGAATTTGTTAATTGCCATCTTGAGTGAAAAGCGACCATTTAGCAATAGACAACACAGCGTGATCTCGCAAAATTGTCAGCAAGAAACTTGGCAGCTAAACAAAAATAACAAGCAGCGCCATCTATGCGGAACTAATTTTTTGACAGTTATTTGGTTTGCACACACACACACATGCATAATTTCAACATTAATGATGTAAGTAATATTTTGTAACAATTTTATAATTTAATAAAAGAGTGTCCGTGGAGTTTCTTACTCATTCTTCTCCATAGGTTCCTATTAGGTGGAGGTACCTACTACGCTTTGCAATGGGCAACTAGCTTCATATTTCTGACTGACCGACTCCTAGACAATTCAAAAGTTGGTTTATTTGAAATAAATGCTTTGAGTTTGAGTTTCGTAATCAAATCATTTATTCGTTTGCAAACATTACTTATTATGCTATATTGAGATAGGAGCCTTTTTTCGCCTCGCATAGGTAATTTGTGTTCCACGCGTGCCTCAAAGAGATGTTAGCAAAAAGGAAGGGGCCTGCCAGGGCCGAAGCCTGCCGGGGGTGCGGGATTGTCCGAAAACGTTACCGCTATCCCGGAACGAAAAGGGCTAAGGAAGGAACATGGATGGGTTTTAGTCAGTAAGAGTCTGACACTCCCTTCCGCTCCACCCAGAGCGGGAGGGGTCATTTGATGATTTCCCATCCATAAAAAAAAAAGTTTTTTTTGTTTTTAATCTAATTTTGTTACTTTTAAATGCTCCTTTTTCTGTTTGTATTTCCTGTGCTTGTCCAAAATACAATATTTTTCTCTCTTTGTTTAATTAGTACAATCAGTTATAGCAATTTTACAATTACTTTATATTTTATTTACTTTGCTCAAATAAATAAAATATAAAATAATTATAAAATTATATCGATTCGTATTCTAAAAAATCTCAAACATTTATGCAAAAGTAGGTCAGCTAATTGCTATCTGACTGTACATAGATGTTTTCTTGGCACCACTTAGATACGGAACCTTAAAAACGTAGCGAAACCACGCGAGTGAGCAAGCTAAAATAAAAACAACGCAGGCGAGGCTTGCAATATTAAATTTTATAGTTTCCGATGCAAGCCGCGGGCTGTATGGTTTCTTTCCAGAAATTTTCTTAATATAATATTGCTTTATTTTATGCTGTGTTCTGGTCTGGATTTCTTTTGTGTATTGTTACGGGTTACCTTTATTCTGCTACGGGTCTCTTCATTTCTAATTCGATCGCGTAGGGCAACTCCGAGCAAAATTTTAGCCTTGCTGAACCCCATTGGCTGATACTTTTTAGTATCTCTCACTTCACGACACCTAAATGAATAACTACGCGTTATTGGATTTTCAACTTTCGGCGCCAAGCCGAGGGTTTAAAATCCGTTCAGCGTATATTTAGGTATCGCCTATCGTTAATAAAAACGGACATAATTCGCTCTTTTTTTTTAAGTGCTTTTAGAGAAAAACGTTGACACATTACGTACCTATTTCAAGATTTGAAAATACCTACCATCCCTTTTCAGACCTTGGGGACCCTTACCCAATATATTTTAAGTATATCAGGATTCTATTTTACTATCAAATACTTTCAGCTTTTTAGGCTTTTGCACAAAGACCCTGAAACGGGCGATAAAACGCACATTATATATGAGAAAGATAAAACTGTCTTTCCCATCCCTAGTTCCAAAGATATCTCCGTTTTCTTTTACAAAAAGATTATCAAAAACACAATCACGGCTTAAGTTATGCCGTATTATTTGTTAAAAGGCGAGACACCGTTTAAAAGAAAACTGAAAATACAAAACCTTTTCTTTTTCGATTTAAGGTCGCATTCATAAATACCGCCTGGAATTTTTATAGTAGTAGCTGTGAACGTGACTGCCTACGCTAGATTTATTGTAACTGAATTATAGTGGCCATAACTCTATGTCCTTTCAAGGTATTCAGTTGTCGTCTATACTTATAATAAATCTGTAGAGAGGTCAATTCTGTACATGAAATATATTTTCAAAATAACTATCAGGGGGTGATTAGTGATCGATACTGATGCCAAAAATGCAATCAGTAAAATTTTTGTCTGTCTGTCTGTCTGTATGTTCCTTATAGAAACAAAAACTACTGGACGGATTTTAACGAAACTTGGTACAATTATTCTTCATACTCCTGGGCAGGTTATAGTATACTTTTCATCACGCTACAATCAATAGGAGCAGAGTAGTGAAGGGAAATGTTGGGAAAACGGGAGAAGTTACTCCATTTTTTAAGCTTCCGTCGCGTGTGCAGCCTTAATGGTTAAAGTTACATAGAAATCATGTATGACGGAAATATTCTACATAAAATTGTCTAAAAAATATCCTTCAACAGCATATGTCTATCTTTTATGGTTGACTCACAATAACACGTGTAACTCCTGATAGCTTAGCAGTTCGGAGCATTCTGATTATATTTGTTTACTCTTACGTTTATAATACTCTCAGTCATCCCTAATTTAAAAAAGTTAACATTATTACCTATTCAATAAAAAAAGAATCATAGAAATCGGTATAGAAACACCAAACTTATACTTGAAATAAGTCATCGCGCCGTCGCACGTCTGGATCATGCTATAAGGATTATTTTTGTGTAACGGTTGCCGCGCTCGACACGGGTCGCGGCGGCGCGGCGGTAGGGTAAAGGCGGGAGGTCCGAGAGCGAGCTTCATTGTCACAGTGACGTATGTGGACGAGGTGTAGATTTGTATTCGAGAGTCCCCGGGTTCGATTCCCAAGGTTAGAGCGAGCTTCATTCAATATTTGTCTGTTGATGCGTTCAGAGCGTTCGACCTTATTGACAGACAATAATTGATATTGAGAAACCGTGCTTATCAGCGCGACTTTTAGTCTTTAAATAGTTTATTTGAATTTCTTTTGTTGTTATTTTGTAAAATAGGTATGAGTTGTTTTGGTAGTGTTTAAATATTCGTTCAAATTAAAAATTATTAAGCGTAGGTACTTTTATTAATTAAAGTAGTTATAAGTATTTATTTTTAAGTGAAGTAGGTATAGGTAGATAGTATTGCACAGGCGTTTCAGCTTTATTTTCATTTCTTTTTTGTTGTGTAGACAAGGAATAAGGAAGGATTTTTTGAAATTCAACCCCTAAGGGAGTTAAATAGGGGATGAAAGTTTGTATGGAAGTCCGTCAGTTTTAGAGTTAGGATCATCAAATTTTGTGTTTAGGCTGACGACTAAAAATTAATTTATACGTGTCTCAGCGTTTTTGATAATTCTACCCCCAAAGGGTTAAAAGGGGGGATGAAGTTGTGTATGAAAGTCCGTCAGTTTAAAAGTTAGGATCTTTAAATTTTGTATTTAGGCTAACGATTGAAAATTAATTTATACGTGTCTCAGCGTTTTTGATAATTTCTCCCCCAAAAGGGGGATGAACGACCTGACTGAAATATCAACGCACAGTCTAAATCGCTGGTCCTTCCTAGGGACATGAATTTTGGAGGGTGTGTTCTTTGTGAAGAGTAGGTATCGAATAAGAAGGGGTTTTTGGAAATTAAACCTTTAAGGGGGTGAAAAGGGGGGATTTTGTTGGTATGAAAAATCTTTTTTCTTGAGTTAATAACCTTGAAACTTGGCACGAATACTTATCTAAGTAAATTACGAAGTTTGGAATTTTTCGTTTTTCTAAAATACCCCCTAAAGAGGTATTGGGGGGTGTCAAAATTTGTATGGAAGAATTTTAACGCCCTGTCCGATTAACTTGAAACTCAGTATTTATACTAAGGACTAAAAATAAATAATAACATGTATCAGGGTTTTTCGAAAATCTACCCCTAACTGTGTGAAAAGAGGTAGTTAATTTGAAAGGGGAGGATTTTACTGCGTGGCTTGATTAGCTCAAAAATTGGTATAAATAAACTGAGTCAAGTTATAAAATTCCACCCCTGTGGGGGTGAAAAGCGGGGATACAGTTTATTTGAAAAATCTGATTCCTTTGTTCTATAAACTTAAAAATTGGCCCGAATACTTATTTATCTAAATTAATTATAAAGATCATACCAACATACATTTTCGAAACTTTTAGAGGAAAGTACGAATTTCACGCGGACGAAGTCGCGGGCAGAAGCTAGTCTCTAATATACACCGTGTTCCGGACGATATACATAAACTTCGACCAGAATTTCAGACCATGGAAATAAGCTTTTTTCATTATGGACACATTGACGAATTTTTATTTTTTGTTAATTTTCATACCTTGACGTAAATCGCCCGACATGCATGCTTCTTTATCCGAATTGGCAACGATGAAGTATTTTCATTTATAAGATTTGGCGGGCTGCAACTTGTCAAAACTGAGTAAAGACCCTTTCTTACTGCATAGCTCAATTAAATTTCAATAAATGAAATTACAATATCTTTGTAACGAAGCCTTTTCAAGTACTACTTCCTTTGTTAGATTTAATTTGTAAAAGCTATAGAAGCGTTTGACAAAGCTTATGAATATCGTGAAGAACGCGGTGTATATTATTATGTATATTTTATATAATTTTAACAATTTATTATAGCATTATCTAATACGTAACCCGAGAAACACAGTCAGTGGGCAGCCATAGTGAATTTAGTGTATTTATCTACCGCCCGGCCGTATGCAATTATTTCGAAGACATTGCCGAGACAAAATACTGCTTACATTAGTGTACTGTGGTTTAAGTTTATATGTAATAATATAATATATTTTTTATTTCGGACTACTTACAATCCATATAGTATTAGTAACAATGACATAAAAACTATGACTATAAACTATGATTATAGACTTATAAGCTAAGAATGACATGGCCCCAAACACATTGACACGTGCCTCCGTACCCAGGGCCTTATTAAGGGACTGTCCACTTTGTTTAATCATGTTTTCAGGATGATGTATAGCCGACTTAGTAATTCTACCACTTTTGGCAACGTTCCTTGATAAAAACTTGTTTCATCTCTTTATCTAACGTTGTAAATCACTTATGGTGGGTACACATATCATGTGAAAGTAAGTATAACATACACACACACACAGCACAGATAGTTCAGCGTTGGAGATCTCATTATTGGGTTCAATTTTTCCTTTACTATTTGCGGTTCATCATAATCAGCCTATAATGTTCCCAATGCTGGGACACAGGCCTCCTCTCTTCGATAGGGAGTGGGATCTGACACACGGGCCCAGTGCAGGTTGGTAGATGTCACATGTCTACAAATTTTTGGTTCTAGGACATGTTGAAAGAAAAGATCATGACGAAAATGGCATGCCATTTTCGTCATGATCTTTTCTTTCAACATTCTGAGAGCAGTGGTGATGAAATTATTTACACAAAATAAAGCGCTTGCCTGGGTTCGAACGCACGACCTTCATCTCGTAAGTTGGAGCCGATCTATGGGCCACCACTGCTCTCTATTTTCGGTTACTTCATATTTATTTGACCCCCCAAATTAAAACTTTAACACATAGGGAGAACTAGTATAGCATAGTTCGGCAACTGTTCTAGTGGATATGTATTCAGAAACCATTTGTAACGATGCAAAAAAAAAAATGCAATATTCAACAAAAACTATCGAAATAAACTTTTAGTTGTTTCACCTCTAAAAGTTCACTGTACACGGTCTAAATGTACAGTCGAACTAGCATTTGTTATAGAGGCAGCTAACTTGTTTGTTGTGTGTACATTACGATACTTGTGACTTAAGTAGTCCATTATTGCACGCCGTGCATTAATACTACAGATGTCACACTTATCGTATACTATTTTATAGCATGACCTAAACGCGTGAGTAAAAATGGACTATTTATGGTGATATATTGAAAAAAAGTGGTTTTTCTATTTCGTGTAACTTGTTAGGTATGTGGAATAGAGATTTAACATTTTGGCATGATGTTTTTTTGACTCTTTGGTCTAGTATTAGTAGTACAATGAATTTTTCTCGATACAAAAAAATTGCAAAGTTATATATCTATTTTTTACTTTTTTCGACATCACGGCGTAACGCTTAAGAGTTATTCATTGGAATTTACTTTAAAACAGAGAATTATCATATCAAAGTTTACTCAAAGTAATTTTAAATTCAATTCATTTATTTTGTTAAAAAAAGGAGGAAATTCGTTTTGGCACATACGTCATCTAATTCCGAGCACACGCACATTATTGCCA
Organism: Amphipoea lucens; assembly: GCA_947508005.1. Taxonomy (NCBI): domain Eukaryota; kingdom Metazoa; phylum Arthropoda; class Insecta; order Lepidoptera; family Noctuidae; genus Amphipoea; species Amphipoea lucens. Next base: position 15,940,604 of record OX382375.1, read on the forward strand.
TCTCTTCTTTTGCGTTTCAAAAGTAATTGCATCACTTTCGCTCGCTTAGTAGATCAGTCGCCCGGTTTTATTTTCGAGGTAGCGCCGCAAGTCACAGATAATCATGACTTAAGTGCGAGTTTAGGTCACACAGTGCTATAACAGTTATTATGTACAAAATAAACATAATGATTGGCTGTGTAGTGCAACAGTGTGTAGTGTAGCAGTAGCAACTGCTCAGCATGAGCATCCTGCGTTTGATTCCCAGGTTGAGCAAAATGGAATGGGTTTTTATATTAAGAATTTCTCAGTAGCAGTCCAGAGTCTGGATTTGTGCCCGGTTGATGGCAATAGGCTTGCCCCCTTTTAAATGGGACTTTAACATAAATTACGAAATATGGGTGTACTTTACGTACACCTCTACCTAACCCTCCGGGAGTACAAGCGTGAGGTATTATTATTATTAGCCTGTGACGTCCCACTGCAGGGTAAAGGCCTCCCTACTCTCTTTCCACCTCTCTCTGTTCAAAGCTGCTAAGGACCATTTCTTGTTGAAGAAGTCCAGCTCATCCCGCCATCTCCGTCTGGGCCTGCCACGATGTCGTTTGCCATTAAGAGGGGCCCATTGGGTCGTAAGTTTGACCCACTGTTCGTCTGACATGCGGCAGATGTGTCCAGCATAGTTCCATTTTAGCGTGGTGTAGTAAATACATTTTCATACATTCATACATTTCAATTCATAGGTACATTTCATACATTTTCTCCCTGTATACCAAATAGCTTGTTCAACTGTACCTACATTTATCCGCAATGGAATATAGCTTAAAATTGCCCGCAGTAAAGCATTTATCGCATGTAGTTAAATAAAACATAGTTCTATGCATACAAATATGAACAATTTATATTCGATGGCAGTCAAAACCCAAAGGTTATTATAGACTAGAGCATTTACTTGTAACAGCACATCGACCATTCGCCGTTTAAAGCCGTGTACGCACGAACGAACAAAAAATGGCGAACACGAACCCATCTATAGACCAACCGCGGCAAGCGTAACTTAAACTGATCGATAGACCTGTGCGGCTGTTATTACTTAGTCAAAAGTCCCCTATTACTAAACTGAAATTAAAATATTTGTACAATGTTTATAATCACTTTTTAAGGCGCAGATATACGGCTTCTAATGATTTTAAATTCAACATCACGTCTAATCGACCGGACTGATTTCTTTGAAAAAAATAAATGTTATACTAGACCATTTGCTTCGTAATTTGATATGTGAATATTTGCAATTATATTTTTTTAACATAGTGTAATTAATTTGTAAAGTAATGTCTACCGCGGACATAAAAACGATAATCGCGCAAACACTATCGGGTGTATTTTCATAAAACTTTCACCATCTAAAAGACAATTTAATTCCCCGAATTTTAGTATACGGTTTTTATTTGTTTGGTGTTTGAGAGTTTTTGTAAATAGATAATTGCTTCACATTTGCAATAAATTACCACGGTTGTGTCATCGCGCTTCTCTTTCTTTTCTATGCAGTCCGACAGTGACCGCGCTTTAGGTCGTGTAGTCGCCTTAAGACGCTGAAAGCCGCTGTTGAGCTCCGATGTTTCGGTATTTTTAGCCACGCCCACAATTTCTCCGATATCCTAGCGCCATTCTTAAAGGGCGGTGATACAGCGAACTACCAAGTAAGGAACAGTGTGACGCGGTCAATAATAATTAACAACGAACCAATAGATGGCGCTCTTGTATATTTATTGTTCTGTGTGAAGAGCTAGAAACAAATAAGACAAGGCGATTATAAAAAACCAATGTATATCTTTGTTTTATTTTTAATTATTTTAAGACACTTTATTTACACTGAATTGAAAAACAATATAAATGTATGGAAAATAAAATCTCAAACTATATTAACAAATCATTATTGTAATAATTAGACTGTATATTTTTTTATTTGCTTTTTTAACCGACTTCAAAAAAAGGTGGAGGTTCTCAGTTCGTCGGTTTTTTTTTTAATGTATCATGTTCCCCGATTACTCAAAGACGGCTGGACCGATTTCAAAAATTATTTTTTTGTTTGAAAGGGTATACTTTCCAGGTGGTCCCATCGTCATCAGGTCAGGATCTGATGATGGGGTTCTGCAGAAATCGAAGGAACTCTTCAAATATTATAGGCACACCTATAGCGACTTGGGTATTTTATATAGTAACTCGTGCATTTGCTCTCGGAAAGCACCATTTGGTAAAGTGGAACTAATATGATGAAGACCACAGATGGCTATTGGAACTACTCAATAAAAGTATTTCACGGGTTGCGATTCGATTACTTTAATATGGTTGCTAAGCAATTTATGCTCGTCACAATGCAAATGGTGAAATGGAACTGATGGTGGAATACCAGGAGAACTCCTCAAAAATTAACGTCCCTGCATCGGGAAAAGTAATATTTTGTATAAGGCGATGAGCAAGTTGACATTAGGCTATTGTAACTTAGATACATTATAAACAGACCCACTACTATTATTCCCGATAAATTTAGACTGGATGTACATAGGTTTTTTTACTGAGGTATCTGGAACATGTGGGTTGATCGATTGGTGCCTGAAGGACTATTTTATGCACTTTAATGTTGTCTCTTATAAGCAGTTCCGTGTGAATCTCGGGTCTACTATTTCAGGAAGTAGGTGTTTTAAGTAAAATGATTTTAATTTTTGTTTCATTTTCTGTTCCCAAAATAGGTCATCTTTTTCTATTAATTTTATCTTTAATTTAACTTTTTCTCCAGCCGGACCATACTGCAAACAAGCATTTCTTACGTCTTGTAATATGGAGCTGGCCCTGAACTTGATTATACGAGTTGTGATTTGTGTTTTTTTAGGCACCCTTCTTTATCTTTTACCCAAAAATTTACTTTTTTTTTGTTGATAGCCTCATTCAAGCCCAACTTGTATGCATTGATTTGGTATTTAATTTCAATTATGGCATCTTCGCCACAAATACCATCAAGTAATTAAAAAAAAAACTAAAAAACCCGACTACGGTAAAAAAAACTTAAGTTAAAAAAAACTGAAAAGCTATAAACAAGCCTATTTTTAATTAAATAAAAGTTGGAAGCAGGTGGGACCCATTTGAGTTTGAAAATATAAAAATGGTATGGGTCCCGCCTGCTTCCAAATTTTATTTAATTTAAAATGGGTTTGTGTATAGCATTTCAGTTTTTTTTTTACCGCAGTCGGGTTTAGTTACTTTTTTTTTATTTCCAGATTTTTAGTTTACAAATGTGAAAGAAGTTTATTTTTTTATTTCGTTTTTTACGTTTTGTTACTTCGAATTACTTTTAACCATATAAGTTGTATATATTTTTGAAATCACCTTTTAAAACCCTTTATTTTTATATCCCACTCGATGGTATTAGAAGAAGAAAAATTTCGAACTCCACAATATGGCACCCCAAATCCGCCATTTTACTTTGTTTTTTATTTTCATGTAGTCAGTGACACTCGTGCCACAAAGACAAATCTAAAGACAGATAATTTATCCAAATCCGTTCATTCGTATAAGAGTTACGAGGTAACAAAGAAACGGACATACATACATACATACAGGTCAAACACATAACCCTCCTTCGCCACAGTCGGGTAAAAACTAAAAATTATTTTTATTTAATACTATTCAACAACGATACCCCATATTGACATAGTTTGTTGACTTTCATTTTTATCATTTTCACAATATGGCGTCCAGTAGTCGCATTATATATTGAATGTTTACTAACGTCATGTCTTTATTGACACTCGCCGGATTAAGAGGAATCGATTGACTTGTGAATCATAAAAATCGGCCCAGGCGTTTGGTCTGTATAGTGCTTCAAAGGAACATACATACATAGGCTGATAAACACATTACCACTCCTTTGCGTCGCGCAGTCGGGTAAAAAATAAAACATTCAAACTTGCATTAACTTTCTTCAGCACTAAACTTACCAATTACGTCTTTAAAAAAATACCAAATCTCACACGATGATTTATATAGAGTGGGCAAGAAACAATGGACAAAGCTACGAATATTTTCCTATAAGTCCAGTTCTATGATAGTCATAGGTCTATGTAAATTCGATAGTGTTTATCACTGGACTTATTTGTGACTTTCTTTCTATGATCTAAGTAATAAAATTGTTATCTATATTTAGTTAGTATGCGCGTATTACAAGCTTACTGGTGAAAAACAATTTTCGAAGCTTCACCTACTTCTGAATTGTTCGCCAAACGTTTATTTTTACTGTAAATATTTTTTTTTTGTAGTCAATTATTAGTTTCCAGTAAAGAAAATTAATGATTATTCTAAAAATATGCAAAATAAGTTAAAAAAGAAAACAATGAAAATTTGCTAAAATTAATTTAAAAAAAAAAAAAAAAATTTCCTAATAGAATCAACTTGGTTTCGAACTCAAAACTCGCTATTCAGAATCTATGCGAAAAACGAAGCTTCGCCTGCTTCTGAACTTTCCGCCAAACATCTTTTTTTTGTAAAGAAAATTAATAATTATTCTAAAAATATACAAAATAAATGAATAAAAAACAATGAAAATTTCCAAAAACTAAATAAATAAAGAAAAAATATAGTTATATAAATTAAAAGAATAAAAATCAACTCGGTTTCGAACTCGAATCTTGTTATTTCAGATATTACGTAAATACCACTAGACCAATCGAGCATTATTATCACAGCTGAATTTACGCTACGCATTGTACAAAATAGCCTGTAAGTACTTTTATTTATAATTTCATTTCTGTTCGTTCGTGTACCTGTTTTGTCAATATTACAATATAAAAAATACTTTACTACTTCCATTAGATGTTTTTTAGTGATGCAACGAATACTACTTTTACGAATACGAATACGAATACGAATATCAAACCTACTATTCGGCGAATACGAATACGAATACGAATATCTCGCCATGGTAATCAAAGACTTATTTATTTGAATAATGTTTACTCTTCTAATAATTAAAATTTACAACAGGCAAATTTTTATTTAAAAAACATAAAATTTGTAGATTTTCTGGTTTTAGGCGATTTCTTTTTTCAGTCTGGATGTTCCCAGCCGTTGAAAAAGTCTTTCCGAGGCGACTGTACATGGCTTCGTCGCGTCGTCGTTGCGGTTAAGGGCCTCTGCACACGTCATATTTTTACGCGCGTTCTTCAAATCTGCAGTAAATAGAGTTGCGTACAAAAATATTAGTTTTTAAATATTCGTATTAGTATTCGCCGAATACGAATATTCGGTAAATGTCTTCTATTCGGCGAATACGAATATTCGTTGCATCACTAATGTTTTTGTTTGTTAGTATAGAATAATAATACATTTTTGCTGGCCTCCGACATTTTTGTTTGTTTCCCATTTTGCACAGCAAATATTTTCATAATTTAGAACTATATTTACTAATGTCTTTACGTGTTAATATTTTTACAACTTATTGTAGTTTTAGGGAAAAAATAAAATATGTACATATAAGTATGTTTGATGTTGTCAATCAACAAAAAATAAAATGAACGGATAGCGGTTAGCGGGGCAAAGCGACATACGTCCGTCTAGCAGCGCGCCTAAGCGATCACTGTCGGATTGCATACATAAGAAAGAGAAGCGCGATGACGCGACACTCGTAAGTTGTTACAAACCATAAAATAATTAATTTCTTAAAAATAAGTTGAGTAGTCAAAAATAAAAAAACAACCAAATTTTGTATTTAAATATGATACGTTATTGTTATAAATTTTACCAACGTACGTTGATCAGTAATACAGATATTTTTGTTGGAAGGTTATTTTAAGAGGTTAGTTTACATTTTTTTTGTATCGAGAAAACTTTTCAAAAACGTGTTTTGAATACAACAGGGTTCTCAGAAATATGTTCAAGATTAACATATATTTTTTCCGCCGTGTCAAACTGTATAGATTTGGCTAAAAAATTGTTCGAAACAAGCCTATTTGGCTCTTGTCAGCGTCTTAATCGGTCAAGCGGCGCGGTTCGCCGATCGGCGACGAAACAATAGAAAATCAGTTGTGTCTCATTAGCGGAGCTTGACAGATTAATCTAATCAGTACCTATTTTAATATCTACCGAGCTACATCTAACAAGAAAACACAAGTTTGACATCCTAATTAATAGCCGAGCTACAATTTGTCAGATATTTAGCTGAACCTCGTCCTGAGCGGCCGCTCGACATTAAACATGACGTTTACAATTTATTAGCTAACCGCAGTTTAACGTTATTTACGACTAACTTATAGTTCAGTGTTTCAGTTAACTTTGTGGGAAATCTGCCCAAATGTCATATGCTGCTTGTAAATCTAAATAGATCGAGATTTATGTTCAAGACGTTCAGTGCACGTGAAGCAACTTTTATGTTTGACGAGTAACAGTATATTAAGTACAGACATATAATTATGCTTCCGCGTATTCACCTTAGGGTGTATTTTTTTTTTTGTAGCTCACCGTCCGATCAGGACCAGGCCCGTGCTAAACGGCGCGTATGTGTTCCACGCGCGCCTCAAAGAGATGTCAACACAAGGGAAGGGGCCCGTTAGGGCCGAAGCCTTCCGGAGTAGCGGGATTGTCCGAAAGGGTTACCGCTACCCCGGAACATAAAGGGCTAAGGAAGGAACACGGGTGGGTTTTAGTCAGTAATAGTCTGACACTCTCTTCCTCTCCACATCCAAAGCGGGAGTAGTCATTTGAAGATTTCCCACACTCAAAAAAAAAAAAGACGGGATGCACTCCGGGAGTGCTGGTAGAAGTGAAAACTTGAATATTAACGTTGAAATAAATCAACTATTAAATGAATTAATATAACTAATTTTTTTTCGATATTTCTTCGTCACTTTTTTCATTAATAGATGCACTTTGTTAAGGGGTTAGAAGATTTTTGTATGGAGGGTGGCCCTAAGGTCGGCCGCCATTTTTATTTTTTTTCACAATCGCGGTGCACAACAAAAGTTATATATTTAGATAGAGGACACTTATACAAACAAAACATGTTATATAACATAATATCCTAAAGCGTCAGGTTTCGGAGTTATTCACCGAAATATAAGTCGAAAACAACAAGGATTTTCTTGTTTTTTTTCCCTCCAGGTAAGCATATTGAACTATTGAGGTAATAGAAACGTTATGAAACCTTTATGGAGAAGAAACAAATGAAGAATAGACATTTTTTAAATAAATAATTAAACACGGCAATTTATAATTCGTTTTTTAATCCCAGAGACTAATCTGACATGTAAGTCTTTTGTGTTTTCGTATAGAAGTTTAACATTACACTTGTCAGATTAGTTTCTGGGATTAAAAAACGAACTATAAATTGCCGTATTTAATTATTTATTTTAAAAAATGTCTATTCTTCATTTGTTTCTTCTCCATAAAGGTTTCATAACGTTTCTAATGCCTCAATAGTTCAATATGCTTACCAGGAGGGAAAAAAACAAACAAAATCCTTGTTGTGTTCGACTTATATTTCGGTGAATAACTCCGAAACCTGACGCTTTAGGATATTATGTGACATAACATTTTTTGTTTGTATAAGTGTCCTCTATCTAAATATATAACATTTGTTGTGCACCGCGATTCTGAAAAAAAATCAAAATGGCGGCTGATTTTAGGGCCAAAACCTTCAAACCCCTTTCCATATTTTAAACACTTTATATTTTTACGAATACACAGCTGTGTGGCCACTACACAGACGGTCGAGCCATCAGCTGTCTCTGTCTGTCTGTCTGTCCATCCATCCTTCCATCCGTCCATCCGTCCGTCCGTCCGTCCGTACGTCCGTCCGTCCGTCCGTCCGTCCGTCCGTCCATCCATCCATCCATCCATCCATCCATCTATCCATCCATCCATCCATAGAAAGAGAGGGGATACTTCCTCACCTACGCCGCGCCGGCTGTCTACTCTCCATCCGTCTTACGAATTCCGTCTTACGAATCTGTCGGTCACGTGTCCTGACGCGAGTTGAACATTTTTTACCCATTACAAAAAGTGTACAACGCCGCTAAAGAAGTTTTCACTTAAAAAAAAATTACATACGCTTGACATCACCAACTTAACTACTACAATATATTCAGTGGGAATACATTGTGAGGGAACTTAATAGCTTGAAATTACCAATTACCTAATTCATTACCCGTCACTGTACTGCCTCCTGCCTCGTATCAAATCATAAAACGGGGTTCTAGAGTCTAGACAGTTATTCCTGAAACCTGAATATCAGTAGAAGCCGTGGCGTACTTATACCGTTTGGGGCCCGTGGCAAATTCAAGGGATGGGGTCCTCCCTCAATGTAAAGAAGCTCAACCAACGTTATAGTTTTTGAAGTGAAAACTTCTTTAGCGGCGTTGCACACTTTTTGTATGGGGAAAAAATGTTAAACTCGCGTCAGGACACGTGACCGTCAGGAGAGATTCCCCCCCCCCCCCCCCTCTTTCTACGGCGGCGGCGCCAACCGAAGTGAACCAAGTGAGACACGATAATGGACGGACGGACGGACGGTGTCGGTGACGGTGACGGTGTCGGTGACGGTGACGGTGACGGTGACGTGACGGTGACGGTGACGGTGACGGTGACGGTGTTGGTGACGGTGACGGTGACGGTGACGGTGACGGTGTCGGTGACGGTGACGGTGACGGTGACAGTGACGGTGACGTTGACGGTGACGGTGACGGTGACGGTGACGGTGATGGTGACGACGACGGTGACGGTGACGGTGACGGTGACGGTGACGGTGACGGTGACGGTGACGGTGACGGTGACGGTGACGGTGACGGTGACGGTGACGGTGACGGTGACGGTGACGGTGACGGTGACGGTGACGGTGACGGTGACGGTGACGGTGACGGTGACGGTGACGGTGACGGTGACGGTGACGGTGACGGTGACGGTGACGGTGACGGTGACGGTGACGGTGACGGTGACGGTGACGGTGACGGTGACGGTGGACGTGGATGGATGGATGGACAGCTGATGGCTCGACCGTCTGTGTAGTAGCCACACTGCTGTGTATTCGTAAAATTCGCGTATATAAAGTGTTTAAAATATGGAAATTGAACAAAGTGCATCGATTAATGAAAAAAGTGACGCAGAAATAGTGAAAAAAAAATAGTTATATTAATTCAATTCATAATTGATTTATTTCAACGTTAATATTCAAGTTTTCACTTCTGCCGGCACTCCCGGAGTGCAACCCGTCTTTTTTTTTTTTTATTAGCACATTTCCCGCGACTTCTTCCGCGTACATTTCATATATATTTTCCCCTACAAAATTTAACATCTGACTGTTTCTCTCCTTATATTAGGATCCTCCTGTGCTCATGGCTCTCTCGGGCCGCGGCCGGGGGCCCCCTCTGACTGGGGGCCCGTGGCATTTTGCCATTTTGCCCCAATGCCACCCTATAGTTACGAGACACTGTAACTGTTCCTCACAATGTTTTCCTTCAGCGTTTTGAGATGTCATGACTTAAACTGTATAAATGAACAATTTGGTGTATCTAATTAGATGGGTAACCCTGGACGCGCAACGGAAATGGATATTGTTTTAGAAGATACTGCTACTGCCTAGTTGGTCTGGGTTCCATCCCGGGTGGGGTAAAGTGTTATTAGGTTTGGAGTTGAGCCGGTTGATGACAATAGGCTTGCGTCCTATTACATGAGACTTGAACATATTTAGCGAAATGTTGGTAAACCCTCAATTTCTTATTATTTAGTGTCTAAGATAATGGTTGACGTCATCATCTACCTTTTTTTTTTCTCTCGCGGTGGAAATTCTCATGGATTTCCTCTATCGTGGGGGTGACAGAGGCGGCATGCCGGACTCTTACCGGCTAATACCACTGCGGTGTTCCACCTCTACCTATGGCCGGGGGTGCGGGATTCGCATAAGTATTCACCGCTCCACGTCATCATCTGCCTAGCCTTTTCCCAACTATGTTGGGGTCAGCTTCCAGTCTAACAGGATGCAGCTGAATACCGGTATTTTACATGGAGCGACTGCCTATCTGACCTCCACAACCCAGTTACTGGATAAAACGATACTCCTTGGCCACTCTTCTACTCATTTACTCTTACCACTCTTCTCTTACTCTGACGACCAGTCCGGTCGTCAGAGTTTCGGGCTTCTAACTACCCGTAACGACTGTCAAAAATCTATGAATGACAGCCGCCCGGGACCAACGTACTTTTAGAGGCACGGCGGTGTCTCGGTATGTAAAGAGGGTCACCCATCCACAGACCGACTGCGGCAAGCATAGCTTAACCTGATCGATCAACCTGTGCGGCTGTTATTATTTAGCCACGAGCGAAATTACTACCACATGTATTCAATGGGAATACATTGTATGGAAAATTAATAGCCTGAAATTGCCAATTACCTAGTTCAGTACACCCTGCACTTCCCGCCTTGAGCCTAATCAGCTCATAAAACGGGGCTCTAGACAGTTAATCCCGAAACCTGAATTTCAGTTGAAGACATTGTAGTTACTGTGTTGCAATGACAGAAAATTTAGTGAAACATAAAATTAAATATCAAATCTAAGCGAAGACCAGCCTTCGGCGAGGGAGATACTATATAGTGCACAAGAGCGGTGCTTTCTCTCTTCCCTTACTCTCATAGTCCGATGGGACGGCAATCCGATACGACCGGAGAGAGATCAGGCGCAGGATCAACGGCTTAACGTGCTTTCCGAGGCACAAGGATATCACACCGCCAACTTCCAAACTCCGGGGGCTGTTACTAAGAAATCTCTTATGGAAAAAAAACAGAGTGTGCATATGACCACACGACTGAAGTGAAACTTCGCTATGAGAGGAAGAGAGAAAGAAAATGTGCGTGCGCACTGCTTTCTCTTGCTTATATCCCCCACTCAACTCCCGTTCGCCTCGCCCGATCACACTTTTCGTAACGCTTACGTCACGCGTTCGCCAGCTTACTCCCCAAGTCAAGCGTGCGTAAAGAAGTTTCACTTAAAAACTCAATAACACTTTGCCCGATCTGGGAGTCGAACCCAGGACCCTACGCTCACTAGTGGCCCTTGCAACCACGAGACCAAAAGGGCAGTCAAATGAAGGTAGTATTCCCGTTCGAGCACCTATGCATGGAGCACCAAAGGTTTGAGCACCAATCAATATTTTACCCTGGTGCTCAAAGGGGAACAATAAAAAATATTCAACTTTATTCCCCTTTAAGCACCTATGGTGCGGTAGCTTCTAGTGATGGGGTGTATAATAAAACATATCGATAAAAATTGGCAGTAAGTATTTTTTTTTATTATCATATTTTTTTGACTTTACATATCTCGGGACCATGGGGTCCCGGTCCTTTGGAAGGCGTACGAGGGGCCGAAGCCAACCCGCAGAGGCCCCTTAGGAAATTTCAATGAAATGTGGCACCAACCGACGATTCTCCCTGTATGCACTATGCAAGTGCACCCAAGGACAACCCCCGGTTGGTGTAGGACTATTGCCGGATATGGAAAAATGAAAAGTTGGGCTATGGGTTTGCGTGGCTAAAGTGGACTGGTTACCAAGAACTATGGAAGAACTATGACCCCTGCCTAATCAATGTTTTATATACATATACACGGATAAAATAGCAGGGGGTGACTTGCACACTCAATAATGGGCCCCCGGAAACGGTTGCTAGCACATAGTGACGTAGCGACAAGGGGGCAACATATTCATTTTTAGGGAACTAAGTAATTATTATTAATGAGGTCTGAAGTCTTTAAACAGACTCCGGACCCAGATTGGCCGAAGCAAGGAAAACCTGTTCAGCCCCCTTATTCACAAACACTCGATGTGCTTCCGTATCGTATCGAACATTAATCATTGTTATCGTAGGAGTCTTCTCAATGCTGTTCACAAGTCCAAAACCCGAAAATTTTGTCAGTTTAAATCAAATAGACGCCCGCTATTCTTCCAACAGCTATTTGCTGTTGAGGGGAAGTCAAATCAGGTTATCGAAATGTCAGGTTTTCGATACGATAGCCTGTCGTATGTTTGTGAATCAGGGCTCTGGTGGAGATTTATAGACGACTCCGCCTTGGAGTGTAAATGTGGTGCTGTTCCACAAACGATGGGACACTTAATATCATGCCCTGCGTGTCCTGTCAGCTGCACGTTACAGGAAAAGATGGACGCTAGTGATGGCGCCAAACAAGTGGCCGAATTCTGACAGAGTACATTTAGATTGCTATCGACACGCTATGAAGAAGAAGAAGAAGAAGAATGAAGTATAGAAACTGATGGGTTTGAAGGTGATCGTCTATAGAAGTTGTAACCCTGCATCGCTCCACTTCACACAATTCCTTACACTGTAAGCCGTTATTTAGCGACCCAGTGAGACGGAAGCTCCAGATATAAACTCGCAAACATTTCGGCAAGATTATCTGAACGATGTATGAGATATGAATAGTTTGTCCGCCTGTTACTTTGTGCCTACAGTGTATGTTCTTGGATATTTGTACAATGATATTGATGTGTTTGATACTAAAAATAAGTTCAATATTTTCATTTAAAAGAATCTCCATGGAGTTTCTTGCCCGTTCTTCTCCATAGGATTTTACTACGCTTTGGAATGGCAACTAGCTTCATCTTTCTGGCTGACCGACTCCTTGATATGCTTGTAGTTTTGTTTGATTGAAAAAAAAAGACGGGTTGCACTCCGGGAGTGCCGGCAGAAGTGAAAACTTGAATATTAACTTTGAAAGAAATCAACTATTAATTGAAATAATATAACTTATTTTCTTTCGCTATTTCTTCGTTACTTTTTTCATAAATAGATGCACTTTGTTCAATTTCCATATTTTAAACACTTTATATACACGAATTTTACGAATATACAGCAGTGTGGCCACTACACAGACGGTCGAGCCATCAGCTGTCACCATCCATGGATGCGAGTGGCACGCTGTAACATAAACACACACTAACATTCGCGCAAGCGCCCTGCGCCGCCTAAACGAAACAGCAGGCATACATTTTCGCTGCGCCGTAGAAAGAGAGGGGGATACTTCCTCTCCTACGCCGCGCCAGCTGTCTACTCTCCATCCGTCTTACGAATTTTCGATCAGGTCACGTGTCCTGACGGTCACGTGTCCTGACGCGAGTTTAACATTTTTTACCCATTACAAAAAAAAGTGTACAACGCCGCTAAAGAAGTTTTCACTTCAAAAAATGCTTTGAGTTTGATTAAAGAAAAATGCTGGCCAGTTGGCAATCTTCTGCACTTAACACGTTACCGGATGATATGGATGTGGAAGAGTACTTCAAAGCCTTTAGTGTTATTTTTTTCGGATATTTGTATAAATAATCCTTATTACGTAAGTAGTATAGAACAAAGTCACCAGTGTCTGCAGATAACTTCCGAATGACTGCGCCAAATTGGATAATTCTTTTTTTGTTGTTGTGTTCGGTATTGCCAGGACAAGGTTTGTATGAAAGAAAATTTCGGAAAATCGAAAAAAAAAATTGTAAACTCACACTCAATGCATTTATTTCAATTAAATTAAACCACTTACAGGCATTTTTGAATTGTCAAGAAGTCAGTCAGTCAGAAAATATGAAGCTGCCCATTCCAAAGCTTAGGTACCTATGGAGAAGAACGGGCAAGAAACTCCATGGACACTCTTTTAAATTATATATTTTTTATTATATTGCACCCGGGCAAAGCTGGGGCGTTCCGCTAGTTAGTTAAAATATAATTAAGTACCTAGTGTAAATATATATGTAAACGAGGCAAAAGGAGTAGGTATGTAAGGATTGTATTATATATGTAGTTTCTGCTTATCTATATGGGAAGAAAGCGTGAGCTTATGTATGTTACATACATACAAATACAATACAAAATCGTTTATTGTCACAATTAACCTATAAATACATTAAGACGTGTTTGGAATCTCCCTTTAGGCAAACAATGCCTGTATTAGGAGACTCCGCTCTTCCATATCATTGCCGTATTATACATAAACTAACTGTGATTTAATTTTTGTAAAATATTAAAAAAATAATTACTTATAAAAAAAAAAAGCTAAAAATAGTTACTACTACATTTATTTACTGTTTAAAGTAAAGAAAAAGTTAAAACGATTTTATATTCCGTTGGTGATGCCTTTCATTTTGTTTAAATGTTACATATTCCTAACCATTTTAATAAACTTTGTAGTATTTGGGAATGTAATCGTAACCCGTATTTAAGAGACCCGCGAAGGAACATTACCTACTTGTTGTTGCGATCTTGTTCTCGTGGCTGTAAAAAGCTGTGGTCGTTGCTGTAGGTAGACATACATTTTTTTTTCTTAGCGTATACTGTTCCACTGATGGGCAAAGGCCTCCCCCAAATCCTTCCAGGAACTCTTTTCCCGCGCCACCTCGAACCAGCCCTCGTGGTACGCGTCCAGGTCATCTCGCCATCTCTTTCTGAGCCGGCCTCCGCGGCGCCGCGCGCCGTCCATCTTCGGGCACCCATTGTGTGGAGATTTTTGCCCTAAAATTGTTTTTTTTTTTGTGTTTCCGTATTCACTTTCATACGCATTTAGTAAAAAGCTGTTATTTTGACATTACAAACAGACAGTCGAATTTTATTTATTTGTATATAATAGATATTTGGATAGATGTTATAACATTTTATTTGGTTACTTCCGTTTATTTCTTGTGTCTATCAATAACTTCAGATGACGTACTTAACTAACCCGATGACGTAACTCAATTTACAATCGCTCATAAATTATAGAACCACTAATGATCTAAACAGAGCGATCTAATTGAAACTTCTCTTTACACTTGCATAATCATGTCCACTGCAGACGAAATCGAACCTTATCTGTAATCGAATTAAGTTCAGAACGGATTGAGTTAATCAAAATAGTGTTTGGTCTAGGATAATCAAAGCGTTGTAAGCGATTTTGAAGCTTGAATTTTAGTGGTAAGGTTGATATTTGATTGTGTGGTTACAAGCGATTTGTCGTACTACTAATCAAGTATAGGTAATATTGGTTGAAACGTCATTAATCATGATGTTTGAATATTGACACTAAGTACACATCGTAGGGCACATTAGACGAAACTGAATTATTACCTAATGCATCATCATCAGTCTGTTGATGTTACGATGATTGATTTGTAACTCAAAGCGTTAATTACACATACATACATAAAGTCTATTCAAACATATGTTTCAAATTAATATTATTTCAAGTTAAACAAATATCAACCTAATTTAATGGTAATGAAGTTGATTTCAGATTGACTAGCACTATTGAAAAAGTTATAAAAATGTTTTTAAAAAATTGTAGCGTAAACTGAACTTTATTTTGTAGGATTTGAAGTTCTTTTTCCATAAACTCATGCCGTCTTCCCATGTGGATAGGCAGACACTGCAGTAGCAACCTGCTACGATCCTTACCACCACCATACCAGTTTCATTCATGATGAACGGGTATTATCAACTCAGCCTATCGCAGTCCACTGCTGGACATAGGCCTCTCCCAGACTGCGCCACAGCACCCTGTCCTCCGCCTTCCGCATCCAGTCTACCCCAGCCACCTTCTTTAGGTCGTCCGTCCATCTAGCTGGGGGGCGTCCCACATTACGCTTGCCGGTACGCGGTCTCCACTCCAGGACTCGTCTGCTCCACCGGCCATCAGTCCTTCGACAGACATGGCCAGCCCACTGCCACTTCAGTTTGCTTACTCTGCAAGCTATGTCGGTAACTCCGGTTCTTTTCCGGATAATTTCATTCCTGATTTATCCGGGAAATTATCCGGAACGGGTATTAAATTAAGTGGAATACGGCCCACTCCCTCTCACTGAGAGCAGGCCTGTGTCCCAGCAGAACATTTTAGGCTGATTATGTATATATAACCTTTCAGTAAAGTATTTAATGATCCACTGCCGTCTCTCCTACCACCACCTACCTAAGAGTTCCTTTTATTAATGAAGTCGATATTTTACGCCAAATACCTACCACTCTGGGCGGTTTTCGCGCGCATAAATTTAAAGCACCATAAGGGGTCTGTCTACGGAAAAAAACATAATTTGAGCCACAAATTAAGATGTTTCTTGAAAAGGCTGATTCCCTTTTTATGTTACGCTGTTAAATGTTAAGGGTTTTGTGGGGCAGATATTTATTTATTTTTTAGGTTATTTATGAGTGGCAGTATAAAGTGGTTGAGCTAAAAATTGGTGCCGGTTTTATTTCGTTCTCTTTACTTAACGGCTTGTGGCTAATTAAAAACCTCGTTCTGATCGATATACATAATTATAAGGGGCTATAAAAATATCTGCCACGGCTTCAATCGTAGACAGTATTCTGTATATATGTAGATTACAATAGTAAAGATACATTATTGATTTTATGTAATAGAATTTTTTCATTAAAAAAAAATGTGCGTATTTTGAATTGATTTAGTTGCATGAAACCGTCCCATAGTAATTATCTGTTACCGCGCCGAGAGATAGCAATTGTTTTCATTGACGAAGCGACACATCGCGCGTAGTTTGTGAACCACGTTATGCAGAATAGAGTAAATGTTTATTTAATTACTTTATTTTCTCAAATAAATTTCACCATTCCGGGGTACAAAATTTCTTCACTACTGTAATTTATATACAAAATACTGTCGCTCATTGAAGCCGTGGCAGAGATATAACACCTTATAGTATAATGCAAGATCAGTCCTGAATGGTTGACCATTTCTTGAACAACGTCTCACTTTGTGTAACTATCCCATGATTTTCTTGCCTTTACCTTTATTTATTTGGGGTCGAAGCATCTTGTCTTATTTTATTTTATTTGGAAAAAAAACAGTATTACATTAACCTTTTAACCGCCCGACTTTATATGAGTTGTCGTGCCCCCAGCACCCGAAAAAAAAAAAACTAGAAATAAATACCGATGAAACGAGCTGTGATGATGTAATAATAATACAGATTAAACGAGCTGTGTTATTTGGTCGTATATATACGACTCTGGCGGAATGGACACGAAAATATTTGTCGGATTAATCCGACGTAAGCGGTTAAAAGGTTAAATATAACACTTATTAGTAAGGTACATATTATATATAAAACAAAATTAATGTAATAACCACAACACTGACCCCTGACCCTGACTTATTACTTGTAATTTTTTTAATTAAAGCGTCTCATTGTATGTACCATGTTGGTAAATATGTGAGCACCATGTATCTATCAGATAATTAATTTTTATATCATGGTTTCGTTTTTAATTCTTTTACCTGTTGTGGTATAGTAATTTTACCCATACAAAATATTGTAAAACATTTTAAAAGAGTAACGGTGGAGTTTCTTGCCCATTCTTCTCCATACGAAAACTACCTTTTGGGAGGGGCAACTAGATTCAATTCTATTTTATTTAAGGTAATTTTTGACGTTCAAATGTGCCTTTTATGTGCCTATTTGAAATAAATGCTTTGACTTTGACGTTGAAGGGTCCGTGGCTTAGGCCCCCAGTGGTCGAGGCACCTGTGGCCGACGCCCCCGATTCGATTAATTTAATTCAAAGCAATTTTTGATCAAATGTACTGTCAGGCACAACATTTTTTTCACCAATTCTATTTTTAAGTGTATTGTAATTATTTCGCACGAGCCCTTGGGAAGGACCTTCGCTCGTCATTGTGAGATGACACATTAAACTTCCTTATCTGTTGCATATTGCAATATTCAATAACTTGACTCTGGTATGAAAGAGATAGATATAATATTTATTCATACTTCCTTATTGTTTTCAATTTTGTGGACAAAAAGACGGAATTTTTATTGTTACCAATAATTGGTTTGGCTCAGTTAGTTGACGAGTTGGTTGAAGTTGAAAGATAAAGGAGAAGGGAAAGACTCCATAGTTTCCTGGGCCCAGGTGTTAACTCAATCAAACTAGCTTTATTTGAAAGTGGATATAATAATAAAGCCTCACTGAAAATTTGGTGAAATTTGGCTATCCAGGAATCAAGTTATATGAAATATAGTAAAAGTAAGGTTACATTATAACATTGTAGTTTTTTGATGATATTTGGAAATATTTTTGAATGGTTTTGGTTGTATAATAGTTTTACGCATGGAGTGCAAGTAGAGAGCCTCCATGTGTGACGTGTTGAAGATTCTGACACGGATTGAGAACGGAAAATACGTGCGCACTCACAACGAAAGAAAACGAACGAGTGCCGGTCACAGAGTACTTTTTGATAGGTGCCGGTTTTTTTCTACCTGTCATCTGTCAGTCGGTGACCAGCACAGATTACTTTAGACTATACTGAGTGACCAGTGTTGCTTACAGAAGAAAAATTAATGGAACTCGATTCGCTTTGAATCAATTCCACGAAAAGATTGATAAGCATTTGTCACTCGATGTTCATACATATTCTGAGATTTTACCGATTTATTCACTATCGATTACTTAGAACAGGCATGTACTTTATCGATTATTTAGTTTCACAACTTAATTTAATTTTTCTTGCTTCCTAGATAGAAACATGGTACTGTATTTTGTGATTTCCTTTAGAAAAATGTAACGGTTTTTTTAATACCCATTTCAACTAGTTAACTGCTGGGCCCAGGATTTCTCCTCTCCTTTCCATAATGGTACCTAATTTGTTATACTTAAATGTTTATTAACAACATTCACTAACATTTTATATGAAGTACTTATTTTTGATTTTTAGGATGTCTGTACATAATAAATATGCTTTTAATGGAGAAAAAGGTGTAGTGGCGATCTATTCTATCTGCTATTTGATAGATAACTTTTGTTTAGCAAGGCAAAATACTTTATTATTATGGTGAAACACTTTTCTCATTTACTGTACTAAGTGGAAAAGCACAAAAAAATAAAGATATTAAATTAATCGAATCGGGGGCGTCGGCCACAGGTGCCTCGACCACTGGGGGCCTAAGCCACGGACCCGAACATTTTCCACATATTAACAAAGACGTATACTATGATGAGGATTTATCGGTAAGCTACTTAGTTACTGTTCACATTCTACGAAACATGTTAAATCGTTACTAACTAATAAACAAGTATTAACTATTAGATATATCTAAGTTGTTCAGTACTTTGATAACTTCGCTTCGAAAAGCATTTCTATTTAGCATAAATATATTAATATCTATGAAATGTTGTTGTCTTCTTCTTCTTGTTTTTTATCTTTAACAGTATCAGTATTCACCCCTATCTAGCTGTATCATCTTTCACCCAGTACATTTATAGCTTCCTAGGTTCTTCTATTTCGTGTAGCCACTCAAACTCGTACTGAAACCTTTTCTCCCTATATTATACCTACCTCTTCGTCATCCTGTCAGCCGGTTTTGTTTATTTTCGACGAAAAAATTTAGCGGTTTTCACTCACTTTTTAGCTTATAACATTTCTCTTCCGGGGTGATAAATTGCATATGTGTTTTGTTCTTTTTGTGTTCACGAAATTAAAGTAATAAAGTATACTCATATTACTTGTGTTATGTCCTATATGCTGACGAGGGAGCAAAATTATCAAAAAAGTCAGTATAAAAGGGGATTTTCCCATTGTGGTTTGGACAAATGTTAATAAAATGATATTGAAAACGTACTGGTGACGGTCTTGGTTTAAAACAACGGCTCCCTGGTTCCTACCATTCATTCATTTTAGAAAATAAAAGCTATAGTTTTACCAAGGGGTATCGTATTACCCTGTAGCTGGATTGTGGAGGTCAGATAGGCAGTCGCTCCATGTAAAATACTGGTATTCAGCTGCATTCGGTTAGACTGGAAGCCGGCCCCAGCATAGTTGGGAAAAGGCTAGGCAGATGAGATGAAAACCTATTGAAAATCATATATCCCATAAATTAAGAAGACCGGTCAAAAAAATTACCAATAGCAAAACATTCAGTGATTGCAGTTAGCTTTAGAAGATATTGACTATACTTACAGAAATAATAATTGGACTATATTTTTTAGTGGATTCCTATACGTGGATCTACACTCACACTACTCCAAGATTTGTCAAGTTATTTATCAGCAAAATCAGCAATTTGAGGAACGTTCGTAGTCATTACTAATTTGCTAAGATAAGCCTACTCGCAATAAATGTTGAAATTAATGCTCAACATAAATTTCAAGAACGTCTTGAGCCGAGTGTAAATAAACCGGTACTTATTTTACTGTTTGAGAGGAGTGCAAGTGAAAAGCTGATGACTATGTAAGATGGAGGAGATTTCTGAGGTTCTCAACCTTGCGTTCGGGATGCTGTTGGGGCTGCCACGTTTTTGTAGTGCCTCGGGACTGCGGATGCGCAAACTGACGGCTTTGCTGCAATCGGAGTAAACGTGTAGCATCCCTTTTTTGCAGAGTGCGTGCTAGGTCCAACAGTCTCCTGAAAGTCATAATGTCTTGTAAATATTGCTAACATAATTGGAAGTATATTGTTACTAACGTTATGAGTATATGATACTTAAAAATAAGGGTACATATTTGAATTTCGAAAATTTAAATATCTACGGTTAAAATGTCAATGTTCAAAACATCGAAAATTTAAATATCGAACGACCATAAAACCGAAAATTAAAATAACGTAAGTTTATATTGTCGAATGGTTAGATAACCTACGTCCAATATATCTAAAATCTAATTATCGACAAACATGACATCGAAAGGCTTAAATATCGAAGTACAGATTATCTAATGATGTAAATATCGAAGTACAGAGTATCGAATGTCCTAAATATCGATATTTATTTATATGTTGTGCTACAAAAATTAGTGACAGAAACAAATCGCTGCAAAACCGACTCCACGTGGTCTTGTCTGCCCTACCCCTAGAGTGTAATTTAAGCTCGCGTAGGCGCAGAGGGGCGAGGCGGCCCGCGAGCTGAGGCGGAGGTGGCTTAAAGCGTTAAAACCATCGACGACGATAAGCTCGTGTGGGACCGCCGCGCCGGAGCCACGCAGCGCCGGAGCCGTGACAGAAACCATGCCTGCTGCATAATGCATGCTCGCTGGCACTCTGCATGCTTAAGTAATATTATTTTCACATAATAAATAACTTAAAAAAAAAAACACATTTGTAGGCCGCGCCCGCTCTTGCATCTTATGTCGACGGAGCCCCGCTACGCGGGGCCCCTATTTCTGTGTAAAGGGTTTAAAGTAACCTAACCTAACCTAACACCGGGGTGCCCTTCGCTCTCTCTTGCATCCTGCAACCATGCCTTCCTGCAAGTTCGATGTTTTAACTAGTAGGTATTTTTAACGTAAATGTAATGAACTAAAGTGTATTGAATGTTGACATTTTGAACTTACTTATAATGATTATCGATGTTTTTAATCATTAGATATTTTTATAACTCGGCATTTCAATATTAGACATTTTATGCTTAGATATAACAATTTTCGATATTATGATATAACCGATATTTAAATTTTCGATGTTTTGAACGTTGAAATTTTACACGTAGGTATTTTAATGTTCGACATTCAAATATGTACCCAAAAATAAATGTTTACTTGTATAAACTTTTTTTTTATTTTGATCACCGTTTACCTCTTAAGGGGTCATTGTACTCATCATTATGAACAACTTTTACTATGGGTCCAAACATGAAATCGCGAAATAAAAAAATAAGCTTCTCCATACATTTTGACGATTTATGCGAACATAAATGTAGGGAACAGCAGAATTTTTTTTCACGATTTCAGGTCTGGTCCCATAGTTTAAGTTGTTCATAAAAATGGTGATTAAAATTTCGCTCTGTATGAATATAACTATTCAAAGCCTCGTTTGAAAACGCTCCCGCCTATAACTCAGCCTCCCTTATAATTCAACTCCCAGGGCATACGGATGCAACCATCGGACTCTCGATATTTGCATCCAGGAGATGGCGCTGCAAGAACCATGAATAATTTAGTAGCCTGGAAATATTTATACAGGGAGACTTCACCTGTGACATCGGGAAGGGGGGAGCAGAAGTGCAGGTGGCTGAAATATTGTTATTTGTATTCATTGCGTTTTATGAGTGTTTTGCGAGTGAGTTGAGGTTGCAGGTGGGTTTTTGAAAGTGCTGTAATAAGGTTTTGCTACATGGAAGGTGCAGCAGTGAAGCAAGATTTTTGTGCAATATTATGAAAGAAAGAGGAGGAAAGTTTTGAGTATGGATGTCTAAACATTTATTCATTACAGCCCTAGGGTTATAAGAGTAGGGAAAAACCAAAGAAACGATGGATGGACTGTGTGAATGATGATAATATGGTTAGAAAGGGGATGACTACCGAGATGGCGACTAATAGAGAAGTCATCATCTGCCTAGCCTTTTCCCAACTATGTTGGGGTCGGCTTCCAGTCTGACCTGATGCAGCTGAGTACCAGTATTTTACAAAGAGTGACTGCCTATCTAACCTCCACAACCCAGTTATTGGGTAATACGATACCCCTTGGTAAGACTGGTTGTCAAACTTTCGGGCTTCTGACGACCAGTAACGACTGTCAAAGATCCACGAATGACAACCGGGACCATCGGCCGAACGTGCTTTCCGAGGCACGGAGGGGTCTTGGTATATGAAGATGGTCACCCATCCACGGACCAACCGCGGCCTGATCGCCTGATCGATCGACCCGTGCGGCTGTTATTACTTAGCCACAAGCCCCTCCTATCCTATTCTATCTTATTCGATGTGTCTGTAGGTATACTTAATTTATTGTGATCAAGTCTCATGACAAAAAATATCATGTCATCCTCTTTTAGGCTCCGCCATAGTCAGAAAATAGTTTTCAGAAAATGGGTGTTTTAATCCATCTTAATCTATATGTTTTTTATGTTTGTTTGTTTGAACGCACTAATCTCTGGAACTACCGTTGAAAAATTCTTTTAGAAATTGATAACCCAATTCTTGGGGTAGACTATAGGCTATTAACATCACGCAAGGGCCCTTAGGAGCCGGGCACAACGATACGAAGTAATAGCGCGGGCAGGCGATGCGATGCGATGGGGTGGATCGGGCAAACAACAAACACGCGGACGAAGTCGCGGGCAGAAGCTAGTCACACTAATATTATAAAAGCGAAAGTTTGTGAATGTGTGTATGCGTGTGTGTGTGTGTTTATTTGTTTGTTAATTCTTCACGCTCAAACGGCTGGACCAATTTTGATAAAATTGTGTATGGACGTAGCTGACACCCTGAATTAACATATGGGCTATTTTTATCCCGATATTCCCACAGGATCGACACTTATGCGGCTGAAAGCGCGGAGCGCAGCTAGTATTTGATAAATATGGAAACTAAAAAGAAAGACAACCTCATTAAAATATGCAAATTGCACAGTATCAACGTTATAAAAACTATATTTTTTATTATGTCTCTTCTTAATATAAATAATGTTATTCATCTTCTGTATAATTTCCTGTATTTCTCCTCGGAGCTTGCGACTGTCTTGGCAACATATTTTCTTTCTGCCCTGGTAGTGACACTATTAATTTTGTCATTTCTCCTATATCCGGCTTCCCGACACTGTGAAGAAACGTACTTATAAGGTTTAATAAAAAGGAAATATAGGGTACTAGCTGCGCCCCGCGGTTTCACCCGCATAAGTTTCGATTTCGTGGGAATATCGGGATAAAATCTATCCTATGTCCATTCTCGGGACTTAAACTATTTCTATACCAAATTTAATTTTAATCGGTCAGTGGTTTAGGCGTGAAAAGGTAAGATACAGGCAGAGAGTTACTTTCGAATTTATAATACAACTAGGGATCAAGCATTTTTATGCGGATTTCTTGAGATTGAGATGTGGCTTTGTAATAAATTTATGATTTTATAAATTTATATGGATCCTTTTTGGTGCATTTCATAATTTGAATCAGGAACTGTGAATCAAATTCGAGTAAAAGATGAAAATCATCTGTCAATATTTTCCCTATAAAAACATACAACGCATTGAAGACATTATTAGTGCTACTGTTTCCCTACTACTGATTAAAACCAACGTTATTATGGAGCGGCGACGTCATTTAAGCAGGGAAGAAATGCTCAGAGCCGTGGGAATGATAGAAGCTGGTTCCCGGCAACGTACTGTGGCTTTAGCTCTGAATACAAGTCAGAGTGTTATCAGTCGACTTTGGACACGTTACCGAAGCACTGGTACCGTGGCTGAGTGCCATGGAGGACGGTATCGCTGCACCACACGGAGACAAGACCGATACATTCAAATCTTAACTCGAAGAGCTCCAACAATAACCGCCATGATGTTAGCCGTGAGGCTTCATCACTCTTCAGGGAACTTAATTAGCGACCAAACAGTCAGAAACCGCTTGCATGAAGTGAACCTTCATTCCCGAAGACCGCTACGGGTACCACCTATAGCAATGCACAATCGTAGGATTCGATATCAATGGGCTCTTGAACACAGAAATTGGGCAGAAGAACAATGGCGTTTCGTGTGCTTTTCTGATGAGTCTCGTTTTGGTATGAGACCGGATACAAGACGTATACGACACTGGAGAACCCCTGGACGCCAACAGCGATTAAAATCCTGCCAGGAAGTCCATCCTTATAGTGGTAGAACCATCATGGTATGGGCGGGTATTTGGATCGGCGGAAGAACTGAGTTGATTTGGATCAGAGGCAACCTCAACGCTCAAATTTATGCTGAGACGATTGTATCAGACGTCATCGTTCCTCTACAAGTGCAAATCGGTCCCTTATTTCAGTTAATGCATGATAATGCACGACCGCACACCGCAAGAGTTGTAAGACAGACTCTCGCCGCAGCTAACATCAATGTCCTGCCCTGGCCTGCTCAGTCGCCAGACTTGAACCCGATTGAGCATGCATGGGATATGCTACAGAGAAGAGCTCTGCCGAATATGGAGGGTATCCAGTCGCAAGAAGACCTTTTTTTGTTGTTGCAACGAACATGGGCGGCCATTCCACAGCGTGATTTGGATGAACTCATTTTGAGTATGCCAAACCGATGTTCTTGTGTTGTTAGTGTTCGCGGTAGAAACACGGATTATTAATTGTTTAAGTTACCCAATAAAATTTTAAAGAAAACTGTTATTTCAGTCTTTTTTTTGAACTTTTGTGTTAGTGGTTCAAATGTCAAAAAACCCTTTATTAGGAAAATGGCAAATTTCTTTATTAATGCAAAGGTGACTTGGTTTATCGTTACTGTGACAAACGAAAACACTTTATTTGATGAATCCTTAAAGAAAATTTTAATTAATATCAATCAGGAGAAAAGTTATTGCAAAAATATATGTTGATCCCTAGACACTTTTGATGTGTGTATTAGTAGGTATGGATCGTCTTTTTGAAAAAGTAGACTTAAGATATATACTTAATCGATTGACAAACACTGAACGAGACACAATCAAAATCAAAAGTCATAATTATATTCAAATTAGACTGAGAATCAGCCGATCTATTCTGTAAATATCTCACCGTGAAAATTTAGGTGAGGTGAGAATAAAGTGAGCTGCCAGAATAATGTCAATCCCTAGCATCAGATGGAATGACATCTCACTTTAAGCCCGCTTCATCTAAGTTTTCACGGGGAATTTTTTACAGAATAGACTAGCAGCACTTTGTGAACGTCAAAACATAAGACAGTCCCCTAAAACACGCTCCTAGTACTTTAGCAGGGGAGAAGAAGTGGCGCAACAAACTCCCCAGCAGCACAGCTGTCTGTTCAGTTAGAAAAACTTTATTCTGTACAATAGTAAATAATTAAAATTACACGAACAATAAAGTTTTATTTTTATTAGGCATATGGGCGTTTAGTGACCTTCAGGCCACGGACACGAAGTCAGCGGAGGCGGCGCGGCGGCGGCGGCGGCGCGGCGAGCGGCGCGGCGACGCTGACCAGCACCCTAATTGCGTAACACACTATCAATCGGAATCTGAATCATTTTGAAGCAAATTGCTAATCTATTGCTTCATAAGTTCGAAAAAATTGTCTGCTCAACCCGTAAATAACGCAATTAATGTTGTTGAACTGTCAAAATGAAACCGATTTCGATTTATAATGTGTTACGCAATTGCCCCACCGGTCTCGAAGCCAGCGGGCAAATCGCGCGGCGCTAGAGGAGAAAGAGAGAGAACAACACTACGTCAATGCAGACGCGCGGGCACCGCTAAACTGGTACGCACCGCTCGTACGCCGCTCACCGCGCCACGCCTCTGCCTTCGGGCCAGTTCCATATAAATCTATACATTGAAACGCGCCGCTCGCTGCGCCGCTGCCGCTGACTTCGTGTCCGTGGCCTTAGTGTTAATATTTTTATCCATAGATTCTGTTTTGTTTTTCAGCTAGATAAGCATAGTGTTATGGGCAAGGGAGAAAAACAAAGAAAATTATTAGCTCAAATAAATCATTTTCTCTATTTTCTTTGTCTTGATTTATCTAGCGAAAGCGATGACTTTGCTCGTAGAATTGTTAAGTTTCAGACAATATTGATAGTAGTCACCGTAATTTGCAAGGCTTCATGGTTAAACAAGGAATATGTTTGGCCGTCTATCTGAATGTTAACCTACCTGTGGTAAATACGACCTATCGCTAAAGAGGTCATCATCATCTGCCTAGCCTTTTCCCAACTATGTTGGGGTCGGCTTCCAGTCTAACCGGATGCAGCTGAATACCAGTATTTTACATGAAGCGAATGCCTATGTGACCTCCACAACCCAGTTACTGGGTAATACGATATGCCTTGGTATGACTGGTTGTCAGACTTTCGGGCTTCTGACGACGCGTAACGACTGTCAAAGATCCACGAATGACAGCCGGGACAACAGCTTAAGGCGGGGTCTTGGTATGTAAAGATGGTCACCCATTCACGGATCAATCGCGGCAAGCGTAGCTTAACCTGATCGATCGACCCTTGCGACTGATATTACTTAGCTAGAAGCTTACAGCTTACCACGACCACAACTAACATTTATACAGTGGCGTGCATTGGTTTTCAGAATAGGTAGGCACTAGGCCGGGTCTAGTCTAGGCAGACGCGGTCACTAATCAGAAAAAAAAATCGGGGGACCCCCGGCAGGAACTAAGTTAAAAATGAAAATAATTTTGTGAGTTTCTTAATTGTCGAGCACACACACTAAAATGTATTTAACAGGCTTCTGTTGATATATCGAGGTAGGCACTGCGTCTATATGCAATGCACGCCACTGCATTTATATAAGGTAGGTATATAAAGTGTCAACTACTATGTAAGTTATGGAAGAAATAAAGCCTTATTTGTTTATTTAATTAGCTAAACTACTAACATCAACACGTCTCCAGCTCCAGAACCGGCTTCTTTCAAATTAATCGCCCGCGCGGCGGTGCTTACGTTATGCGTTTGACGTTTATTGTAATCGCCAAGATGGCGGCACCTGCGCCCGGTAACTATGTACTTCCTGTGGATAAAACTGAATTAATGGTCTCCTTGTACAGTTGGGAACAGAAGGTGCTTGATGTATTAAAATAAATAGGTACCTTTACCTATTCTGACTAGTAAAATAACCACTAATAACGAGAAACTAAATAAAATGATCACATGGCTGAAACAAATATTTTACCTCTTTGACTTAGGGTTGATTTTTCAATCATCTAATAACTTTATTCGAGGAATAATTTTACGAAATCACTGTACCGTAGAATAATTTAGAAAGTCAAGTATAATCCTACTAATATTATAAATGCGAAAGTTTGTGAGGATGGATGTATGTTTGTTACTCTTTCACGAAAAAGCTACTGAACGGATTTGGATGAAACTTTACAGTAATATAGGTTATTCAGCAGAATAACACATAGGCTACAATTTATAATGATTTTATGTAGTTTTGGTCATAATATAACGATACGTGTCAATTAAGTCGGAAAAAAATCTTCCATCTGAGAGCTATCTTGGCGTGCGCTGCCTAAACCAATGGAGTTACATAAAGATGATGTACCGCAGGATTGTTTGTCTTAAGTAGATCTAAATAAAAGTCCGGGACAGCATATATCTGCCTTTTATGTGCAAGCCAGTACAACCAAAATTGTGAACCATAAATCTAATTAAATTTGGTACTATTTTACAATGCACATTTAGTATATAATTATCAAACTCTTATCAAAATGAATACATTTCTCGCATTAAGTATTTAATGTAGATAAACTTTGTCTTTCACACTAAGTAATTTGGCCGAATAGTTTAAAAGTTATCACGATATGATTGACTTGAACGGAGCGCCTAACGCCGCGGCGGCGGCCGCAGCACGGGCGGAGCGCGATGCGGCGTCGCAGTCGCGGGGGAGGGGCGAACAATGCAATCCAAGCAATGACGAGGCATGGCCGAGTGCGCGACCCAAACGCGGGCAGACGCGTGAGAGCAGACGTCATTGATGGTTGTGATCTCTATGCATTTTTATTGTCATGTCATTTATTCTTCGTCGTTTATCCTAGATAGCGATTAGCGATTTTTAATTCAGTCGTATAAGAATTGTTCTTTATTGTTTGTTTAAATATAGGATTTCGTTATTTAGATATATCCTTCCTACTAATATTATAAATGCGAAAGTTTGTGAGGATGGATGTATGTTTGTTACTCTTTCACGAAAAAACTACTGAACGGATTTGGATGAAACTTTACAGTAATATAGGTTATTCATCAGAATAACACATAGGCTACAATTTATAATGTAATGTAATGGCACTAGATTGCGAGTCAGGGAACTAGGCAGGCATATTGTTAAGGCCACAATTTTAACTGGAGAAGCTAAGGGTGAAAATGTTCTTATTCCACGCATCCCAATAATACCCAATAACTTACCCTTTAATTTCAAACGTTTACAGTTTTCACTTAAAGTTGCATTTTCTATGACCATCAATAAATCGCAAGGGCAAACTTTGAAAGTAGCGGGGATACATTTAGGCACGCCCTGTTTTTCCCATGGGCAGCTTTACGTAGCTTGCTCACGTGTTTCTAAATCCCAAAATCTTCTTATTTACGCTGAACAAAAAAACATCAAATAACATAGTATACAGGAGTATATTGCAGTAAAAACACAGATAAATTAACACAGATGTTCACCTATTCCAATTACGTACCTTATAATTCTTTAGTTATTACAAAATCTATTAAAAAAAACAGGCCAAGTGCGAGTCGGACTCGCGCACGAAGGGTTCCGTACCATTGTCTATAAAAAACGGCGAAAATAACACGTTTATTGTATGGGAGCCCCCCTTAATATCGAGCCTTTTCAGGAAGAAGATCGTAACCGTCATTTTGCATATTTTACAGGAGAAGGTTTTTTTTAAACATTTTCAAAATATTTATAGCATCAATATGAAATTTTTACTTAGTGTTTTAAGGGCACCTCCCTATTAATTCAAATGTTAAGATCTGGCAGTTAATATATATATATATATAATCAGTTGATCTGGCTGTTAATATAAAAACAGTTTTTTGGGATTTTTGGCGCTTACGATGTTCTTCCTGAAAAGGCTCGATATGTACTTAATTCTTATTCGTATTTGTTGTTATAGCGGCAACAGAAATACATCATTTGTGAAAATTTCAGCTTTCTAGCTATCACGGTTTATGAGATACAGCTTGGAGACAGACAGACAGACGACGGAGGCTTAGTAATAGGGTCCCGTTTTACCCTTTGGGTACGGAACCCTAAAAACCGCAGCAAAATCCGTTGCGTAGTTTTAAAAAATTTAAGCATTCATAGGGAAAAAGAAAGCTTCTTTGTTTTATACTATGTAGTGATTAAATGCAAGTAACATTGGTCCGACCTGTTTAGTTGTCAGTGTTTAGTAATCCGTTTGTGCTGGATAGGATAATCTCAAGCCTACTTTTTATAAACACACTATACAGGTAAAGATTGATGAAGAAACCACTGGACTTAGCATTTTGAAATTTGCAGAGTTCTATTATAGCTTAAAATAATGAGCACTTAGAAAGGAATTCAGATAATCCCACCCTCAAGAGATACCCTCTAAATATTAGGTATAGGAGTTCAAAGATTGTATGGAAACTAATTTTGAAGTTAGAAATCTGGGATGTACGATGTGAAGGTACATTAAAAAAATATCAGTATTTAAAAAAAAATGTCACGTAACTTAATGTGGCAGACCAAATTCTACGCGAGCGAAGCCGCGGGCAAAAGCTAGTGCTAGACTAATTTAGAAAATTTACCTTCAATATAGACTTTCGTAAAACCTATGGAACGTAAGTTGTGTTGACGACTGTACGGGGTCCCTGCTATGACCCTTTTAAAACGATTATAAGGGACAGTAGGTAAAGGTACTAATTGTTATCTCGGCTGAGGCAGTAGATATTATGGTTTTAGTTTATTGATTATGATTAAATTGACGTCTGTTTTTGAAGGTAGATACAATCTGTTTTTGATGTTGAAAAAAATTGTTGAAACAAAATTTTCTACTTTAGGGCCAAAGCACACACGCTACTTTTTGCATCGGCGATCGGCGATTCAGCTGCTTTTTAGAAGCGAAATGCAGCGACCAAGCATTCCACACCGCATACTTAAAAACGCCAAACGCGGCGATTCAGTCGCTTTTCGGAAGCTCGATACAGCGGCTGAACGCTATACTCCGCACACATTCGGATGCCGGTCACAGCGATTTGGCATTTGCGCCAGCATCGGAGCAGTCGCTAAGACATGCGATTCCGATACCACGTCCGAACGCAGAGAGTCGCCAAAACGCGATGCAGCATCGATACAGCCGCAAAATCGCCGATCGCCGATGCAAAAAGTAGCGTGTGTGCTTTGGCCCTTAGTAATTATAAACATTTGTATCGCATTCAATGTATGTTATGCCGATATAATGATTGCTCAATCATTAAATTAATAAAGTGTGCATCATTAGAAGCGCAAAAAGTTTTTAGAGGTTCATTAATTTATGAAAGTGTCCGTCATTAGTAGGACAACAAGTTTTGAGAGGATCAGTTATTTCTCAAAAAAAATCTCTATACATTCAAAGGCTTTGGTATTAAGATTACGAAAAAGATTAATGAAAGTAGTAAGTTTTCCTTAAAAAATTTCAAAGAATATAAAAGGATACCTACCTAAAATAAACTATAATGTAAAAAATCTAAATAACATTTTAATCATAAATTAAGACTAGACTGGACCAGAGGACTGGCCTATTTCTTGGCCAAAGAATTAGCATTGCCATACAACCAGCCTTTGGGGCACTGTTCCTGTTGACAGCGATGCGGACGAATTCTTTGATGCCCTATGATTATTTTGTTTATTTTTTCATATAAATGTACATATTATTATAGTTTATATGTTAGCTTACATTATGTAAATATTTAGTTATTATAATTAAAACTTTAAAAAAACCAAAGATTAGATATATATAGTTCAATTTATAATTAAACAAAAACCCTAACTAATGATGATGAAGATCCGAGTCTTCATCATCATACAATTTTTTTTTGCTCCTGTTTCATGATTATCATTATTTATATAGATTAGTATAATATTATGCTTTGTGTATGTCTTTACTGTATTCTGTAAATGGTACACCACAGACTACCGCCAGTATTATCTCTCCTTCCTCTTTTTAATCCATTGTGTCACCCTTTGTAAATTTTCTACACTTATATCTATAACTAGCTGCACCCCGCGGTTTCACCCGCATAAGTGTCGATCCCGTGGGAATATCGGGATAAAAACTATTCTATGTCCTTCTCCGGGATGCAATCTATCTCTCTGCCAAATTTTATCTAAATCCGTTCAGCGGTTTAGGCGTGAAAAGGTAACATACAGACAGACAGACAGAGTTACTTTCGAATTTATAATATTAATGTGGATATATAGTATGGACTATGGATTTATATGGTGTCCATAATCTATTCTATTCTTGATCCTAATTTCCTCACAAACCTACGGAGAAATATCACGAGAATTATATCTACCATATTTTTTCTACTCTTACATCATGCCTAACAAAAATATCCCAGTAAATAATATCCCACTCCTCGCCCATACCAAATGTGTTCAATTAGTGACACACGTTCTCGTGTCACAGTTACTAGCACAGCCTGCAGAGCCACAGATAACAAAAACAACAGTTGGTTAACTTCAAGTGTCTTCGGTGAAACAAAACAGAAAACTGGATAGTTAACAGCCGGAGTGTGGGGCTAGGAAACGAGCGGGGGATGTAGCGGGAGCGATTTCTGTAAATAACTTATGAGTTTGATGTAAAACGCATTGCCATACGACGTGGCAATGCTGCCAACCTTTTGGGCACTTTTCCCGCTGAAAATTTTTCCGCATCGCTTTGATGCGGACGAATTTTTTGATGCCCTTTTAAACTCAAACTCAAAGCATTTATTTCAATTGGTCGGTCAGTCAGAAAGATGAAGCTTGTTGCCCATTCCAAAGCGTAGGTACCTATGGAGAAGAACGGGCAAGAAACTCCATAGGCACTCCCTTTAAATATGATTCTTTACCTTTGTTTTGTTTTATACATATGTCCATATTATTATTTTAAGTCTGTTAGCTTATAATAATTATTACCCCCTTACTATAGCGTCTGTAAAGTTACACAATGCTTTGACTTCTTCTTTCGAAAGTCAAATTACTGACAACTGAAAGAGAGAAATCGGTGTGTTACTATTCATCTGATATAATACGTTTATCAGTAAGGGGGTATGTTAATATTTTCTTGTTTATAAAACCTATCTGGTTGTTAGTGAAGACAATGTGTAACGTTAAGTAACTTATTTTTGAGTGTGGTTTTGAGTTAGTAAATAGTGTTCTTGGCAGTCGTTATTTTCTGTAATTACAAACAATAATTTGCGAAAAATTAAAACAAAGATAATAATTAGATACTAATACTAATGAATAGATAGCTAATTAAAAAAAAACGAGTACATTTGTTCCTAGTTTTGTGTTATCTCAACTCGCAACAAACTATGAAGCCTTTAATTATTAACAGCAACACAAAAACTGTGGTTATAATACTCATCCTTTCCATTTTTAAAGGAAATTAACGTGTTTCACAAAAGATACACACTTATCCGCCTCTCCCGCGAACTTCAGAGCCACAGAGCACGCAATATAGTACACCAGTGACCACAGCCGTAGCTCACATAATATCGCCACATTTGTACGGAGTACTCGCAAGAGATCACTCCTTGTCACGACGAAATAACAAATGCACTCATGTTGTACTCGTTTCAAATTGCACTGCAAATGGCTAGCGTGAAGTGAAAAATACGAAACTATGGAGAAAAATAGAACATAGTTTCGTGACAGACGGACAAACCAATGTAGATAGGACTAGCCAACTGTATGAAAAATTAATTTTAGCGTATGAAAACAAACTTTTTAAAACCATATTCATGAGAGGGGGAATGTTGAGAGCACAGATATAGATAGACCTAGATAACGTAAGTGTCACGAACTGTATGGAAACTAAGCGTGCCACTTTTTGACTACCTACTATGACGTCACAAGCTCGCGCTCTCGCTCACGCTCACCCAGCCAGCAGTACGCAGGACTGAGCGCAAAAGTGGCGGCTTATGGTTTTCGAACATAAGCTGGTGCGATTTTTAGCGCGCGAAGTAGTTGCTCCTGCGTTATCTAGGTGTATCTATATCTGTGGTTGAGAGTAAAAAGTGTCTGCTAAAGAATTTAAAAACCATATCCAGGAGAGTGGCTAAATAATACCAGCTGCACGAGTCGACCTTCAAGGTTAAGCAACGTTTCTCAAGGTCAGTCCGTGGATGGGTGACAATGCGTAATACAGGTTTCCAAGGGGTATGAATGATTGTGGAGGTTAGATAGGCAGTCGCTCCATGTAAAATACTGGTATTCAGCTGCACCCGATTAAACTGAAAGCTTACCCTAACATAGTTGGGAAAAGGCTAGGTAGATTGATTTAAGTACGAGAAGGAAAAATATCTTTTGTTGAGAGTTAAAGCACTAAAGAGTTGAAAAAGTGTATTGTCCATAAAATAATTCAGACATTGTTACAAGACAAGTTTGTATTCGAAAAACGTGGGTGATTCGATGAAATAATAACGCTCGGCAGATATATGGTAATCACAGCTTCTTGTAATAAGGTGACGTAAGGACGCGTCTACCCAATGTCCTTTATTCACCTTTTACGAAAACGGGTCGGAAACAGCGTTTCAGCTGTCCTAAGCTCCTCATTCATCAATGTTACCTATTCAAAACTTTGCTTTTTACCTTAGTAACTAAAAGCACAAAGTTTGTCAAATTGTTTTCGATGAGATGTAATTTATCACTTTTATTATAATTTACTAGGTTCTGCCCGTAGCTTCGCCCGCGTAGAGGTCGGAAATTATAGGGGTCGCAGCAGGCGGGTTACGGGCATGTTCCTGAAAGCTCCGAGGTCTCATACTGTGCCCGTCAATTCGGGCACGTTCATTGCCCGACGATTAGTGTCTGGACATTGTATATATGCTAGTAGCGCGGTAAA
Source organism: Amphipoea lucens (assembly GCA_947508005.1). NCBI lineage: Eukaryota > Metazoa > Arthropoda > Insecta > Lepidoptera > Noctuidae > Amphipoea > Amphipoea lucens. Next base: position 15,975,076 of record OX382375.1, read on the forward strand.
CTTTGCTTGCGCGATGCAGGATTTTGCATGATGTCAATGTGGTGTGTAGTTCGCATGTGGCGATATAGATGCCGCCACACGTTCAACCGTTAAAGCGTGATAAGGTAACAGCCAGACAGATAGAGCTATTTTCGCAATAAATAGTACTCAGTATAGATTAGTACACGCAAGGACGCGTCTGCTAAATGCCCTTTATTCACCTTTTAGGAAAACGGGTCGAGCAGGAACAGCGTTTCAACTATCTAAGCATCTCATTCATCAATATTATTCAAACTTTATTCGAACTAAAATGATAATAAATCATTTACTTCAGTAAAATCACAAAGTTTGACAATTTTGTTACCGATTAGAACCATTTGTCACTAAATACACGATCACTTTTAATTATTTCAGATTTTATTGTATAATTCTGTTATAGTTACAAAGGAACTCAAAGTTATATATTTTCTTTTCACAATCAAAGATTTAAGTACCAATTTATTCTTCTTCATTTGATTTTAAATATATCGTCTCAGTCGCAGCGTTGGAAGGCCTCTCACAAGGTGGACCGATGACCTTGTGAAGGCCGCAGGAATCCGATGGATGCGGGAAGCACAGAACCGGTCGAAGTGGTGGTGCTTGGGGAAGGACTATGTCCAGTAGTGGACGTCTTTCGGATGATGATGATATCGCCTTATGTCTCATGTGCCCATAATTCCCGTTACGAGCATAAATTTCTTACAGTTACGCTACACACAAAAGCATTTTGCTCGTGAAATAAGTATTGCAACTTTGATAAAAGATCGATTTCATATTACTTAGTATAGTTTCGATAATACTAAGTATGTTCGTAACACTATAAAATATTCTATCAATACTTTCGTAGAAAATTGCTTTTGAATTTTGCGTAGGTAATTGTGCGCATGACTGTACCTTTAATAAGGGGTTCGTGGCTAAGTAATAACAGCCACACGGGTCGATCGATCAGGTTAAGGCGCAGATATACGACTTCTAATGATTTTAAATTCAACATCACGTCTAATCGACCGGACTGATTTCTTTGAAAAAAATAAATGTTATACTAGACCATTTGCTTCGTAATTTGATATGTGAATATTTGCAATTATATTTTTTTAACATAGTGTAATTAATTTGTAAAGTAATGTCTACCGCGGACATAAAAACAATAATCGCGCAAACACTATCGGGTGTATTTTCATAAAACTTTCACCATCTAAAAGACAATTTAATTCCCCGAATTTTAGTATACGGTTTTTATTTGTTTGGTGTTTGAGAGTTTTTGTAAATAGATAATTGATTCATATTTGCAATAAATTACCACGGTTGTGTCATCGCGCTTCTCTTTCTTTTCTATGCAGTCCGACAGTGACCGCGCTTTAGGTCGTGTAGTCGCCTTAAGCTACGCTTGCCACGGTCGGTCCGTGGATGTGTGACCATCTTACTTACCGAGACCCCTCCGTGCTTCGGTAAGCACGTTAAGCCGTTAGTCCCGGCTGTCATTCTTGGATCTTTGACAGTCGTTAAGGGGCCGGCGAACTACGCATGCTAATGCGTTGTTCATACAAACGTAATACCAAAATAATTTGTAAATCAAACACATTCTTAAGGTAGTGTGTATTTATTCCGATTGGAATACAGATTATCTAAGTTCGTAAATATATATTGAAAGGACTCTGATATAAACACGATATATTATGAGGAATTTCAAATTTCTATAGAAAACTTATTTTTCTCATAACTCGTCTTTAAACCAGTGTCCATTCAAAATATATATTTGGGAACCTATGAACGCCATTGTCACATATATATGTGACAAACGAAATCTTACCCTGAACGCCAACGTCACAAATATATGACAAAACTAGCTTCTGCCCGCGACTTCGTCCGCGTGAAATTCGTACTTTCCTCTAAAAGTTTCGAAAATGTATGTTGGTTGATCTTTATAATTAATTTAGATAAATAAGTATTCGGGCCAATTTTTAAGTTTATAGAACAAAGGAATCAGATTTTTCAAATAAACTGTATCCCCGCTTTTCACCCCCACAGGGGTGAAATTTTGAAAAATCGTTTAAGATGTGTTCATAACTTGACTCATAGTTTATTTATACCAATTTTCGAGCTAATCAAGCCATGCAGTAAAATCCTCCCCTTTAAAATTAATTACCTCTTTTCATACAGTTAGGGGTAGATTTTCGAAAAACCCTGATACACGTTATTAATTATTTTTAGTCCTTAGTATAAATACTGAGTTTCAAGTTAATCGGACAGGGCGTTAAAATTCTTCCATACAAATTTTGACACCCCCCAATACCTCTTTAAGGGGTATTTTAGAAAAACGAAAAATACCAAACTTCATAATTTACTTAGATAAATATTCGTGCCAAGTTTCAAGGTTATTAACTCAAGAAATAAGATTTTTCATACAAACAAAATCCCCCCTTTTCACCCCCTTAAAGGTTGTATGCCGTTCGCGGTCAGCTGTGAGACGTAATTCTCGTTGTGCAGCAGTTTCAGCTTCTCGGGATAACGGATGTTGTTCTCGGTCAATGGTACGCCTTAGCTCTCGTTGAGAAGAGCTTTGAGACGTCCGTGATGTAGCTCGTCTTGCTCTGTCAGCTGCTAATCGCATCTCTCTCTCTGGAGAGTTTTCATTGGCTCGAGAAGTTGAGGCTCTAACTCTCATAGAGTTTAACCGATTTGCTCTTTCCTCTGCCGATTCTTGAGATCGCGTAATTCTCATTCTCTTAGCTTTACTCGAAGTTCGAGATAAAGATAATGGTTTTTTAGGTGGCATTGTGTAATAATCTACGGTAACGAAAAGGCTGTCAGTTACCTAACAAAATAACCTACGTTAGAGGTCCTAACTTTAGCTACCTTACACTTTTACACTAAAATATTCTAATAGAATTATACCCAGAAATACCTATATACAACTCACAACAAAAAAGAAATGAAAATAAAGCTGAAACGCCTGTGCAATACTATCTACCTATACCTACTTCACTTAAAAATAAATACTTATAACTACTCATACCTATTTTACAAAATAACAACAAAAGAAATTCAAATAAACTATTTAAAGACTAAAAGTCGCGCTGATAAGCACGGTTTCTCAATATCAATTATTGTCTGTCAATAAGGTCGAACGCTCTGAACGCATCGAGGCAACCGTTACACAAAAATAATCCTTATAGCATGATTCAGTAGTCACGACGTGCGACGGCGCGATGGCTTATTTCATGTATAAGTTTGGTGTTTCTATACCAATTTCTATGATTCTTTTTTTTATTGAATAGGTAATAATGTTAACTTTTTTAAATTACGGATGAGTGAGAGTATTATAAACGTAAGAGTAAACAAATATAATCAGAATGCTCCGAACTGCTAAGCTATCAGGAGTTACACGTGTTATTGTGAGTCAACCATACAAGATAGACATATGCTGTTGTGGGATATTTTTTAGACAATTTTATGTAGAATATTTCCGTCATACAGGATTTCTATGTAACTTGAACCATTAAGGCTGCACACGCGACGAAAGCTTAAAAAATGGAGTAACTTCTCCCGTTTTCCCAACATTTTCCTTCACTACTCTGCTCCTATTGATTGTAGCGTGATGAAAAGTATACTATAACCTGCCCAGGAGTATGAAGAATAATTGTACCAAGTTCCGTTAAAATCCGTCGAGTAGTTTTTGTTTCTATAAGGAACATACAGACAGACAGACAGACAGACAAAAATTTTACTGATTGCATTTTTGGCATCAGTATCGATCACTAATCACCCCCTGATAGTTATTTTGAAAATATATTTCATGTACAGAATTGACCTCTCTACAGATTTATTATAAGTATACATAGATACACGTCGCACGGGTCGCACCATATTATGAAATAAACAATTTAATCATTTTGTGTGTTTTTATTTATATAATAATTTAAAAGTTTATGCTTCCGTCTATATCGTATTGCATGAAACTAATATAAATAAACCACCAATATCGAGAAATTTGTTGTTTTAAGTGTGTGTGTGTTGTTTTGTTAAAGTGGCCTGGCGTCAGGGGTACGGCGCGGGCGATACGTTTATACTCTGGCGTTCAAAACGTTAAGGGTCATCAGAAACCCGAAAATCTGTACCTAAGTCAACTGAAAATATTTTTGTTATTACATTGCTTCAGCCACTCAGTTTCTATGTCACGTAACACATCCCAGACCCACATTAGTCCATTCCAATTTTATTACCTACTCGTACCTATATTTGGCGAAAAGAACATCCAGAAATGTGCTAAACACATAATATTTCGCTTCGAAGTCGGCCAAATGCTGCTCAATAAGCAGTTCACGAGCACCAATCATCACAATAGCTTGAAAAATAGCAAGTAATAACAGCACGTCCAGCTTGCTGTGGGGCCATAAAACCAGCGGATTTATTTGTAAAGTTTTGCTTTGTCGCGTCGTCGCCTAGGAAATATTGTATGGAAGTAGGTGTCTGGCAAGGTTTTAGAGTTTTTAAATCATGGTATAGTTGAAAGAAAGTTTTAGTTTCCGAAAGGCTGTGGAGTGAGGTTTTAGTAGATTGAAATACAGGTGTTTTAGAGCAGCATGCGGGAGATTTTGGAACGAAGCTTTTTAACGTAGCTTACGGTAGGCGTAAATTGGTAGAATTCGTTACGTAACAAAGAAGCGTTATGCCCACTCCACGCGACTTTTTGTTATATATTTGTAATAATAGGAATAGACAGAGAGATATATAGTTTTCATGGTGTTCGAGAGTGCTGAAACTAATAATGAGGTCAAAATGGAAATCCAAGATGGCAGCTGCGAATTTTTAAAATTTTTCGATTTGGGTGTCGGTTTCATGGTTTTCAAGGGTGCTTAAGCCGATAGTGAACTTCGTTCCTGACGGGTTTTTTTTTTATTTTCTGTAATACTGAAAAAAACTGGATTATATCGAGGACCTTAGTTATTATTGTATCAACGAATAAAATAACCGATACGTAGTTTTTTTTTCTCTAACTTTTTCGTATCTTAGGAAAATAGGTACAGACGCCAGCACATCAAGCTACCCGAAACTGTCAAATTTTCCCAATCAACTTTGAACCGTATGCTTTAGCAATAAAGTTGAAAATCTATTAATGAAATTTGACAGATTGTAGTAGCATGATGTGCTGAACTGTACCTGTCTGTACCTATCATAAACTTAACTAAATGTAAAGTGTTTTTTCTATTATTAGCAGCCACTAAACGACGAACGTGATTTTAATTTAGATTCTCGAGTACTCATAAAAATATCTTAAACATTTCTATGACGTAGGCCTCGCCATTTTAATTTTCCGCCATCTTAACTATTTAGGCTCATCAAAAAAAGTAATTTTACCACTTTATAACAGCTGATAATTTCTTTATTATCCCAAAAACATGTAGAGGCATTTACAAATAATATCGAAGAAAACTTTATGATTTTCTTTTTTATTTAATTTAATGAAAAATGTATAGAGTGGGGTTGCCTGTGTAAAGAATGGAAAAATAATACAATGTCTACGGTTAATTTTGTTTTGTCTGTATAATAAATAGTAACGTTTCGTATATTGTCATGAATTTCTGAGAACATTTTTTTGGCAAAAACTCAAACATTTTTTGTCAGTGCCCTTAGTATAAATATTTAAAACGAGTATGATTTATATCTAAAATCTTGACAGAAATAAATGTTCAAATAAATTATAACATGTTCAAAAAGCGTTACTTTCTTATTTATTTTGTAAAGACTATTTATCTTGGTACAGTTTGTTTTAAACAAAAGCTATTTCGGTTGACACAAGCATTTAAAAGTTATGACTTATGAGATAAATAGAATGCGGTATTTGCTTCTTGAAAGTTTTAAGTATACACTTGAACAACCATAACTTTTTTAGGGTTCCGTACCTCAAAAGGAATAACGGAACCCTTGTAAGATCACTTCGAAGTCCGTCTGTCAGTCCGTCGGTTAGGACCCTTTTTCTCAGGAACGCGTGGAGTTATCAAGTTCAAATTGATATCAAATACTCAAGGTCGCAATCCTTTGAAGGAGTGAAAAAATCAAAGTTCTAAGCCAACGCAATCAAAAGATACGGGCGTTTATGTTTCGTTTACGCCGCATATTTTGACACTCGAAAGGGAATCAAAACCTATAGGGTACTTCTGGCTGACCTAGAATCATGAAATTGGACAAAAAGCAATGTCATGTAGCACAAGTAAAGGAATTAATCCGAAAACCGTAAAGTAGTTACATACCTACATTATTTTCATTTCATGATTTACAAATTGAAAACATAACATGTTATGTTATTTACCCCCGCTGATTGCATGGCCCACCATGGCACGAGAGGTAACACTATTTCTATTGTACAACAGTTTCAATTTAAAACTGCGCAATAATCGAAGCATTCCGTGATGGCAGCGAGGAAATTAAGTTTGGTAACATAATGTGAGGAAAATTGGAAATTCCCAACGAGATTCGATAGAGGAAGGAGAAGAGGAATATGAGGTGTAATTTGTTTGAAATGGAGGTGTAAATGAGAGGGTTTGAGATGCTTATTTTGTTGATTTTGTATTGGATTCTGATTAATCGACGCTCAATCTCTTCATCTCTGTCTTTGTCCACTATGCGAGTTTTTAACCGACGAATTTGTTTTTCTTTTATCGAATTCCACGCCTTACTTTTTACAGAGTAGTTCGATTTTGACGATTCTTTTTTTTTTTTTTAAATTCGCTTTTTAATTCCTTTTCATTTACTATGGATACTTTTTGAAATTCTTAGTCGATTTATTTGACATATTAACAGTTTGGAGACATTTTTTTTTTGAGAACTGCAATTTTGGAAATGTTTGACAACCCAACAACCAACCCTTATTTTTTTTTTGGCTAGGAAAATGCACATGACGTGGTTATGTGGGGCTTGCACCCACTAAAAACTCCGCCTGTGCACCTACTTTCACCTTGATGGGTGGGCCGCGAGAACTACTACGTATGACATTCGCAACCCATCCAGCGTGGCCCACTTCTGGGCTCCCTCTTCATGGCCAACTCAACCCAACGCTTAAATTTTGGAAACTGCTCGATGAAAATTAAGAATGGGACAAAGAATTGCTTATTTTTCAAAACAACCTTCTACATTGAAAACGTATACAGGGTGTTACGGAAAGGGTATATCAATACAAACGGGTTGAAAAGTGTATCTGGTCTAGAATCTCTGTACAAAATTTCAGCTCAAAAGCATTAACTTTGAAAATGCTTAATATTTTTTTATTTCGACATCACGGCGCTGCACTGGCGCGCGGTGGCGTGATGTGCGTGTACTAGGCGCACAGACACACTACAGATAATGGATAATGACCCTCGTAGTGCGGTGACACGTTTGTTATGATTTCAGTTTAATAAACTATCGAAATAAAAAAATATTAAGCATTTTCAACGTTGCTGCTTTTGAGCTGAAATTTTGTACAGAGATTCTAGACCAGATACACTCTTCAACCCGTTTGTATTGATATACCCTTACCGTAACACCCTGTATTATTTAAACCTATAATTTCCTAAAATTGCGTTAAGGATTATTGGTAGGTAATCGTTTGACGGTTTGTCACACTTTCGAGCTCCTGAGTCCGAAAGTCTAACAAACGTCTTACCAATGGGTATCGTGTCACCCAGTAACTGGGATATGGAGGTCAGATAGACAGTCGCTTCATGTAAAATGCTGGTATTCAGTTGCATCAGATTAGACTGGAAGCCAACTCTAACATTGTTTGGAAATGACTGGTCAGATGAGGGTTCCTAAAATTGCGTTCTATTTCGCATGGTAAATAAAAGCTTAAAGTGCCTACAGTAAAAACGGTACTCGGTCTCTCAAAATTTCATTGACAGTCGCGCACCGGCTGACCACGTAGCTAGAATACGTAATTCAGTAAATTCGGGTCAGTGTACCACCCAGAGGTAGGGTTGCCGCATGCAGGTTGATTTGCATAGATAATATCTTGTTCACTTAGTATTTAGTTGGGGGTAAAATAATGTTGTTACTGTTATTGTTTGTTACTAAAGTAATTATTTTTCCACTCTGCAATCGGCATTTTGTTTTTGTTTTAATTGTTGTTTGTTTGTTGACATATGCCAGTGTCGCAATGCTATGTGTATTGTCTCTGAACCCTGGGATCAAGCAATGGACAAAATTGTCAATTATTCACTGTTTGAATACGAGGCTTTTGGCTTCTTTGTGTGTGTGAATTTTATGTTTTTCTTTTTAATGTGCGTTTTGTTTGTGCAGAATATTTTTTTTATCTTTCATTCTTAATTTTGATTCCTCTTTTTAATAATGAAGTTAGGTACTTACTCCCTCATAAAGACTTCTCCTTATGAAGGAATATCTTAGTTAATGAAATCAATCAACTTTCGATCTCTGCCTTCTTCATCAGCACCTTAAATGTTGACAACCCGTCGTTCAGGAATTAGCATTAATTATAAATGTTAACTCGCTTAATTTTACCTAATTTACCTGTAGTTAGGAGAAATTCAAACGTTGCATTACCTGTAAATAAAACAAAGGAAGGTTATGAAACTGTAGTAAACAAACCCCTTTACTAATAAACATTGTATAGCGTCTGTATAGTTACATAACGCTTTGTCTTCTTCTTTCGAAAGTCAAATTACTGACGACTGAAAGAGAGAAATCGGTGTGTAACTATTCATCTGATATAATACGTTTATTAGTAAGGGTGAAAATTTAAATATACATATAATCAACCTATAAGGTTCCCATTGCTGGGACGCAGGCTTCCTCTCTGTGAGGGAATGGGCCGTAAACCACCATGCAGGCCCAATGCCGGTTGGTAGATGACATGTCATATGTCTTTGAAGTTTTTGATCCTAAGATATGGCCGGTTTCCTCATGATGTTTTCGCTAACCGTTTTGAGAGCAGTGGTGATGAAATAAATACAACAAAGTAAAGCACCTGCCTGGGTTCGAACCCATAACCTTGCAACCTGAACAATGCTGGCCAGATAAACAGTCGCTCCATGTAAAATTCTGGTATTCAGCTGCATCGGGTTAGACTGGAAGCCAACCCATAGGTAATAGTTGTGAAAAGGCAAATGCCGATGATGACCTAAAACTGGATATTTTCCCCTAATTCTCTCCTACTGCTGGACAAAGGCCGCCCATTGTATATTTTGTAGTGTTTGATGTATTTTTTTCATGGTGTACAATAAAGTATGTATATATAAATAAATAAATAAAGGCCTCCCCCAAATCGTTCCAGGAACTCTTTCCCCGCGCCACCTCGAACCAGATTAGGTACACCTTTTAAAATATGCATGTCACACACAGCATACATAACATAATCCCAGTGTCACAAGTGCGACCCCTTAATTTCACAAGGCAGTGCACACATCACCGTTAAGCTGCGTCCACTGACCGGACCGCACGCCGCACGTGAAATTGCGGGTTTGCGGCGAATGCAAATAACATACACTCCATTTTGAATCTGCCTATTTGCAAGCCTAGTGCTAGTGGCATTAAAAGAGCAAAGGGCACGCTGGTTTTGTGGCCACACTGTGGATAGAATGTTAGATATGTTTGGGATTTGTGAATAACTACTATGACAATGGTGTGATGCAAGCAGTGGTGGCCCAGTGGTAACGACCGCTACTTACGAGTTAAAGGTCGTAGGTTCGAACCCTGACAGGCGCTTTACTTTTTATAAAATATTTTATCATCACTCTGCTCTCAAAACGATGAATAAAAACATCGTGAGGAAACCGGCATGTCCTAGAACCGAAAATTCGAAGATAATTATGTGACATCTTTCACCCCGTACTGGGCCCGCGTGGTGGATATCGGCCCTGAGAGGAGGACATAGAGGAGGCCTGTTTCCCAGCAGTGGGAAAATTATAGGCTGATTATGCTACCATGACCATATTATTTTTGGAGAGGTATGACTCCTGGAGAGGCTTGTGGCTAAGTAACAACAGCCGCACGGGTCAATCGAACAGGTTAAGCTACGCTTGCCGCGGTTGGTCCGTGGCTGTGTGACCATCTTTACATACCAAAGACCCCTTCGTGCCTCGGAAAGCACTTTAAGCCGTTGGTCCCGGCTGTCATTCGTGGATCTTTGACAGTCGTTACGGATCGTCAGAAGCCCGAAAGTCTGACAACCAGTCTTAAAATTACCAAGAGGTTTCATATCACCCAGAAACTGGGTTGTGGAGGTAAGATAGGCAGACGCTCCATGTAAAATACTGGTACTCAGTTGCATCCGGTTAGACAGGAAGCCGACCCCAACATAGTTGGGAAAAGGCTAGGCAGATGATGTGTGTCTCCTGTTAGGTACATGGGACTTAACAAAACTGGCGAAATATTTCGCCTTACCTGATGATACTGGGGAGCAGTGGTGGCCCAGTGGTATCGGCCGCGACTTACGAGTTGTAGGTCGTAGGTTCGAACCCAGACAGGCGCTTTACTTTGTGTAAAATTATTTCATCACCACTGCTCTCAAAACGGTGAAGGAAAACATCGTGAGGAAACCGGCATGTCCTAGAACCAAAAATTCAAAGACATGTGACATCTACCAACCCGCACTGGGCCCGCGTGGTGGATTACGGCCCACTCCCTCTCACAGAGAGGAGGCCTGTGTCCCAGCAGTGGGAACATTATAGGCTGATGATGATGATGATGATGACCTGATGATACAGGCATGATGTTATGTCTACAGGGTCAAATTGAATTCATGGGCATCCTTTTAAGGGGTCATTGTAATCATCATTATGAACAACTTTTACTATGAGACCAAACCTGAAATTGCGAAAAAAAAATCAGCTCTTCCCTACATTTTGACGAGTTATGTGAACATAAATGCAAGGAATAGCTGACTTTTTTTTTCGCGATTTTAGGTTTAGTCCCATAGTGAAAGTTGTTCATAATGATGAGTACAATGACCCCTTAAAAGGATGCCCATGAATTTAATTTCATCCTGTATAACGATGAAATGAGTTGAATTAAAAAACTTCGAAGTTTGACATTTTCTAAGGAAAATCTCCTCTTAATTTCAACTCAAAATACTGAACTAAATTGTTTTTTTTTTCTGGTTTTCACACCTACTCGTACTTTCAAATAGTGCCGACGTTTACGTAACGAAATTCTCCTGACACCAGTTTCACGGCTATGACGTGTGACGGTGTGACGTCACAATTTGCTGAAAGGTCAATCATGTTCCTATTATGTTCGTATAATATTTAAGTGCTCTCTTTTTCCCGCGACTTCGTCCGCTTTATGCAGGGTTATTGGAAAAACATCAACAACCTCTTAAGAGGTCATTGTACTCATCATTATGAACAACTTTTACTATAGGACCAAACCTGTAATCGCGAAAAAAAAATCAGCGGTTCCCTACATTTATAATTATTCGTATAACTCGTCAAAATGTAGGGAACAGCTGATTTTTTTTCGCATTTTCAGGTTTATTCCCATAGTAAAAGAGGTTCTTGGTGTTTTTCCAATAACCCTGTATATCTTGTTCCAACGACCCACCATGTCGCATTGCATCGTTCTCACGCGCTTTTATATCGTTTTTGCTTAGCGTTCTTTCTGCCTTTTTTGCTCGTCTCCCAAGGGATTTAGCGTGATGTTAAATAGCCTATTTCCTTACCCCTATAACTTATAGCCTGTAAACTATTTACCTCAAGAATTGGGCTATGCAATTTTTATTTTTATTTCTGAATGAGCCCGCTCTTGACCTCGATCACGCCTGATGGAAAGCGATGGATGAGGTCTATGATGGAACGAGCGTGCTCAGAAGATGCCTAAGGCACTGGAACTCCCGCGCATTGACGAAACACAACAGGCTGCTTGATGCTGGACTCTGGTGGGAGGGTGGTCGCAAACCAGGCGGGCGTTAGCCCTACCACCGCAAAATACGACTTTCAAACAAAAAACAACCTCTTTAGCTTTATTATATTTCTATACTTAGATTTATTTATAAATTTAGTCGCCTTAGATCATTATCAGACCGTGGAGTGTTATTAAGGCTTATTAAGGCTTATTTGGGTAGCAATTAGGTAGTTAAAATGTTATTTTATTTTTAGTGTAGATACTGTGTTCACGCACGTCAAATTACTACAGAAATAAGTTGGAGTTTTAATAGGTTTTAGATTTCAGGACGTGATTTTATTTGCCATCAAAATTGGGGCTGTACTTTACGGCGAAAAAGCGGGTTTAGAGCATGACAACATCAAGGCGGAACGATTTAGAAATCATTTTTGGGATGCTTGAAGAAGCCACCTCGTGTAGCGCAGTTTGTTCCGCCAGATACTCAACTGAACCGAGCGCTCGGCGCATCCTGGACAGTCACACCCAACACCTTCTTTGACTGGCCAATTCTTCCCTTGCGGTAGTAGGGCTAACGCCCGCCTGGTTTGCGACCACTCTCCCACCGGAGTCAGGAGTCAAGCAGCCTGCTGTGTTTCGTCGATGCGTGGGAGTTCCAGTGCCTTAGGCATCTTCTGGGCACGCTCGTTCCATCACAGACCTCATCCATCGCTTTCCATCAGGCGTGATCGAGGTCAAAAGCGGGCCCATTCAGCAATAAAAAATAAAAAAACATTTGCATGTAGGTGGATTCTCTAGCTACATCTTAAAAATCATAACAGACAGGCAACGCACAGCCTAAACCGCTGGATCTAGATTCTTGATCCAGAATTTATGTTTAATGCTTCTAGATTCTGGAAGCATTAAACATATTCCATTATGTAGTGTTCAGGTTCATCATATAACCCGCTTGACGGTACCATATTATTTTGTTATCATCGGAATGCAAACATTTGCGAATATTCAATATAAGACCCCTAAGAGTGATTAACTGTTTCAATATTTCGTTACCTACCGTCCAGGTTCGTCCTACGAAACTTCGCCATTATCTTTATCATGCAGCGTTTTGAAATGATTCGAACCGCCATAGAAATCTCATGACATACTTTTGGTTGTTATTAGTCGTGGGGACCATTTTGTCCAGTCCTCCTTTGTACAGACGCCAGCACATCAAGCTACCCGAAACTGTCAAATTTTCCCAATCAACTCTGAACCTTATGCTTTGGCGATAAAGTTGAAAATCTATGAGGTACAAAAGGAGGCTCGTGGCTAAGTAATAACAGCCACACCGGTCGATCGATAAGCAAAATCAATTCATCCCCTTAATGGGTTAAATACTCCGGTAAAAGTGTGTATCGGAAGTTTGCCATTTTTATCCATCCATCATTGGGAAATCCTATCAGACACAAGGCTTGTAATAAATACAATTTACTGAAAACAGCCTAATCATTATCCCTTCGTATATTAAATGCACCATATCTATTATAGGCCGACCGCTTAACTGAGACGTTGCCTAAGGTAGCTGCGCGGTGCGGGAGGGATGATAGTTGTCACAAGTTGACAAATCACTGAGCTCTCGCATCACGTCATCACATCCCTCCCACACTGCGCTGCTACCTCAGACAACGTCTCAGTTAAGCGGTCGGCCTATACTTAGGTTCATGCAACAACTACACACACAATCAGTAAAATCAATTGGCTTTCTATAACTGTTTCCGAGGTGGTAGTTTGTTTCATCATTTCAACCGAAAGACGTCCACTGCTGGACATAGGCCTCCCCCAAGCACCTCCACTTCGACCGGTTTTGTGCTTCTTGCATCCAACTAGTTCCTGCGGCCTTCACAAGGTCGTCGGTCCACCTTGTTAAGCCTTCCTACGCTACGTCTTCCGGTACGCGGTCGCCACTCCAGAACCTTTCGGCCCCATCGGCCATCTGTTCTGCGAGCAATGTGCCCTGCCCACTGCCTCTTAAGTTTGGCAATTCTTCGGGCTATGTCGGTTACCTGGTTCTCCTGCGGATCTCTTCATTTCTGATTCGGTCACGCAGGGAAACTCCAAGCATAGCCCTCTCCATTGCCCTTTGGGTGACTTTCAGCCTTCTAATAAGGCCCATTGTGAGCGACCACGTTTCAGTGCCACATGTTATCATATGTCATGTAGTTTGATTATTTATTAAAAAAAAATGACAGATTGTAGTCGCTTGATGTTCTAGCGTCTTCAAAAAATCTTTCCAATCCGACCGTTAGTTCCAGAGATTAGCACATTCAAACAAACAAACAAACTCTTTAGCTTTATTATTAGTATAGATGTTTCTGCTCATTGCCCTGAACTTTCCTAAGCTTTAACATAAAATAATCCATGAAGAAAAGTATAAAAGAAACATAAATAGAGCAAACGAATATTTCCTACCATTAGACGGGAAATATCAAATCCACATTCATTCTAATGAAGACTTTATCTTCATACAGTTTAAGTATCTTATTGTCTGCGTGGCATTCAAGGAATGTCTTTTATTATTTTGTCTTAAAAGCCCTTGTGTATTCGGTAATGTCAGGTTTCGAGTGACAATATTGAAATTGAAAATGTTTTAAAAACTTTCGTGTTTTACAATAATTTTCAGTCTATGACGTTTAAAAAATTAGTTCGGAAGTGTTCATTTCGGTAATTTACCGTGATAAAATCAGGAAAATTAATCATTTATCAGATTGACAGTACGTCAACTTGCTATGTTACGGCAGTTATGATTCAAATAAACGGACAATTTAAAGTTGGTAGTCAAATTCTTAGAAGTCAATGAATTGCTCCGACTTTACGTATACCTACTTACGTATAAGTCTGTCTGCAAGATTTTTGTCAAGATCATCATTCTCTGCTTAGCCTTTTCCCAAGTTTGTTGGAGTTGGCTTCCAGTCCAACCGGATGCAGCTGAATACCAGTATTTTACATTGAGCATTGGAGCAACTACCTACCTCATCTTCAAGTCCTGTTTAATGGTCCGAATTCGTCGACATGTTGATTCGAGCTAGCACATCTTCTGTGCCTGAGAAAATACACATTGCTTTTTGCCCTACATTGGGACGAAAATTATAGAAAAAGCATAAATAAAGACAGTTAAAGACCGAATCGAAGGAAACCGACATGTCCTAGAACCAAAAATTCGAAGACATGTCACATCTAACAACCTGCACTGGATTACAGCCCACTCGCTCTCACAGAGTCCCGAGGCCTGTATATGTGTTCCAGCAGTGGGAACGTTATAGGCTGTTTATGATAATGCTAAGACCGAATCCAATGGGAATCCGACGATGATACCTCAATCAAACCAAGCAATGGGTTTAAATGGTTCGCAGAAGGAAACAAAATCAATATTAATATTCGTAATTAATAACTCATCCGTCAAAAAGTTTCAATAGCGTCCATTTTACCAGAATTTCAATATTGAGTCTTTTATTTTGCCCTCTCTGTGCTCAGAGTGGGTTGTATTGAATTTAATTTGAAGTCCATTTATTAATTAGTCCAATAAACAATCGGACGATGTGATATGGGTGAAAAGAAAACATGAATTGTTAATTTTGTGTTCATTTGGATAGGGCACCATAAATTGGTATAGTCGACTAATGTCAGATTCTAGAAATTTCAGACGAGTTTAAAATGCCAGATTCTCTGAATGCCAGATTCTACAAATGCCAGATTCTACAAAATAATGTCAGATTCTATAAATGCCAGATTTTATAAATGCCAGATTCTATATATGCCAGATTCTATATACGCCAGATTCTATATAATATGTCAGATTCTATAAAGGTCAGATTTTTGTTTAAACATAATAAAATATTCAACTCCTATATTCCACGAAGACAAAGGCTGAGGTGTATGATACCCACATTTCGCCATTTTTATTCGTCTCTTGTCTATTTAAATTCGCTATACTGTGATCAGTGATCACCTACTGCTTAGTTTGTTAAGCGGTTGTAAGCGCTCTGCTGAGCAAGAGGTCCTAGTCCTACGTTCGATCCCCCATCGGGAAAAGTCTAATTTAGTTTTTCCATTAGAAAATTTTATGAAGTATCCTGTAGTCTGGACTTGTACCTACCCGGTTAACCCCTCAAGCGTCCACTATAGACCAAGTGTACATAAGAGAAAGTGCTCGAAACGTCAACGGTACACCAAGTGTACACAACTATGTCATTGTCATTATGAAAACAATGACTTCACTGCGTCCATTCAACTACTCCGACGCGTGGGGTGTGTCGGTGGGCAAACGTGTGAGAGGTTAATTGTCGAAAAAACTTTTTTACAAAAAAAACAACCGACTTCAAAAAAAAACACTACAAAGTAAAAAATAACTTTAATTTCGGAAGTCGGTGTCGTTGATTCAGCATTTTCGTTTTTTGACACCGACTTCCGAAATTAAAGTTATTTATCACTTCGTAGTGTTTTTTTTTTTTTAAGTCGGTTGTTTTTTTTGTAAAAAAGTTTTTATTTTTCACTTTTTAGTTGTAACTACCCCACGAAAAAGTAAACAAAAAGATCGTTAATGTAGACAATGTAGATAAATTTTTAGATTTTTGTTGATTTTTCAAAAACCGCTTGTCCGATTTCGATAAAATTTTCATGGAACCATTTGGAAAGTATACCCTTTCCAACAAAAGAAAAAAATTCCAAATCGGTCCAGACGTCTTCGAGAAATCGGGGAACATACATAAAAAAAAAAGATTCCGACGAATTGAGAACCTCCTCCTTTTTTTGAAGTCGGTTAAAAATCAAAATCATAACTCAAATTAGGCTGAGAATTAGCACTTTTTGAGCTTTTGAAGAAGTGGCGCAACAAACATCCCAGAAAACGGTAAAGGGTTCACCTATAACATGGAACTTGTAACAACTGGTTAAAAGTGATTATTATAACCAAGGGATTTCTGACTTCAAAGTATCGATAAACAATGTTGCCTTCTCCAAAAAAATAATCGTGAATCTACCTGCATATCCGTTAATCCAGAAATGAAGCTACAACAAAATTTTATAATAAGCACCAGCAGACGGACCAACAAAATAAATGAAATTATGCGGAACCCGCGTAATTCTCTGACGTAATTACTTTTTGGGGATCGGTGTACAAAATGGGGAATTGCAGAAGGTTCAGCGAGTTTTACCACTGTTGTGATGAATAATGTGATACAATACAAAATCGTTTATTGTCACAATTAGCCTGTAATACATTGAGACGTGTTTGGAGCCTCCCTTTAGGCAAACAATGCCTATATTAGGAGACTCCATATCATTGGCGTATTGTACATTAACTAAATGTGATGTGACCCTTAAGATTTTTTAAATTTTTTATTGATGAATTACTTAAATATTAAAAAGTAAACAGTAACTATAAAAAAACAAAAATAAAAAGATTAGAAATTAAAACTTAAAAATGACAGTGATGACAGTAATTTTTGTTCAATGTTGTGGTGATGATGTGTCCGACGCCTCGACAGGCCAATTTCAACTGTCAGTAACCCTCAAACTTGTTTCAGAAACTCAACTGGGCCCTAATTCACTATGACCACTAAATAATTCCTTACTTCGAAACCACGTCAAGTTCTTAGTTAATCACGACATCTGCTAATAACGTATTCTCTATGACACTGAACAAAGCCGCGCGAAATGAACGCGAAGTTAAACTCAAAGCATTTATTTCAATTAAACCATTTATAAGCACTTTTGAACTGTCAAGAAGTCGGTCAGTCAGAAAATATGAAGCTAGTTGCCCATTCCAAAGCGAAGTAGGTACCTGTAGAGAACAACGGACAAGAAACTCCATGGACACTCTATATTTTTACAAAAATATTAGTTACATCATTATTAATGTTGAATTTATAATTATATGTGAGAACGATGTTAAAAAAAAAAAGACATACGCGTTAAAAGCGTCCACAGTACAGCAAATAGGAACAAAACAAGAATCGAAAAATAAAATAATTAAAAATAAGCCGAAGCAGCTCAGTGATGGCGCGGTTTGAACTGTCAAAATACATGACTCGTCCGTACGGTTGACATTTGGATTCCTTGTATGGGACACCCACGACTTGCTCTAAGATCAACATGCACCACAAATCACTGTCTTTAGCCTGTTTCTGTCATCTTTAAACGATTGACCGAAACCAAACGATGTTTTAACTTGGTTAAGCGGTAAACGTATTTAGTGATTTGTGGTGCAAACGGGCTTTAGATGACAGACATTTGATTTGATTTAGTGAAACTATTATTTTATTTTTTTTGCGTGTTGAAGGTACTGTAGCAGAGGTAAATCAATCAAACAACATCTTTCAGATAAACTCAATAATTATTACGTAATCGTTTTCCATTTTTTTTTTTACATTTTTAGATATTTTATAATATGACATGTTACGCTAGACAGCTGACAACCTAATTCTTATTTTTTGTCTTCTCAATTCATATTGGCGTTTATTTCATAATTCTATGCCATTATCATAAAGTTACTAGAAAAGATTGCAAGCCACAAACTAAGCATGTCATAATCTTTAGAGTACCTATCTTAATGGAACTTCTGTTTGTATTATGTTGTGTCACTCGAGGGTGCTATTTTTAAACAGGGCTCAATTTGAATGGGATTAATGTGGGCTTAGCGCCTTTTTCACATTTAAGGTGGGCAGCATTTCAAGGGGGTAGGCAAACAAAGGAAGGTCCAGCCTTCGTTGTATTTTTTTAACAATTTTCCAATATAATTTTTCGTGTTTGATGTGTTAATTTTTCGGGATTGGGACGACATTTTCCATTTCATTTCATTTCATTTATTCATTTTGTGAACATAGGGTACAATATACAGGTGTTACATAAATAATAAAATGTTGGTCCATGCTATGTTCCGCCGAAAGGCATACAAAATATCATTAGGTAATCGAATTTCAAGTAAAAAAATAAAATAAAGTCAATAGGTAAGTAGATGTCACAATTTCAAACAATAGTTAATAATAATATGTCAATAAATTAAAACAGCACATAAACAAATAGGTAATTAGTCACAATTTCGTATACAATACATAAAATGTCCATGGATATTATCATTATCTTATGAAAGCAACGTTTTAATTATGAACCGATATAAAATTATACAAATATTATTTTAATTTGTCATTAAGATATTCATTAACCGAATAATACGCCTTGTTACTCAATAATTTAAACAGCTTACGTTTAAACTCATTCATGTTGTTGCTTGATACAATTTGATCAGGTAATTTGTTATAAAGTTTTGGAGCCATTGCATATATACTATTATAGAGAAACTTGGTTTTAGTGTAAAGCGGGTGCAACTTTTTTGAGCGCCGCTGACTTTTTACAAATTCATATAAAAACATGTTGTTTTTAACAAAGATACAAGCTTCATAGACATAAAGTGATGGCACAGTCAATATTTTTAAGTTTTGGAAATGTGGCTTGCATGAATCCGTCCGTTTTATTTTACATATAGCTCGAATACATTTTTTCTGTGCTATCAGTACCTCCTCTACCTTAGTCGCATTGCCCCAGAATATAAGGCCATACCGCAAAACAGAGGCGACATAACCGTGATAAGCTGCTAGGAGCGCTGTCTTGTTCACAATTTTGCCTAACATATAGAGAGCATAGGAAAACTTACTGAGCTTCCCACATACGCTATCAATTTGAGTCCTCCATGACATATCGTTATCAATATGCAATCCGAGAAATTTTGTGACATTAGTTTCCAGTATTTGGTCTCCTTTGTAGTGTACTTGAAATTGTGAAAGTGCTTTTTGTCTAATTTTAAAATTCATAATTTTAGTTTTACTTAGGTTAATTTTAAGGTTATTAGCGTTCAGCCAGTCAACAATCGTAACAAGACTAGTGTTAATATCATCTTCTATTTCTTTATTACTACCATTATCATATATAACCGTGCTGTCATCGGCAAATAAGGACATTTGGTGATTGATTACTTGGGGAATGTCATTAATGTAGCAGATAAACAGCAAGGGTCCCACCACAGAACCCTGCGGAACACCGTAACAAAGAACTTTGGAACTAGACGAGTATACTACTTCAGTTTTGGTCTTAATATCTACTTGACTAATCTGAGTAATTTGTTTTCTATCTTCCAAATAAGATTGTATCAGATTAAGCACGTTACCTCGAATGCCGTATCTGTTTAGCTTAGCTAATAGTACTTTATGGTCCACATAGTCAAATGCCCTAGTCATATCCATATACATAGCCATTACTGGTTTCCTATTGTCCATGTTGTAATGTATTTTTTCAAGAAAATTATATATGGCCATATTAATGGTTTTTGATTTCCTAAAACCCATTTGTTCCTTGCAAAAAATATTATATTTTTCAAAGTAATTATAAATTCCATTATAAATAACTTTCTCGAAGATCTTTGAGAAAATTGGTATCAGAGCTACAGGTCTATAATTAGTTAAATTTGTTTTGTCATCTTTTTTATGTAATGGCTTGATAATAGACACCTTTAACTTTTGCGGAAATATACCATGTAAAATACATATATTTATAATGTCACTTAATATAGGTGCTATAAGAGGAGCCACTGCTTTAATTACTCTTGTGTCAATATCATCATATCCTGTACTATTGGTGTTTTTAAGGTTGTTAATTATAGTGATAATGTCCTTTGGTATGGTTGGTTCCATAAACATAGATTTATGCGATCCTAATGTTATAATATTATTATTCGTCTGAAAATTATTGGCATTCGGTATAATTGAGTCCACAAAATAATTATTAAATTGCTCTGCTATCATTTTAGGATCCGTTATATATTTGTCGTTTACATTAATTACACTTATATTGTCTTTAGGAATGTTAGGTTTAATACTATTTATTACCTTCCAGGTTGCCTTAGATTTGTTGGTACTTGTTCCAATAAAATAGCTGTTTTGAGCTCGCTGTGTTAATTTGACCACTTTTTGATATCTCTTTGAGAATATTTTAAAAGCCATTTTCGAATCACTGTTACGTGTTAGTCTATATTTCCATAATAAAGTTCGTCTCTTCTTACTACAACGTTTTATCCCCCGGGTGATCCACTTTGGCCTAATGACTGTGGATATTTTACGTTTGATAATTGGGAAACAGAGATCGTAGAATAATTTAAACAGATCATAAAATGAATCAAAAATATCATTTGCATTAT
Organism: Amphipoea lucens; assembly: GCA_947508005.1. Classification (NCBI taxonomy): domain Eukaryota; kingdom Metazoa; phylum Arthropoda; class Insecta; order Lepidoptera; family Noctuidae; genus Amphipoea; species Amphipoea lucens. The sequence continues at coordinate 15,996,146 of OX382375.1, forward strand.
CCGACTCGTAAACTTCAGAGAAACTCAGACTGGCAATACATTTCCTAAAAAGATTAATGTTTTCCTTGCTGTAATCACGTTTATTAACATAGTAATATTTTAAAATACATGTTCGCTGTACAGGAAACTTCATCATTTGTGCTGTATGGTCAGATACACCTAGCTCCACTATCTCACTCTTGCAGCCTCGTATATTGTGTAGAAAATTGTCTAGACAAGTACCGCTACTAGGACGCGTAGGTTTTTTTATTTCTATATTGAGATTAAACTCCTTTAAAAGATTTTTAAATAAATTAGAGTTTTTAGTTTTCTGAAGAATGTCAATGTTAAAATCACCGCAGATTATTATTTTTTGATTATTTTTATAACAAAAGTTCCGTAATAAGTAGGTTATATTATTAAAGAAAGTATTCATGTAACTTTGATTCGGAACTCTATATATACACAATATTATAATTTTATGGTCAGTCAATTCTACCGCACAGCACTCAAAAACGTTTGGAATGTTAACACTTTTTACTAAATCTATTTCATAGAAGCGAATGTGGTTGTTCACTAGTATACAAGAACCACCATTTCGCTTTTGTCTTGTGAAGCATGAAGCCAAAGTAAAGTTAGGAATGTTCAAAATGTCGACGTCACTTTGCTTCATATTATGTTCCGTAAAACAGAGAACATCAACACACTTCCCACTGTTTGCTAACGTATCCAAATGTTCCGTTATTATATCACTCTTTGCTAATAGACCATTTATGTTTTGATGTAATATGCATAAGTTGTTATAGACGAAAAAAATGTTGATCAATGACATTAGTAGTACATGAACAGTAAGAATTAGGTGAATCACAAATTAAAGGATCTTTAAATGACGAGGTTTCGTTCAGATATTTCACGGTATTTGCGTTACAGTTAGTATAAACATAGCTTTTTATATGGGTGAAAATATTTGTGATTCCTTGGTTACTGATTCGACCACCATGTCTTTGAAACATGATATAGTCACACGATAAGTTTAAGTTTGAGTCAAATAATGTGGCATAATTATAATTTTGTATGTCTTGATAGAGAAGGTTATTAAATATTTCAATTCTAAAATTATACATTGTCGCGTAATAATCATATTTATATGTCCATAGCGTTTCATACTTCATAACCTGTGCTTGTTTTATAAATATCTATGGTCTACACGCATTCAATTTGCTCAGGGTTTAGAAAGAGTCTGTAATCTTCTATTATGTATTCTATAGCTATGTATAGTATAAAACAAAGTAGCTTTTTGCGTCTGTGGCTGCGTTTTTCTTCTAAGCTACGCGCCGGATTTTGACGCAGTTTTTACCAACATTCAGAGAATTTATTCCGGTTTATGTAAATAATATATTCTTCTTCATAGCGTGTCGATAGCAATCTAAATGGCTCGGCCCAGAAGTCGGCTACTTTTTTGGCGCCATCACCAGCGTCTACCAGTTCCTGTAACGTGCAGCTGACAGGACACGCAGGACACGATATTAAGTGTCCCATCGTTTGTGTAACAGCACCACATTTACACTCTAGAATCTCCACCTGAACAGGTTCTCCCTGCTTCGGCCAACCTGGGTCCGGAGTCTGTTTAAAGACTTTCAGGTTGCCCAAGGTAACTCATGTCCAGGTCCAGTACATTAATATTACATGCATTACATTTATAATGAAGAAATCTCGATATTATTATCTCAAGTCGTAAAAACTGTGCAAAGCAGGGCAGGTCACTAGTACAGGTATAAGAAACAAAAACGACGACGATCTACAAATATTAATCTGCCATTTCCAAATTACTATAATAAAAGTGCGCAGTACCTATCTCACACCCCCACCCTATTTCAAGTTAAACAAATATCAACTTTATTTCAACGTCAATTAAGTTGATTTCAGAGTGACTAGCACTATTGAAAAAGTTATGAAAAAGTTTGAAGTTGTAGCGTAAACTGAACTTTATATTGTGTAGGAATTAAAATTATTTTTCCATTAATTCATATTTGTTTACATTTTTGGCAAATAAATTGCGAATGCAGATTATATAATTATGTTTGTGTCGGCATCCAGTCTAACCGTATGCAGCTGAATACTAGTATTTTACAAGGAGCGATTGTTTATCTGACCTCCACAATCTAGTTACTGCGTAACACTATACCCCTAGTAAGACTGGTTGCTAGACTTTTAGGCTTCTGAGAACACCACACACACATAACGACTGTCAAAGATCTGCGAATGACAGCCGAGACCAACGGCTTAACGTGCTTTCTGAGGCTATATCTGTATGTACGTGTATCAAAATATAGGTACTTAATCCGAAATCCAATACTCTTTCACCAAAGGGCTACTCTAAGTGCTTTATACTAAGTGCGTCTGCCCACTTCAGCCGTCACCGCGACGTCACCAATAACGGGATTACGGCGCCGAAGTAGCAATACATGCATTTAAGCGGTTATCACTCTGCACCAAAAACCGCTCAGGTGTGCGGTGCTGCGGTTTTTAACTTTGTCTGTAGACCACACGGAGATGCAGTGTCAGTGTGTTTAACTATTTTTTTGTTTTTTGTTTTTCGCGGTGGAAATCCTCATGGACTTCCTCTATCGTGAGGGTGTCAGAGGGGCATGCCGGACTCTTACCGGCTAAAACCACCGCGGTGTTCCACCTCTACTTATGGCCGGAGGTGCGGGATTCGCATAAGCATTCACCGCTCCCCAGTGGCGTGCATTGCATATAGACATATGAGCAGTGCAGTGTAGTAAAATCTTCATACATTGTATGAAGATTTTGTTTTTTGTTAGGTATGATAATTTAGTGAGTTTCTTAATGGTGGAGCACACACTAAAATGTAATTGACAGGCTTATGTTGATATATCGAGGTAGGCACTGCTTATATGCCTATATGCAATGCACGCCACTGCCACTCCCAATGTGTTATACCCTAAGGTTTTTTTTTTTGGGGGGGTTTGTGTTTGCAAATTTATGTTTTGGTTTTCAACAACACGCTTCGCTTGCTTGGCTTGGTTTTGTTGACGCAAACCTACCTTGCCTCCTCCTTCAGAGGTGGCAGGGTGGCGTGGTCTTGAGGGAGAGCGCAACGGTCGTGTTGATCCTCAAGGCAAGTCTGGTGATGTTCCTTCTCGAGGTTGCTCCCCGTTATTGGTCTAATTCCATATGAATTAGACGTAACAGAAATCACCGGGCGATTATTCCAGGGGTGGCGAGGTCATGCCCTTGGGTGTCCACCATCAAACAAGACCAGATGATGGATTGCAATGACCTCCCGCGTGTTTGTGCCGTGCGCGGGGACCCGTACGGAGGGATGAAGGAATCCTGGTGGTTGAGTGGAGCAGGTTGCACACAACACACCACTTTGGCCTGGATTTCCTCTTACACGGGAGGTAGTGGGGTAGCTACCCACTATCAATCGGCTGAGATATCCCATAAGCGGGATGTCAAGCGAGGATCGGCGTAGTGGGGGGGGGCAGCCGGCGTGGCGTGGGGTCTCGGGATGAGTTGCGGCATAGTCTCGTGTCGTTTACAGTTCCCTGATCCTCCGTCGCGTGCGGGCTCGTCAACTTCCTACTGGGTTGATCCTATACCGAAGGAGTAGCTCTGGCGATTGCTCGTTGAACGAGCGACGTCCCCGACTGAGGGCTCCGTGGCGGGTGGAGAGCTCCGACGGTGAATCAAAAATATCCAACCTATGGATAATGAGACACCTAATAAAACAAAACCGCAAGCTGCGTCCCGTTCGTCGGATGCGCTTACCAAAACCAACCAACCAAAGGCTGCGTCTTCAGATGCGCCATCCACATCCAACGTGAGGGCTGCGTCCCAAGATGCGCCTAAGAGGCAACTTTCTAAGATTGCATCTAGCAAACATAAACGCTCGGCTGCGTCCAAAGATGCGATGAGGAAGGTAACCGCAAAGGATGCGCCACAACAGGCTGCGTCCCCAGCGATCCCAACCTCATCTGCGTCCACGGATGCGCCTCCTAACATAACTCTGACCGAAGGGGCCAGGACAGTACTCGCTCACGGCGACTCGAAGAGTACTGCAAATGTAGATGCGCCCAAAACACGGGCTGCGTCAACGGCTGCGGTCTCTGAGAGGGACCTAACGAGTCTGGCTGAAGCCCCACTGGAAGGAGTACCTAACGCCAGTAAATGGCAAACAGCCACCACGAAAAAGACGTCCCTCAAGGCGGTGTCGGTTACGGCTGAGATGCCAAAAGGCGAGGCTGTCACCGGCATTAAGCGCAAGCGTAGCGAGAGACCAAGAGGGAAAAAGAACCCAAATAAGACCAACACCGAACAACCAGCAAGGGCGCAGAAGCGTTCGCGCCCCGAAGATTCCGTCACACCAACCGGGATAAGCAAGAAGAGCAAGCCTGCTCGCTCCCGTATGGTGGACGGAACTTTGGTGAGCTACGCCGAAGCGGCTGCGTCCTTCAGAAGCAACGAGCTGTGTGTTGCCGTCATGACCGAGCCTTTCCTCGAGATGACGCAGGAGCAAGCGGAGGGGATCCGTCAGGTTATAGAAGACCAGCTCCGGGCTCTACTAAAGGCTCCTGAACCTGAAACAACTGAAACCAGCGAAAATACCGCGATCCATTTTAGAGGCCGGGCTCACTTTGCTGAAGGCGTCCTTAAGACTTGGTGTGAGGACGACTTCACAATGGCCTGGCTCAAAGGGGTCGTAAACAATGTACCATCTCCGATACCGGGGACCAAGCTCACCGTTCGGCCTCAAGCGGACATACCAAAGAAGGTGGTGTGCATGCTGTTTGTCCCCGAGAATAGCGAGGACACAGCACAACTGCTCAGGATGTTGGCGAGGCAGAACCCGAACCTCAAAATGAACACCTGGACTCTGACACACGAAAGGGCTAGGCAGGAGCCCCCGGGCACTTGTCTCTTCTTTCGTGTGCCGGAGCCCATGGTCAAAACCATAAAAGACCAGCAACGGCGGGTATACTACCTTATGGGCAGTATATACATTCGCTTCCTGGAGGAGGGTGGTACCAGGGAGGATGCCGCCGTGCCAACAACAGGAACAGCCTCGAGTGCGCCTGAGAGGGAGCCTGGTCCGCCGCTTCCTGAGCGTTCTCCGTCGCCTCACGCGATGGAGACTGTTGGGGAGGCGGTGGAGTTGGCGACCTCCATGGCAGCGCTGGAGGTTTTATCAACAGCGGGTTCAACGAGGGATCCACCCTCGTCCGGTCTGATTTCGGACGAGGATTGCTTTCCGCCGGGGGAGAGTAGTGAGGGCGAGGACAGCAGCCTCTGCTCCTCTCCTTTGCGGGACTAGGATCCTACAGACCAACCTCCAGCACAGCCAATCTGCGTCGGCCACCTTGCGCAGAGTGCTGGAGAACCAACAAGGAAAGACCATCGCCCTTATCCAAGAGCCGTGGATTAGGGGCGGCAGAATATGCGGTCTTGGCAACATCGGGGGTAAGCTGCTGCTGGACACCTCCGTTAGTAACCCACGTACCTGCATTTTTGTCCCGAAACATGTACCTAACCTTTTAATTAACGAATTCTGTTCAAGGGACCTGACAGCAGTCAGGCTTTTCAGAACCGAACAGGAACTCCCAGACATTGTACTAGCCTCGGCATACCTGCCAGGCGACGAGGACGTGCCTCTGCCAGAGCTCGCCTCATTGGTTGAGTACTGTGAAAAGGAGAAACTGGAACTAATCATCGCGACTGACTCCAACGCGCATCACACGCTCTGGGGTAATGTCAAAACCAACAACCGAGGTGAGGAAATGCTTGATTTTATTCTTAGCAATAACCTTGTTTTACTTAACAAGGGCTCTGAACCTACCTTTATAAACGCGAGATCGCAAACAATAATAGACTTAACTTTAGCAACCATAGGTATATCCAACTCCATACAGGACTGGCATGTGTCCACCGAGATATCATGCTCCGACCACAGATGGATCCGCTATACCATTAACTTCCACTTAACCAAACCACAACCAAGGAGGATTCCTCGCAACACAGACCAAGTCAAGTTCACCAAACTCGTTGAGGCTGAGCTAGGCAGACTACCCGCCCTTCCGGCAGAAATACCAGTAACCAATTTAGACGAACATGTTAATAACATCACATCTATCCTTTTATCTAGCTATGAACAGTCTTGTCCCCTCACGTTACCCAGGCAGGGGGCTCGCCGTTCCTGGTGGAGTCCTGAATTGGAAAGACACCGACGTAGGCTGAGAAGACTGTTCAACAGAGCTAGGAACACACGGTCGCCAGAAGATTGGGACCGCTATACATCAGCTCGTAAAACATACAAAAAACTGATACGCCTCAGAGGAAAGAACAGCTGGAGGCGTTTCTGTACTAACATGGAAAGTAACAACCAGGCAACGAGGGTCAAGACCTGTCTTGCTAAAGAGACAGACCACTCAATAGGTTGCCTGAAAAAACCAGATAACACCTACACAACAAACGACGCTGAGACAAGCGAACTACTCCTAACCACCCACTTCCCAGGATGCCAGATTGCCACCCAGCAGAGCTGGGAACCATATAGGGAAAGGGCCACGAGCAGCCTAGATTGGGAAGTGGCGTTAGAAGTAATCGACAAAGACAAAATAACGTGGGCAATCAACACCTTCCTACCTTTCAAGGCAGCAGGAATGGACGGTATTTTCCCGGCTCTGCTCAGGTGGAGCCGAGATTTACTGGCTGAATACCTCGTAGTGGTGTTTCGAGCCTGCCTGGCACACCGCTACATTCCCTTGAAATGGCGGGAAGTAAAAATAATCTTCATACCGAAACCTGGTAGGGGCGACTATACCCAGCCCAAATCTTTTAGACCTATAAGCCTTTCCTCTTTCTTCTTGAAAACACTGGAGAGGCTGGGGGATAGGAAGATTAGATCCCAAATCTCGGTACAAAGACCTTTACATCCCAATCAGCACGCCTACTGTGCAGGCAAATCAACTGAATCAGCACTCCATAGCGTAGTGTCACGCATAGGAAATGCTCTTAAAGCCAAAAACCCAACCTTAGGCGCTTTCATTGACATAGAAGGTGCCTTTGACAAAACTAACTTCGCCAGCATCGAACGGGCACTTGCCACGCACGGTGTTGCGCGAACACTTATAGAATGGATAAATAATATGCTAAAACACCGTGCTATTCAATTTACCGTAAATACCACCACACGAGGTATCGTGAGTAGAGGCTGCCCACAGGGTGGGGTGCTGTCACCACTACTGTGGAATTTAGTCGTAAATGAGCTCATTGCAGAGCTCAACGCTAGCAGTCTGTACTCGGTGGGATATGCGGACGATATAGCAATTCTGATTTCGGGGAAATTTGAGGGCATCCTATGCGATCTCATGAGTAGGGCCTTCAAAATAATTGAGAGTTGGTGCACGAAGCACGAACTATCGGTTAACCCCTCGAAAACAGAACTAATAATGTTCACCAACAAAAGAACCATTGGAACCCATAGGCTTCCAAAACTTTTTAACACAGAACTAACACTTAAAGATGAAGTCAAGTACCTGGGGGTGATCCTTGATAGCAAACTGCTCTGGAACAAGCATCTTGACTACAAACTTAATAAAAGCACAATTGTATTCTACCAATGCAAAAGAATGCTAGGAAAAACATGGGGGCTCTCTCCGAAGATTACTCTGTGGTTATACAAAACGCTGATCAGGCCAATGTTGGCTTATGGCGCTCTGGTCTGGTGGACGAGGACCGAACTCTCGACCACCATTACCAGACTACAGCGTTTCCAACGACTGGCCTGTTCAGCTACCACTGGCTGTATGAGAACCACCCCAACAGCAGCCATGGAGATAGCCCTTCAACTAACTCCCCTTGACCTGTACATACAGCAGGAGGCAGCGCTAGCTGCCATCAGGCTAATGCATCTGGACATATGGGGCAAAAACCTTACCAGTCCACACGCCAAAATCCTGGACCGGGCGATAGAGTACCAGCCTCTCATCGCTGCCCCGTGTGATAGAACACCAAACCAACCGATGTTCAACAAAAACTACTTTATACAAACAGTTCAGGAAGATAGGGACCAGTCAGGAGCCAATGAAGTGCGTATCTACACAGACGGCTCAAAAACACAAAATGGTTCAGGTGCTGGCGTTCACTCCCTTGACCTTAATATCAACTTTCACATACCACTAGGCACACACAGTTCGATATTTCAATGTGAATGTGTTGCCTTAACACAAGCCGCAATAGCAGTAAAGCGCTTAGGCATCCGGAACTACGGCATTAAATTCATATCCGACAGCCTATCTGTACTCAAGGCTTTAGAGAGCAAACAAACTAACAACAAGCTAATTTATGAGTGCCATTTAGCCCTGGAGAGTCTATCGACGTTCAATCGAATTACCCTCCAGTGGATCAAAGGGCATAGTGGATCCTTGGGCAATGATGCTGCAGATGAACTTGCAAAGAGAGGCTCTGACATGAAGGTGCTAGGCCCGTACCCACTTCTCCCTCTGCCTTTCTCACAATTTCGTGCATGGATTCGCCAAAGATCGACCGAACTCCATAACAACAGATGGTCACGGGTAACAGACTGCAGACAGTCAAAATTGGCTTTACCAATGATACACCCGCGATTAACTAAAAAACTTCTTAGCTTAAGTAGAAATAACCTCAGAATAATAATAGGTACAATTACGGGCCATAACCCTCTTAACAAACATCTCTTTAACATAGGCGCCACGGACAGCCCCCTTTGCAGGGGCTGCCTTGACGCCGAGGAATCAGCCGCCCACGTCATCCTGGAATGCGAGGCGGTGGCTTCTCAACGCGAAAAAATCCTCGGAACAGTGAGGTCGCTCCGTGAAGCCTGTGAAGCTCCCAGGAAGCTTCTGTGCTTCTGGACGGAGCTAGGCTGGCTCTGTTAGCCAGAATCCCTACGCACAACGGACCAAATGGGAGTCTAAGTGCGGAAAAGGGAGCCCCATCATCATCATCATCATCATACCCTAAGGTTTATGTACATAAATAAATATTCTACGTATATGTATTTTTTAACAGAATGCTGACTGAACATGTTTCCAAATTTCCGGTACCGGACCTTGTTTCTAAGACCATACTGAATCCTGAGTTCGGTCGAAGTCGACAAACGATCGCCGTCACCGGGACGTCTCGTTCGGTTCCGAACAATCTCGTTTCTCGGTGACGTCCGGGTAACGGCTGCGGTAGACAAACGCCCTAAGAGTTCCGCAAGGGGCAACTACTTTAATAAAATCCTAGTAAGCACTAGCAATTAGTTCATTAAGCTTACATTGTGTTAAAATTGCGGCGAGTGCACTTAGCGGTAACGAGCTTAGGAAATATATTAAATTGGAGGCAACATGTGGTGCAGAAAGTGCCTTTTTAAAGGGAGAAGAAAGGTGTAGTTTTGTCGTCGATGCTACCATAGCTTATTAGTATGTTATTGTTAGTACAGCGGCATGCGTCCACGGGAAGATACTTTTTGTTTCATCCTTTTCAGTAGTCGGGTTATAGTATATACACTTATTAGAGGTATGAGGAACAGGGTGTAAAGTTCACTCAACCTCCATAGAAAAGGGAGGATCCTCCGACCAGACGGGTGTTGTGTCTGGCGGGCAACTGCCCAATGAGTCATGTCGGGCCGTTGTATATATGATAGTTGCGTGGTAAACTCTGCTTGCGAGATGCAGGATTTGCGTGACGTCAGTATGACGCGTTGTTCGCATGTGGCCTTGTAGATACCGCTACACACTTATTTTTTAAGCCTCTAGGGGGATGGATTTACTGAAATCCTTACTTAATGCACAAGGAACATAAGGAACTTTTGAAAAATGTAATATAATTATGTTTCTAGAGCCAGCGGCTTAGGCTTACCGTCAGTGAGTGAAGATAGTTTTTCTGAATGGGCCCGCTAAAGAAGGAAAGAGAAAGAAAGAAAATACGTTTATTTGCGGAAAACACGGTGCAGAGAAAAAAACACAAAAATAAAAAACTGTGGCACTCCGGGAGTTCCGACAGAAGTGAAAACAAAACACAAACAATAGTAGATTGTACAACTAAGGCATAAAAGAAGCTATTTTACCCCGAGACGTTTATATCCACGCGAGCCGCAGGCGAGGGTGGATAGTTAAGTCGAGGGGTAAAATGGCTCGTTTATGCCTGAGTTATACACTCTGCTTTTCACTTCGATTGCGAGAAAATGAAACAGGCATAAAGTATACAGTACATAATTAATCAAAAATGTTGCAAAGCATAGCTAATTCCCGCCACCACAGATAATACCGCCACGAAACTTTTTAAAAGTTTTTTTTTTTTATTTCAACATTTGTCATTCGACTTGTGTACTTCATACTGCCAAGTCATAAAAACGTTTCTTTGCGTTTTCAAATAATAAATGACAACTATTTTACCTGATTTTATTAAATTAACGATAGAAAACACGGAAGTGGTATAAATTAAAGAAAATGAAATAAATCACGACTTTAATCTGCGAAGTTTTATTGCGCGTGTGGCTGTTGGGCCTGATTACCTTAGTCTCAGAAAAAAAAATTTACTTTATGCACTAGAACATAAAAAGCGATTTTATGTAGCCTAAGCACAACATAAAGACGAACTTTTAGAGCATGAGAAGTGAAAAATACTTTGCCATCACTCACTGACATATCGGATATACATTAAAACCGAGTACATCCCGAGGACAGCCAAACACATCCGAAGCGATGTCGTTACGGTAATAGTGGCGCGAATTCAATGGTTTTCCCATGTCAAAACATGCCCAACGCACCTTAAGAAGTTTTCACTTCAATAAGTTGGAGAAAAATATGCGTCACACCTACGCAAAGCGATGGATGAGGTCTATGATGTAACGAGCGTGGCCTGATGATAATGTCTGGGTTCCCTATCCATTTGCATAAGATTTTAAGACCTAATATAACTTGGCATACTTTGAAACTGAAACGATTTACCCACAGTCGTTTGGCCCATGAACCGTTGGTCAATATTATCTTTAGCTCATGAACGTTTCGCCAACATAACTCTACGTCAGTGAATGCTTAACCAACAGAACGTTTTGACCAATAACTTTTCACCCAAAGGACAAGGCCAACAGACACCGGGAAAGGTGAAAGTCGACGGAGCCCCGCTTCGCGGGGCCCCTATCTCTGTGAAAAGGGTTTAAAGTAACCTAACCTGGGGGTGCCCTTCGCTCGTTTTGCTCGCTCACTTGAGTCGCCGTCATCCCCTTCGAACCTAACCTGTCCGAGTCGGGGTGCCCCAAGTCCAGAGCTCGCTTTGGTCGCTCTTGCATCCTAAGTTCTATTTGACATGGGTCAATTGTTCTTTGGGTGAAAAGTTATTGGTTAAAACATTCTGTTGGTTAAGCATTCACTGACGTAGAGTTATGTTGGCGAAACGTTCATGGGTGAAAAGTTCTTTGGATGAAACGTTCATGGGTTAAAGATAATATTGACCAACGGTTCATGGGCCAAACGACTGTGGGTAAATCGTTTCAGTTTCGCATACTTTCGTTGTCTGTTTCTCCTAAATATATTTTCACATAACATTATCAACGCATAACAGCTTACGCATAGTTTTTTTAAGCACAATTTCTCTAATCAATTAGATTAAGCATAACATTCTAAAGTATAAAGGACATGTCCAGTTTCTGCCCTCTGGTAATTCTCGTATCGATAAATGTTCATGATTTAAGATTTTACAGTAAGTTTTAAAAATTTAGATTTAAATTACTATGGATTTATTAATTCAGTATTACTTGCGTAACATAATTCTCTAAAAAAACAGTACTCAATCGTAGCTTCCGCTTTGCCATTTTTAACGGGAAGTACTAAAAATGTTTTTGATGTTCCATTTTATCCCGTAATTATCTTTAAATAGTGTGCGCAATAATTAGAAGCCGCTTATTTTAGATAAAAGGAATATATTAACGTATTTGCATATATACAACAATATTACTAAAATATTTTAGTGTACACATCAAACGTGTTTTTCTTCGGATACCCACTTCCTAACATGAAGGCAAGTATTTATTACTTTTTGACATGGCATTGACATTTATTTTTTGGTTGTCAATTCCAAGTTGCGTGTATGCGTTCCTTGCTTACTATGCGATTATTTTCTGTTATGGATATTTTCTTGAAACGACCATTGCTATTCTACACGGAGTGACATCATCTAGACACGATGACTATTGCTATACTTATAGGATTCTGCTTTTCCTTTCGATTTGGATATTATGATGAGGTACATCGCTGTGCTGCGGATTCGCAGACATATCGTGTCAAGGCTGGCATTACCCCTGCAAGTGAGACTTGCTCGACGGTTATCAAATCAGGTAGGCCTCTGTACTACGGCAGTCGCGTAAACCATGCAGGAAAGGCAGTACATTGAGCAGTTGTGTTATAATTTGAAAAATACAATGACGTCTTATTGTTCCAGCTCCCATTAGATGGATACGCAAGTGTCACGATTGTTATAATTTATTAAATACCAAAGCTGCTGACAATGAGAGATTACTAGGTCATACAATGGTCTGCCACGTCATGACGCTTGGCTGGGCAAGGCATCAAAATAACGTGCTAGCACCAGCTACATTTTTGGACATTGTTTTGGTGTCTCTAGAAGACGTTTAATTTTTTTATCATTTTATTTAAGAATGTATCTACAATAAATTATTTTTTTTGCAATAAATACTACATACATAGTTTTATTTATTATAATCCCAATTCAGAATCAACAAGTAGCAACATATAAATAATATTATGGGTATTGAAGAAAGAAACCAAAATACGGAATTAAAGATGATGTCAATATAATATTATAATATTGTGACAAACAATAGGTGCTTAACATTTTTGTTACACAAATAGAAATATCCAAAAAACTGTAGAATATGATCTCAGACTAACAAAATGTTTCTATAACCTCACAAAGACATACCACCAATTAGTACCTGTATTCGCTCACAGATGTCATTATACTAAACAAAGTTAAGAAAAATCCCTAGCGTATAATCCTTATTTTGACCAGTTTACGCAAGATCCTGACTCCTGAAACTTATTAATTAATAAACTATAAAATACGACGATTATAATAATATAACAATCATTACTGAACATTTTCTTTGACTGAAAGAAAGAAAAGAAAGAAAGAAAATACATTTATTTAGCACAGACTAAAGGACACACAATACACTAGATACATCAGATAAAAAAAACAAAACAAAGATCAAATAAAAAGCGTAAAGTCCGATGTAAGTAATAGCAAGAAAGTGTGCCTCACGGCTGCGCCAAAAAGGCCCAGTTCAGCAATAATGCCAGACAACTAGTGCCTGACGCTGGTTTTCAACTGGACCTGATGTGTGAGGTGACGAATGTAAATCAGCTTTACGATGCAACTGATGTGTGTATGCATACTTACATAAATAAAATATGCGTAAGAAAAAAATAAAAATAGTAACAAATAAGTAGATACCTACATACATAAATAGTGTGAGTTGAATAAAATTAAAAAAAATAAGCAAAGAATGATAATTAACATTGTGCAAATGAGGCTGATACATACGAGACGGCCGCATGATAGACCAAAACCTGTCTTCCACGTTCCAACACATTGTCGTAATTAATTAATCCGTGCATTTCGTCGCACAATACGCTGCAAGCAGCCGAGCGCGGCGGAACTATTTACGGACAGTTTGCAACTTGCGCATTTTAAACTTAGCTATGGTTTACATTGGGATTAACTCGATAAGATGGTATTATAATGACCATAAAATGTCCGCTAAACATTATTAGCAAAAGTGGAAATGAAAGTAAAAAAAAAATAAAAATAAAAACATGCACAAAATAAAAGAAAAAAATGTAAGGATGAAAGGTAAGCGCTTTGATAAAAATATTATATATTATGCAGAAAAAAATCGTCATGGATTCTTGTATTGAAATGTGAAAGCACCTACCTACTTTTAATTTATCGCCTCCTTTCTACAGTCTTATGGATGTCAAAACACAAGCTGTGCACAGAGGTTCGCCCACTGCCAGGTCCTGGTGAAAGATGGAGAAATGGCGCCATCCCGACACCGTACGTCTCATTCGTGTGCAAGTAGGCCAGACAACATTGGGTACGTTGACAAACAAACATGGTTCAGCGATGTATTAGTTTAAAGGTATAACATTTATTTAAATTGTCTTGCATTTTACAGGTTTCACATCTGCGAATGAGACGCAGTAGTGCTGCGGATAACGCAACCACACCCAACGAACCGAGGATACAGGGGACACAAGCCAACCAACCGAGCCGAGCGCCAGCATAAGCAAGAGCAGTTCCCAGCAATGAAATTGTATAGTATTAAAACAAGTTATTTACATTTCCGTGCAACATTCACCGACAGAAATACTGACACATACTCAAATGGACAGGTACTCATACATCATATAATTGAGACATTTAGTGTGACCATATCTAGCTCCCTTTGCGCTTCTATGAGGTACTGCCGTAAACGTCGTCTAAAAGCGTCTATGGTGTTAATTGACTGCCTAGACATTCGCCCATTGTTCCACCAGACATGTCCTTTAGCATGCTCATTTTATTTCTAACGACGTCATGTCGACGGAGCCCCGCTGCGCGGAGCTCCTATTTCTGTCTGCAGGGCTTAAAGGAACCTAACCAAACCGAACCTCGGGGTGCCCCTGACGTCGTTTAGTATTATGCGAATTAAATTTATGCTAAAACAAATTAGCCTTCAAGGTAATTATGCTAACCTAAACTGTATGCCAAAAAAAATATGGCGAAGTATTATTATGGTAAAACAAATTATACCAAAATAGTTATGCCAAAGTATATGCCTGTTCACTCTGGGTTTGAGGGCAAATGGGTTATAGTCTTTAGAATAATATAATAGGTCGATTGCCAACAACTAAGCAGCATTTAGCATAATATATTGTATCATAATAATATCAAGCATCAAATTATCTACAGAACTTAGAAAACCACTTTTCATAGTGATAAAGAGAAATCATTAAAAAAGCTATCCATAGTAAAAGTAGAAATACAAAACAACGTCGCTTGAAGTGAAATAAAAATATCAAGAGGACTAAAGCCCAGGCCATACCGGGAGCAGGCGGGCAAGCCACCGAGCGGGCAGACGAATTGAGGCGTGTGAAACTAAGCGAAACTTTGGCGAGCTAAAAGAAAGAAAAAGTATTTATTGCGACTCGTATAGGCAAATCACAACCTAAACTAAACAAAATCAAAAATAAAAAAACCAAATTATATAAAATAAAAAAGTAACAAAAAGAAAAATGAAACAGAGGGTGCTTTACGAGGCCAAAAGGCTCCTATCTCACCATGATGCCGCAGCATTTAAAAAATAAATGTCTCGATGTGGCGATGATATGGTGGACGGGCGAGCGAGACGAGCGTCGACCGAGCGGGCGAACGACGTAGTTCCGCATATTGTCATACTTTGGTTCACACCTCAAAGACCACAGCTGGGCTAAGCTAGATGAACGAACTTAAAAATTAGATTCGCTGTAATTGTTGAATACTTTTTTGACCTCACTATTGGCTTTAGCGCCATCGAAAACCATACAAACTATCTTTCTCTGAGGAAGTTGCATGGAAGGGCATAGCGCTTTTTCGTCGTCGTTAGTCCTACCGCAAGCCGCGTTAAAGAACTTCGTTCCACCACGGTAACCACTGAAAATCAGCGCTGTACTGTGGGTACCGCACAGCATCAAGTTGAGTGGAAGCTTTCTTGTCACAGTCATGACATGCAGCTGTTGACTATTTCTGATTTGTGCTCATGATTGTAGATCTATTTCTTTTGTTTATCTATTTTTTCTTATTTTTTTTTTATTTTCTTTCTTTTTTTCTGGTGTGTCCTTTAGTCTGTGATAAATAAATGTATTTTCTTTCTTTCTATCTTTTTTCTTTATTTTGTTTTTATTTTTCTTTATCCAATCAATCTTCAATCTTCCTAGACTTTTCCCAACTATGTTGGGAGTCGGCTTCCAGTTTAACCGGATGCAGGTGAATACCAGTATTTTACATGGAGCGACTGCTTATCGGACCTCCACAACCCAGTTACTGGGTAACACGCTACCCCTTGGTAAGACCGGTTGTCAGACTTTCGGGCTTCTGACGACCCGTAACAACTGTCAAAGATCCAAGAATGACAGCCGGGACCAACGGCTTAACGTGTTTCCGAGGCACGGAGGGGTCTCGGTATGTAAAGGTTATGTATATTATTATTATTATTTTTCTTAATATTACTGGTGTACACGTGTTTCTGTGAAAAATAAACCTATTTTTCTTTCTTCCAAAAAGGTGAAACGTGGAAGCTCCCGGTGTGGCCTGCGCTTAAAGGCTGTCTTGTGCAGCATTGAAAAAGAAACGGGCGTAATAGGTACACGGGTTTATGTGTCCAATAAAAATAAGAGGGAATTTTCCTCTGTAGATTTGTAAGTTAGAGATATTGTAAGTAATAATATAGAAGATTTTTTTTAAATCCGAACCAATATTCTTTGCGAAAAATCAACTGAACTATCACACTTCACACTAATATTATAAAGGCGAAAGTTTGTGTGTGTGTGTGTATATATGTTTGTTACTTCTTCACGCTGAAACGGCTGGATAAATTTTGATAAAATTTTGTATGGAGATAATTGAAAGAGAAAGAAAGAAAAAGTATTTATTGCGACTCGTACAGGAAGATCACAAACTAAACTAAACACTGTAAAAAAATAAAAACCAAGTACGTACGTAGTAAGTAAGTAGTAGTAGTAAATGACACCCTGGATTGACATATAGGCTACTTTTTATCCTGATATTCTCACGGGATCGACACTTGTACGGGTGAAACCGCGGGGCGCAGCTAGTTGTTTATATAATTATCATAATTTCAGCCGCAAGACATCCACTGATGGACATAAGCCACCCCCAAGCACCGCCACTTCTATAACCTGCGGGGCAATTGCGTAACACATTATCAATTGGAATCGGTTTCATTTTAACAGTTTAACAACATTCATTGCGTTATTTACGTGTTGAGCAGAAATATTTTTCGAACTTATGAAGCAATGGATTAGCAATTTGCTTTAAAATGATTCTGATTCCGATTGATAATGTGTTACGCAATTAGGGTGCCGTTCTGTGCTTCTGGCATCCAATGGATTCCTACGGCCTTCAAAAGCTCATCGGTCCACCTTAGAGGACGACTTCCAATGCTACGTCTTCCGGTACGCGTATTATAAAACAATCGTAAAACAAAGCTCTAAAATTCTTTTTTCGTCGCATATTTCTCAAAATTTTGAGCGTAAACTATCAACATTATATTTTATGTAACATTATCATTGTAAAGAAAATTCAATCAACTAAAGAAATACCTACTCCACTAAGCCTTTTATTTTGGTGGTCATTCTATTCAACCATAGAAATGTAAAACTAACATTAAACGCATCGCTGTTTTGAACAATATTTGTTGCCGCGATGCGCTATTGTAAATTACCTAAAAATTTGCTTCTTTGCCCTTTACCATAATGAAAATTAATAAAACTAAACAAACAATCAAGAAGCCCCTCTATTGTTAATAAACGTCTTTATTTACGTTAAAGGCAAGTTTACCTAGACCACGAACTTCAGAGCTCGGGGCGTCGAGAAAATTGAGAGCCCTGCGGTTAGAACACCGGGCGGAACGCGCGATGTGGAACCTGAGACTCGGGTTAAAACTAGGACGTAATTATTTACGTACGTACGTAGGTAAGGAACTTTAAGATAGTGGATAAATATTGGTAAAATCTGAACGAACGATTTTCCAGTTTGGATAAGACTGATGTGAACTTTTATAATTTCTAACGTCATCGATCGTCATTGCGATAACACAGTTCAACTCCACGATAACTGACAAATGATTGCACTGACTAGACAGGTCCACTCAATCTGTGTGGTTCTTTCGTCAAAAGACCAAATCAAATCAAAATCGTTTATTTGCTTAAAATGTTCTACAAAAGATGATAATGTAATATTGCAGTGAAAAGACACATTCCGCCATGTAATGATGGCATGCAAATATTTAGTACATGAAGTAGGTATTAACAACATGCAGTAACATAATAATAACGTACAGTTTATTAAATTAGCAAAGGAACATAAATAATTTAAAAAATATTACAATGCATTTCTGAAGTGGTAGATTCAGACTCCATTTCAGACATCAATCTACATGGTCTTCACATGATCTGACCAAGATCATGTCTGGACTTTAAAAGGGACTGTGATCTCTGAGTTTGTTTCGGCCTTTCTTCTCAGAGTAGTCAGATAGGAAACGCCGATTTCATATGATTGATGTGTAAAAGCGTTTGTACAAATCTACTTACAGAATAAAAATCATTTATCATGTATTATAGGGAAGTACAATGTATGGAAATATATGAAGACGCTTTTAAATTGCCATCCATGATAACTTTATGACGTGCACGTATATATTTCCATATATTTTATGGACGTGAACGTCTCCGATATCGTCACGTTAGAAATTATAAAAGCGTACAATTAATGATCTGTCATTTACATCCAAGGACTCATTTTGAGTGTTTGACAAAGCGGTATGGGCCAGTTGTGTTTTTGTAGTAGGTATACGTTAGGGCTATTAGAACAATGGCAAATATTGGGGTGAGATGGGTTGAATTGACAAACAGCAGGATTATAACCAGAACGCTCTAGTAGTAGTTCAGTCAGGGGTGTAGAGTGCATGAGCAGGGACCTAAGTGATTCCTTTAATAACTTGTTCAGGGTACACACTAAAAGCCCTGACGTCTAGAAGGTGAGCAAGAGTGGAGAGTGGGGGTACAAAGTTCACACTTTTGGGTTTTTCGCATATATCTCAAAAACGGTGCGTCGTAGGGAAACATTTTCTTTTGCAAAATGAAAGCTCACAAAATGTTCTACAATTTTTCCGAATTTTCAACCGTTTTCGAGCTCCACACTCCGGAAAAGTCATCATCATCATCATTTCAGCCGAAAGACGTCCACTGCTGGACATAGGCCTCCCCCAAGCACCTCCACTTCGACCGGTTTTGTGATTCTCGCATCCAACGAGTTCCTGCGGCCTTCACAAGATCGTCGGTCCATCTTGTGGGAAACCTTCCAATGCTACGTCTTCCGGTACGCGGTCGCCACTCCAGAACCTTTCGGCCCCATCGGCCATCTGTTCTGCGAGCAATGTGCCGTGCCCAGTGCCACTTAAGTTTGGCAATTTTTTTGCGAATCTCTTCATTTCTGATTCGATCACACAGGAAAACTCCATAGCGTAGCATAGCCATAGCATAGCATAAGAGAAGAGTGAAAGTGTTCAAATCTGACGGGTAATTCCAGAGGTTAGCGCGTTCAAACAAACAAACAAAAAAAAACAACCGACTTCAAAAAAAACACTACAAAGTGAAAAATAACTTTAATTTCGGAAGTCGGTGTCAAAAAACGAAAATGCTGAAGCAACGACACCGACTTCCGAAATTAAAGTTATTTTTCACTTTGTAGTGTTTTTTTTGAAGTCGGTTGTTTTTTTTGTAAAAAAGTTTTTATTTTTCACTTTTAAGTTGTACCTACCCCACACAAATTCAATTAACACAAGTGCATTGAAGACACGACTCGAAGAATCATCAAAATTCACATAAAAATGCCGGAGATGCAGTACATTTATGCATATAACTTCGTACATAAGAATAATTACCTAAATTTACTAAAACCTTCCTGAAAGTATGTAGATCACACTCATGAAAGAATTATCAAAATCGGTTCAGTAGTTTTTGAGATAATCGCGGACATACAAACATACATACATACATACATACATACATACATACATACATACATACGGGTCGAATACAGAACCTCCTTTTTTAAAGTCGGTTAATAAAAAACAATCAAACTCTTTAGCTGTATACAAGATGTTAGGCGGAGGATTAGCCAAACAAGGAGGGTTCTTAGGTAGACCCATTTAAGAAATACATATTTAGTTTGAAGACACTAAAGGTAAAAAAAAATTAAGTCATGTTTTTTGTAGTCTTTCAAGAATTTCCAAAATTTTAGCTTTTAGCACCTATTATAACATTGATTTTACATGCGTCTGAAGTTTAATTTTCGTATGTTTTTGGGGTATGACGCATCCTTGGTCTAGAAAAGGCAATGATAGACTCAAAGTCAAAGCATTTATTTCAATTAAACCATTTACAGGCACTTTTGAATTGTCAAGAAGTCGGTCAGTCAGTAAATATGTAGCTAGTTGCCCATTCCAAAGCGTAGGTACCTATGGAGAAGAACGGGCAAGGAACTCCATGGACACTCTTTTAAATTATATTTTTACAAAAATATTAGTTACATCATTAATGTTAAATTTAATTTATATGTGAGAACGATGTAAAAAAAAAAGACTTACGCGTTAAAAGCGTCCAGAGTATAGCAAATAGTAACAAAACAACAATCCTAAAATAAAATAATTAAAAATAAGCCAAGGCATACTAGGATACTACAAGGCAAGGTATACTAGGTGTCAAACTGACTGACCGCATTAAGAACTTCATACTTCGTTCCAAAACACAAATAGCGGACGCTGGCCGCGCAGCTGCTGGATTAAAGTGGAACTGGGCTGGCCATATCTGTCGCATGTCGGAGCAGCAATACGCAAAAGTCACCACTCAGTGGATCCCAAATGGCAGGAAACGACTGCGCGGCAGGCCCAGAAAGAGATGGCGGGATGAGCTGGACTCCTTCTTAAAGGATTGGCCCACAATCGCGGTAGACCGAGAAACGTGGAAAGAGGGAAGGGAGGCCCTTGCCCTGCAGTGGGACAATACAAGCTCATAATAAGCCAAGGCAGTTAAGTGATGACCAGCCCCAACTGACGGCGCCCGTTCACGAACATGACGCATAGATGCAAATAAGAACTGAATAATTCGTTCTGACTTCTCAAAGTAAAAGGAATGAGAAAAAAACTCAAAAGCCCAGCTTTAACTAACTAAAATAAAACAAAATAAGAGGGATCTAGGAACTCAAATACTTTTAATAAGTTCTGTAGATAATGGTCATTATAACTTTACGCGATGTAATACTAAGGCTCTATGAATTTGTAATAAAATGATAATTTAGGAGAAAATGGAGTGAAATAAAACAAAGCATTTATTATTAGTTTTTGTTTTTAACAATTACAAATTTTGATCAAATACCCCTCCGCTATTTTTGATACAAGCGCGACACCTTCACCGGATTTCATAGAAATAAATGCTAAAAGCAAAAATTTTAGGAATTCATAAAAGACTACAAAAAACAAGTTAAGTGTCAAAAAAAAACAGTGGCACTCCGGAAGTGCCGACAAAAGTGAAAACAAAACACAAACAGAATACTTTACCATCACTCACTGACATATCGGATATACATTAAAACCGACTACATCCCGAGGACAGTCGAACAAACCCGAAGCGGTGTCGGTTACGGTAACAGTGGCGCAAATTCAATGGTTTTTTCCCACAGATATAGATATACCTAGATAACGCAAGAGCACCTACTTCGCGTGCCAAAAATCGCACCAGTTTACGATCGAAAATCATAAGCCGCCACTTTCCCGCTCAGTCCTGTCCTGCGTACTGCTGGCTGGGTGAGCGTGAGCGAGAGAGCGCGAGCTTGTGACGTCATAGTAGGTAGTCAAAAAGTGGCACGCTTAGTTTTCATACAGTTCGTGATACTTGCGTTATCTAGGTATATCTATATCTGTGTTTTTTCCCAGCTCAAAAAATGCCCAACGCCTAAAGGAGTTTTCACTTCAAAAACTTTTAGGGTATTCAAACTAAATATCATGGATTTCCTTCCTAAATGGAATCTACGAAACCCACTTGTTTCGCTAACCCTCCGCCTAACAAGCTGAATAAGTACATAGAATAAGTATAGATTGGACCTATCTAATCTAATTATACTTCTTTGAACATTATTACGTAAGAAACGAAGCAGGTTATTATTAGTTTAGTTATAACTAAATATAGTTTCAACCCTCACGAACATTATTACTATTGTTTCAGGCCTTAGCACAAACAAAGCCACTTACGAACGCCCACACAATAGGTATCCATTGAGTTAAGCGATAAAATTAAAGATATTGTGTTGTAACTTATCTTGTATGGGTTGCCTTTATTGTTTTGGTATACTAGCACAGAATACTTAAAGTACTACGTACAGAAAGGACACTCCCTTCCCCGACCTAACATCAGTTACCGCACCTCACCCCGCACTTCGGCGTATTCGTCGCAGTTATTTAACAAGAGCACAACAAGAGCGCTCGCAAACGCAAGTACCTCACGCACACATTCATACGTATACAAACGTCATTTTTTAATGTAGTAGTAGTAGGTAATTATTTTGCGAGGGTTGTATGGAGTGTCCGGGGTGTGATACTAGGTAAGCCTATGGATTCTCCTCAATGAATGGATTCCTTTTTTTTTGGGAACAGTACAATCAAGGTCTAATTAATGATAGGCAACTTAAGATTATTTTTTTTTTTATTGTGGATTAGGTCCGCTCTTGACCTCCATCACGCCTAATGGAAAGCGATGGATGAGGTCTATGATGGAACGAGCGTGCCCAGAAGATGCATAAGGCACTAGAACTCCCACGCACCCCTTTTGGGGCTTATCACCGTTCGTGTAATATAATGGATGGTGAGTAACCGTTTTTGGGACATAGAGGTTTGTTGGTTGGGCAGCAAATTGTGATTTAGGATTTTTTGGATTTGATGGCGATCGTAATACATAGGTACAGGTATATTCAATTGATGATTTTATTCAGTTCGATAGATTCAGAAGAATCTTATCTGGAATTAAACAACTTACTTTGGTACTGCGTTTGCGAATTAGTTGCCGAATATATAAACAAATGTGCTTTTATAAAAGGAACTTTAAGTATATAGAATAGATTAGAATACTCTTTATTATGTACACCATATAAATCCACCATATGCAGGGTGTTACGGAAAGGGTATATCAATACAAACGGGTTGAAGAGTGTATCAGGTCTAGAATCTCTGTACAAAATTTCAGCTCAAAAGCATTAACTTTGCTTAATATTTTTTTATTTCGACATCACGGCGCTGCACTGGCGCGCGGCGGCGTGATGTGCGTGTACTAGGCGCACAGACACACTACAGATAATGGATAATGACCCTCCTAGTGCGGTGACACGTTTGTTATGATTTTAATTTAATAAACTATCGAAATAAAAAAATATTAGGCATTTTCAAAGTTACTGCTTTTGAGCTGAAATTTTGTACAGAGATTCTAGGCCAGATACACTCTTCAACCCGTTTGTATTGATATACCCTTTCCGTAACACCCTGTATATCCTACACATAACATTCAGATTGCGCTACAACTTCAAAGATTTTTATAAGTTTTTCAATACTACTACTCATTATAAAGTTATTTCACACTACTATAAATTTGGTAGTCGTTCAAGTGGATATAACATCACTTGGAAACAAAGAATTGAACAAATACGGTTTACAGCTCAAAAGAGAAGGCAAAGATAATTCACCACTTATAGCGTTTTTTAGAGCGGTATTTACAGAGCCTACCGCGTTACTGGGCACAGTTATTCTATCTTCGTGTATTAAAATTTTTGGCTTTTCGTACAATGAGAATAAGTCAGCTTATATTGGAAATTATCATAATTATCTATTTTCTGGTCACCCGTAATACAGGAATTTTATGCCTTTTTCGGGCACCTGTCTCTCATAAATGTTAAAGCTATATTTTAGATTAAGCACTTCCTGTTCACAACAACATTTGTGATGAGAAATTAATTAATTTCATTGATATATATTTTTATATATCAATGATTAATTTATTATTATTTATTTTTATATTTTAACATAGGTATCTCGGGACCATGGGGTCCCGGTACTTTGGAAGGCGTACGAGGGGCCGAAGCCAACCCGCAGAGGCCCGTTAGACGTTTTCAGTGAAATGAGGCACCAACCGACGATTATCCCTGTTCGCAATATGCAAGTGCACCCAAGGACAACTCCCGGTTGGTGTAGGACTATTGCAAGACATGGAAACAAAAATATTTGATTATGGGTCTTGGTGGCTAAAGTGAACTGGTTATCTAGGACTATGGAAAAACTGTAGCCCCAGCCCAATGTTCTATATTATTATTATTACTATATGTCACCGTGCGTACAGTTTTCAACTGTATTTCAAGTAACCTACCTACCTACCTAGAGTTTTAACAAAATGCACAGACAGACAAGTAAACCCATCCAAAGGTTGTTTTAAATCCATCCAAAGGTTGTCTCTAAAAGATCGCTCTTAGCGATAAGACCGCCCATTGTGTCATCCATTGTAAAGTTTCTATATTTATGTCTGTAA
Source organism: Amphipoea lucens (assembly GCA_947508005.1). Lineage (NCBI taxonomy): Eukaryota > Metazoa > Arthropoda > Insecta > Lepidoptera > Noctuidae > Amphipoea > Amphipoea lucens. The sequence goes on from OX382375.1 coordinate 16,020,577, forward strand.
TTTATATGGTGTACATAATAAAGAGTATTCTATTCTGTTCTGATCGATTGATATTTTATTATTTAATCTTCCATCATTCTTCATACTTATTCCAAACTAGCTGACCCGGGGAACTTCGTACCGCCTCATTTCATCAAAAAAGCCGTTCCTTACAACATGTATGAGAAAGTGAATAATCTTAATTTTTTTTTTTCATGATTTTTTCCCATGTTTTGATAGTTTTTCTGCTTTTCAGGGCGGAGACAAATCTAACAAATCAATGATCATAAAACTCGGTCCAGCCGTTCTTGAGTTATAAATAGTGTAGTTAACCCGACTTTGTTTTCTATATCTTTCTTCATCCTTATTCCAAACTAGCAGCGCCCCAGCGATCCCAACCTCATCTGCGTCCACGGATGCGCCTCCTAACATAACTCTGACCGAAGGGCCCAGGACAGCACTCGCTCACGGCGACTCGAGGAGTACTGCAAATGTAGATGCGCCCAAAACACGGGCTGCGTCAACGGCTGCGGTCTCTGAGAGGGACCTAACGAGTCTGGCTGAAGCCCCACTGGAAGGAGTACCAAACGCCAATAAATGGCAAACAGCCACCACGAAAAAGACGTCCCTCAAGGCGGTGTCGGTTACGGCTGAGATGCCAAAAGGCGAGGCTGTCACCGGCATTAAGCGCAAGCGCAGCGAGAGACCAAGAGGGAAAAAGAACCCAAATAAGACCAACACCGAACAACCAGCAAGGGCGCAGAAGCGTTCGCGCCCCGAAGATTCCGTCACACCAACCGGGATAAGCAAGAAGAGCAAGCCTGCTCGCTCCCGTATGGTGGACGGAACTTTGGTGAGCTACGCCGAAGCGGCTGCGTCCTTCAGAAGCAACGAGCTGTGTGTTGCCGTCATGACCGAGCCTTTCCTCGAGATGACGCAGGAGCAAGCGGAGGGGATCCGTCAGGTTATAGAAGACCAGCTCCGGGCTCTACTAAAGGCTCCTGAACCTGAAACAACAGAAACCAGCGAAAATACCGCGATCCATTTTAGAGGCCGGGCTCACTTTGCTGAAGGCGTCCTTAAGACTTGGTGTGAGGACGACTTTACAATGGCCTGGCTCAAAGGGGTCGTAAACAATGTAACATCTCCGATACCGGGGACCAAGCTCACCGTTCGGCCTCAAGCGGACATACCAAAGAAGGTGGTGTGCATGCTGTTTGTCCCCGAGAACAGCGAGGACACAGCACAACTGCTCAGGATGTTGGCGAGGCAGAACCCGAACCTCAAAATGAACACCTGGACTCTGACACACGAAAGGGCTAGGCAGGAGCCCCCGGGCACTTGTCTCTTCTTTCGTGTGCCGGAGCCCATGGTCAAAACCATAAAAGACCAGCAACGGCGGGTATACTACCTTATGGGCAGTATATACATTCGCTTCCTGGAGGAGGGTGGTACCAGGGAGGATGCCGCCGTGCCAACAACAGGAACAGCCTCGAGTGCGCCTGAGAGGGAGCCTGGTCCGCCGCTTCCTGAGCGTTCTCCGTCGCCTCACGCGATGGAGACTGTTGGGGAAGCGGTGGAGTTGGCGACCTCCATGGCAGCGCTGGAGGTTTTATCAACAGCGGGTTCAACGAGGGATCCACCCTCGTCCGGTCTGATTTCGGACGAGGATTGCTTTCCGCCGGGGGAGAGTAGTGAGGGCGAGGACTAGCAGCGCCCCGCGGTTTCATCCGCATAAGTTTCGAAAGACACGTGGCGCCATCTATTATCATAATAACGTTATTATTGTTTTCCTCAAGAACAGCACTCTTTTTCGGGATGAAGGGTACTCTATGTCCGTTTCTGTACACCTGATAACGTGTATGCAAAATTTCAGGATGATCGGTTCAGTGGTTTAGACGTGAAAAGGTAACAAACAAACTTACTTTCGCATTTATAATACTAGCTGCGCCCCGCGGTTTCACCCGCATAAGTCTCGATCCCGTGGGAATATCGGAATAAAAACTATCCTATGTCCTTCCTCGGGACTCAAACTATATACCAAATTTCATCTAAATCGGTTCAGTGGTTTAGGCGTGAAAAGGTGACGTACAGACAGACAAACAGACAGAGAGTTACTTTCGAATTTATAATATTAGTATGGATTAGTTAGGATAACCAGTAGATACCTTACTCTTGAAAGCCACAAACTCCGAAAACAGAACAAACATCACGTGATTTTCTTTTTTGTTTGCGTCTCGTTTAGACCAAAAAAAAAAGAATATCACTTGACAGTTCTACACAGAATCACAGAATATTCAACAAAATGTTTTAACCAATAGAAGCAATCCCTACAGAGGCAAACAAAATGATCACCAACTAGATATCCCTGAAACTAAAGTAAATAAAAACGAATGACTTTCAGGAATAACATTTTGTTAACCCAACAAAGAAAACTAAACTTTACGTTATTCAACACAAGGTTTATATTTGTGTACTGTTATCGGAAGATGTAATACACACAGCCACATAAGTCGTCGAGCATTGTAATGAATGAAAAATTAAGATAGTCGAGATAAATTGTGAAAATATTATTTATTGAATCGGATAAAAATTATGGTGATATACACCCTTTATTTGAGTTATTGGGTGTTTTTTGCGGTATTTTTTTTTTTAAATAAAAAACGTCGTATTCAGTGGGAAGATGTACCATTTTCGCGGAAACATAATTTTAACATACGAAGGTAGAATAATTTTTCGCAGTAATGCGGTAGACTGCAAATAACGCACTGAAAAACGCTATAAGTGGTTAATTATTATTTGCCTTCTCTTTTGGGCCGTAAGATATATTTGGTTAATTCTTTGTTTCCAAGTGATGTTATTTCCACTTGAAAGTGTGAAATAAGTTTCTTTATAATGAGTAGTACTATTGAAAAATTTATAAAAATATTTGAAGCGCAATCTGAACGTTATGTGTGGGATATAAATTTGTTTCTACAAAGTACATTTGTTTAGTTATTTATATATTTGGCAACTAATTCGCAAACGCATTCGCAAGGCAAGTTCTTTAATTCCAGAAGAAATCCAAAAAATCCTAAATCACAATTTGCTGCCCAACCAACAAACCTCTATGTCCCAAAAACGATTACTTACCATCCATTCATATTACACGGCCGGTGATAAGCCCCAAAAGGGGCGCGGGGGCGAAGGCCTAAGCCATCGAACGACGGAGTCCAAGACTTTGTCTCCACTATTCACACAATGGGCACCATTTATCTTGTAGTCGGGGTTATGAATTGGCTTGAATGTTTTTGCTGTATTTTGAGTTTATGTTGTAGTGTGGCTTTCAAGTTGATTTGGAATTGGAATATTTATGGAATGTCGTGTCGGATTGATTTGTGTTGTGTTTTGTTTTGTTGCTGATTTGTCACTTGTTTTGAGATATTTCGTCCGGGCTATTCTGTAAAAATCTCATTGTGGAAACTTAGGTGAAGTAAGCTCTAATTCCACCTGTCGGACTTAGTTAAGTGAGCTGTCAATGGTTCCCTATCCATTTGCATACAATTTTAAGACCTAATATTACTTGGCATATAACATTATTTACGGATAACGGTATTGTTGTCTGGTATTCAGCTGCATCTGGTTAGACTGGAAACCGACCTCAACATTGTTGGGAAAAGGCTAGGCAGATGATGATGATGATGATGTTTATTGTAAACGAATGGCGCTGCATCGTAAGTTCTGGTAAAATTTGGAAAAGGCCTTTGTCCAGTAGTTGTATTTGACTTAGTTGAAATGGCTTATGATAGACTAACAATATATTTTAAATATTTTCTTGAAACGCCATGCTGCTATGCCGCGTGTCGGCGACAGGCCGTGACGCGTATTGGCGACAGGCCGCGAAGCGTGTCGGCAACAATCCGCGACGCGTGTCGGCGACAGCCGCTGACAACATGCCGCTCGTGTATTTGAGCACCCGCGTACGCGTGCTAAGATTAAAGAGATAGATATATTGATACGATAACATTATGCACACTAAGACAGCCATGGCTTTTTAAACATAAAAAAATATTATGGGAAGAAAAAAACCTCATAAATTAACTTTTTGTTCCAGTATTCCAGTCCATTTCTATTCAATTCCAAGACTGCACCCGCCAAAACCATCCCCATTACCGATAAACAGCCGCCATTTTGTCTTAAATGACAGTTTAATTCGATTTTCGAATACCCAAAAGCGCGGGTTTTGACAGTAAATAACCGCGGTAACACGCAAAATGTTTAGGGTAGTGCCGTATTTTGTTAGACAATACGCGAAATGTATTTTGAATAATGTAATTGTCATTTTCACGTAATTAAGGTTATGTTGATAGAGAAATGAGTTTGGTAATGTTGATTAGATTACGCTACTAGAAAATTTACAACTGATTAATTATTAGGTTCGGGTGCCGTCAGTAGGGACTGGTCATCTCTTTGCTGCCATGGCTTATTTTAATTTAACATTTGAATTGCTTTCTTTCTCGTCTTTTCACTATGGACGCTTTTAACGTTCGCATCGTTCTCACATGTATAATTTTTATCATGAATGATGTAACCAAGACTTTGTAACCATATTATTTTAATTTAAAAGAGTGCCCATGGAGTTTCTTGCCCGTTCTTCTCCATAGGCACCTACGCTTTGGAATGGGCAACTAGCTTCATCTTTCTGACTGACTGACTTCTTGACAATAAATTCAAAAGTGCCTGTAAATGGTTTAATTGAATTAAATACTTTGAGTTTGAGTTTGACAACAATTAAGGCACTATTTACAACCATGCCGAAACATACCTTTTTTGAAGTGTAAACTTCTTTAGCGGCGTTGCACACTTTTAGTAATGGGTAAAAAATGTTAAACTCGCGTCAGGACATCGCGTCAGGACACGTGACCGTCAGGAGAGATTTCCCCCCCCTGTCTTTCTACGGCGGCGCCAACCGAAGTGAAGTGACACACGGACACAATGGATGGATGGATGGATGGATGGATGGATGGATGGATGGATGGATGAATGGATGGTGATGGAAGTGGAAGTGGAAGGTGAAGTGGAAGTGGAAGTGGAAGTGGAAGTGGAAGTCGAAGTCGAAGGCGAAGTCGAAGTCGAAGTGGAAGTCGAAGTAGAAGTCGAAGTGGAAGTGGAAGTTTGGAAGTCGAAGTGGAAGTCGAAGTCGAAATGGAAGTCGAAGTGGAAGTCGAAGTGGAAGTCGAAGTGGAAGTCAAAGTGGAAGTCGAAGTGGAAGTCGAAGTGGAAGTCGAAGTGGAAGTGGAAGTGGATGGATGGATGGATGGACAGCTGACGGCTCGATCGTCTGTGTAGTAGCCACACTGCTGTGTATTCGTAAAATTCGTGTATATAAAGTGTTTAAAATATGGAAATTGAACAAAGTGCATCTATTAATGAAAAAAGTGACGCAGAAATAGTGAAAAAAATGAGTTATATTAATTAAATTAATAATTGATTTATTTCAACGTTAATATTCAAGTTTTCACTTCTGCCGGCACTCCCGGAGTGCAACCCGTCTTTTTTTTTGTTTACGGGTTGGAAAATCCTCATGGATGTCCGCCGCCCTCGAACGGGCGGCGGGGTCTTCCTTCCACAACCCCCGGATGCCGAAACATACCTAACTTAACCATAAAAAATAAGCATGGTTAAATTGCTCACAAACAATCGTCTCACTACGCAACTACGCGCCCCATAGCGTGTCCCAACCCTAAGCGCTCAAAGTCCCAATTTCTGCAACTGTCAGTAATTATTCAGTCCCACCTAACAACCAAGTGTTTGTCCGTTTAATATAATTTCTCTGGATCGTCACAACTTTGGGACAGAGACCAATGGGACTGTTTATTGCTTTGACAAAGTTTTATCCGTGCATCTCTGGCGTTTTGTTTGACTCCAGAGTCTTTTAAAAAGGCAAGCGTGAGTTGAATATTAAGCGAGGAAATCCGAGTTGATTTTCTTTTTGTTTTTTTGTTTGAAAGTGTTTAAATGGTTGAAGGAGTTCTTTGTTTGTGAAATAGTAGTGAAATTGATTAACGTTTAATCTATACTAGAACGCTGAAGAGTTTGGTTGTTTAAACACGCTAATCACAAAAAAACAGTGGCACTCCGGGAGTGCCGACAGAAGTGAAAACTTGAACAATTACGTATGTATTTTTGAATCGTCATATAAACAAACTGACATATCAGAAATAAATTAAAACCGAGTAAAACTCGAGGACAGCCGAACACATCCGAATGTAGCGCGGTGTCGGTAACAGTGTCGCGAGTTCAATGGTTTTTTCCCGTCTCAAAAAATGCACAACGCGCTTAAAGAAGCTTTTACTTAAAAAAAAAAGGTATAACATTACATAATATCACGCCTTATTTCCCGAGGGTTATGTAGAGGTGCGCCTACATTTCGCCAGTCATGTTGAAGTCTCATGTAATAGGGGGCGAGCCTATGCCATCAACCAGGCACAAATCCAGCCTCCGGGCTGCTACTACGGAATTTTAAATTGAGTATTAAGGACGGTAGCAGGTGGCGTTCTGTACTTTCTACCTACAAGCAAGGAAATTTATATATTTGTGAGTTATCACGAAATAACTTGCAAACAAGGTCCCAACAAAATCACACTACTTAATTCGCATGCTTAATGGAACATTGACCCATTAGTAGATAGGTCAGAATTGAGTTACAGAATTTTTTTTACTCAGATCTCATCAATAGTTAATTACAGACGTTTAAAAGACAAGCATTCATGATTAATAAATAGTCAAATCAAATCAGTTTTAATTTTTTGCGTCAACAAGTAGGATAAGTCCTCATAGCAAGATCTTTTTTTAAATATCCCAAAATACTCTTTTTTAAGTTAAGTCAGTATTCCATTAAGCATTGGCAAAAGTTTGTGAGTGTGTTTGTGCGTTTATTACTTCTTCACGCACAAACGGCTGAACGGATTTGGATGAATTTTGGCACACAGATATTTTATAAACAGGATTAACACATAGGATACTTTTTATCCCGATATTCTTACGGGATCAAAACTTATGCGGATGAAACCGCGGGACGCTGCTTGTATTTTCATAAAAGCTTACTTCGTTACTGATCCCCAAAAAGAACTTTTTAAATCCATTTTTTAACGAAACTTTGTTGAAAACAATGTTCTCCCATTGGGTGTTCCCAATGTTTTTGTACGAAAAATAATGTATTTTTTCTTCGAAACTTTAAAAGTTAAAGGACTTTAATGAGTTTGTACTTTTTGTCCCACGTTTTAAGGGACAGGTGTACATACTCCTTAAGTTAAGTAAATTCTTTTATTTAGGAGTTTTCTTTTTAAAAGGAAGTTAAGAGCCTTGTTTGTCAAGCCCACAGATATACAGGGTTGTTGGAAAAACATCAACAACATCTTAAGAGGTCATTGTACCCATCATTATGAACAACTTTTACTATGGGACCAAACCAAAAATCGCGTAAAAAAAAACAGCTGCTCGCTACATTTATGTTCGTATAACTCGTCAAAATGTAGGCAACAGCTGATTTTTTTTCGCGATTTCAGGTTTGGTCCCATCATAATGATGAGTACAATGACCCCTTAAGAGGTTGTCAATGTTTTTCCAATAACCCTGTAGATCCACCTAGATAACGCAAGAGCAACTACTTCGCGTGCCAAAAATCGCACCAGCTTACGTACAAAAATCGTAAGCCGCCACTTTCGCGCTCAGTCCTGTGTACTGCTGGCTGGGTGAGCGTGAGCGCTGGCGCTAGGCCCCGGGGGTGGGGCGAGACGGATGCGCCACGCGGCGGCGTCCTTGAATCGATTTGATTTTCCCATCACTAAATAGTGCTTGTGACGTCATAGTAGGTAGTCAAAAAATGGCACGCTTGGTTTTCATACAAATCATGATACTTGCGTTATCTAGGTCTATCTATATCTGTGGTCAAGCCTATGGCTTGATTGGCACAAGAAAAGAGAGGCCTATGCCCAGCATTTGGTGAAATCGGGCTGTGGATGATGATGATAAAATCAAAAATGATTTTATTGTTGTACATAGCTGCGCCCCGCGGTTTCACCCGCATAAGTGTCGATCCCGTGGGAATATCTAGATAAAAAGTATCCTATGTGTTATTCTAATGTACAAGCTATATTACTGTAAAGTTTCATGAAATTATGTTCAGTAGTTTTTGGGTCTATCCATCCATCGTTTCTTTGGTCTTCCCCTCCTCTTATAGCCATCGACATTCGTACGCAAAGCTTTCCTTGCAGACTAATATAATCAATTATTTTATCTACACCTATTCTAAAAAGTTTCTGAAACAGTTAGCTTATTGCCAACATTAATACAACCAGTTTCATAGTAACCATAATATCATCCAAACGAGTGTTATAATGCTGTACCTACTAAATTTCATCATGCGTTTCACTACCACAGCGCCGTAATTTAAAAAAAATAACTTATAGGTTATTCGAATTCACGTCGTATCCCGCCGGCCGCCATTTTTGTTCGATATTAGTATTGCAAAAAACTGTTTCAGAACCTTTTTTTAGAGGATTCATTATCATGGGTGTAAATAAAGTCTTGTATGCAACTGTACATAATTAGGTAGGTATTAAAACACTCAAGTGATACTACGAGTATTATCACACTCGGCCATTCGTGTTTTAATACCCCTTATTATAATACAGTTGCATAAATAACTATTAATTTATACTGATTTTTTACGTGATAATTAACAAAATAATGTTGACTTCTCTTTGTGATGATAAACCTACCAAATCCTTTATAAAGTCTTCTCTTTACGAAGGAGTACCTTAATTAATTAAATCAATTAACTTTCGATCTCCTTCCTCGTCAACACCTTAAATGTTGACAACCCGTCGTTCAGGAATTAGCATTAATTAATTATAAATGTTAACTCGCTTAATTTTGTCTAATTTACCTGTAGTTAGAGGTGATTTATTTTCCTTGGATCCCAGTTTTGCCTTACCTGTAAATAGAACAAAGGAAGGTTATTAAACAAATATAAAATATATCAACCATTTTTCAGATTAGCCAAAGTACATACATCTTTTATGGGGTACTGTGTTAAATGTTACAATAAAATACCTTGTGATATATTGCAATTAAATGAAAGAAAATTTAAAACTCACATTAAACGTACACTTTGTAAACAAGCATACTATAAATTAGAAGATTATATCCAAGATAAGAACGCTTGGAAACATGCTGGTCCTGCTCCATAGGACAATCTAGAGTCTAGACAAAATCAAACTGGTTGCTAATTTAATTGTAATTTTTTTAATTCTTTTTTACATTCATTACTCACACCCTGACTTATTATGTACTTGTATTATTATTATTTTTTTAATTAAAATCGTTTTGCTTGTACCATGTTTGTAAATATGTGAGCACCATGTATCTATCAGATAATTAATTTATATGTCATGGTTTCGTTTTTAATTCTTTTACCTATTGTGGTATAGTAATTTTATTTTAGGTGCATCGTCCTCACATGTTATTATATAATTAATGTACCCATGCAAAATATTGTACCTAAAACATTTTAAAAGAGTAACGGTGGAGCTTCTTGCCCATTCTTCTCCATACGAAAACTACCCTTTGGAATGGGCGACTAGAATCAATTCTATTTTAAGATAATTTTTGACGTTCAAAAGTGCCTTTTATGTGCCTATTTGAAATAAATGCTTTGACTTTGACTTTTACAAACCATACTAATATTATAAATCACCCTAATATTATAAAGGCGAAAGTTTGTGAGTGTGTGTGTGTGTATGTTTATATGTTTGTTACTTCTTCACGCTCAAACGGCTGGACCAATTTTGATAAAATTTTGTATGGAGGTAGCTGACACCCTGAATCAACATATAGGCTACTTTTTATCCGGATATTCCCACGGGGTCGACATTTACGCGGGTGAAACCGCGGGGCGCAGCTAGTAATATTATAAATTCGAAAGTAATTCTGTCTGTCTGTCTGTATGTTACCTTTTCACGCCTAAACCACTGAACGGATTTAGATGATAGATTGCATCGCGGGAAAGGACATAAGATAGTTTTTATCCCAGAAATCATCCTTTAAAGGGGTGAAAAGGGGGGGTGGATGTTTGTATGGGAAATCAATAACCGCTGAACCGATTTAGATGATATTTTTTAAGATTTTGGTATGGAGATAATTTGAGCTGTGGGGAAGGATATAGAATAGTTTTTATCCCCGAAATTATCCCTTAAGGGTGTAAAAAGGGGAGTGGAGATTTGTAAAGGGAGTCAAAAAAAAAGGACTATAATACTTTTATCACGGGTGAAACCGCGGGGCACAGCTAGTAATGATATAAATTACATACAACTGAGTGGTTGGTCAACTCTTCACGGGCCCTCGTCTTTTTTTTTTATCGCGGTGGAAATCCTCATGGACTTCCACTATCGTGGGGGTGACAGAGGGGCATGCCGGACTCTTACCGGCTAAAACCACCGCGGTATTCCACCTCTACCTATGGCCGGGGGTGCGGGATTCGCATATAAGCATTCACCGCTCCCAAACGGGCCCTCGCCTGGCCTATACAATAACTAAGTCATTGCCACTTAATATTTTAGGCACTTTTCCTACTGACAGCGATGCGGATGAAGTTTTTGGTGCCCAATGAGCTCTTCCCCTATTTTGTCCTCTCAAACTCACGCGCTTTTGTTCTGTCAAGCTCCGCTAATGAGACACAATTGATTTTCTATTGTTTCCCGACCGATCGGCCACGCGCGGGGCTTGACCGGTAAATGTACCTACATAGTTATTGGATTTTCTACTAAAAAAAAAATCACTAGCAGCCAGAAGTCTGGATTTGTATCCAGTTAACGTTAACAGAAGCACCACATTTATATCTATTACAGTGGCGTGCATTGGTTTTCAGATTAGGTAGGTACTAGGCCGGGTCTAGTCTAGGCAAACGCGGTCACTAATCAGGAAAAAAAATGAGGTCAAAAGTGTGGTTATTTGAGTAGGCATGCCTACTTAAGGGTGATAAATGCGAAGGTCGAACGTCATGGTATTACACGTGAGACGTACGTATTTTTAATTTTGTCGTATTAACTTGAACGTGTAAAGACCAATGACAATGTGCGAATAGTACGGGAGCCGAGTAGGCCGTCCGGCGACTGCCTACTGCCGCGCTTGTTTGTATGAAGATTTTGTTTTTTGTTAGGTATGATAATTTAGTGAGTTTCTTAATTGTGGGGCACACACACTAAAATTTAATTGACAGGCTTATGTTGATATATCGAGGTAGGCACTTCTTATATGCCTATATGCAATTCACGCCACTGATCTATTATCTATCTATTTATACAAAAGAAAGTCGAGTTAGTTACACCGTTATTGTAAATCAAGTACCACGGGACCGATTTTTATGATCTTTGGTTTGTTGGATTTGTCTCCACCCCGAATAGCAGAATACCTATTAAAACATGGGGAAAATTCACAAAGAAAAAACAATATGGGTAAGATTTTCTCATACATTTTGTATGGATCGGCTTTTTGATTCTGAGGCGGTACGAAATTCGCCGGGTATGCTAGTATTCAACGAAACCATTGAAAAAACAGACGATGTTTTTGAATGTGCGATGCTATATCGCAAAAGATGTTTGGCCAATGTCCTCCAAAGGTCAAAGGCAAATAACCCCATTAAATACTCTTATTTCTTTATCTCCTTTCTAATCTTGACTTAGAGAGTTATTTACAAGAGCCAAAGCGTCTCATAAATGTTTTTATGGGGTTACTCCCAACTTTTGTGAGGACATTGCCAATTTTTTTACAGCCATTATCCTATGTGACCTTCACAGCATGTTTTATAAATTTTGACCTTCATAAAATATAGTGAATTATTAAACAAGACGAGATGAAGTTAGTTGGTTAAGGACAAAAAATTTTGTGGTGTAAAATAATTTTTAGTCCCTCTCATTAACTTTGCATGTTGTTATACTTTTTTACCCGATTGGGCCCAGCTAAAAGGCGAGTAATGAGCCTAATTTGAATGTGACTAAGTCATTTCAGATAGACCATTGCTGAAAGAAATTGTTTCTTGACTGAAAAAAACAACAGAAATAATTAAATAAATAATAAAATATAAAATAATTAAATAAATAATAAATTTAATTATTAAATAATAATTTAATAATTTTATTTTCGGAGTCGGTGGCAAAAAACGAAAATACAAAACCAAATTCACTGACTTCCGAAATTAAAATATTTTTTCACTTTTTAGTGTTTTTTTGGAAGTTAGTTGTTTTTTTTTTTGCAAAGTTTTTATTTTTCACATTTTTAGTTGTGGTACCTACCGGAACAAATTCGTATACCTTCACTTGCTAAATAACACATGACTGTGGTGACAGGAATTTATTATCACACTAATCATCAAAGGCGAAAGTTTGTGAGTGTGTGTTTATATGTTTGTTACTTCTTCACGCTCAAACGGCTGGACCAATTTTGATAAAATTTTGTATGGAGGTAGCTGACACCCTGGATTAACATATAGGCTACTTTTTATCCCGATATTCCCACGGGATCGTCATTTACACGGGTGAAACCGCGGGGTGTTGCTAATAAGTTATAACATCACAAACATACACGAAGTGAAAAAAATACGTATTATTGAAGTTAACTCAAAAACCGCATATCAGAACTTGACCAAATTTAAATGAGACCACCTATAAGTTAAAAAAAAATACAACCGAATTGAGAACCTCGTCCTTTTTTGAAGTTGGTTAAAAAAAAGAAATCATCGCTGAGGAAATTTACATTAATTGAAACTACATTAATCTGTCAAGCTCCGCTAATGAGACACAATTGATTTTCTATTGTTTCGTCGCCGATCGGCGAACCGCGCCGCTTGACCGGTTAAATAAGTATTGTTAACATTATTATTATTATCAGCCATTTCTGTCCCACTGCAGGGCAAAGGCCTCCCTTCCCTCCTTCCACTTATCCCTATCCAGTGCTGTTACACGCCAATCCTTGTGAAAAGAGTCGAGTTCGTCCCGCCATCTCATTCTGGGCCTGTCGCGTTGCCATTTGCTGCTGTTTGGGACCCATTGTGTGGTTACTTTAGCACATAGCGTTAACATTACACACCATAATCCAATAGATATGTTATTTATTGAAACCTTAGAAGAACAAGATAAAATAAAACAAAAAAGCTACGTGAAACAGCCACTACAATTCAGAGAACTCAATAAATAAACTTGTTTATGTTAGAAGGAACCACTTACACGTAACGTCAGCATATTCATTGGGTAAATAATAGTCTTTACTAAAAAAAAGTCTTGGGAAACAATGAACTAACTCTACTGAAAGATACGATATATCGATAAAGTTTGTTGAAAGAAGGTTTTTGTTTTAGGTTATAAGGCAGTTTTGGGTTTTGGGTAAAATAGGGTATCTTTCCTTTTGACGTTGGTAGTTTTTATTTTTTAAGAAAAATACGATCTCTATTTTAATGAGGGTGTTTTGTGTGTTGAACACTTCTATTTTTTTTTAAATTCAAACACTATTCTTCGTACAAAATAAATTTATTTTACACATTGATTCCTGACTACAGTGTCTTGCTTCGTAGCTCCATGATTACTGTTTTTGCACTGTCTTTTACAATTTAAAACGACTTTTTGCCCACTCAGAAATAACGAGAATGTTGTTGTTATAATGAAAAATAAATAAAGTTTGATACAATATTAACCGGTCAAACACCGCGCGTCGCCTATTGGCGTCGAAACAATAGAAAATCAATTGTGTCTCATTAGCGGAGCTCGACAGATATCGTTTGTTTTTGTTAATGTTGCTATAGTGGATATTATACTTGGATATTAATCTGTCGAGCTCCGCTAATGAGACACAATTGATTTTCTATTGTTTCTTCGCCAATTAGGCGACGCGTGGTGCTTGACCGATTAAAATAATAAGTACATGTTTTTTTTTTTACTAAATCCAAACTTACGTAATTATCGACAAGTTTTAGTAGAATTCACAACTGAATGAAGCAAATCGATCTAGAAAGTGAGCAATATTTATTTAGAACTAGCTGCGCCCCGCGGTTTCACCCGCATTAGTGTAGATCCCGTGGAAATATCGGGATAAAAAGTAGCCTATATGTTAATCCAGAGTGTCAGCTACCTCCATACAAAATTTTATCAAAATTGGTCCAGCCGTTTGAGCGTGAAGAAGTAACAAACATATAAACACACACACACTCACAAACTTTCGTCCTTATAATATTAGTGTGATTAAAACATGAATTTTAAACAAGCTAACATGTGCGTATGGTATGGCATCCGCCGACACGCATCTACAATGTGTCACTCGTGTATTTGAGTACGATGCTCAAATACACGAGCGACATGTTGTCGACGGCTGCCGCTGTTTCGCTCGTGTGTATGCAGACTAAGCTGCAACCCAACTTTTTGGCATAACCTTTTCCACAGACTAGAAATGAGAAAGGTATAGTACCTAAAAGTACGCAGTGCTGCACAACCCCACCCTATTTCAAGTTAAACAAATATCAACTTTATTTAAAAGACAATTAAGTTGATTTCAGAGTGACTAGCACTATTGAAAAAGTTACAAAAACCTTTGAAGTCGTAACGTAAACTGAACTTTACTGTGTATTAATTAAGGTTCATATTTGTTTACAATTTGGCAAATAAATCGGGAACGCAGGATAGGAGAGTGTGCCGGGGGTGCGGGGTTGTCCGGAAGGGTTACCGCTACCCCGGAACATAAAGGGCTAAGGAAGGAACACGGATGGGTTTTAGTCAGTAAGAGTCTGACACTCCCTTCCGCTCCACCCAGAGCGGAAGGGGTCATTTGATGATTTCCCATCCATAAAAAAAAAAAAGGATAGGTAGGTGTAGCGTTTCCTTTCAGAGACTAAAAGCTTCAATACCAGGACACATAAATGTGAAAATTTATGTGTTGATACCAAAGTCATGATGATAAATTGAAAGATCTAGGTGAACGGGCTGCGTAGCAACAGTAATGTGTTTAAACCATCCATCTTCCTAACTGTCGTTAAGATAACGAAGACATTGTCGTAGCGTAGCTTTTATACTACCTAGATGCCATTAACTTGTCCTTGATCTAAGTTAGAAGCTTTTGTTGACGAACTACCTACGTAGGATCATAACAGGGGTAGGTAAGGGTTTGATAGGTCGAGCTATTTTCAGACGCATTCGATTTTATCATCGCCCAAAATCTATACATACAGGGTGCCAGGGAAACGCTTCCGAAAACGAAGACAGGTGATAGGGCTAGTGATTCTCGATACAATACCATCAAAAAATCAGGAAAAAAAAATGAACAATTTTACCAATTTTTTTTAGCATTTTTCGTACATTATGCTGTGATTATTTGCGATTTAAATTAAAAGTCCTGACTGACTGACTGATATATCAACGCACAGCCTAAACCGCTGGTCCTAGAGACATGAAATTTGCAGGGTGTGTTCTTTGTGAAGAGTAGATATCCACTAAGAAAGGGTTTTTCGAAATTCCACCCCTAAGGGGTTGAATGGGGGGGGAGGGTGAAATTTCACGCGGACGAAGTCGCGGGCGGAAATTAGTGTTATATAAAAAAATAACCAGCGATGCAAGGAAAATTAATGTTACATCTATTGAAACTACGATCAATACGATACTATGACGTGTTAGAAAGAAAGAAAGAAAGAAAATACGTTTATTTGTTCATCATCATCTGCCCAGCCTTTTCCTAACTATGTTGGGGTCGGCTTCCAGTCAAACTGGATGCAGCTGAACACCAGAATTTTACATGGAGCGACTGCCTATCTGACCGACACAACCCAGTTACTAGGTATTAAGATACCCCTTGGTAAGACTAGTTGTCAGACTTTCGAGCTTCTGACAACCCGTAACGACTGTCAAAGATCCAAGAATGACAGCCGAGACCAAAGGCTTGACGTGCTTTCCGAGACACGGAGGGATCTTGATATCTACAGATGGTCACCCATCCACGGACCAACCGCGGCAGGCGTAGCTTAACCCGATCGATTGAGCCGTGCGGCTGTTACTACTTAGCCACAAGCCAACTTCATGTGGGACATCGCAGGCTAATAATAATTAATGTTTAATTATTAAGGTGAATGCGTAGTTGTAGCCCGCGAAATTCAATTTTTCTTACGTTTTTTGCAATTTTCAGGTCAGTGTCAGGTTGTATCTTGATCAAAATATGATTCGCGACAATAACAGGTACGTATTTACAGAATTATAATAATTAGAATCATTAATACATCTTCCTAAGTTAGATTTCTACCGTTAAGAACAAATCTCGTATGGAAAAGTGTTGGTGGTAGAAATCTAACTTAAACAGATGTATTAATGATTCTGATGATTATAATTCTGTGAATACGTACCTGTTATAGTCGCGAATCAAATTTTCATCAAGATACAACCTGACACTGACCTGAAAATTGCAAAAAACGTAAGAAAAATTGAATTTCGCGGGCTACAACTACCCATTCGCCTTAAGAGGACAAGATGGGGAAGAGCTCTTTGGGCACCAAAAAATTCATCCGCATCGCTGTCAATAGGAAAAGTGCCCAAAAGATTCGACCCATGTAGCTGTTATTACTTTGATACAAGCCCCTCCATATTATGTCGTGTTATGCAATCATATTGTCCAAGTATTATGATGTGGAAAAAAGTTTTTCGAATTTTGAAATGGAGCCATTATGCAATCAAGTCATAACATAGCATCATTTTTTATCAACCATTGGGTCAGACATCCTCGGGTGAAAGCATATTTTTTGATTGTTAGATGCTTTTAACGACACGAAAGTTCTTTTTCACTTCTCATGCTCTAAAAGTTCGTCTTTATGTTGTGCGTAGGCGACGTAAAGTCGCTTTTTATGATCTAGTGCATAAAGTTTTTTTTTTCTAAGACTAAGATAATCAGGGCCAACAGCCCACACGCACAATAAAACTTTATTTCATTTGCTTTAATTTATATCACTTCTGTGTTCACATAAAATAGTTGTCATAAGAAACGTTTTTTATGACTTGGCAGTATGAAGTACCCAAGTAGAATGACACACATGTTGGAAATTAAAAAAAAACTTATAAAAAGTTTCGTGGCGGGAATTAGCTAATCTCTTCTGCAATTTTGCAACATTCTTTATGCCTGTTTCGTTTTCTCGCAATCGAAGTGAAAAGCAGAGTGTATAACTCGGGCATAAACGAGCCATTTTACCCATCGCACAGTATTTCGTCTAGTACAAGCTAGCGGGACAAAATTCATGACGTCATTTCCAGGAATCCGTGATAAGAACTTGTAAACAACCCTTCCCAGGTAAGGAATTCAAAAAAATAATTTGTTTGTCACCTCATTTAGTAATTTTGTGGAGAGGTCAATGTTAATTAAAAAGGAAGTGCAATTTTCATTCGCAAATGAGTTGAATTTTTAACACACTTTTGACAACATCTCCTAAAATTGATAGCAAAGTGAAACGATTTTTTTGTGATGGATTCTACTGTTGAAGGTATGTACTTACTTTTTTGACCTGTTTTTAAAAAAATACATTTATATTTTTGCTGTAATTTGAGTTTATAAGTATGTTAAAATAATCCCACCTATTTTTCCTTAATTTTAAACTTTCAAGGGTTGCAACTTTTTGTATCCACATGTATCCAGCTTGATTCTTCTGTATGTTATAAATACAACATTCAGGCATAGCTGCATACATATTGTGGCGCCCGAAAATGCCCGCAAGTAAAATTATTTACTTTGTTTCAGAACGAGTCGTAACTATGACAAAATTGGAGTTTTTCGAAGAATGGTTAATAACTGAAAGAACAAGTCGCATTTTTGATTATGTATGTGTACAACATAATATATCGGATGCTTTTGAAGAATCTCAGATAGAAAATTTCGAGCCTTTCATCAAAATTGAACGAAAAGTGGACATCTTCTAAGTGTTTGAAGGATAAATTTCTCATGAAACATAAAAATTGGTTAGAAGGATCCAGAATCGAAAGAACAATGTCAGATTTCGGCTCACACAACTTTTAAAACTAAATTCTCACGGACACGAAGTTTTTACCTACAACAATTTAAATATAAAATTCCAACTTCTAAAATAATATTTATTTCTTTTCGAGAACTGTTCGAAAAGAAAATCATTTTAATAAGTAATCATTTTACTAATCATGTTCTTGAATTCCAGGTTTTACTTTTTTTTAAATAAAAGTATCAGGTAGTTACCTATTCTGCCACTGTAATCGATTATTCTAAATAATTAAAGCGATTTACTCTTTAGTTTTTATTTACCACCTCACAATTGTCTTTTATTATTATTATTTTTTATCTAAATAATACGTTCGTCGTGTTTATTAAAATACATTTATTATTTTTTAAAGAATATTAGAACGAAATTCAAGAAATCGATTTTCCTGATCTGTATTCGATAACTTAATCGCCTTGTAATGGCAACCAGCAGTTCGCCATTAAAAAAAAAAAAACTTGCAGTTCTGTCAAAATCGCGCGCGCCAGTTCAAACATGTTGTTGTTGTCGGTGTTTTTCTATGTGATCGTATACGTTTGGTTCCTTCTCGAATTCATCTGCATTTGCTTTATAGACTTATTGTGTTATATTCATACCACACATTTTGTGACAATGTACCATCAACTACGTTGTATTAATTGTGGTATAAATGTGTTCCGGATGGAACGGCATTTACTTGAATCTGACGATGTCCATTCATTGTTACGGCAACGGACTTCACTTTCTGAGGTAAAGTACGATTTTTATTAATAGAATGTCAACTGTTTTAACTAAGCTAAATGTTAATTTGCAACACAACCGTATTTTGTTGGTTTTAGATTCCAAATGTCAGTGTTGTTTGTCATTACTGTTGGTTATTTATTAAACAAACAAGTAATCCAACAAGTAGCAATGCGCCAACTGAATCAATTGTGCATCGAAATCTTTGTATTGGTTGCGGTCATTCATTGCATCGGGTAAAGTCTCACGCCTTAAATAACAGTTCAGAAAGAGAAGATGCTATCAGACGCGTGATAGAGCAACAATAACCTCCAATTTAAAATGTCTGAATAACTTCTTCTTTAGAAGTTCAGTGTAAAAGTGGATATTACAGAAAAGCTTTTCACATTAAACTACACAAAAAAACGTAAGAATTTTCACTGTCCATGACAAATTAATATTGAGCCAAAGTTACTATGGACATCTGACATTGTTCTTTGCAGTTGATTGTCCCACATTCATTACCATCCCAATCAACATCAGTTCGCGAATTTTGTGAGGGGGATTATTCGTTATCAGAAGATTCTAGCGAATTGGAGAGTGGTGATGAGGAATCTTCTCATGATGACTATTAGATTCGACTTGATAGAATTATATTTTATTGTAAATATGTTTACCTATTTTGTTATATAGTCATTTCTTATAATATTTTAGGTTTAATTTTCTTATATTACATAAACTTAACATGACTGTAGTTAAATAATTTTTATTTTGTATTAAGTATGAGTTCTTTTGTACGTATAGATAATTGTTTCTATTCTTGGACTATTATTGCATGTTATTTGATAGATTGAACAAATAAATACCTATTTAACACATATTTATGATTTTAATTTTAAAGGCGAAAGTTTGTGACTGTGTGTGTATGTGTGTTTATATGTTTGTTACTTCTTCACGCTCAAACGGCTGGACCAATTTTGATAAAATTTTGTATGGAGGTAGCTGACATCCTAGATTAACATATAGGTTACTTTTTAACCCGATATTCCCACGGGATCGACATTTGCGCGGGTGAAACCGCGGGGCGCAGCTAGTATTATATATAGTATAGTACCTTACAGGCATAATAAGTAGGTAGACACAGCTAATTAGAGCAATCAGAGATAACAGTAAACAAACATGTAAAATCAGGAGACTACTTCCATCTTGCATCCACACCATTTGACGTATACGCATACAAAACACAGAAATCCCCTCTATTTCTCTGTAAAACAGCGTAAGACACACGGATATCGAGTAAGACACCTCAAATATACATAAGCAATTAAAATAAGTAAAAAAATAATTTTGTCTCGCTAGCTTGTACTAGACGAAACACTGTGCATCGACTTAACTATCCATATTTAAAACGTCTCGGGGGTAAATGGCTTCTTTTATGCACTAGTTGTACAATCTACTATTGGTTTAAGATTAAGATCTTTATAAATGATAAGTAAATGATTTATTTTCTGTAAGTAGGTTTGTACCAAAACTTTTACACGTCAATCATATTTTTTTTAAGCTTGATGAGGGCGGCGTTTCCTAGCTGACTACTCGGAGAAGAAAGGCCGAAAAAAACTCAGAGGTCACAGTCTCTTTTAAAGTCCAGACAAAATCTTGGTCAGATCATGTGAAGACCATGTAGATTGGTGTCTGAAATGGTCTTTTGAGGAAAGAACCACACAGATTGAGCGGACCTGTCCAGTCAGTGCACGCATTTGTCAAAAATCGTGCAGCTCAACTCAGAACTTGAGGAGCTCAACGATTTGACGAACAATACCAAAGAAAGGACATTTGGGTAGGCCGCGTAAATTACTCAAACTGCCAGATCATGATTAAAACTAACTAAGAAGGAAAACGGAAAAAAAAGAAATGACCCACATCACACTCGTAGTCCTCACATTCACAATAAATAAACAAAATAAAAAAATAAACCACATCTTGCGCCTCCAAAAGTTTGCCGTGGACTAAGTTGTAGTTTGTTCTTGGACATGTCAGTGACAAGTAATTCAAAGTTTAATGACGTCTGACAATCAAGGCCTCTTTCAAGAACAGAGCCAAATTCTGTCCTCGGAAAAGGCCGTGGCTGTCAATTATTCGTGGTATGAATTACCTTCTAATAGAGATAGAGATGGAGGCACGAATAGGCAGCGGTTGTGGGTTCAAATCCGAGCAAGTACCAAGTGACTTTTCCAAGTCATATGCACTTTCTATGTTTATCTTGGACTAATGTGGACTGACACCGGTGAAGGAAAACATCGTGACGAAACCTGGACCTTATCAATACATAAATATAAATATTAAATGACTGTTTGTAATAGCAAAATAACAGCTTTTTACTAAATGCTTAATTATGGAAGTATTATACTTACCTACGCTACATTAAAAAAAAAAATTGTCTGAGTGTTTGTTCCGCTTAATCTCTGAAACGACTGGTCCAATTTCGACGAAACTTTCACTGATATATATATATATGATGTAACATATAGGCTACTTTTAGCGTCGATAGCACGTTCCCGTTGGATATTTTCCGATATCCATGGGGCGAATTTGCGGGCAGAAACTAGTAGTTAATTTATGTCTGAAATCGCCAACCCGTCTTGAGGAACATTTTTTTTTATTGCTGAATGGGCCGCTCTTGACCTAAATCACGCCTGATGGAAAGCGATGGATGAGGTCTATGATGGAACGAGCGTGCCTAGAAGATGCCTAAGGCACTGGAACTCCCACGCATCGACGAAAAACGGCTGGCTGCTTGACGCCGGACTCTGGTGGGAGGGTGGTCGCAAACCAGGCCGGCGTTAGCCACCGGAAGGGAATAATTGGCCACAAATAAGGTGTTGGGTGTATAGAGGTATGAGGAACAGGGTGTAAAGTTCACTCATACTCTATAGAAAAGGGAGGATCCTCCGACCAGACGGGTGTTGTGTCTGGCGGGCAACTGCCCAATGAGTCATGTCGGGCTGTTGTATATATGCTAGTTGCGCAGTAAACTCTGCTTGCGCGATGCAGGATTTGTGTGACGTCAGTATGACGCGTTGTTCGCATGTGGCGTTGTAGATACCGCTACCGGTGTGATTGTCCAGGATGAGCCGAGCGCTCGGTTCAGTTGAGTAACTGGCGGAACAAACTGCGCTACACGAGGAGGCTTCTTCATGCATCCCAAAGCTTGGTGGTCAATGCCCGTGCCTTCTCTGTTTTCTTTTAGACCATTTGCTTATTGTTGTAGCGACCCGTTTTTATTTTCTATGGCTTTGTCTTGTTTGCTTTGGAGAATCACTGACTCCTAAGACACAGGCGCATACGCCTAGTTTAGGAGTCAGGGAAACAAAATGATGGTGTCCTTGTTATATGTAAGCCTTATATGTATTTGGTTCTTGTTTTGTGATGGCTTTTGGTCAAATAAAGAATTTATTTTATTTATTTTTTCTCTGTATGAGAGTAGAGCTTTGCCCAGCAGTGAGACAATAATCATCATCATCATCAGCCTATAATGTTCCCACTGCTGGGACACAGGCCTCCTCTCTGTGACAGGGAGTGGGTCGTAATCCACCACGCGGGCCCAGTGCGGGTTGGTAGATGTCACATGTCTTTGAATTTTTGGTTCTAGGATATGCCGGTTTCCTCACGATGTTTTCCTTCACCTTTTTGAGAGCAGTGGTGATGAAATAAATTTGCACAAAGTAAAGCGCCTGTCTGGGTTCGAACCTACGACCTACAACTCGTAAGTCGCGGCCGATACCACTGGGCCACCACTGCTCTAATACTAGACTGATACAATAATAGACTGGTATTATTATTGTAGCAACAGAACTCGTAAATCTTCTTAAATCTAGTCATAGACTCAAATAAAAAGAAGGACAACAAAACAACGAATAAAAATACAATAAAATTTACTGCCTCACCAAATACGGTCAGCGAAAAAGGAAGTCGACCGCGACTTCGCATAATTGTGGCAAAAAGTCCCAGAACCCAACAAATACAAAGTGCGGACATAAATCCACGATACTCTGTTGTTTTTTTTGCCGACCGTACCCAAGAAAACGGGGGTTATTTTTCACTGTGGCCCATATATTATGTTTTGACTCCGGCCATGTTTGTTTAGGATGGAACAACAGACATACGAACATACAGCCTCAGTAGGTAGGTATTTGACTTTTGGCATTTTGGTGTTGTACGTAATTTTAATTAGATATTAATAGAGAAGTTAGGTTAGTAAAATGTATCTAATGATAATTAATTTTCGTGTAGTTATACATATACAGGGTGTTACAGAAAGGGTATATCAATACAAACGGGTTGAAGAGTGTATCTGGTCTAGAATCTTTGTACAAAATTTCAGCTCAAAAGCAGTAACTTTGAAAATGCTTAAAATTTTTTTATTTCGATAGTTTATTAAATTGAAATTCATTATCCATTATCTGTAGTGTGCCTGTGCGCCTAGTACACGCACATCACGCCACCGCGCGCCTGTGCAGCGCCGTGATGTCGAAATAAAATAATATTAAGCATTTTCAAAGTTAATGCTTTTGAGCTGAAATTTTGTACAGAGATTCTAGACCAGATACACTCTTCAACCCGTTTGTATTGATATACTCTTTCTGTAACACCCTGTACATCGTGTGTCAGAAATGTATGTTCATTATTAGTATTTAAGGGTTACAGACCATTAAACTGAACAACATCGTAATCGTGGAAAATTAATCAGTCGTCCCATACATTTGGGTCGAGTTGATAATTTTTTTGCGATTACGATGCCAAGGACCCATGGAAAAAGTTATTGTTGGTTGATTAAAGTGTCTTTTATAAAATGTTTGCTACTCATTTTATTCATCAACACTACCTAAAATACACGACCTAAATCTACCTATATATTTTATTATATGTATAAAACCAAGTCGGGTTAGTTACATCCATAATAATATTAAATCCATACTATTATATCACAATATTATTATAAAGTCGAAAGTGTGTCTGTCTGTTACCTCTTCACGCTTAAACCGCTGAACCGATTTAGATGAAATTTGGTATAGAGATGGTTTGACTCCCGGGACGAACAGAGGATAGTTTTTATCCCGATATTCTCAACAACTGTGGTGTGGCCACAGCACGAATAATACCGCCTCGGGTATAATGATCAACATAGCACACATGTATCGTAATGTACTATTCTCATACATTTAGTATGGAATGGCTTTTTTGATGAATAAGTTAACACAAAAGTTGCCTATTGATTCTAAAGGCGTTATGAAGTTCGCCGGGTCAACTAGCATGTAAATATACAAAGACGTATTTACGCTACTCAACAGAATAGCAAATAAGTACGTATTGTTAAGACGGGTCCTTTAAGTACAAATGAGAAACCTTTTCTTGTCCCCGTAACTAAATTAAACGGACAAAGGTACGGAACCCTCCAAATCAAGTACAAGTATGTAACTTAACCGCATTCACTTAAGTTACTTATCCTTCCTATCAAAATATATCACGTACCTTGGTTGAGCTTAGAAGTTGGGAATATGTTGGGAATATACAAAGGCGGTCGTCTGAATATGAGCAAAATAAACATAGAAGGGTTTTGGTATGTTATTCTACAGGTTGTTCGGCAGAACGTTTAAACACACGAAAATGGCACATAAATGGGGTCATCTGCTACCTACCCAGCCGAAAAAAAATTACCCAGGCCCCATAGTTTTTTTTTTTTTATTACCGAAATTCACGAGTTTTAAAACTTTGAAGGCCTATAACTTTATGTAGGACAGACGAAACCGGCAACACTTTTTTTTTGTTTTTGTCTCGACTCAATAGTCGAGACAAAAACAAAAAAAAAGTGTCGTTTTAATTAAAATAAACATTTTATTTATTTTTACCTAATCATCATCATCATCAGAGGTACTCTTGTTCCACTCACCGCTCAGTGTAGTCTTCCTCCCTTTTGACGTAACACGTCTGTCAGTTCGGTAAGTCACTTGCTAAAACAGCATGAAACGAAAACATGTCGCCTCGATGATGACTGTAGCTCTGTAACAACGTGCCATGTTGTGTCACGCTTCCCTGGTATGTGCAAGTCTCATCCAAGTCTTCCCCGCGATCTTTATTTTACCTACGGTGGTATAACGCTCTTAAAACGGTGAAGGAAAACATCGTGAGGAAACCGGCATGTCTTAGAACCAAAAATTCGAAGACATGTGACATCTGCCAACCCGCAGTGGATCCGCGTGGTGGATTACGGCCCACTCCCTCTCACCGAGAGGAGGCCTGTGTCCCAGCAGTGCCAACATTATAGGCTGATTATGTTATGTTATGGTATAAAATTTATAAATTTATACCACCGTAGGTAAAAATAAAGATTTACCCCCTTACTAATAAAAGTAATTACGAGTATATCAGATGAATAGTTACACACCGATTTCTCTCTTTCAGTCGTCAGTAATTTGACTTTCGAAAGAAGAAGACTAAGCGTTGTGTAACTATACAGACGCTATACAACGTTTATTCGTAAGGGTGTTATTCTATAAATCCTCCCTCACAAAGATTTCTACTGCTATTTTTGTTTTAAGCGCCGTAGCTCATTTGTTTATTATTACAAACTCCATGTTATCTCGCAGATCTGGGCCAAACATTACACTCGGTCCCAGCAGGCTATAAACCAGGGTATTGGGGCAAAGCGCCCTTCAACTTAGCCGATTTAACTTAACTTTCTAAGTTACGAACTGGTGGCAATTAACTTTGACTACCTAATAGTACTTGCTTGCTTTAGCTTTTAGAAAAACACGCGAGAACGTCGTACTAAGTTATGCAAAAAGGTTCCAGAATAAGTAAATGCTAAACGGGAGCTTTTGTTTTGTTAGGTTTATCATGCTTCACACTAATATTATAAAGGCGAACAATTGTGAGTGTGTTTGTATGTTTTTTAGTTCTTCACGCACAAACGGCTGAACGGATTTGAATGAAACTTTTTATACCGATATGCCCACGGGATCGACACTAATGCCGGTGAAACCGCGGGGCGCTGCTAGTAAACTAATAAGCTATAGTGATGCATTCTTAGATTTGATAGCCTTTACAATCTGGCTTTATTTAGTAATATCCTAAGTTTATAATAGCGTGTTCGATATGCTAATATTATGTTAGTTAAACTAATAAGCATAACAAAGTAGTTAATAATATTGAGGTATAAAGCTTAGGCCTATGTTACACGGTCAGTTTTTAATAAATTTTTGTCATTTCACTGATATTTTGAATTAAGATTTAAATCATTAGATTTGCCCTCACCGGTATTTTTGCAGCACAAAAATGTCAATTCGTATTTTTGTGACAGCATGCGACATATGTGTCAAAGGTGTCAAAAACGAAACAACTAAAATATTCAAACGCAAATCAATTTTAAATTGCCGTTTGCTCTCTGAGTCTCTAACCCTCTTACTAATAAACGTTGTATAGCGTCTGTATAGTTACACAACGCTTTGTCTTCTTCTTTCGAAAGTGAAATTACTGACGACTGAGAGAAGTCGGTGTGTAACTATTCATCTGATATAATACGGTTATTAGTAAGGGGAATAGATGTTTTTATAAGTGACAGAATTATTGGGCAAATTGGATACAGAAGATTCGGAACCAGTGTTTTGGTACATCTTTGGAAAAGTTATGGCTATCTTCTTCCTGGCTTATCGATGGCAAAAATTTTAAACATTTTTGGCCCAAAATTCAGCTGCCCGAACTCCGCTCACTGACGCAGTCATAAGATCATCAAGTGCACAGGTGACAGGGCTTGCGGCGCAGGATGGGAGGTGGGCCATTGTCTGTGGGGCGATACCGCATACGCACTTGAGCTCTGAGCCATCCGTGAACCCCTTTGTGGATGATACCACGATGGCAAATAGTTATGTCTATTAGTGGGCTGTTATAGGCTGCGTTGATGGATATTTTTGAAGTGAAATAGTTATTTGTTATACAAGAGTGCAAAGTTGCTTTTTAACCGCGAGCGCAGCGAGTGATTCAAAATTAGAATCCTGAGCGTTAGCGAGGGAATCAAAAGAGCACGAGGTGAAAAATCTTTTTCATTTCTCATACTCGGAAAGTAGTGTTTGTTTGATCCAAATAGCGGGTGGAAGACGCTGCTTCCCACCACAGGGCGGGAAAGACTCATAGTAATTACTTCCCTCTTTAGGGTGGGAATGAATTTTAAAAATAGAACTGTAGTCAGCTACGAAATTGTTTACATAAATTAAGAAAAATGCTGCAGTCTTGTGAGTGTATAAACAGCCAGTGTGAATTTAAAAAAAAAACCTATTAAGCGGGACAGCCCGCGGCGATGATGCGGTGTGTTCCATATTTAAAATAAAAAAAGACAATAGTATTATTTGGCGGGATACTAACCCTGTAAGCTGTACCGAAATTCAAAAACTTTGCATGATATTGTTATCAATAAATATTTTAGAAAAACTACTACTTTTTACTTTCCTTATATTCGAAATGAAAAGTAGAGTGTTTAACACGGGTGAAAGTCATCAATTCCTACTCGGGCTATAGCCGCCCTCGCTGCGCTCGGGCGTCTAAATGCCTCGTATAGGAATTGATTCCTTTCGACCCTTGCATAACAATCTACTATGCACTCGAGTGCACTGTGCAACACGTAACTTTTCATTCCACCTCAGCGAGGAAATGACTACATGCAAAAAAAAAACGTTTACAATCACAAGATAGGTACACTTTTATTTCAGTTTAGGTATTAATTACTACATTATGACAGGTAAGTATTACAGAATAATCTTTAAATTATAACAAAATAATACTAAGGTATAATTAAGAAAATTTTAAAGTAACGTTGCTACAGTTATTTTGAACATATCGTACTGTTTTAAATACTTCTCGCGTGATTGTTGAGGGAGAAAACTCATTTGCGCATTATTAACAGTTTCAGTCAATTCTGTTGGCGTCAAGCAAACTTCCTCGTCGCTAGAATCACTCATTTTAGTTTTTTCACTTGTTTTCAAGTTTCTTGTTTTTAATATAAGGTTTAACAATGACGTGAAAAAATGCCGCGTAAAGAACCGCGTACAAAGCAAATTGAAAAAAGAACACCAAGAAGGTTCCGAGTCTGAGTTTTTAACAAATTAAAAAAAAGTTGTATGATATATTCGGCACCATAGAGGTAGCAGTAAATAGGTTTAATGTTTTTTTTAATTCACAAACTTAGTGCACACGATGTTCTAAATTCAATTTACTTTATCCTCTAGAGAATAAAAACGGCTTTTCCACTCAGATATTGAAGATTAAAAATACTCTTTCCGAGATGGTGGGATGAAAACTTCTTTAGCGGCGTTGTACATTTTTTTTGTAATGGGTAAAAAATTTTAAACTCGCGTCAGGACACGTGACCGTCAGGACACGTGACCTGATCGAAAATTCGTAAGACGGCTGGAGAGTAGACAGCCGGCGCGGCGTAGGAGAGGAAGTATCCCCCTCTCTTTCTACGGCGCGGCGAAAATGTATGCCTGCTGTTTCGTTTAGGCGGCGCAGGGCGCTTGCGCGAATGTTTGTCTGTGTTAACAGCGTGGCACGCGCATCCATGGATGGTGACAGCTGATGGCTCGACCGTCTGTGTAGTGGCCACACTGCTGTGTATTCGTAAAATTCGTGTAGGTATATAAAGTGTTTAAAATATGGAAATTGAACAAAGTGCATCTATTAATGAAAAAAGTGACGCAGAAATAGCGAAAGGAAATGAGTTATATTAATTCAATTAATAGTTGATTATTCAAGTTTTCACTTCTGCCGGCGCTCCCGGAGTGCAACCCGTCGTTTTTTTTCTTTTGTTTTTTTTTACTTTGTTTAGTTTAGTTTGTGATCTTCCTATACGAGTCGCAATGAATACTTTTTCTTTCTTTCTTTCCTTCTTTCTTTATATTATTTCCATTCACATAATGGTGGGCATGTAAAACATACCTTACCTACATTAGGCCAATTATAATTCATTTGAACCACATCATAATACGTAGTCCCATCATTAGGGATACATTTTTTAAATCACTCCGTCCTCGAATAGGGTTTTTTTCACCATTAACTGCTCCATAATATTTTCATTATACAAATTACGGTAATGGCAGGAAGAGAGTCGTGAAAAATGATGTGTTGTAAAAAAAAATTACGGCTGTAAATGGTTTCTGTTTCCTATGGAGGTGTAATGCAAAGAGAGTATTAATATTATTACGGGGCATTACCATACCGTGGCTAGGTATGATAATGCCCCGCGATTACCAAATTGAAGTACTTTTTCGATAGGTACCTGATAATATTAATACTTAAGAGCCTATACTACCTCAAATGGCTTAGCGTGATCCTCCGTTATGTCGAAAATACTGCACCATTAATTTTGAAATAAATATATGGTAAAGGTGAGGATTAATGCTAAGTCTTATGTTAGACGAAAACACGATTCCATAAAATTTTCTCGATAGAAAATAAACCCAAAGTTACCTCTAACCCGAACAATAAACCGCTGGTATTCAAAAAATACTTCAAATTAGATCATGAAACTTTGCATACTAACTGAACTTACTTTAAAGCAGGTCTTATGTTATTTACTTTTTTATAATTACCATTATTTTCACTGTAAAAAGCAAATACCTAAACTTTTGGCGCTGCCTGCCGCCCAGCACCGCACTCTGTCTCGCTCTCACTCAGTCAGCGAGCAGTATCGTATGAGCGAGATAAAGAGTGAATTTTAGCTGAGGTAGTATAGGCTCTTAATCTCTTCGCGATCTGTAATTTTTTTCGCGATTACGATTGTTTGTCCATTGAGAAAGTTGTTTACTTTGATGGTCTGTATCCTTAATTAAATATAATGATCCTACAAAGAAATGAAATTTTAATTTCTGAATTGTTTTTATCTGTTTTATAACGGACGCTTTCAACGTGCACATTTTTCTACATCGTTCTCACATGTATAATTTCAACATGATTGATGTAACAATTTTATGATTGACCCCTTGACAATTCAAAAATGTCTGTAATTGGTTTATTAGGAATAAATATTTACCCCCTTATTCATAAAACTTATCAAACTTATTTTAGTTAAAATGGGGTTTGTCTCTTTCTTACACACAGAAATGACAACGTGACAGATAAAGACAAACGTTCTATAAACCTATTTTAGGATAAATAGGATTATGAATAAGGGGGTTAGAGTTTGAGATAAAATCTTACAATTATAAACAACTATCTAAGATCTCATCAGTGACATTTGCGACCAAAATATCAATGACGCAGTAGGTATGTAAGTTATAGTCCTCGCGGAACTAGTTGACCGCGCCTTAGGTATGTGAGCGGTGGGACGGAGGGGCGGGGGCGCATTACTCAGTACGTGCGCTGCGAACCGCCGCCGCCGCCTCACCCCTGTCCCCACCTAAGCGGCCAACTAGTTCGGCGCGGACTATAATTTAAATTTGATATAAACACGAACTTGCAAAATAATACCAAATGTGTATGCACTAATACACCTGCGCTTACCACTTCTGGGAATTCATCCGCGTGATGTTATACTCTTACAAAGTATTACAACAATTCGCCATTCCCACATAAAGTTTCCGACACGACGAACTAGGTGCAATATGTTTTGCATAAAAACAATTTAAATTTCAAAACATTGTAGCTAAAAGGAAGTGGAAACAGACATATCATAACATTTCGTGAGTGAAAGACATTTCAATGTTTACAAAGTATGGCTTTAGCAGGCTTTTTGGGCATGTCTGAGTAGTTTCAAACGTAATATTAAAGCCGAGTGCACATACTTGAAAAACAAGTTGAGGCACATAAAAAAGTTGTAGAGTTAAAATGCATTTTTCCTTTTCATGAATTCTGAAAAAAAAACTGACGGTTGTGCCTCGACTTCTTTTGACAGCGGAATTTTGATATTAGCAGAAGTGTGTTCATGGGTTTAATAGAATAGTTTGGCTGTTTTGCATCCTGGGTTATATGCAAAACCGTGAAGTTTAATCTAGACATCCCAAGTCTTAAGTTCAGTAGATTAAGTCACCACACACATGTATATTAAGACGAGTCTTAAGATACATGTGTGCGGTGACTTAATCACTATGCAACATTTGGCTTAGTGAAGTGTACTTGTTGTTTGCACGTTTCAAGTCACTTTTATTTAAGTAATTTGTTACACAACTTAGTATTGTACATCATCATCTGCCTAGCCTATTCCCAACTACCTTGGGGTCGGCTTCCAGTTTAACCGGATGCAGTTGAATAACAGTATTTTACATGGACCGACAGCCTATCTGACCTCCAAAACCCAGTTACTGAGTAATGCGA
Organism: Amphipoea lucens; assembly: GCA_947508005.1. Lineage (NCBI taxonomy): Eukaryota > Metazoa > Arthropoda > Insecta > Lepidoptera > Noctuidae > Amphipoea > Amphipoea lucens. Next base: position 16,051,670 of record OX382375.1, read on the forward strand.
TACCCCTTGGTAAGACTGGTTGTCAGATTTTCGGGCTTCTGACGACCCGTAACGACTGTCAAAGATCCACGAATGTCAGCCGGTACCAACTACTTAACGTGCTTTCCGAGGCACGGAGGGTCTTGGTATTTAAATATGGTCACCCATCCACGAACCAACCGCGGCAAGCGTAGCTTAACCTCATCGATCGGCCCGTGCGGCTGATATTACTTAGCCACAAGCTCCTCCACCACAACTGAATATTGTAAATAATAGACAGAATAGTAATGGGCAATCATTTATATTGTAGGAGCAGTGGTGGCCGAAAGCCAAGGGCGCCAATTTGCTAAATAATTAATTTCCCTGATTGTAACAACACGCAAAAAAAAATGAGATCGAGATAAATCTCCTAGTCTCCTAATACAGGCATTGTTTGCCCAAAGGGAGGCTCCAAACACGTCCCAATGTATTACAGGCTAATTGTGACAATAAACGATTTTGTGTGTATTTTGTAAATCCTTGATAAGAACAGTGTTGGCTCAGTAGTAACGGCTCGACTTACGTGTTGTATGTCGTGAGTTCGAACTCAGGCAGGCACTTTACTTTGTGTGTTTATTTTCATCACATTGGAACATTATAGGCTGATTATGTAATCAGTAAAATGATTAGAACTTAGTCACATGCTTACTAGTGTTTAAAATTTCGATACCACAGACAACTGAGGTAAGTAAATAAAAATGACACTTTTGCTACATTAAGGGTGGATTTTTCAATCGACAGATAGTTTTTATTCGTGGAATAAAGTTAACGTCAGTTTATATATCTATAGAAGAACTGTCAAAAATTCAAAATTATTCCTCGGATAAAATTATCTGGTGTTGGAAAAATCAGCCCTGAGACATCCAACAAAAGTACAGTTATCTATCTAATAGGTAGGTGTATTTATGCCTATTATGAAGTGTACTGAATTTATTCACCACGACATGAACAATAGAAGTATACCACGAATCAACATGAGAACAAGATTAACCTACAAAAGAAAAACAACAATTATATTTTATATCATAACCACAATGAGACGTGTAAGAAAATGTCATGTCTTTCATGTATACTATAGTACATTACTGCAACGGCCAGCAAAAGAGGCATTGATGGACGAACGTGTAAATGTGGGACGAGGCGAAGCCGAGGCACACATACGTAAGTCCATCAATGCCTAGTTGTGGCCAAGGCTTGTATAGTACTTTTCTCAATTAATGCGCGGAAATTAAAACTAAGTAGTACCTACCTAGGCAGAATTTTTTTGTCAAATTTAGACAAACAACGAACAACAATAATGTTTACCGCGTCAAAGTGTTAATTTGTTTTTTTTTTCAATAAACAGGTTTCTATTTGCAAGCCAGTTCGAAATTTAAATAAAACCTTTGATAAGTTACCTCTTTGGTTGCCATGTTTCGGAGTAAAACATCATTCGATTTTTAAATTACACGACAGATATGAGTTTAATATGTGATTTATTTGGCCGCTAAACTACGACAGATATGGATTTTCACACAACTTTTGCCAGCCGCTGTTCGCATGTATTTGGCGAGTACAGCAATTTCGATATATCTCTAAGAAGGTTGTCAAAATAATGCTCAAATTTCCAAGCATGTTTGAGAAAAATACTAATAATAAAGGCGAAGAGTTTGTTTGTTAGAACGCGCTAATTTCCGAAACTACCAGTCGGATTTGAAAAATACTTTTTGCATTTAATGTCCGAATTCCGAACTTAACATCACGCTAAGATCCTTAGGAACCGAACAAAAAGAAAAAAAAATCAGAAACAATGACAAGCGAAAACGAATTGATAGCACGGGCGATACGATGTGACGGGTTGGGTCGGGCGAACAATACACGCGAGCGAAGTCGCGGCCAGAAGCTAGTTTCTAAATAAATTGAGACAAGCGACAATCTACATGGAAACATCATCTCGAACGGAGATAAAAGCAGAAGGTACTAGGCTGTCAGATACACAAAGGAGTATCTAATCAATCAGACATTGAATTGAAGACTTGTAGTACAAAACAGGGCTGTCACTTTAATAGAATATTGATCAGTCTTTTGTATCAAACACATTGAAGTAGCTTTGTATTTGTTAAGGTGGTACCCCGACCAAATAACCTTGAGCACTCGTTCCCTCCTTGCCGCGCCCATAGAACTCGCACTATTTTTGGAATTATTTTAGTAAAAAAAGAATAGAGGTCTTTTTAAATACATGAAATTGTGGATTATTTAGATTTTTAAATTATCTATCCATTGGTGAAATCCTCAAATTAATAGAACGTCAACTTTAGCAAAAGATGAATGCAATCAATAATTTCAGTCACTTTTTTAAAAAGACATTTTAAATGTACACATTAGTAACATATAAAAAAAATAATAATAATAACGTGCAATGCAATGATATGATATCGAACATTAATAATAATGGGCTTTCAGATGTAGTTTATTTCTCATAATTATTGAGTTAATAGCCTCTGAGTAACGAAGAAAAACGCAGATTTGGTCGGGGTACCGCCTTAAGTGAAGGAGTTGGTATCCAAATCTAATTTAAACTGTATAATAAATCTATACCTACTTACGAGTATTATAAAGAGGTAAAATTTGATTTTTCGTATGTAGGGGGTAATCTCTCGATCTACCAGTCGGATTTTAAAGAATCTTTTTGCATTTGATGGGCCAATTTTTGAAGGAGGCAATTGGTTATTTAAGATCACGCTATGGGAGCCGAGCGAAAAAAATCTGTCAAATTCCTTTAATAGATTTTCAACTTTATCGCTAAAGCATAAGGTTTAAAGTTGACTTGATGTGCTGGCGTCTGTACAACAAAAGGGAAAACATAGTTATCATCAAATCACAGCTTTATTGCTCGAAAGGATAGCTAGAGTTTAATAGTGCATCCACATTTTCCGCAGTTACGTCATTGTGCTTATTACCAAATACCAGAGCCCTGATTCACAACCATACGACAGGCTATCGTATCAAAAACCTGACATTTCGATAACCTGATTTGACTTGCCCTCAACAGCAAATAGCTGTTGGAAGAATAGCGGGCGTCTATTTGATTTAAACTGACAAAATTTTCGGGTTTTGGACTTCTGAACAGCGTTTTGAAGACTCCTATGAAAGCAATGATTAATGTTCGATACGATACGGAAGCGTATCGAATGTTTGTGAATAGCTATGCAGGTCTGCTACTGTCCCAAACTCCTATTGAAAAATCTAAATAACACTTTGCCAGACTCGGGGTTAAAACCCAGGACCCCACTCTCAGCCATCGCGCTTACGTCACCAATGAGGCAGTACCAAGGTCTGCATGAAAGATAGATAGATAAAACGTTTATTTAGTGCAACAAAAGACACAATACAGGCATTAAAAAAAACATCAAAAACGGTGAGAAAAAAAAACAAAGATTAAAATGATAAAATTGACCCATAGACATATAGAGGTATGAGGAACAGGGTGTAAAGTTCACTCAACCTCCATAGAAAAGGGAGGATCCTCCAACCAGACGGGTGTTGTGTCTGGCGGGCAACTGCCCAATGAGTAATGTCGGGCTGTTGTATCTATGCTAGTTGCGCGGTAAATTCTGCTTGCGAGATGCAGGATTTGCGTGACGTCAGTATGACGCGTTATCGCATGTGGCGTTGTAGATACCGCTACAGACACCTCATACGACATTTATAACAGTCGATCACTACTGGTCGGTGTGTGTCTCATGGTTGCACCAAATAGGAGTCCAGCTCAGCATATGCCAGGTACAATACCTGACGCTGGTATTCTGCTGCATCCCGTTAGCATGCTCAACAATTGTTCATTTTCACCATTTATCACAATCATGAAAACGTATTATATTTACCGCTTACCTCTAATCAACTGTCATTTATCAAGTTTGACAGTTCCCATAGCGGCCATTTTACGTAACCGCCATTTTAAACCATGACACCGAATTCTTCCCCACATCCACGCTAAGTAAGCATCTCACGTACGTCCGTATGAACATAACCCGATGTTTTATGCCCTTTCATACGAGCTAGGGTGTAATGTATTTTGAATGGGCCACGTCACCTGTTACCGTGATGCTCATTTGATGGGTTGTGTGGAAGGCCTTTATTATCTGAGAGATTTATTGGTTTTTGTTCGTAGTTATTGTGTGGGTGCCATCCTTAATGGTTTTGTGCTGATAGGGGAAGGCTTTTTATGTAAAAAATTTTCATCATCATTTTTTTATATTATTTTCCATGCACATCAAACATTTTACAATCAATAATTGAGGACCTTGCAGCAAACGGGAGGCAAATCCAAGTTTATGAAATGTGCCTCGTACATGCATTAAACGATAGTCCTATTTTTTGTTGAAATTGTGGGTGAAAAAAAACAGTAACGGCAAAAATTTGGAACTGCCTCCCTTTTGCTGCAAGGTCCTCAATTAAGTGTCGGTTTTTGTACATGAACCCTGCCAGGGTGCTTCAGAATTCAGTGTTGGTATGCTGTTGAGTTATTGAACATTAAATTAACATAAATTCAGTAAAAAATGTATCAAAAAGCAATACAATAAGTTTAAAAAACATACACAGGGTGGCAGGGACATCACACGTGCAAGCTGAAACCATGAACCGAAACGGCACAAAAAGACCTCATGGCCAGCACTTACGAGCACTACACCAACGAAGCAGTCAAAAGGTAGAGAAAGTCAACATAAATTTATTCAAGTAATACATTTATTATGTCAACTTTCAAGCACAAAAAATCTTCTAAACCGAAAGCTGTAAAACCCTCAAAGGCGTAAAAGTCGTAAAAATCTTCCACTACCCTACAAAATGTTCAAGTCCAAAAGTGACGTCTATGTTTAAAGCTAGTGTAAAATTCAGTACTTACGACTTTGTTTCTTACGGCATTTTCCTCTATGAATTATTTGTAAAGACCGTAAGGCTTAGTTTACACAAGCCGCTGTTAGAAACACATTTGCGTTCCGCGAACATCGCTTCGTCGAATTTGTGTTCAAGGCATAACAGAAACGAGGCCGAAACTTTATTTCATGTAAACAAAAGCAAATAAAATTCTATTCAGTTTTAGGAAGTCCCAATTACAACTGTAATCGGGCTCTTGTAACTGTTATTTTAGTTTATTTGATTAGTGATCGTGTGTTTTGTTGATCATGTTCTTCAGAAAGGTCGGGTGCGTAGTACTGACAACCGGGGTGCGTGTATGACTAGATGAATAAACGTCACCGAAGCAAAAGGAGTATTTATGGGTCATAGCAAGTGGAGAGAAGGCGTAAGTTTATGTATGCGTGTATGTAAATTTGTGTGAGAAATTATTGTTATTTGTGTATGTGTAGAAACCGAAAGCTATACTTATTACTTATTTATTGGATTTCGTCAATACGAAACAAAATTGAGTAGCCTAGTTTACAGTACTCTTCCATAAAATACAAGTCGACACACTGAAAATTTCCGTCCCAATGCGAGAAAGACCGCAAATTAACACGTTGGTCCCCGTCTGCCTTCATCAAATGTGGTAATGCGGTTTGGGCATCCGTTGCGGTCTCGGCCTGTCGGTCTACACTCACCCTTATAAACGAAGTGTATATTGCAACAGTGGTTTCGTCAAAAGCCGAAACTTTGTAGTTTAATATGGGCATGTTTTAATATTTACAAGCAGTGTGGTTGCACGAAATTTTGGTCACTACGCAGGGTATAATGTTTGGAGATATATATTATTTTGAGTGCACCGTTTGATGTTGTAGTCTGTTGAAATTAGTTGTATTATGTTTTCAACAACCTAGCATATATCCTGAAAAATACATATATTTTTCTGATTTTGTTTACTGTAGTCTACGATATACTTTTATTGATTCTAAAAGTTGCGTTTTTTGCGTTTAGGTCGTGTAATCTCCTTAAGTGTCCCGCAAAGTGTTAAGAACTGGACTACTGAGCGTAGGGTCCTGCAAGCCAATTGCATAATAGCGGTTTCGCACTACATCCGATCCGAATCCGAATTAAAGATCCGACTTCTATCCGAATTAATAATAATAATAATATTCCACAACTATCACACAACGCCATCTAGTCCCAAGCTAAGCAGAGCTTGTGTTATGGGTACTAGACAATTGGAAATGTTCTAAATTCTCACGGATAGAGTTCGGGTCTAGTGCGCAACCTCTCAGACAAATAGGACTATGGTAACTTCGGACCCGCATTTCTCGGATTCGGATCGGAAGTACTGCGAAACCGCCCTACACACTTTCAATCAAAATCTGAAGAATTTTGAAGAAAATTCACCATCTGCTTCATTCTTTATTTCGGACTACAAATACTCACAGACCATATACAGGGTGAAATTGAATTCATAGGCTTCCTTTTAAGGGGTCATTGTACTCATCATAATAAACAACTTTTACTATGGGACCAAACCTGAAATCGCGAAAAAAAATAAGCTCTTCCTTACATTTGACGAGTTATGTGAACATAAATGCGAGGAACAGCTGATTTTTTTTTGCGATTTTAGGTTTAGTCCCATAGTAAAACTTGTTCATAATGATAAGTGCAATGACCCCTTAAAAGGATGCCCATGAATTTAATTTCACCCTGTATAGCATTAAGTAGTAACAATGAATAAATTTTGAATTGATATTCTCTTCAATTCTAACGTATTATCCCGCCAAGCACACCGAACACCACAGTAAGACAAGGGTTCCAATAAAAATGTCTGGACTGTGACGTCTACGTGTATGTGTACCGAATACGGCTTCAGCTATCGCTGCCAGCTACAAATATTTATTGTTTTTTCGAGAAATATTACAATGATCTTAGGAATAAATATTGAATTAACAGCAAAATTCTACTTTCTTACTATAAAAAATAATTTTACTCTGTAATTCAACAGTTCAATTATATCAAAACTAGCTGGGCCCCACGGTTTTACCCGCATAAGTCTCGATCCCGTGGGAATATCGGGATAAAAAGTATCCTATGTCCTTTCCCGGGACTCAAACAATCTCTATACCAAATTTCGTCTAAATCGGTTCAGCGGTTTAGGCGTGAAGAGGTAACAAACATATAAACACACACACACACACACTCACAAACTTTCGCCTTTATAATATTAGTGTGATAGTATGGATGACTATTAATGACTAATAAAAACATATAGATAAAACGTTCACCTCTGGCACTACATTTCGTTCGGTCCGACACTCTTTTCGAATATTGACTATGGTCCCGACCAAGCTGAGCCAATCCGAACGTTTTTCGTAGTAGGACAACAATATTCGGTTCGGCCGTGTGTCGGATCGTTCCGATCTTTCGAATGGGTCACTTCGGAGTAGACACCCAGTACCTAAACAGTGGACGTATGTCAGCGAAGTTATCTTGACGTGGCATTTTTTGTAGGAGACACACATATGAGGACTTGAGGAGTCCGTGGCTAAAATGATAACAGCCACACAGGTCGATCGATCAGGTTAAGCTACGCTTGCCGCGGTTGGTCTGTGGATGGGTGACCACCTTTACATACCGAGACCAAGAAAAATCTAACATTTCTTTACAAAACAACGTGAGAAAATTTTAATTTAGCAGGCCTTCAAGAAATCAAAAAGGAGTTGCAACGAAAACAATTATAATAATCTGACAATTTTTTACATCCGTGTGTCATCATCTGCCTAGCCTTTTCCCAACTATGTTGGGGTCGGCTTCCAGTCTAACCGAATGCAGCTAAATCCCAGTATTTTACATGGAGCGACTGCCTATCTCACCTCCACAACCCAATTATTGGATAATACGATACCCCTTGGTAAGACTAGCTGTCAGACTTCCGGGGCTTCTGAATACCCACTAATTAAATTGAAATGTCTATTTTAATCTACAATCGGCCAAGACAGCAAAATGATTCAATACCTAACAGCTCAAATATTATTTTAATTAAGTGAAACATTCACAGAATGTTTGGCACTGGCTCTTTCTAAGTAATTCGTCACTGCGCATTCCTGGCATTTGTTATTGTATTGCGATTTGATTGTGTATTCTACAATATGATGGGGTTATATTGCAATCTTAACCATTTATTTTGTCTAATTGGGAAACTGGTGAGGCTTATAATATTATTATGTAATCAGGCTTTTACAGCCAAGTTATTTATTTCAATTAGATCATTAATGGACACTTTTATAAGTCAAGAGTTCTCCACCACGCGGGCCCAGTGCGGGTTGGTAGAAGTCATATGTCTTCGAGTTTTTGGTTCTAGGAAGTGCCAGTTTCTTCGCAATGTTTTCCTTCACCGTTTTGAGAGCAGTGGTGATGAAATAATTTATACAAAGTAAAGTGCCTACTTGGGTTCGAACACCTGACCTACAATTCGTAAGTCGCGGCTGTTGCCACTGGGCCACCTCTGCTCTTCAATATAAAAGTTTAATTGTCCTTATCAAAAAAATAATTTCAAAGAGGGCCCGTACTTAGATGGTGTAGGTCTAAAGAAAGAAAGAAATCATTTATTTGCTGATAATGTAGGTATACATATAAGTTGGAATATTTGATAAGTGTCCCGATACATTTTACCTTACGGCATTCAACATATTCGGTTTGAATTGAATAGTACTATAGATACAGCTATCGTAAAGCTATCGCTAAGTTACGGATTTTATTGGTATTCAATGATCAATAAACATCATCCTCCCGCCCCTTATGTCAATTTATTTGGTTATATCACTTCAGCCGAAAGACGTCCACTGCTAGACATAGTTCAATCAAGCACCAATTTATTTGATCAGCAAGATATATCTTTTTCTTCCATACGTCTCTGGTCCTTCGAGCCGGATATTGGCGATTCTCAGAGGTGTTATAAATAAAATAGCGGACTGTACTAATAGGTATGGTTCGTATATTGAACATAAGGATGCGCGCCTCTTGGACCGTTCTATTTGAAGTGAAGGGCAGTGCAGGCCAGCGGCAATCGGCACCGTCCCCCGCTCCCCGCACGCTGCTGCCCCGCTACTGTAGTCGCAGTGGCGGGCGGTGCTACGTTTTGTCTCCAACATCTCTATTAGAAGTAATTTCAGTATTCGCCCTAGCCATATTCATATTATTATTACTGCTATATTTAATATTACATTCATTGTCATCACTCGTAATGGAAGGAGTGCACTAGACTAAAACTTAATCTCTTTAAATTGTGATTTGTGTGTGTGCAATCTTTTGATGGAGGTCCTAAATCTACAAGGGTGAAATAAAATTCATGGGCACCCTTTTAAGGGGTCATTGTACTCATCATTATGAACAACTTTTACTATGGGACTAAACCTAAGATCGCGAAAAAAAAATCAGCTGTTCCTTGCATTTATGTTCACATAACTCGACAAAATGTAGGGAAGAGCTGATTTTTTTTCGCGATTTCAGGTTTGGTCCCATAGTAAAAGTTGTTCATTATGATGATTACAATGACCCCTTAAAAGGATGCCTTGCACCTTGTATATTAATAATAAAACTGAAGAGTTTGTTTTTATATTTGTCTGTGCGCGCTAATCTTTGGAACTACCATTCGGATGTAAAAAACCTTTTTGCATTTTATAGCCCAATTCTCGAGGAAGGCAAGCAATTTAACATCACGCTAGGGCCCTTAGGAGCCGAGCAAAAAGAACGAAAGTCAAAGGAACGCTAAGCGAAAACGAAGTAGGTAATACCGCCGAGTACCTTTATGGATCCCTCTTTTGCAATTGGTATGATATTTTGGAAGAAATCCTATTAAGCCTAGGAATAAAATTAGGAACACACTCCTTGACATTTGTTCCACAAAAATGTCACCCGTTAAGGATAATATCCACCAAACGGCTCGCATCGAATCGGATCGGAAAGGATACGAATGGATGCGGCGACAGCCGATCGCATCCAGCAGCATTTGTCGAAAAAGCATGTCGTCCAAGTCGCATCGTTTTCTAGTTACCTAAGTCATGTCGAAGAAACGCTTCGTCGGAGTACAGTAGTGTCAGACTTAAGGTATTTCGAACTAATTGTCGAAAAAAAGACGTGTCGTCTAAAAGTTTGTCAAAATTCAGTTGGTAAGTCTGTCGACGCACACGATCGGCTCCGTACCGTCGCTTGCGAACGTATCCGTTTCTGCGCCTAGTCAAATAGTTTCATTTCTACCGTGTTAACGTGTTCTAATTTTTGAAAATGGTTGAAGTTGACGTAGTATTGTTGGCTATTGCATTAGTAGAAGAAGAAAATAATCATAAAACAGAAGAGGAAAAGAAAAATTTTGACGACAGCCGAAAGGATTCAATCGGATACGACGACAGGGGAACGGAGCCGATCGCGCGTCGCAGTATACTCGTACTTTCGGCTACGATCGCGTGTCGCGGAAGATGCCCGCGGTCAAATTGCTGTGCGCAGCTTGGTAATATAGACTTTAAATACTGTGTACACGATTTAATATCGCTTAAAGATTGTAAAATCCGTTCCAATCCGATGCGATGCGAGACGTTTGGTGGAAATCATCCTTAAGTCTCAAGTATCTTCCAACCTCTTCAAACGGTACCAGAAACAAATTGCAAATGTCGCGGTCGGTTGGCGCGAAAGTCATTTTGGCGGGAGACGTACTTGTATCAGCCGCCATTTTTATAATCGTAAAGAGTGCTCCTCACAGATATAGATACACCTAGATAACGCAAGAGCACCTACTTCGCGTGCCAAAAATCGCACCAGTTTACGATCGAAAATCATAAGCCGCCACTTTCGCGCTCAGTCCTGCGTACTGCTGGCTGGGTGAGCGTGAGCGAGATAGCGCGAGCTTGTGACGTCATAGTAGGTAGTCAAAAAGTGGCACGCTTAGTTTTCATACAACTCGTGATACTTGCGTTATCTAGGTATATCTATATCTGTGGTGCTCCTCTTTGTGATATAGGTTAGTGTTAGCGCGAGAGAGTATTTTTGTGAAAGTGTTTCTGGGCTATTGATTTGTGGGTAACGATAATGTTATTGGTTGGAAACCTTTTGGGAAAACAGAAAAGTCATTTCAGTTATCCTTCATGTGTGTGGTATGTCGTATGATGTAATTTAATTCATTAAAGATTCAAATATTTACATATTTTAAAAAGCTAAAAATGTTAAAATTATAATATGTACTAGTATACTCGTATAAAAAGGGAGGTGAAATTAATCAAAGGGCATCAATAAATTCGTCCGCATCGCTGTCAACAGGATTGATTGCTTTATAACATAAGAATCATTATCATCTGCCTAACGTTTTCCCAACTGTGTTGGGGTTGGCTTCGGTCTAACTGGATGCAGGCGAATACCAGTATTTTACATGGAGCGATTGCACAACCTAGTAACTGGATAAAAAAATACCTCTTGGCAAGACTGGTTGTCATAGACTTTCGGGCTACGAATGTCAGTCGGGACCAATAACCATTTTCTAAATTGAGAGTTTTGCTGCATCCATATTTATTCATATGGATGAGTGATCTATTGATCACTACATACTTTGACCAAGATCTACCAGGAATCTGACCAAGATGTCTGGCCTTTAAAAGAGACTTTGACCATTAAGTTTATTTCGCCATTTCTTCTGAGGGGTAGATATAAGATAAGCTAGATATATTTGACATTTCCTATCTGACTGATAGGAAATGTCAAATATATCTAGCTTATTTTTTTATAATATCACGTGTAAAATTGATTCCGATATCCTATTTATAGAATAAACAATTTCATCATCATTTCAGCCGAAAGACGTCCACTGTTGGACATCGGCCTCCCCCAAGCACCTCCACTTCGACCGATTTTGTGCTTCTCGCATCCAACGAGTTCCTGTGGCCTTCACAAGGTCGTCGGTCCACCTTGTGGGAGGCCTTCCAAAGCTACGCCTTACGGTACGCGGTCGCCACTCCAGAACCTTTCGGCCCCATCGGCCATCTGTTCTGCGAGCATTGTGCCCTGCCCACTGCCACTTAAGTTTGGCAATTCTTAGGACTATGTCGGTTACCTTGGTTCTCCTGCGGTAAACTATTTAATTTAATTATAAAACAAAGTCCCTCCGCCGCGTCTGTCTGTCCATTTGCCTGTCTGAACGCGATAAACTAACGAACGGATTTTCATACGGTTTTCAGCAATGGACGGAGTGATTCAATTAGGAAGGTTTAAGTGTATAATTCATTAAGGTGTTGTGTAAATTGGCTGAAATATGAGGATGATTGTTGAAGATGTCGGAAAATATCATACCGACCGGTAGCTTTACTGGCGTACGCCGCATAAACCAATAAAGTTATATAAAACAATTTACTATACCGAGTTATTAATTGTCAATTCTTTATTGCGTACCATAATGTATGTTTAATGTGATAATAATAATAATATGTAGGTACACGTATAATATAAAAAGGGAGGGAAAAGAATCAAAGGGCATCAAAAAATTCGACCGCATCGCTGTCAACAGGACATCGCTGCCAGCATTGCCACGTCGTATGGCAATGCTGATTCGTTGGCCAAAAAATAGGCCAGCCCTCTGGTCACGAAGGTGAAGAGTCGTCGTCCAACCGCTTGGCGATGTCTCGAAATACTAAGTGGGCACTCGGGCCCCATAGCCCTAATGTTTTAACCCCAAACGGCTCAAACATATAAGTTTCAAAGAGATCGGAAAGATTTTATTATTAGTTATATATAGTTAATACATTATTTACCTGGATTAACACATAGGATACCTAATTTAAATCCCGGTTGTACGTACATCCGGAATTTAAGTACCTACCCTATGTGTTAATCCAGAGACGGTAACGGGACGGTGACGTTCCCGGGGGACATTTTCCGACATCCACGTAGGCTAAGGCGATTGGCACATTGTACCGCATTACGCAGCGGGCTGCGTCAAACGGAGCCAAAATCCCCGCACGGAAGCGCGTTTTTATTGAATTATGTAAAAAATCACGCGCGGGAGCACGTTATCTGCGTCCCGCTGCGTAATGCGGTGCATTGTGTCAATCGCCTTAGCCGCGGGCGAAAGCTAGAACTAGATAAATATAGGTATATTTGTGTTAAATAAGGTTATAGGTAGGTTAAGATAACAGCGACATATCGAGAGCCCTCCAGTTCATAGACCTTTGATAGTTTCTCGATGGCAGAAGTACGCTTCGCACTGTAGTGGGTAGAATAATATTATTATTAAGGCGGTACCCCGACCAAATAACCTTGAGCATTGCGACAGAGACAGAGAGCGACACGACTTCCTCGTACGAAAGGGATGCAGCGCACCCTGCGCACGCCCCTTTATCATAGAACTCGCACAATATCTGGAATTATTTTAGTAAAAAAAGAATAGCGATCTTTTTAAAAAAATTAAAACATGGATTATTTAGATTTTTAATTTATCTATCCATTGGTAAAATCCTCAAATTAATAAGACACCAAAAGATGCATGCAATCAATCATTTTAGTCACTTTTTTAAAAGGAGATTTTAAATGTATTAGCAACATATAAAAACATGTAAAAAAAAAAAAAAAAAGGATCCAGTGACCACGATCCTCAGTAATGAGGGACCGATTGCAGAAGAAGAAAAACAAATAATAACGTGGAATGTGATGATAGGATATCGAACATTAATAATGTGCTTTCAGATGTAGTTTATTTCTCATAATTATTGAGTTAATAGCCTCTGGATAATGAAGAAAATCGCGGTTTTGGTCGGGGTACCGCCTTAACTGGCTTCTGCCACGAAATTTCTTGCTCCCCCGACCCCGTCGCATCGCATCGTCTGGCCGCGCTATTACCTACTTCATTTTTGCTTAGCGTTCATACTGCCTTCTTTATTTTTACTCAGCTCCTAAGAGGTCTAGCGTGATGTTAATAGCCTACAGCCTTTCTCAAGAATTCCGCTATCAAATGCAAAAATAATTTTTGAAGCGAAACTTCTTTACGCACGCTTGACTTGGGGAGTAAGCTGGCGAACGCGTGACGTAAGCGTTACGAAAAGTGTGATCGGGCGAGGCGAACGGGAGTTGAGTGGGGGATATAAGCAAGAGAAAGCAGTGAGCGCTCACATTTTCTTTCTCTCTTCCTCTCATAGCCAAATACGTTTGAAGTTTCACTTCAGTCGTGTGGTCATAAGCACACTCAGCTTTTTTTTTAGTACAACTGGTTGTTCAAGAGATTAGGGTGTCATAAACAAACTCTTCAGTTTTATTATCAGTGTAGTATATAAGGTGTAAAAAAATTAACTGCAAGAACTTTAAGAGGTGCTTTAGACAATCCAACTGAACAACTTTCACTATGGGACCAACTCCGAAATCACGAAAAAAAAATCAGCTGTTACATACAAAAGTTCAATACCTACTCGGCCAAAATGTATGAAACAGCTGATTTTTTTTTCGTGATTTCAGAGTTGGTCCCATAGTGAAAGTTGTTCAGTTCGATGGTCTAAAGCACCTCTTAAAGTTCTTGCAGTTAATTTTTTTACACCTTATATATGTCGCAGGAAACTGGTTAAATTAGCCGTTCAGTTAACTGCCTAGCCTTTTAACTAAACGGCGCCGTTCAACTAGCGGCCTAAATGATATTCCACCAATTTTTCTTTATTCTTCTCCATAGGTACCTACGCTTTGGAATAGGCAACTAGCTTCATATTTTCTGACTGACTGACTTCTTGACGATTCAAAAGTGCCTGTAAATGGTTTAATTGAAATAAATGCTTTGAGTTTGAGTTTGAACTATATACTAGGCATTCACGTACAGTCAACAAAAGAGATAAGCATGCAGGATCGTCGGATATAGTAATTTCAGTCGACAACATCCATCGGTTTCTTACTAAACTCCAACTATATCCGACGATCCTGCATACTTATCTCTTTTGTTGACTGTACCAGCCCTGTATATTTTAGTAATAAACACAAATGGAAGAATAGACATAACTTAATTATTATGGAAATAAAAACTACTTGTAAGGATTTCTTTTGATTCGAACCCAGACAGGCGCTTTACTTTGTGTAAATTATTTCATCACCACTGCTCTCAAAACGGTGAACAAAAAAACATCGAGAGGAAACGGGCCTGTCCTAGAACCAAAAATTCGAAGATATGTGACATCTACGAACCCGCACAGGGCCCGCGTGGTGGATTACTGCCCACTCCCTCTCACCGAGAGGAGGCCTGTATCCCAGCAGTGGGAACATTATAGGCTGATTATGACAAGGATGAACATTTGAACAACGATAAAAAATTATATTACAATGAAACGGTCTTGGGTTATAAACATTCTGTTAGACGTTACTCTGAAAATTTTGTTGACCCGAATAAACTTTACCGTAAAGCCACGGATACTTAAAATAGTGGTAGCCGCAGGTTGTCATGACTAACTCTCGACTAAAAATACACTCAACAAGATATATAATAAACTACCTGAATTAATAAAAAAATAAAATAAAATAAACTTATTTATAAAAAAACTAAAACAATTTTTAATTAAAAACTGCTATTACAGTCTAAACGAATATTTAAGCGATAAAATATAAAGTATAATAAAGAGTCCCTAATATGGTATTATTGGATTTATTTTAGATTTAGGTTAGCTTCCTCTCTCCTACATAAATTTGTGTTTTTCACTTTTTACTGTGCCCGACAGGGTCCATAATGAACATTATTTCTTTCTCTTATGAACTTACCACCTAAGTACACATTGTGGAATGCAAATAAAGTATTGAGTATTGAAAATAATGGCTCCGTGGTGCTGTCACAAAATGGTCTCTAGCGATACCGACATCATTATCTGCCTAGCCTCTTCCCAACTATGTTAGGGTCGGCTTCCAGTCTAACCGGATGCAGCTGAATACCAGTATTTTACATGGAGCGACTGCCTATCTGACCTCCACAACCCAGTTACTCGATAATACGATACCCCTTTGTAAGACTGGCTGTCAGATTTTTGGGCTTCTGACGACCCGTAACGACTGTCAAGATCCACGAATGACAGCCGGGACCAACAAGGGACGGTCTTCATATCACGAACAACAATTATTTACAAGTTGTTACCGAAAAATTCCCTGGAACTGTTTTCTACAAAAAGTTAAAAACAAACATTCATAATAAAAATTCGACTCGCAGCACCAAAATCAGTCGCGTATAAAAAATATTGCTTCAAACCAAATAAACACTGAAAAAAAAAAGTATCTGAAAACATTCGCTGAAAGCCGCGCAGGAATTATAACCATGATATTTTTTTCGGTACCCATTCAAAAACGTGTGTTAAATTCAATCTCTTTGCAAATGACCTACTTTTTAGCTGTGAATGGATATGTTTTTTAGCTTTATGTTATTAGGGGTGAATATCCTGGATTTCAGTTTCTTTTTTATTATATAATATAGTATGTAACTACTGTCCTTTGTGTAGAGGAAAAAAGACCTTGTGAAAATGAAACTGGGAAATAAAGGGCTCAAGGACGGATCAAGTTTAGTTAAAAACACCGCCTGGCAAATAAACCACTGTTTCCTATAAATAAAGAAAGAAATATAAAACTTTTTTTTTTTCAAAAAAAACAACCGACTTAAAAAAAAAACAGTACAAAGTAAAAAGTTTTTATTTTTCACTTTTTAGTTGTACCTACCCCACACAAATTCAATTAACACTAGTGCACTGAAGAAATAAAGACACCGACTAGAAGAATGATCAAAATTCTCATAGAAATGCCGGACATGCAGTACATTTATGAATATAACCTCGTACATAAGAATAATTACCTAATGTATCATATAATAAAACCTTCAAATCAAATCAAATCAAATCATTTATTGGTTTGCAAACATGGGTATTTAGTACATAGATGTTTTATTAAAAGAGTCCTCCATGCTCTACCGTCACATGGGCATGCAAAACATATTATTATTTAATTTATACAAAAGTTATTATAATTTTAAATCACAATTACGAGAATTAAATAATAGAAAATACAAATTCATGTCAAATCGTTTGAATTACTGTAAAAATGTCACAATAATATAATAATGGCAAATGTCAACTAAGGTTACATACATATAAAATAAAAAAAAAATAATAATAATATAAAAAAAATGTTAAATGTCATCAAAGTTACAATAAAAAACAAAATAAAAATTGTCAAACGGCATAATAGCATGTCAATCAGTCAGTGATTCATCATTAAGGAAGTCATCAATTGTGTAATAACTTTTTTCAATCAATATTTCGATTAGTGCCCTTTTAAATTTGAATACAGTCATAGTTTTAATAATATTAGGTACTTTGTTAAAAATGCGTGGGGCAATGCCAAAAAAACTTTTTTGCATTAGTGCGGTTTTACATTTAACTTGACACAATTGATGTACATATTGAGTTCGTGTTGGATTGCTTCTGACTGCCGACAATTTTTGAAATAGATGTGGATTATTTTTCACAAATAAAGCCGATTCCAGTATGTACAAAGACGGAAATGTTAATATTTTCAAAGATTTAAAATAAGGAAGACAGCTATCTGTGGTCTTAAGACCGCACATTGACCTTATGCATCGCTTTTGCATCCTAAATACAAGCTCCCTATCAGTAGACTGCCCCCAAAAAATAACACCATACCGCAAGACGGACGCAACTAGTCCATGATATGCCGTTAAAAGAGCCTGACTGTTGACTTTCTTTGACAGTTGAAAAAGGGCATAAGCGGATTTACTCAATTTTTTACACACTTCCTCAACATGAGGTTTCCATGTCAGTTTGTTGTCGATTACTATACCTAAGAACTTCGCTTTATTTGCTTCCCCAATGTCAGAGCCTTGGTAGTTAATACGAACGTTTAGGTTTTCGCAACGTTGATTAAAGTGCATTACTTTAGTCTTACCTAGATTTATTATTAAATTATTATTATGTAGCCAATTTATAATGTCACCTATGCAGGTATTAATGTCATTCTCATAGTTATTTTTATTTGTACACTTTATTACAGCTGTACTGTCATCTGCAAAGAGAACCATTTTGTTTGATGTTACTTTCGGGAGATCGTTAATATATATTAAAAAAAGTGGTGGCCCTAGTACGCTACCCTGTGGGACACCATATCTAACGTGTCTCGGTTTTGATACATAAATGGTTTCTAATTTCGTCTTTGGGCATATTCGAGCAATTTCTGTACATTGAAGCCTATTACTTAAGTACGATTCTATTAGATGTAGAATGTTCCCTCTTAAACCATAACTATATAATTTTTGTAACAGAATTTTATGGTCTACAAAATCAAAAGCTTTTGTCATGTCAGTATAAATTGCACAGACAGGATTCCTCTTATCTACAGATGACATGACATTAGCCAATAGATCAAATAGCGCCATATTAATCGTGGTATTCTTACGAAATCCCTTTTGTTCTTTACAAAATAATTCATATTTTTCGAAATAGGCGTATAAAGAATGATAGATGACTTTCTCAAAAATTTTTGAAAAAATTGAAATTTTTGCAATTGGTCTGTAGTTTTTAAAATCGGTTTTGTCATCTTTTTTATATAAAGGTTTTATTATAACCTTTTTGAGATTATTTGGAAATATGCCATCAGCAATACACAAGTTAAGTATATGAGCTAACGGTGGTGCTATTACTTCTTTGACAAATTTTATTACTTTTGTAGAAACACCATCATATCCAACAGTACTTGTATTTTTTAGGCTGCTAATTATTTTTATTATATCGTCAATGGTTACGGGTTGCATGAATAGTGAATTTAATGTCAGATTATTTAAATTAATATTATTCATCGTGATGTCAGTTTTTACGTTATTTTCAATTGCATCAATAAAATAATTGTTAAATTCGTTTGCAATGTCCATTGGGTGTGTAAACGACCGATCATCTCTTTTTACGCACATAATCGGCTCCTGGGGTAAACACATCTTAGATGTATTTATTATTTGCCATGTAGCTTTTGATTTATTTTGGGCGGTATTTATAAAGTGATTATTTTGAGCTTTTTGTGTTAGCTTTATAATTTTCCTATAAAGTTTGGTGTAGTTTTTAAAAACTAATTTATTTTTTAAGTCAGGATTTAACCTATGGACCCAGAGTAACTGCCTTTGCTTCTTACTACATATTTTTATTCCATGAGATATCCATTTCGTTTTCATGCTTGTTTTTATAGTTATCATTTTTTCCGGAAAACATAGTTTATATAAAAGAGAAAAATCTTCCATAAAATTGTCAAAAGCTTCGTTTGCGTCTGTGGCATCGTGTACTTTCATAAAAGATAGACAGCTTAGATGCGTTTTAAAAGTAATTATGTTTGCCATGCATATATCCGGCTTTTTAGTTTTCCAATATTTAAGTGTGCAAGTTTTGTTAATGGGCACTTTAAGTATTTGAGATGTATGATCTGAAAGGGCCAGATCTACAACTTCAGCTTTGCAATCTTTCCGGTAGTTGTGCGCAAAATTGTCAATACATGTGTGACTACTTAACCTAGTGGGCGTATAAAGCGCTAGTTTTAAATTGTAATTCATAAGAAAATATTCCAGATCTAATGTAGTTTTGTTTCTTTTCAAAACGTCAATATTAAAATCTCCACACAAAACGATTTTCTTATTTGAAGGTAGACAAACTTTAGTTAAAATATAATCTAATTTTTCATAGAACACTTCGTAATTATGTTTAGGAATTCTATATATACAAATAATGATAATATTGTAAGCTATTATCTCTACAGCGCAGGATTCAAAGATGCCCGAGACTGATTGTTTTGCTATGTCTGATAATTCTCTAAACTGAAGACCTATCCTAACGAAAATGCATGTTCCTCCTCTCTTTGCATTTCTAGAAAAGAAAGCCGCTGGACAAAAATTTGTGATGTGTAATAAATCCTCATAACCAGTTTGTATAAAATGTTCTGTAACACAAATAACGTCTATAATGGTTCCTTTTTCGAATAATTCTACTAGTTTTATAGTCAGTAAATCAGATTTATTCATTAGTCCTGCTATATTCTGATGTAGAATGTGAAGGTAGTTAAAGAAAAAACTGAGAATTGATCTGTTGCGAAACGGTGGATAGGTGGTTTTGGCTTTGATTTTGAGGGTGGCAGTCAACTTCTGAGTGCGTAGCATTCAGGTCGCTTAAACTAAAAATTAATTCTTGCAAATCTGATACAACAATCTCCAAACCATAGCTATTTAAATTTCCGTGTAGTTTACTATACGTATCATAGTCATAAGTTAGATTAAGATTTGAGTCTAGCAAATACGCGTAGTCACATGTATTAACATCCAACCAAAGAAGGTTATTAAAATTTTCTATGCGACTGTTATACAGTATGTTAGCATTTGTCATGTATTTAAAAGTTGGTAGACAGATTATAAAGTTTGTGTGATTCAATTTTTGCAATTTTTCTCTAATAAACATAACAAGTTCGATATAATTACGTGTTGTCCGAAAATCTTCCTCGCCAATATAAATAACACAATAGTCTGAGTGCGTAAAGTTTAGCACTTTCGTTTCAATTTTGTCAAGAGTTTGCCGCAATCCACATGTTGGTTTACGATAATGACAGATTTCATAATTGCATAAATTAGTCCTTTCAGCAATAGTGTATAATCTATTCGAAGTTTCACTGCTTATTAGGCATATCTTGTGTTTTGTGGGCGGTTGTCCTACAGCTATTGTGTCTTGTGTATATTGAGATGTGTTGGATGAGTTGACGTTGACATTGCTGACTTTGCTTCTAGTTTCATTTTTATTAGTAGATGAAGATTGTTCTTTTTCTATTGTTGGAGTTGTCTGTGTATGTTTTGATTTCTTATTTTTAATGGGCGACATTATTGGTGTCTTAGTTTTAATTTTTGCTGGACTGTTTACAATTTTTTTGTAGATATCATTTTTCTTATTAAATTCTCCATTTATTTTCTTTAAGGTACTGTTTTCTATAGATAATAACTCAATTTCTTTATGTGCGCTATTTAGTTGAGATGTTAGTTTGGCGATTTCATCTTTTAATGTTTTTATTTGAGGGACGTCTTCGTCTTCGGAAATATCGGGTAGACTACTCGTCGTACAGTTTAATGTTTGTGAAATAATATCACTTTCATCATCATTTGGTTCCGATCGTGTGCGCGTTCGCCGGAATGTTATATTCTCCAAGAAATTCATTTTTATGTTTATTACTAAACTCAAAAATAATTAGACCCGGTGAGATTTGAGCTCGAGTCACGGCGTTTCTTAGCACAGGTAGGTAGGTGGTCGCGCCACTATGTCAGACAATATACTTCTAATTAGATGAATTTGGTGGTCGTATTGTGACTGTAGGACGTGGTAATTACTGCTTGATGTTAGTTATTGTACGGCCAAAAGATGTTTCCGAACTCAATATTTTAATTGGTTCTTGAGTCTAACTTAAGATTGCGTTGTCGTCATACAATTTTAAATAAAAAACGAACTTGTGAAATCCAGTCAATCATTAAGTCCGTGTATATGACTATAGTTACTGAAGTCTATGTCCGTTCCATTGAGTCAGAATGTCATGTTATGCTAAAGTACGTACACAAATAAGCAATAACTTACGAACGTCCAGTTCCATAAAATATGCAAGTCACTTTTTGGGTAAACTAATATCACAACTATTTTTGTTAATAATGCACTATAACCGTCGATCACACTGTCACAGTTAGTTTATGTGTTCAGTTTCACTTTAATATGTATTACACGGTCCGTTGGTTAACTTAACTATTTATTTTATTTATTTTAGTAGGAGCACAGTTCAAAGTAATGTTTACATGTCAGCGCCGCCTACCCTCCTTCGAGCATTTTTCCTGAAAGTATATTGATCACGTTAGTGAAAGAATTATCAAATTGGGTAATTAGTTTTTGAGAAAATCACGGACATACATACGGGTCGAATAGAGAACCTCCTTTTTTGAAGTCGGTTAAAAATGTATTTATTGCGATTCGTACAGGATGATCACAAACTAAACTAAACACAGTCAAAAATAAAAATCCAAATTATATTTTAAAAAAGTTATCATAATCAGCCTATAATGTTCCCACTGCTGGACACAGGCCTCCTCTCAGTGAGAGGGAGTGGACCGTGATCCACCACGCGGGCCCAGTGCGGGTTGGTAGATGTCACATGTCTTCGAATTTTTGGTTCTAGGACATGCCGGTTACCTCACGATGTTTTCGTTCACCGTTTTGAGAGCAGTGGTGATGAAATAATTTACACAAAGTGCCTGTCTGGGTTCGAACCTATACAACCTACAACTCGTAAGTCGTGTCCGTTACCACAGGGCCAGCACTGCTCTAAAAAAAAAGTAACAAAAAGAAAAATGAAACAGAAAGTCCTATACGAGCCCAAAAGGCTCCTATCTCAGCATGATGCCGTGACATTCATCCTATCATCAGAAATTGCTACGTTTGGCCCACCATCAAAACATATAGAAATAGATACTTTTCCAGGTATACCTAACCAAAACCTACTCGATAATGCACTAAGGCATTAAGCTATAAATTCAGCAGAATGAACAAAAATACATTTCTCAAGCAGTTCCAAATCGAAAAATCTAAACGAGCATTGAAATCGAAATTTAAACGTAAGTTCTCTCCTTAAGGGGCTTACAGGACCTAAACGCAAAAAAACGCAAGTTTTAGAAACAATAAAAGTGTATGATCGACTACAGTAAACAACATCAGAAAAATATATGATATTCTTCAGGATATATGCTAGGTAGAACATAATACAACTAATTTGATACGATAGAAAATAATCATGAATATGCCTCTAAAAACTTTCTTTTTACAATAAAAACCTTACTAATATACATACATTTTTTATCAGATTATTCTACAAGCAACATACTAAAGCACTAGAGTTTTAATTTTTTAGTCCAAGCAATAGGTTTTTTGAAGTGAAACGTCTTTACGCACGCTTGACTTGGGGAATAAGCTGGCGAACGCGTGACGTAGGTTGTAATCGTTACGAAAAGTGTGATCGGGCGAGGCCAACGGGAGTTGAGTGGGGGATATAAGCAAGAGAAAGCAGTGCGCGCGCACATTTTCTTTCTCTCTTCCTCTCATAGCGAAGTTTCACTTCAGTCGTGTGGTCATAAGCACACCCGGTTTTTTGTAAATAGATAATTGCTTCATATTTTGCAACAAATTACCAGCGTTGTATCATCGCGCTTCTCTTTCTATGAAGTCCGACGAAGACCGCGCTTTAGGTCATGAGTCGCCTTAAACCACGCACGCACCGCTTCCGGCATTCACTCGAACATTTAAGATTTTATGCTGATATTACGTTACTGAACGGGCCATTACGACTGGCAGCAAGCCACGGGCAGCCACGCGTTGCCAGCCCGCCTGCAGAACGGCAACAGTGCCAACACACCTGTGCCTTTGATTATCATCGGATCTTGAGAGATCTACAGATAAGTGATGGAGATTAGGTATGTGAGTTTAATAGCTGTGTGGATATGAGGGTAGGCCTATTGTAAATCGCGGGCAAAAATCTATCGATCTAAGAGATTATCCAGCATGACCCTCGTCCATTGTGTGTGTGTGAGTGAGTGGAGTACTCACTCACACACACACAATGGACGATTCCACTGTCATTAAAATAAAAAACCGGTTGAGTGCGAGTCGGACTCCCGCACCGAGGGTTCCGTATAAATTTGTAGGTAGGTATGTATCTACAAATTGACGGTTTTCGGATTTTTCCCTTTACTTGTGCTACATGTCATTGCTTCTTGCCACTTTTCATGATTCTAGGTCAACGGGAAGTACCCTATAAATTTTAATTCCCTTGAGTGTCGAAATATACGTTTTTTGCGGCATAATAAACGGCCGTATCTTTTTTTTTACGCTAAATTAGATGTTTTATTTTTTTACAACTTCAAGGGACTATAGGCTTGAGTAATATGGTTTTAATTTCAACTCCATACCTCCACGCGTTCCCGAGATAAATGGTCCTTACAGACAGACGGACAACAAAGTGATCCTATAAGGATTCCGTTTTTAACCGACTTCTAAAAAAGGAGGAGGTTCTCAATTCGAATGTTTGTATTTTTTTTTTTTTTATGGTTGTTCGCGCATAACTCCGTCGTTTGCCAACCGCTTTGAAAAATTCTTTTTTTTTAGAAAGGGTATACTTCCCAAATGGTCCCATGAAAATTTTATCGAAATCGGATGAGCGGTTTTTGAAAAATCAACAAAAATCTAAAAATTTATCTACATTGTCTACATTAACGATCTTTTTGTTTACTTTTTTTTGTGGGGTAGGTACAACTAAAAAGTGAAAAATAAAAACTTTTTTACAAAAAAAAACAACCGACTTCAAAAAAAACACTACAAAGTGATAAATAACTTTAATTTCGGAAGTCGGTGTCAAAAAACGAAAATGCGGAATCAACGACACCGACTTCCGAAATTAAAGTTATTTATCACTTTGTAGTGTTTTTTTTGAAGTCGGTTGTTTTTTTTGTAAAAAAGTTTTTTCCTTTTGAGTTACGAAACCCTAAAAACAACAAAAAAAACCTGTGCGAGGCCAAAAAGGCTCGTATCTCAGCATAATGCTGCCAAGGGATATTGTATTACCCAGTAACTGGTGAAGGTCAGACAGGCTGTCGCTCCATATAATACTGTGGCCTTTTTTTTTTTTTTGAGTGGGAAATTATCAAATAACTTCTCCCGCTCTGGGTGGAGCGAGAGGGCGTGTCAGACTTTACTGACTAAAACCTACCCGTGTTCCTTCAGTTGCCTGTGCCAGGGGCCACGGTATCTCTTTCGAACAACCCGCGACCCCGGCAGGCATCGGTCCTGGTGGACCCCGTCAGTTAGTGCTGACATCTCTTTGAGGCGCGCGTGGAACACAGCGCGCCGTCGACCCGGGCCTGGTCCTTGCCGGACGGCGAGCTGCCCATTGCTCGCCATCCGCAAGTCCGCACCTACGGTGGCCGGGAATCGGCTATTGATTCCCGACGCCCATGGCGTCTCCTGCGGCGACTAGGGACGCGAGGGCGCCAAGATTGCCTCTCCCTCATGCGCTCCGCCTCCTCCTTCGCGAGCATTACTGCTTTGCAGAAGGAGGCAACGGCTTCCCATGTATAACGGCTTCCAATGTACATATAAGATTGTGGCCTTAGATACAGCGGTGATCAGAAAACAATTGTTCAGCCCGCTTCGCCATCGCTTGTCACTTCGCTACGTTCATAGCCCACTATATCTACAGCCTTATTATAGGCTCGAGGCAAATTGGAACCAGTGCAAACTGATTGCTCTACAAGATTATACACTGCTATTGGCAAGCTTGACCTGTTCCTGATGTAAATCAATGATAAGCGTCACGGTCGACGGTCAGTCATAAGCCTGAATTAATGTCTGACGACTGATTTAGCATTAGGATACTAGTGCATCCATTAGTTCATGTTTGTATTGGATAAAACGATAAAATTCATCCATAGCATAATTAGCCTATAATATTTGTTTATTGTAAACTAGCAGCGCCCCGCGGTTTCACCCGCATAAGTTTCGATCCCGTGGGAATATCGGGATAAAAACTATCTTATGGCCTCTTCCGGGACTCAATCCATCTCTATATCAAATTTCATCTAAATCGGTTCACCGGTTTAAGCGTGAAGAGGTAATAGACAGACAGACACACTTTCGCATTTATAATATTAATAGTATGGATTGGAAATAAATGCTTTGACTTTGATTTCAAAAACAAAACTATAAATATACATTGGCTGTCTGTAAATTCGGTTTATGGACGATGATTTTACGTGATAACGTCATAAGAAAACATCCGATCGTGCCTCTCTATCGCTTGTTCCGCGCTCTCGCTTGTAGCCGACGTTCATCGATTTACAAGATGTTATCACGTCAAAAAATACACCGTAACATCGAGGTATTGACATTAGCACAATCATGAATAACGTTTCAGATTTCTTAGTTTCGTTAGTTTATTAGTAGCAAGACGGTTTGTTTTTGTTTGTTCGCCCTTTCACGACTGAACGCCTCGACCAGCCAACGTATAATTTGGCACACGGAATACACTGATCATTTTATGTGATTGATTGTGTACGACACAATGCTAAACGCTTATTTTAGAGCCGAGTCAGTTATTATTGTTGATTCTTAGAACTAAATTGTTAGTTTTGCCACCCATGGAGCTGTTCTCAGTAGGAAACTACAATTTTAATTCTCTTTTATGTACATATAACTAGCTGCGCCCCGAGGTTTCACCCGCATAAGTCTCGATCCCGTAGGAATATCGGGATAAAAAGTACCCTGTGTCCTTTCCCGGGACTCAAACTATCTCTATACCACATCTAAATCGGTTCAGCGGTTTAGGCGTGTTAAAGGTAACATACAGACAGACAGAGTTACTTTCGAATTTATAATATTAGTATGGATTGTTGACTTTCAAAACTGTCTATAATATAATCTAATTAAAATGAACTGTTATACTTTAACTTTGACTCTTTTAAGTCATTATTTTTTTACACTTTTTTATTTTACATAGCGTTATAAAAGCAGCGTGTAATTTTTGTATATAAGTATGTAATCAACATAAAAGATAATGAAGGAACGTAAAAGTATGAGAAGGTAAGGAAAAGGAAGGTAAGATAAACAAAGATTCAAATCGTTAGATATGCCATTACTTGAGTTATTGCGGTCTGATTCCCTGAACTCCCCCTCCATGCCCCTCTCCTCGATCCCCTGCTAGTTCTTCTCCTGTTTTAATGTCTGTCTTATCCACTATAAAGTTTCTGAAAAATCCATTACTTAGTGAGCTAATGGCGTTTCCATAACAATCAAATCAAGCCACAGCATCATTGGGTGTGTCAGAGGTTTTAATACGAAACAGAAACGTGACCATCTTTTGACGCGAACGGACGAATCTAACGATTTAAATCTTCGGTACTAACAGCATACACTGAAACGTAGGGACCTGTACTTACACAAGATTATGTTATTCTAACATCTGAGCAAAGTCCTTAGCAAAAGCTAGCAAATATCTAAATAGGAGAAGTTTCTTACCCTGAGACCACACGGTATTAGCCTTGACAACACTTGGGAATTCTCATAGCGAGAACTAAACGAGAGACGGTTCCACATGACTAGTGTTCCGTGCACATCAAAGTTGGACGGCGCAATAATTAAACGTTTTGAGAGGTGGCTAGAATTTCTGAGATGAAGTTTTGGTCTGTGGTAGAAGGAAAATTCGACGTTGAAAGTCGAAATCACACTAGTATTATAAAGGCGAAAGTTTGTGAGTGTGTGTGTATGTTTATATGTTTGTTACTTCTTCACGCTCAAACGGCCGGACCAATTTTGATAAAATTTTGTATGGAGGTAGATGACACCCTTTTTTTTATGGATGGGAAATCATCAAATGACCCCTCCCGCTCTGGGTGGAGCGAAGGGAGTGTCAGACTCTTACTGACTAAAACCCATCCGTGTTCCTTCCTTAGGCCTTTATGTTCCGGGGTAGCGGTAACCCTTTCGGACAATCCCGCACCCCCGGCAGGCTTCGGCCCTGGCAGGCCCCTTCCTTTATGCTGACATCTCTTTGAGGCGCGCGTGGAACACGTACGCGCCGTCCGGCACGGGCCTGGTCCTGATCGGACGGTGAGCTACCCATTACTCTCCGTCCACAGGCCCGCGCCTACGGTGGCCGGGAGTCGTCACGCGGCTCCCGACGCCCGGAGCGTCTCCCGCGGCGGCTGGGGTGTGAGGCTCTCTCCCTCAGCCGTTCCGCCACCTCCTTCGCTAGCATGACTGCTTCACAGAAGGAGGTGACCGCCCCCCACTCCCTCTCGCACCGGACCATGGCTTGAACCAGGGCCGGACGCGAGAGATCGCCGCCGCTGTCGATCGCCTCTACGAGGGCACGGCGGTGCTCCGCCCATGCGGGGCAGACCACCACCGTATGCTCCACCGTGTCCTCTGGGCGATCCTCGCAGTGGTGACACCCGGGCGTCTCCTCCCGCCTGATGATGTGCAGGAACCTCCCAAAACATCCGTGTCCGGTGAGGACCTGCGTCAGGCGATAGGTGAGGACGCCGTGACGCCTCTCTAGCCACTCCTCAAAGAGGGGTCTTATCGCCACTATCGTGGCGTGCCCTACACCCTGGATTAAGATATAGGTTACTTTTTATCCCGATATTCCCACGGGATGGATATTTACGCGGGTAAAACTACGGGGTGCAGCTAGTCATGAATATTGAACCTAGCTTTTAGATACTTATATTAAATCATTTTTATGATGTAGCTAGCTGCCTGATTCTTCTTCTTAGCATGACGAAGGGAAAAATAACACGAAAAAACTTGTCCATTCATATTGTTTCTACCTTAAAAAATGCAATAAAAATCTTTTAGAAGGAAAGAAGTAGGTGAGTAATTTTGACAAGCTATTTTTTTAATGAAAATAAATTAGACAAATATAGATACGAATTAGTCTAATAAGAACGCTACGTAAAAGAAGCAGTGGAGGCAAACGAAAAAAGACAGAAAACTCGCAAATTTAGGGAGACGCCTTTTTATCACTGAAATATTTTTTTGCTTATTATTTATTTATTTAATACTTCAAGCACATAAATGTACAGAGGCGGACTTAATGCCATAGGCATTTTCTACCAGTCAACCTACCATTATTTTCTCAACTATTGAAAACGAATACCTATTTATTTATCCAAGTAGGTATTTCATCAATCAATCAATCAATCAACTCAGCCTATCGCAGTCCACTGCTGGACATAGGCCTCTCCCAAGCGTACCGGCAAGCGCAGTGTAGGACGCCCCCCCGCTAGATGGACAGACGACCTAAAGAAGGTTGCTGGGGTCGACTGGATGCGGAAAGCGGAGGACAGGGTGCTGTGGCGCAGTTTGGGAGAGGCCTAGGTATTTCATATATATTATAAAATTCAACGTCCTCACTGACTAATACAGGGTGTTACAGAAAGGGTATATCAATACAAACGGGTTGAAGAGTGTATCTGGTCTAGAATCTCTGTACAAATTTTCAGCTCAATAGCATTAACTTTGAAAACGCTTAATATTTTTTTATTTCGACATCACTGCGCTGCACTGGCGCGCGGCGGCGTGATGTGCGTGTACTAGGCGCACAGACACACTACAGATAATGGATAATGACACTCGTAGTGCGGTGACACGTTTGTTATGATTTCAATTTCATAAACTATCGAAATAAAAAAAATATTAAGCATTTTCAAAGTTACTGCTTTTGAGCTGAAATTTTGTACAGAGATTCTAGACCAGATACACTCTTCAACCCGTTTGTATTGATATACCCTTTCTGTAACACCCTGTATATCAACGCACAGCCTAAACCTAGAGACATGATATTTGGAGGGTGTGTTCTTTGTGAAGAGTAGGTATCCACTAAAAAAGGAAGGATTTTTCGAAATTCTACCCCTAAGAGAGTGAATGGGGGAGGGTGAAATTTCAAGCAAGTTTCAATACAGAACCCAAATCATACAATGTAAACTTTACTTGAACCCAAATAAATACGTTACGTCCATTATGATAGGGAACCCCAAAACTAAACAGGAAGACAAACTAAAACCATTTCGTACTATGAGAGAAACTTATAGCTATAAAGATATTAAATGTGTCCGATGTCCATTTCTTTTGTGAGATGAAAACAATTTGGTCTCACATTACTTCGTTCAGAACATGTCATTTGTTAAGATATATCGTTAATGGTGCGGGCGGTATGACATTTGAGTCTTTCGGCGTCTTTTATATCTTTCTGCACTGGCTATAGAGTATATAGTGACGTCATAGAGTTTGCTGTATAGTTACTTTTTTATTATTGCTGAATGGGCCCGCTTTTGACCTTGATCACGCCTGATGGAAAGCGATGGATAAGGTCTCTGATGAAACTAGCGTGCTCAGAACATGTCTAAGGCACTGGAACTCCCACGCATCGACGAAACACAGCAGGCTGCTTGACGCCGGATTCCGGTGGGAGGGTGGTCGTAAACCAGGTGAGCGTTAGCCCTATTAGCGCATTGGAAGAATTGGCCAGTCAAATAAGGTGTTGGGTGTGACTGTCCAGGATGCGCCGAGCGCTCGGTTCAGTTGAGTAACTGGCGGAACCAACTGCGCTACACGAGGAGGCTTCTTCATGCATCCCGAACTTACTTAACGGCCTTATCATTACGCTGATGATTATGATTTATGAGATTTTGAAGGCCCTCTCAATCTGCAGGATAATTGCATGTTATACTATCAGGAGCAATGGCTTTCACTTTGACAGTTCAACAACATTCATTGCGTTATTTACGTTTTTGACCAGACGATTTTTTCGAACATATGAAGCAATGGATTAGCAATACCCTTCAAAATGATTCAGAGTGAGATTGATGGTGTCTTACGCAATTAGGGTATTGAGGACAGTTCGTCACACGATTTCAGCGCAACATACAAAGTTCCTACTTAATATGCATAGCGTTCACTCGTTCCCAAAAAAAAACTTTCAAGTTCACCTACCCTAAAACACCTTCTTTTTATTATTCACATCAAGGTCACTCGCGAGGTATAAACCAAGGCCCGAGAGGACAATAAAAAGGTTTACTGCCTTTGTCCAATACCAAGGCAGCAGTGGAATTAGAGGCAAAGAAGAATGGGCGGTTTCGTCCCAAGTGTTGTAACATGTTTCTACCTATATCATATGGGAGATCTCAGTGAGTGTTATTTTTTTTTGTACGGGCATAACTCTGTATCTCGTGCAGGGAAAGTGTTATAGTAGTTTCATTTAGTTAATAAAATATTAAATACAACTTAATTAATTAGTCTTTTAATGACAAAAGGACTAAAGCTACTTATAACTACCTACTCCTACTCTGACCTAACACGCCCAGCACCCCTTCTACTACCCTGCGCCGCGCACTGACATTGTTTTTTTTATTGTAAGCGCAGGAGCAGCGAAAAATATTTTAAGAGACAGGCTATATGTTGGAAAGAGATGGTTGTTGCAACTTTTTGTAATAAGTATATATATTTATGAGTTTTATTAAGTTTTATTTTATTAAGGTTTTTATATTTTTTTATATTTATAGTTTTTTACTCCTTTTTACATGTCAAAATAAAAATCAGTTGTGTCAGCGATTCGTAATTTCATTGATCTATGGCGCTTCCAGATGCCATTATTTATCTAGTGGTATATATGCACTTATGCTTTCAGTTTTTTATAGCTGTGCTGTACTACCGTATTTTAAATTGTTGCTCCTCTGTTTATTTACTGACGACTTACGCATTCCTAAAGGACCTCTGGTGTTTCTACGTTTGCAACTATCGACTTCGGCTTACTTTGTGGACTTGATATTGTTTTTTTGATTGGTTTGTTACGATTACGAACTATGGAACATTTGTGTGTCACCTGTGCCCGGTCTTTGACTCGACAGCGAGTGCGACATGTAGTTTCAAGAACTACATTAGAAGCAAGACCGCGTTTTGCTGAATATATTTCAGAGCATATGAGAATAGAACAGGTCTGTTATGTGCTTGTTTGCTTCTGAACTATATTTGTGCTTTTTTCACGTCGCCGTGTCGCAACGAAACAATGAATCAATCGGTTTCTTAGAGGTAACTGGGGAGACATTATACTTCCATACTTATATTATAAATGACGATACGGTAGGCGCAGTGGCTGAGCGATCGACTACTGCGCTGCGTGTCGCGGGTTCGATTTCTGCACGGAACAAATATTTATATTGCCTACAGGTAGTTGTTCCGGGTCAGCGATGCGGATGAATTTTTCGACGCTGTATTTTAGTTTGTATATAGTTTTAGTTAAGTTAGGTTTTAATTTTTTTATTTTCGATAGAATATAGAGACTACTTAATTAATCTATTATTATATCACAAGTACCAAAATGTGTATAATGTGCATTTGTTTGAGGCATACTCCTACATAAGGGAATTATTCAGTGATAATTGAATCTTTTTTTTTTATATATATTTTCAAATGTGCGTTTATAACTGACTAAAAGTAACTGTTACTGCCTGTGATTAATGTACAATTATTATAAATGTAATAATTATGTGGATATGTAACACAAAATGTAAAAAAGTATTGATTGATATTATGATTAAAGCATTATTTAGTACGCAAAATACGCGCATTGACGTGGAGATGCGGACACCAGCCTGTATTATCAATTACCTAAAGCATTATTTAATACAGAAACCTTTTTTTTCACTTGAAGGCCAATTACTTTTGACCTGCATGCAAGTATAATAACAACTTGGATTATTATTCATAAAAAAGCCTAAATGAACATGTTTATACTAGTCGCAACTTGTTACAAGGGTTGGGACGCAACTCATATAATAGCGCCCATTCTCCTTTGATGTATTATGTCTTCCAATACATAGGTAAATAAATTGGATGGAAAGCTGCTCGTAATTTAGACGGGATGACTAGGAATTTTAGTGCTTTTTGTTTGTTTCAGTGTTGATATAAAATGTGTTTTATTTCCTTTCTTCGGTATTGTTCGATGAGTCGTTGAGCTTGTTAAGGTGAATGTGACATGGTAGACCGCGAAATTTAAATTTTCTTAAGTTTTTTGCAATTTGCAGATCAGTGTCAGGTTGTATCTTGATTCAAATATGATTCGCGACTATAATAGACATGTATTTACAGAATCATAGTCATTAGAATCATTAATATATCTCTTTAAGTCAGATTTCTACCATAAACACTTTTCCATACGAGATTTGTTCTTAACGGTAGAAATCTAACTTAGAAAGATGTATTAATGATTCTAATTCTGTAAATACGTACCGGTTATAGTCGCGAATCATATTTTGATCAAGATACAACCTGACACTGACCTGAAAATTGCAAAAAACGTAAGAAAAATTGAATTTCGCGGGCTACAACTACCCATTCACCTTAAGGCGGTGCTCACACTACATTAAACACCGCACTTTGACTGTAAAATCTTGATTTGTATACAAAACCGCAGGGTATAACACACTTCTTCTTCTTAGCGTGTCGATAGCAATCTAAATGTACTCGGCCCAGAATCCGGCTACTTGTTTGGCGCCATCACTAGCGTCCATCAGTTCCTGTAACGTCGTTTGTGGAACAGCACCACATTTACACTCCAAGGCGGAGTCGTTTATAAATCTCCACCTGAACAAGTTTTCCTTGCTTCGGCCAACCTGGGTCCGGAGTCTGTTTAAAGACTTCCAGGTTACCCAAGGTAACTCATATCCAGGTGGGAGGTCTTCCTGACACTGTCAAAGTCAAAACCGCAGCATCGCACACCGGAATGGTGTCCGGTGCAGTGTGATAACCGCCTAAGTTCTGAGTTAAACTACACGATTACTGACAAATGCTTGCACAGACTGGACTGGTCCACTCAAATCTATGTGGTTCTTTTCTCAAAAGACCATTACAGTATAAATGATTTCTTTCACTATCTTTTGTAGGTTCTCTTGTAAGTTCTGTATCTTTTTTTTATAATAGTGTATCTTTTAGACGAAGTTGTAAATGGCCATCGCAGGCAGTAATTATACTCGCTCATTTATGTCTAACTAGCTGCGCCCCGCGGTTTTACCCGCATAAGTCTCGATCCCGTGGGAATATCGGGATAAAAAGTACCCTATGTCCTTTTCCGGGACTCAAGCTATCTCTATACCAAATTTCATCAAAATTGGTCCAGCCGTTTGAGCGTGAAGAAGTAACAAACATATAAACACACACACACACACTCACAAACTTTCGCCTTTATAATACTAGCTGCGCCCCGCGGTTTCACCCGCATAAGTTTCGATCCCGTGGGAATATCGGGATAAAAACTATCCTATGTCCTTTTCCGGGACTCAAACTATCTCTATACCAAATTTCATCTAAATCGGTTCAGTGGTTTAGGCGTGAAGAAGTAACAAACATATAAACACACACACTCACAAACTTTCGCCTTTATATTATAATAATATATAATAATATAATATTAGTGTGATTATACACTTCTTACATCATCTGACCAGAACCTTTGGTACATAATCAATTTATCAATGAAAAACAGCTCGAGCATAAATTGCTCCTCTGTCTGTGTTGCCCTTAGTGCTTGGCCAGACTGGCAGCGCGGGCGCGGCGCGGCGTATTCAAACATAAGAACTTCATTTGATTTGAGTGTCCATAGTGGGCACGCGGGCGCGGTGAGCAGCGCGGGCTGCTCGGCGTGGGAAGTGCGCGGGGAGCGCGCGGGCAACTCACGCCATAGTTCATTCATACAAGTGGCCGCATTGGGCGCGCGGGCGGCCCGCGCGGTGCCCGGGGAATAGAGTAGAATAGAATGTTTATTTATTTGCTCAGAATGTAGGTATTTACAATAAGGTGGTTATAATAATATAAAAGAATCCTTGTACATTCTACCATTTTGGCATGCAAACATTGATGCAGTTCATCATCAAACATAACTTCTCAAACTAGTGTTCTCTGCTAAACTGTCTCAAACTAGTTCGAGCTTTTTTCTGGTAAAAATAAGTCTTCTTCATCCGTATTATATTTTGGCAAACACTGGACACGACAACACGCAGAACGCGCGCAATGTGCGGATAGGCAGATCGCGCGCATTCCCCGCACCCGCGCCCGCCCCGCGCCCGCGCTGCCAGTCTGGCCAAACACTTAGAAGTCGTGTAGAAATTAATCAAAGTTGTTCAAGGTTCGGCCTGACGTTAGAAACAGATGTTACCAAGTTCAAGACGGGTTAGGAAATTAAATTATTTTTAACTTCAAACTTTAACTTTTAAACAAATTGTTGCGCTCGTTTGGCTCTAGTTTCGGAAGTGGCTTCAAGTTTCGTTGCTTAGTCTATTTTTGAATACTTATGTAAGACTTTAGACGAACTTCGAAGTGACTATAAAATATTTTGCCACTACAAATTAGCATAGCCCATAATGTTCCCACTCCACGCGGGCCTAGTGACTGTGCGGGTTGGTTGATGTCATAAAATGTGTTCGAATTTTTTGTTCAAGGCCTGTGCGGTTTCCTCACGATGTTTATTAAATACTTTCACCGTTTTGAGAGAAGTGGTGCTAAAATTAAATACACAAAGTAAAGTGCCTGCCTGGGTTCGAACTCATGACCTACAACTCGTAAGTCGAGACCGATTCCATTGAGCCACCACTACTCTTACTCCCACAAATTACATATGACAAGTATTGAACGTAGTAAGCTGTGTGTAGCCTTTTTATGGATCATACTTAACATAATTTTACGCCTTTAGTCCTAGAAGAGTTAGACAGAACAGATGTACCCACATTTGGTCAGTTATGTTTAAGCTCCTTGCAACAGGGGACGAACCTATTGCCGTCAACCGGCACCCTAATTGCGTAACACACCATCAATCGGAATCTGAATCATTTTGAAGCAAATTGCTAATCCATTGCTTCATAAGTTCGAAAAATTTGTCAGCTCAACACGTAAATAACGCAATGAATGTTGTTGAACTGTCAAAATGAAACCGATTCCGATTGATAATGTGTTACGCAATTGCCCCGCGGGCATAAATCCAGTTTGTCTATTCTGCAACGTATATAACGCAATGAATGTTGTCGAACTGTCAAAATGAAAGCCATTGCTACTATTAGTGTGTTATGCAGTTACCATGTATGTACAGACGCCAGCACATCAAGCTACCCGAAACTGTCAAACTTTCCCAATCAACTTGGAACCTAATGCTTTTAACGATAAAGCTGAAAATGTACTAAAGAAATTTAACAGATTGTAGTAGCTTGATGTGCGTCTGTACATAGTAGGAAGAAGAACATAAATAGTATAACGCAACAATGAGCCCAACAAACTCCCTACTACTTACGCTTAGAATTACCTCCATTGAAGTCGATACACACAATACCAAACTTCCAAAAAGAATTATATTAAAGACCACGTCCAACGAAACTCAAAAAGCATCTCCGTTCAACCACAAAAGCACATTTACCACGCTTCAACTAACAATATCAATATGAATTCAAGATTACAACCAGCGGCGAACTTTCCAGAAGTTTTACAAGATACCTACTCGTATCTATAAAGTTGCTAGTTCTGATACAGTTCGCACTTCGCATCTATCTTGTTGTTTCATGAGCTCCTAGTACCGAGACCAAGTTTCTCCTGGTAATATAGGAATCTGAATGAGTTCAACCGGG
This sequence comes from Amphipoea lucens, assembly GCA_947508005.1. Lineage (NCBI taxonomy): Eukaryota > Metazoa > Arthropoda > Insecta > Lepidoptera > Noctuidae > Amphipoea > Amphipoea lucens. Next base: position 16,087,833 of record OX382375.1, read on the forward strand.
AAATAGGTTGGTTGGAAAATCTTCGCGGTATTTTGTTTGTTTAATGGAGTATGTTTTAATGGAATGAAGTTTTTGCATCTTTTACATTTTACACTTGGGTGTCGTTCTGATTTATGAAACAAATGGATGTGTAAGCAGTGGCGTGCATTGTATATAGGCATATAAGCAGTGCCTACCTCGATATATCAACATAAGCCTGTCAATTACATTTTAGTGTGTGTGCCGCACTATTAAGAAACTCACTAATTTATCATACCTAACAAAAAACTAAATCTTCATACAAACACGCGCGGCAGTAGGCAGTCGCCAGACGGCCTACTCGGCTCCCTTAGGTACCTACTATTCGCACATTGTCATTGGTCTTACTCGTTCAAGTTAATACGACAAAATTAAAAATACGTACCGTAAACCGGGGTTACTTTGAATCACGGGGTTAATTTGATAGAAACTTCTTATCGGCATAAAATTGCAAATTGCGTAAAACGGAACAACTTTTGGTAGTTTTTTTTTTCGGATGACTACACTGGTAAACTGTCACAATCCTTTTTGCGGATGCGCTGGTGATGACACGTTGTTTCATGCAAAAAAAGGTAAGTTTTTTATCAATACCGATTTTTACCAGATAAAATGATTTATTGGGGCTAGTTTCAGATTCTATGTTAAAAACGGGGGGTTTCAAAGTAACCCCAGAATCATTTTAACTTTTATCACTTTGTTTTATTTTTTTTTTCTGAAAAACTAATCGATTTTTTTTATTTTTTTTTACTTTTACAGAGAGAACTATAAAAACCGATTCTTACATTTTTTTTATAATTTATTTAGAACCACACATTCAAAAATTACAGTCAATTAAAGTTCAAAATTGATCAAAGTAACCCCGGTTTACCGGTACGTCTCACGCGTAATACCATGACGTTCGACCTTTGCAATTTATCACCCTTAAGTAGGTACTACTCAAATAACCACACTTTTGACCTCACTTTTTTTTCTGATTACTGACCGCGTTTGCCTAGACAAGACACGGCCTAGTGCCTACCTATTCTGAAAACCTATACACGCCACTGTGTGTAAGTAACCGACATAAACGTATTTTCTTTCTTTCCTTCCATAGCTTGCAGAGTAAGCAAACTGAAGTGGCAGTAGGCTGGATATGTTTGTCGAAGGACCAAGGGCCGGTGGAGCAGACGAGTCGTAGAGTGGACACCGCGTATCGGCAAGCGTCGTGTGCGACGCCACCCTGCTAGATGGACCGACGACCTGAAGGGGCTTACAGGACCTAAACGCAAAAACCGCAAGTTTTACAAACAATAAAAGTATATGATCGACTACAGTAAACAAAATCAGAAAAATATATGATATTCTTCAGAATATATGCTAGGTAAATAGTGTGTTGAAAACATAATGCAACTAATTTGATACGATAGAAAAAAAATCATGAAAATATCTCTAAAAATTCTCTTTTCACAATAAAAACCATACTAATATACATAGTTACAATCATTCTGATTTTTTGTCAGATTAAAGAACGAGTGTTTTAATTTTTTAGTCCAAATAATAGATTTTTTGTAAATAGATAATTGCTTCATATTTTGCAATAAATTACCAGCGTTGTGTCATCGCGCTTCTCTTTCTTTTCTTTGCAGTCTGGGAGAAGCCTATGTCCAGCAGTGCACTGTGATAGGCTGAGTTGATTGAAGTCGAAAAACCGGACAGACTGTTGTCCATAATATATGAAATCACGCCTATAATAGTGCCCGAAGAGTCTGGCAGAAATGTGTAGTTGATTCTCATAATTACGCTCACCATTATAAGTCCTATATAATGAAGGGTGAGCTTATATCACTGTGGTTTGTGGGGATGTTGAATACGTTGATGAGTATCTCTATCTTGGTCAAATAGTCCAGGTAAGACAAAACAAAGAAGTTGCAAGATGCACCGAAAATGCCTGGAGGAGCTATTGGGCTATGAAAGACCTAATGAAGGGTGATCTTCCTTTGTCCTATTGACGGGTGCACACCTACTTCCCATCCTCACATATCGTGGTCAAACATGGTCTTTGACAAATCAACAGTGGTCCACGCTCGAGGTTTGCCCGAGGGCTATAGAACGGAGTATTCTGGGTATCAAACTAACAGACCGAGTTAGGAATACGACCATCCATTCCATCACAAAGATAACTGATGTCACTTGGAAAGCTGCTACGCTAAAATGGAACTGGGCGTGACACATCTGCCGCATGTCAGACGAATAATGGGCCAACGACCCAATGGGTCCCTGATGGCAAGCGACATCGTGGCAGGCCCAGACGGAGATAGCGGGATGAGCTGGACTCCTTCAACAAGAACTGGTCCTTAGCAGCTTTGCACAGAGAGAAGTGGAAAGAGAGTAGGGAGGCCTTTGCCCTGCAATGGGAGATCATCACACTAATCACACTAATATTATAAAGGCGAAAGTTTGTGAGTGTGTGTGTGTGTTTATATGTTTGTTACTTCTTCACGCTCAAACCGCTAAACCGATTTAGATGAAATTTGGTATAGAGATAGTTTGAGTCCCGGGAAAGGACATTGGCTACTTTTTATCCCGATATTCCCACGGGATCAAAACATATGCGGGTGAAACCGCGGGGCGCAGCTGCGCCCCGCGGTTTCACCCGCATATGTAGTAGGCTAATAATAATAAATTATTGCCATTAACCAAAATCCAAACCCCGGACTGTTACAGAGAAATTCCTAGTATCCATTTAATAACAGACGATTTTTTTTAGTTTTCTACATAATAAATATTGCACAATAGGCACTCAGCAAATTAGCAATTTATTAAAGTAAAAGCAAAAACTGTTTGCAATAAAATTGGATAGTTATTTTATGAATCTAACCACGATTCGATACCAATTCATATCGGTCCAATTCCCGACTCCAATGAATCAAATAATAGGGGGTTCATATTTATTTGCTGCCAGCTACAATTAATTCCGTGTCATGACTTCTTTTTTTTTTGGCAATAATTTTGTTTTCTAGCTGAAATAAGAACGGGTTTGGAATAAATTTATAATGCGTCCAGCGGGGTAATTACCCCTTACTAATAAACCTTGTATAGCGTCTGTATAGTTACACAACGGTTTGTCTTCTTCTTTCGAAAGTCAAATTACTGACGACTGAAAGAAAGAAATCGGTGTGTAACTATTCATCTGATATAATACGGTTATTAGTAAGGGGGTAAGTAACAATAGCGTTTATTTTGACAGTTCAGCAACGTTCGTTGCGTTTTTACGTTGTTGAGCAGACACTATATGAAGTAATGGATTAGTAATTACTTTCATAATGATTCAGATTGTGATTGATAGTGTGTTATGCAATTAGGGTACGAGTTTGCGATCACTAGACCAAAAATGCAGGTCAACCAAAAATTTCCCTAATCAACCCTCAAGCGTCCAGTGTACATCAAGTGTACATAAGAGGAAATGCTCGAAACGTCAACGGTATAGTTAGCGCAACGAAAGATATGGCTTGACCCCGCTTCGCGCGCTCTTTCCGCCACCCCTATGACACCCGGTCCCATCCCGCGCTCAGACCTCATACCTATTCTATTCTATTTTTCTCTATGGCAATTGTGCCGATGTCGACAATTCTGCCAATGTCAGATGTGATAGGAGAAAACGTGGGGGAGAGAAAAAAAAATTTAAACCAAAAAAAAAAAAATAATAAAAAAGGAAAACTAAAATTCTACATCCAATACTTGAATTTAATGTGAAACTTGTTGACGATTATTAGTAGGTACACTGAAACAAACAAACAATATTGTTAGTTATATTATTAAATATTATACATAATACATAAATGTGATCACAACAATCATCATAATTTGATGTCATTGACGCGGATAAAATACATCAAAGCTTCAAGAAGCTTTGGGGAAGAATATGTTAATAGGGATGGAAAGTTAGTTGGGACAGGGATCTTTAATTTTATTTAGGGAGATGACTATACAAGTCATGGGCTGGGTTATTATTGGAGCAGTTAAAAAAGATGTGCTCCAAAGTACCTTCATCCAACCCACATTCGCAGAGAGATGAGTCTCTGACCCGTATTTTATGGAGAAATACTGGGGAACAACAATGTCCTATGCGGAGGCGACAAATACCAGACCTCACCACCTACACTCACCTATACTCAGACCTCATACCTAAAGAGACCTAAAATTGTGTACTGCGCATGTCAAACCACGTGGTGTGTCAAGTCTCATCTTTCGTGGCACGCACTTGTTAGCTTGCATCTGGTAACCCTACTTATTAAATCGACTAATATTCGTATGCCACTCAATCAATTATTCGTTCATGTTCATGATGACATTCACTGTCATCCTCGACGGGAAACAACCGACAGCCGGCCTTCTTGTTCCAGACGCCAAGCGGTGAACACGTCGATGCTTTAGTTTCAGCGTAACAAGTCGTTGCAATTTGTAAAATCTAAAATCTTAGCAAGTAAGTACAGGATTTATTTGTTTTGGAGATACGCGAGTGTTTTTACAGATATTGTGGAAAGAAAATAAATATGTATGTATGCTATTAAATAATGTGTTTAGTTTTTTTTTTTTGTTGCGAACCCTTTTCATTTCTGAGCTGTAGCTAACACATTGTACACCAAGTGTCCAGTGTCATCGATCTATTGTCATTGTTAAAACAATGAATTTGATGCGCCCATACAACTAGTCCGACGCGTGGGTTGTTTCGACAGGTAGGCGGGCAAACTTGTGAGAGGTTAACGAAGGTTGAAACTGAATAAAAAGAGCACTCAACCACCTAGCCTCATGTCCGATATCCCAAACCCTTTAAACATTAATATTCATTACTACAAGTCTTCCGATAAAATGTATTATGGACTAATTGATCCAATTAGTGTCATTTGTCGCCAATCAAAGCGAGCGAAGTAATAAATTAACGCGTTTCGAAAGGTTTCAATTAAACTCGAATATTAATTAATATTCCATTATTTTGGGGTGTTCAATTAATTAAAAGGAGTTTAAAGTTTGATATTTTATATAAATGATTTGGCTTTTGATTTTAGTTAGTTGTTTATGGATTGGTTTGATTGAGTAGGAAGGTCTTTTCTTACTGGCTTATTTACTACTAACTGTACCCGCGACTTCGTCCATGGGTAATACATGCGTCATGTTCGTGGACGGGCGCCGTCAGTAGGGACTGGTCATCTCTTTGCTGCCATGGCTTAGTTTATTTTAATTTAATATTTGAATTGTTGTTTTTCTCATCTTTTCATTATGGACGCTTTTAACGTTCTGCATCGTTCTCACATGTATAATTTTTAACATGAATGATGTAACCAAGACTTTGTAACCATATTATTTTGATTTAAAAGAGTGTCCATGGAGTTTCTTGCCCGTTCTTCTCCATAGGTACCTACGCTTTGTAATGGGCAACTAGCTTCATCTTTCTGACTGACCGACCCCTTGACAATTCAAAAGTGCCTGTAATTGGTTTAATTGAAATAAATGCTTTGAGTTTGAGTTTTTTGAGTTTGAGAGTTTGGGTTTAATATTTTTGCACGGAACACTAATTCTTTTTTCTAAAAAATAGTTCCATCAAAATTGATTTAGCCGTTTCGGAGATTAGCCGGAACAAACAGACAGACCGGCAATTTTTTTTTTTATATTGTACCTTACTTATACAGGCTTATTTTTTTATCACCATCCAAATTTTTACAGGGTGTTCTACCCCTGAATATGAACAACTTTCACTATGGGACCAACTCTGAAATCACGAAAAAAAAAAATCTGCTGTTTCATACGTTTTGGTCAAGTAGGTATTGAACTTTTGTATTAAACAGATGATTTTTTTTTTCGTGCTTTCAGAGTTGGTCCCATAGTGAATGTTGTTCATATTCATGGGTAGAACACCCTGTAAAAATTTGGATGGTGATAAAAAAATAAGCCTGTATACTTTCATATGCATTTAGTAAAAAGATTTTATTTGGACACTAGCTGCGCCCGCGGTTTCACCCGCGTAAATTTCGATCCCGTGGGAATATCGGGATAAAAAGTAGCCTATATGTTAATCCAGGGTGTCAGCTACCTCCATGCAAAATTTTATTAAAATTGGTTCAGCCGTTCAACGTGAAGAAGTAACAAACACACACTCGCAAACTTTCGCCTTTATAATATTAGTGTGATTAATAGTGTGATATAATAATATGCGCTGTTTGAGATTTTAATTTTTGTCTTTTTATTTTTCAGGGTTAGTACCGTCAGCAGTCATCATAGTGTCACGGGGGGCGCAGTAAGACACCAAATAACAATAAATTATATTATAATTATTAATGTAATGGTGTATAAGTAATGCATGGGGTGGAGGAGGCACAAGAAGTTCAATTTATTATATTAATTCTCGAAGAAGACTTTGTGGAAATAAAGTCTATGTTGTGTATACAATTGTTTTATTTTTTGGCCCATAGAAATAATATTGTGGTGTGTGGCTTGCTTAAAATAAAAAAAATAATATTTCACACTAGCTGCGCCCCGCGGTTTCACCCGCGTAAGTTTCGATCCCGTGGGAATATCGGGATAAAAACTATCCTATGTCCTTTCCCGGGACTCAAACTATCTCTATACCAAATTTCATCGAAATCGGTTCAGTAGTTTAGGCGTGAAGAAAAGACAGACAGAGTTACTTTCGCATTTATAATATTAGTTTGGATTACAAACTGTAACTTCATTTTTATTCATTTGTATAGATCATACTCCTGCCCTTATTAATCCCAATAATATTTGTGCTCGGCGCAATGTCTTTTTCTTCCATACCTCTCTATTAGTCGTTATCTCTGTAGTCACCCCCTTTCTAACCATATCATCTTTCACAAAGTCCATCTATCGTTTCTTTGATCTTCCCCTACTCTTATAGCCTTATATCCATACTCAAAACTTTCCTCACGACATTTTCCTGGCTTATTTACTAATGGATATGAAAAGGAGAGGAGGTAAACAGTACCAGCATGCGTAGCATAATCGCCGTAGAAACGGGTTTTGTCTATGGAAGAAACTCAAAGCATTTATTTCAATTAAACCATTACAGGCACTTTTGAATTGTCAAGAAGTCAGTCAGTCAGAAAATATGAAGCTAGTAGCCCATTCCAAAGCGTAGCTACCTATGGAGAAGAACGGACAAGAAACTCCATGGACACTTTTTTAAATTCAATTTTTACATAAATATTAGTTAAGTACATCATTTATGTTGAATTTATAATTATATGTGAGAACGATGTAAAAATAAAACGACGTACGCGTTAAAAGCGTCCAGAGTACAGCAAATTGTAAAAAAAAACAACAATCCATAAAAAATAGTTAAAACTAAGCCGAGGCAGCTAAGTGATGACCAGCCCCAGCTGACGGCGCCCGCAAGAATAGACAAAATCACAGATTGTAGAAATATTTGTACGCATTCTACGCGTCGAATGGAATTATTATTTTGTTCCCATAGATGGAATTATTTTCTTTGAATGAGTAAACTTTATTGTACGTAACTGATGGTTTTCAATTTTTATCGATATAATGGGAACAATCCCTAATACCATGGAACCACGCGTAATTCAAATTACCCATGGACCCGGTAATGGGTCGACCCACCGGGACCACGGGTAACGAGTGATGGCATTGTATCATTTTGTCTATTCTTCCGTCGACAAAACGTCGTCATGCTACGAGTGCAACATAGGTTTTATCATTTACATCTTTCTGACGTCACTTGATTATCATGGAAGCAACAATATTATATCAAGGTTTACACAGTTGCCAAGTTTGCATTCAAAAGAAATAGTCGTTTGATGAAAATGAATGAACGTAATAATGAAAACATAACATTTATCATCACTTCTGTATTCCGAAGGGTTTGGTAGAGGTGTACCTATAGAATACCCACATTTCGCAAGCTATGTTTACGTCCCATGTAATAGGGGGCGAGACTATTGCCATCAATCAGGCACAAATCCAGACTTCGGGCTGCTACCAGAAAACCCAATAACACTTTGCGCGACCCGGGAATCGAACCCAGGACCCCATACCTCAGTAGCGCTTGCAAACACTAGACTAACGAAGCGGTCAGTGCAGTAATGAAAACATATTTTTAAAATATGCGTACTATACCGAGCATGAACCGAATAAACTTCAATAAAATACTACCTACACTAATACAGCTCTATAAAACGCATTCCTAATTTGCATGAAAAATTAATCGCGAAATACAAAATCGAATTGAAATTGAGTTGGTTAACTCTTGCATAGCACAGGCCGCTTGATTATCCACCAATCACAACACGCCATGCAGCTGACGTCATTACACGGATGGTCGGTATTATGCAAATATGCAACGGGAATAATTCCACGTCCTGTTTAATTCGTATGCCAATAATTTTATTTGCCGGTCCTTGATTGCATGATAATTAGTATAATATTGGTTAGCTCAGAGTAATTTTAAAACCGGCTTTATTACGGGAATTTCATATTTAAACCGAATTATTTAATGGAACTTGAGCTGATGTTTGTTTTGGTTAATTCCTGTTTGTGAGGTAAATAGTTTATTTTATGTAATGTTCGTGACATTTGTGGGAATGGAGAATGCATATTATATTTACACTTACGTGTACACCTAATTATATTTTGTAGTGATGTTTTTACTATGGACTAGCTGACCCGGTGAACTTCGTACCGCCTCAGAATCAATAAATGTTGTATTTCTTTTTTTTTTTTTGTTAATTTTTCCATGTTTTAATCAAATCCAACAAATCAAAGATCATAAAAGTCGGTCCAACCGTTTATGAGTTATAAATGGTGTAACTAACCCGACTTTATTTTATTTATATATGTGTTTTGTTTATTATTGTGTATTTCGTCTATGGACCTTAGTTACCTGAAAATAAAGTTATGATTATTATTATACTGGTGCCTAAATTGATACCGCCATCGCGTCCGCCAGCGGCCATAATTTTTATTATTATTAAATTAAGTCATCCGAATTTCATGTTTTTTGGAGCCGCCCCCAACTTTGTCACAGGTGGTACATGTAACATAATTATTATATTGATAGAGATGGATATATAAAAACAAAATTGTTACATTTGGTGTTAAGAATTTTAATATTTCATACATGTGATGTAATTCGCGAAGCTTATAGATAGATAGATAAAACGTTTACTTAGTGCAACAAAAGACACAATACAGGCATTAAAAAAACATCAAAAAAGGTGACAAAAAAAAACAAAGATTAAAAAGATAAATTGACCCATAGACACCTCATATGACATTTATAACGGTCGATCACTACTGGGCGGTGTGTGTCTCATGGTTGCACCAAATAGGAGTCCAGCTCAGCATATGCCAGGTACAATACCTGACGCTGGTATGACTCGGCTCCCTTATCACAAGATGCCACTATTTGTTGACCCCCTCGCTCCCCATTAACGTCTAACGTAATTTATGGCTGACCCTTACCAGGTTAGAAATGTAATAGATAGAGGCTGAAAACAAATTAGGTTGTTGTTTCTTTTTTTTAGAAACAGCACCTTAATTACGTAACACACTATAAATATCAATATGAATCATTTTGAAGGATATTGCTAATCCATCTATTTATATATAAAATTCAAATTCCTGACATACTGATATATCAACACACAGCCTAAACCGCTGCTCCTAGAGACATGAAATTTGGAGGGTGTGTTCTTTGTGAAGAGTAGGTATCCATTAAGAAAGGGTTTTTCGAAATTCCACCCCTAAGAGGGTGAAATTTTGAATTTAAGGCCGTCGAAGTCACGGGCAGAAGCTAATTGCTTCTTAAGGCGACTACATGACGCGGTCTTTGTCGGACTGGTAATTTATTGCAAAATATGAAGCATTTATATATTTACAAAAAAACTATTATTAGGACTAAAAATTAAAACACTAGTGCTTTAGTATGTTACTTGTAGAATAATCTGATAAAAAATCATAATGATTACACGCGTGTATATTAGTATGGTTTTTGTTGTAAAAAGAAAGCTTTTATTTATTTATTTTTTTCTATTGTATCAAATTAGTTGTATTATGTTTTCAACACACTATCTACCTAGCATATATCTTAAAGAATATCGTATATTTTTCTGATTTTGTTTACTGTAGTCGATCATATACTTTTATTGTTTCTAAAACTTGCGTTTTTTGCGTTTAGGTCCTGTAAGCCCCTTAAGTTGGAAAAAACTGTCTGCTCAGCAACGTAAATAACGCAATAAATGTTGTTGAATTGTTAAAATGAAAGTCATTCAACGGTAAGTTTATCACGCAATTACCCCTTGGGTCTCTACGATTCGGTTTTACAACGATGATTAATAATATTTTATATTACCGTGCTTTAATGCTAGATGCTTTCAGAAATTAGTTTATTTCGGTTACTTGGGCTTTTGTGTGTGATTATTATGCGTACGACTTTCAGACTCTACTATCACTATCTTGCTTTTCATTATTTCTATTACCTCATACAGAAATCAAAGTAACTATAGAGGTATGAGGAACAGGGTATAAAGTTCACTCATACTCCATAGAAAAGGGAGAATCCTCCGACCAGATGGGTGTTGTGTCTGGCGGTCAACTGCCCGATGATTCATGTCGGGCCGTTGTATCTATGCTAGTTGCGCGGTAAACTCTGCTTGCGAGATGCAGGATTTCGCGTGACGTCAGTGTGACGCGTTGTTTGCATGTGGCGTTGTAGATACCGCTACATAACTATAAATGACAATTTCTTGTACCACTCACGTCGATTTTAAAGAAGAGCAATGCAAAACCAACTTTTATTTTAATATTTGGAGAAATGAAAAGTAAAATAAAGTCTAAGATCTTTACTGTTTAAGTAAGACTAACATCTGCTCTTAACTTTTTATTACACAGCCGTGTCTTAATTTCTCAAAATTAATTCAGTCTAAACGAGAAAATACATCATGTCACATTTTTATCGTCCTCCTTGGAATTCTAATCCATTTTGAAAATTACGCAAACGTTCCAATTTATTCTTGACAATTTTAATTTTACGCAAAATAATAAAAACGACCCACGGTATATTCTTATTACGAATTTGTTATGCGTAGCGTAAAAATAATATAAGAAAACATTACGTATTATTTTATGCTAACGACAGCTATAAAGGCATATTCAGCATCCATTTTAAGTTGAGCTTTGTGACTTCAAATTATTTTACCGCAAAGAGGTCAAGTTATTCAGTTGTTTAACATTCTCTAGGGGAACGCAGTACGATGCAGATTACAGGGAAATTTTGTCTTATTTGAATATAATAAAGCGTAAGATCGACGGTTTGTAAATATTCATACAATCAGAGTGGTTTATGTTAATTTACTTGTGTCACGACAACATTTTCAATATGGCTGAAATTTTGGCGCCAAAGTGGAGTATTATGCGGCTCGTTTGATATTAATTCCGATGTTTTGCTAAATTATTTTCTTTTGAATTCAAGCGTTTACGTTACGCTAAATGGAATTCCAAGGAGTTTTTACGTTATCTTGGGTTTCTTATTTATTTAAACGTTTATGAGGAGAGCCGCCATCTTTGATTGGGGTCGTTTCGTTTTGATTATAAATTAGATGGTGTGTTTTTTGTTTATGATGAGATCCATGTTGGCGTGGGTTTAGGTGGATTAATTATTGTCGTTTAGTAGATCTAGGCTAAGGAAAATTGGTGCGAGAGTAGTAGGACTTCCTAGTTATAGGTCGTGGGTTCGAACCCAGACAGGCACTTTACTTTGAGTAAATTATTTCATCACCACTGCTCTCAAAACGGTTAAGGAAAACATCATGAGGAAACCGGCATGTCCTAGAACCAAAAGTTCGAAGACATGTGACATCTACCAACCCGCACTGGGCCCGCGTGGTAGATTATAGCCCACTCCCTCTCGAAGAGAGGAGGCCTGTGTCCCAGCAGTGGGAACAATATAGGCTGATTAAGATATCAATATTAGAAGGATAACTGGTAAATGTATTTATATTCCAAGCATTTACTCGTACATTCTAAAGTTTAAAAGCATGAGTATAAGTATTCATCTACATCATCATCTGCCTAGCCTTTTCCCAACTATGTTGGGGTCGGCTTCCATTCTAACTGCATGCAGCTGAATACCAGTATTTTAGATGGAGCTACTGCCTATCTGACCTCCACAACCCAGTTAATGGGTAATACGATACCCCTCGTTAGATTGGTTGTCAGACTTTCGGGGTTCTGACGACCCGTAACGACTGTCAAAGATCCACGAATGACAGTTGGCAGCAACGGCTTAACGTGCTTTCCGAGGCATGGAGGGTCTTGATATGTGAAGATGGTCACCCATTGACGGGCCAACCGCCGCAATTTAAAGTAAATTAGTTTAAATCTATATTTTTTATTAAAGAATAAATTAAGGCTAAATGATACTAATAATCAGGTATCATGATTGATTTCGCAGTAACGACAATAATTTCCCTAGATTTTTAACTTAATATGTATATTATGTTAACACAGCATGTCCAGTTCTGCAATGTTCAACCAATCAATCAAGCCACCACTTTTGCATACCCACGAAAAGCTAACGGGGTTGAAACACGCAATCGTTATGGGTGTATTAATAAAAATACTCGTAAAGGTTTACTAGGAAATAAAGCGTGGGGAGGGGATTTTGACGCGCGAACAGATTTTGGAAGAAAAAGGAACGGTTAAGAGGAAATGCGGGTGGTCGTTTCTCCATAAAAACGCTCTCGCCTGTTTTCTTTCTGGTTAATAACCATAAAGCAATGATTTTTTACTATAAATACATATTAACGGGATTAAGTTAATGATCACCAAAAAATATATATTGAACACCAAAAAATTAAGTCTAAAATTACAATAGTTCTAGCTGGGTACCCCGAGGTTAGGTTTGGTTAGGTTACATTAAACCCTTTACACAGAAATAGGAGCCCCTTCGTCGACATAGTAGTAGTATAGTAGTTAGTATATAAATTACTAGCTGCGCCCCGCGGTTTTACCCACATAAGTTTCGATCCCGTGGGAATATCGGAATAAAAACTATCCTATGTCCTTCCCCGGGACTCAAACTATCTCTATACCAAATTTCATCTAAATCGGTTCAGTGGTTAAGGTGTGAAAAGGTAACATACAGACAGACAGACAGAGTTACTTTTGAATTTATAATACTAGTATGGACTACGTGGATCACATGCATGGTTGCACAAAATAATAGTACGAACATGCAATAATATTAAAACAACGCGGCGGCGTTTGTAACATAACTAATTATATGAATTTGTCAGAGCAAGTATTTATTCTCACCCGTGACAGCTGTTACAAAATAACACAGTGAAATAAACTTTCCTGCTTCTAAAACAATGTGACATTTATGGTGTTTTTTATCGTTTTACCGGCTCAATTATATTAGGCTGTAAATATCGAGTTTTTGGTAATAAATCGCTATAAAACATTGTGCAAAATTCCGTAACCACGCTTGAAATTTGTTAGGCAGTCAAAGTATGTTTAGAATGTAGGTTTATCCGTATGTCCTTCGCGTATTTGAAACAAGGTCTATCCAAAAGTTAGTTGGAAGTTTTTCCATTTCAGCTGGTAATGTCACCATTATGTTAAAAAAAATTAACTGTAACATTAACGTTCATAATGAATATCCAAGTATCTATGATATCATCATCATCAGCCTATAGCAGACCACCCCTGGACATATAGAGGTATAAGGAACAGGGTGTAAAGTTCACTCATACTCTATAGAAAGGGAGGATCCTCCGACCAGACGGGTGTTGTCTGGCGGGCAACTGCCCAATGATTCATGTCGGGCTGTTGTATCTATGCTAGTTGCGCGGTAAACTCTGCTTGCGAGATGCAGGATTTGCGTGACGTCTGTATGACGCGTTGTTCGCATGTGGCGTTTGTATATACCGCTACAGACATAGGCCTCTCCTTTTGCATGCCATTCAACTCGACTTTCGGTAACTCTCATCCAGCTGCTTAGTAATCGGCTTTTGGTGGTTAAAATACTTGAATTCCAGCCGCCAAAAGTCAGTTGAAGTTTATTAAGGCGCAGATATACGACTTCTAATGATTTTAAATTCAACATCACGTCTAATCGACCGGACTGATTTCTTTGAAAAAAATAAATGTTATACTAGACCATTTGCTTCGTAATTTGATATGTGAATATTTGCAATTATATTTTTTTAACATAGTGTAATTAATTTGTACAGTAATGTCTACCGCGGACATAAAAACGATAATCACGCAAACACTATCGGGTGTATTTTCATAAAACTTTCACCATCTAAAAGACAATTTAATTCCCCGAATTTTAGTATACGGTTTTTATTTGTTTGGTGTTTGAGAGTTTTTGTAAATAGATAATTGCTTCATATTTGCAATAAATTACCACGGTTGTGTCATCGCGCTTCTCTTTCTTTTCTATGCAGTCCGACAGTGACCGCGCTTTAGGTCGTGTAGTCGCCTTAATTCTGCGGATATGTCGCAGCCAACTGGTTAAATTAGCCGTTTAGTTAACCCTGCCTTGGAAGTCATGCTCGCCTCGCTTCGCTCTCTTTGCTCGCACGCGGTTAATCACAGTTCTAACCTAACCTAATCCATTTGGTCGGGGTGCCCTGGCTTAGTTACTGCGACCAATTCGGCTCTCGCGTGATTGGTTACAGTTCCAACCTAAACTACATAATATTGAATATCATTCAGGCCGTTAGTTGAACGGCCGCCGTTTAGTTAAAAGGCTAGGCGGTTAACTAAACGGCTAATTAAACTAGTTGGCTGCGATATATACACAATATTTAGAGGGTAGTAATATTATTTAAACAAAATATTTTAGTAAAATATCAATATTTTCTGCGCTCTTACGAACCGTCAATAAAAACTTTGTTCAGTTAAAAAAAATTAACAAACTAAACTAGAATTTTAAATAGGGCACTGTATACAGGGTGATCTGTAAATTGACGTATTCCTTTCAGCGTTTGATAGCGTGACCCAGTTGCAACAATTAAGCACCCCATATAGCATAGGCGAAAATTCATGGGATTCGCGAAAAAATAATGTTCATAATATATATTTTTGAAAATTTGCCAGAATTCGTCACTAAATTTCACTTTTCTGGAAACTGTCAAATTGAATGGCATCTATCTATATGAACTTTGACACCACTTATCTCAAAATTTTAATATGAGATTAAGCGTACAGATTACGGGATACTTTCATAATATCTTTGGCATCCTAATTGAACAAAACAAATAACTTTGAACCAACGCTTTGAACTATTAATCTATATCTTGACCGGTAACTATGAGAAATGACCGGTTACGTGTCTCGTGACGTAACAAGCTCGCGTGACCATTCAGACGTTGTTAAATTATTATTTATTAGTTTGTAAAAAAAAAGAATATGAAAGTATACACGCATTCATACAAAAAATTACATAACAAAGCAATTCTATGCAAAGAAAAGCTGGAAAGTTAAACGATAGAATGATACTCAGTCATGACTGGCTGGTTAATGAACCTCGTTTTAAAAATAGGTTTAAAATAAATAAATCTCATCACACTATATCACACCACATCACACTATAATATCACACTAATATTATAAAGGCGAAAGTTTGTGTGTGTGTGTTTATACCGATATTCTGATATTCCCACGGGATCGAGACTTATGCGAGTGAAACCGCGGAGCGCAGCTAGTATATCACACTAATATTATAAAGGCGAAAGTTTGTGAGTGTGAGTGTGTGTGTTTATATGTTTGTTACTTCTTCACACTCAAACGGATGGACTAATTTTGATAAAACTTAGTATGAAGGTAGCTGACACCCTGGATTAACATATAGGCTACTTTTTATCCCGATATTCCCACGGGATGGAGACTTATGCGGGTGAAACCGCGGGGCGCAGCTAGTAAATAAAAAATGTATTTATTTCCAAGAAGGTTTGAATTGAGAATAGTACGATATCTGTCAAATTCAAAATAGAGCATTGTTAGGTACCAGGTTTATACTTAACATCATATCATCGTTCTTCATCAAGGGTCTAAGCTTCTGAAATACATAGAAACAATTTATGCATACAGCTCAATCTGGTTCGCCATCTAACATGTTTTTACCACGGCATGAGCCACTCTCAAAGTTGGTGGTAGAAATGGCGCCCAGCATGGGACTAGAATAACTACCCGCGGTTTTGATAGAAATATTAAATATGCCCCAAATATTAATAATTTATTAACACTAGATAATTTCAAGATACAGTTTAAGAAATGTACAAAGGCTACTTCGGTATTGTATTTACCATGTGAATAGAATCAGTGCCTCAGCGTCCACTGTGGGGCAACTCTCTACCCCATTGAGATTTGAAGGAGCTTTTAAAATATATTTGTTCATCATGCATACCTAATAAACATAATTACCTGAGTAAAAGCAATAATGCCAATAAGTAAACGTCGACTACTTACTGCAGTCTTAAGTGATCAAAAATGGCGCCCACCGTGGGCCGAAAACAGGTTAAGGAAGCTAATAAAATTATGTTCTTAACTCGCGTATAATAATTAACTTACACACAGTGCCCGTAATTACCTCAGTAAACCACAAGCAACAAAAAGTTAAAATCAGATACTGATGTCTATCTAATTGGCGCCCACTGTGGGACTAATCACAGATTTAATGGAGCTACTTTGTTTTTAATAATATACCAGTTTATTATTCATGTTTACATTTACGTTCATATACCTCAGTTAAACAACAACACAAACATCGGATACAGCGGTCGAACTGGCTGAGTGAACAAAGTTGGCGCCCAACGCGGGACTAACTCAATGAAATTGAATGGAGCTGATATAAATTGTATTAATTATTATTGTATCTTTTATTATTCTATTTAGTTTTAAACTGTTTAAATTAAAAAAAAAAACACAAATTACATCAAAGTAAAATCGATCACTTATAATTATTATTGCATTGCAAGTTTTTGGCGTTTTTCGAAAGAGCACGTGTACTTGGTAAAACATATCTTGTTTTTTTTTTTATAAATGACCGGTATACCTAATAGAAAAATAAAAAAAAAAACGCTTGCTTTCAATAGCTTCAAAATTATTTTAAAGAAGATAGCTTCACTAATTAAAATCAGTTAAAAATCTTCAACTCCAATTTAAAAGCTACTCCATACAATTCTTATCACTGAATGACGTCCATGATTCGCAGTCGGTCTGATTAAAGGGTTGTGATTGACCCACATTCAGTAGAGGAGAGGGGAGGGATAAGTGGGGAGAGGGGGGGGGGCGAGTTGGTCAATGATTGTGAATACAACTGCGCACCAATTGCCAAACGAGGGATTATTGTTTGTACTGGGTCTGCTTTAAATAAATTATGCTTTACTGGCTTTTTGCCGTGGTTTCGTCCACTTGCCTGTCGGAAATTATCCCACGAGATCGTACTACCGCGATAAAAGTACCCTTGTCCTAACCCAGGTTACGGCCTAATCCAGGTCATGGTCATAATGGCTGTCAGTCACTCCTGTGTCTGGGATTCTTCAAACTATCTCCAGCTACCTGTAACCATTCCACAAATGGACTAGGTCCTCTTCTCATTTAGGAAAGGAATGAATATTCATCAACATTGATGTAAGTCATGTGACCTATAGGGTTTCCCTTCGGCGAAAATGACGAACCATTAAACTTTCATTCCCTACTTATCTCCTTTAGGAGACGATTTTTAAAAATCTTTCCGTATGCTCATTTTTGTTGTTTATGGAATTTTTGTGCAAAAGTGTTACGATAACGCGATTGTTTAGGTACATGAATTCAGATGTAGGTACACAAACGACTTATTGATAGTGTGAGTACGTCATATTCAAACGAGATTGATGATCACATACTCACACGACAATCGTTTTAGTTTAAGTTGCTGCCTTAGGATAATTTCAAGCCGAAGATGCCTCATTGCGAAACCTCGCAGTTGCGGTTTAGCTCAATACCTAGATATCACCTCCATGTAAAACAAATGCATGCTAATAGACACTCACGCATATGCCGAAGGATACTTCACTGCGATACATGGCGGGCGCCATGGGGGTCTACCTCGATGCCTGGCATGCACTTGTTTTACATGATGGTGACATCCAGGTAGCGAACCAAACCGCGACCGCAAGGTATCGCAGTGAGGCATCTTGGGCATGTAACCCTTAGGTTACGGACACGAAGTCAGCGGGAGCGGGGCGGCGGCGGCGGCGGCGCGGGGAGCTGCGCGTTTCAATGCATATATTTATATGGAATTGGCCTCGAAGGCAGCGGCGTACGAGCGATGCGCACCAGTCTAGCGGTGCCCGCGCGTCTGCATTAGCTTAAGTGTTGTGCATTTTATTTTTTGCTTTTGAAATGTTGCATCAAAAAGATGTTTTCGTCGCTGTTTAGACATTTAAATCGCGAACAAAGACACAAATTTCTCATAACACATCACTACGCCGCTCTAGCGCCGCGCGATCTGCCCGCTGGCTTCGAGACCGGGTCTGCGTTGCCGCGCCGCCATCCCGAAATCGCTGACTTCGAGACCGAGGCCTTAGAGAAGGAACGAGCAAACTCAAACTCAAAGCATTTATTTCAGTTAAACCAATTACAGGCACGTTTGAATTGTCGAGCATTCATCAATACTCTTTCTCAACGCATCAAACCGTACAATAAATATTATATCAACAGAAACATTCCAATACTAAGTTAATAAAATGTTTGTTATTTTAGCAATAATAGTTTTTCTCACACCGCCATAAACGTCACAACAATTTTATTTTTATAGCTGGCAACATTTCTTATGTCACACAGAAAAACAAAAGAATTAAGAGGCAATATAATAGAATTACTACCACTGATGCGTATCCAATAATCTCTTGGGCGATGAAGGGTCTCATCTATAAATATTATAAAGAAGTCGCATTTCGTGTCTGTCTGTGTAAAGGTGTCGTTCTTCTGAACTATGCAATTAGAGATTTTTTTTAGAAGGTTTGTGTGTATAATACATTAAAATTAAACTGGACCTACTTATGCAAGATATAACCAATCCACACACATGCTAAAATCGAGATAAGTACACAGAAATCTTTCAAAATGCACCTTCTATCGACCCTGTAAAGATCAAAGTGATCTGACAGATCAGTCAGATCATTTTGATCTTTCAACTAAGGCTAGCCTATTTTTTGACCAAAGAGTCAGCATTGCCATACAACGTGGCAATGCTGCCAGTCTTTACGGCACTACTTATTCTTATTGACAAATGTAGCGATGCGGACGAATTTTTTGATGCCCTTAGATCATTTCACCTCCTTTTTGAAGTGAAACTTCTTTACGCACGCTTGACTTGGGGAGTAAGCTGGCGAACGCGTGACGTAAGCGTTACGAGAAGTGTGATCGGGCGCGGCGAACGGGAGTTGAGTGATATAAGCAAGATAAAGCAGTGCATTTTCTTTCTCTCTTCCTCTCATAGCCAAATACGTTTGAAGTTTCACTTTAGTCGTGTGGTCATAAGCACACTCGGTTTTTTTTATATTATATAGTTGTAACATATTACTAAACTTTATAAGATAAAGAATTCACGATGTCTTATCGAGTCGTACAAACAGTACGAAGCAGGGGCGGATCGCTAGTATACCAATAAACGTTTTTTATTTCAGCATCAGTAGACACAACAATTCGTCGACGAGGCAGGAATTTGTTATAACTCTACGGTTGATGATATCGTTTTGTTGACTAAGAGATGTTTGTGACTTTTCTTGCTCTTTTAAGAATAAGAAAATTTATTTATTTGCAAAAATACCTCGGTTTTGATAGCACCCTGTTTACGTAGGTAACACATTATCAATCTCAATTTAAAACATTTTGAAGGATATTGCTAATCCATTGCTGCATATGTTCGAAAAAAAATTCTGCTCAATAGGTAACTTAAATAACGCGATAAATAAAAACTTTATTCTAATCAGAAAAACACGATAAACAAAAAAAAAACTATAAACAGATTACATAGATCCTTAGGTGATAGATTTTTACAAATTCCCTGGACCACACTAGGATTCCCTGTGTGTCGTAGGGTTATTAATTTGTTAATTACACGAGTGTGTTCTTTTTTGCTTGTTAAAATTTGGCTGTGCAGCCTTAGTTATACAGGGTGCAATTAAAAACATGCGACAAATCGAAATGGGAAATTGTACTCATCATTATGAACAACTTTTACTATGGGACCAAACCTGAAATCGCGAAAAAAAAATCAGCTGTTCCCTACATTTTGACGTATTATGCGAACATAAATGTAGGGAACAGCTGATTTTTTTTTCACGATTTCAGGTTTGGTCCGACAGTAAAAGTTGTTCAGAATGATGAGTACAATCTCCCATTTCGATTTGTCGCATGTTTTCAATTTCACCCTGTATTTAAATATGTTATGTTGTGCATGCATTTCTTAAACATACAAATAAATTAGCGCATTATATAATCTTATTGATCTTATGCGTATATACTAGAAAATGCCCCCTATGTAACCTTGTTTTTGATAATTTACGGTATAAAAGTAAGCAGACAAATGAATCACCCATAAATAAAATAAGAGTTTGATCCAAAATTTATTAGACTTTCTTTTCAAGCGATATCAATCGAGGACCAATTTAAATGTATTTGTAACTTAAGGTTAATTTTTCAAACGACAGATAATTTTTATTCGTGGAATTAAATTGACGTTAGATAGTTTTTGTATGGAACAACTGTCAAAAATTCAAAACTATACGTCCAAAGAAATTATCTGGCGATGGACATATCAGCCCTCAGTCAAATAATGAACAACTTTCTCCATGGGAATAATCGGCTGCCCCATACATTTGGGTTGAGTAGGTTTGGAAGTTTCGTATGGGACAGTTCATAATTTTTTCGCGATTACGATTTTGTTCCCATGGAGAAAGTTGTTCAAGTTGATGGTCTGTATCATCCCAGTAAAGATGACCACACCTCCCTGATACATGCTGTATATATCAAAGAGATAACTCCTTTGAACTACAGAACAAACAAACATAAATTAGGTAGGTACACATAGTGGAGATATTTGAATAGTAAATACCAAAGATAATTTTGAACTCTATTTGTATCTTACTAAGATTTCAAATTCACTGAATGGAATCATTTAGTCTTGATATTAAATTTCCTGATACTTAGTTATTGTAATTTTAAACTTTAAAGAAATAATGATAAGGTTGGTATTGCAGTGTACAGTTTCGATTGCATTAATCTTTCTTAATATTTCAAGATGGTTGTCTAAGACAATAAAATTATATCATGGATCCACTAAATTGTGGGGAATTCTTCGATTTTTATTGACCATTAGTTATATTAACGTATGGGGTAGGTAGGGTCCATTTAAATCGTATTTTTTACTAATTCAATATTAAAAAGACGTAATAGTCGTATTAATTTGATTTAAACAAATGATACGTTGCTTTTATTTGAAGATTGAACCAAAATAATGTTTTTGTTAAAAGAAATATCGGATTTTCAAAGAAAATTGCGTTTTCGAGACACAATTTTAGATTGAAATGTTTCTTTTTGTGATTATTTTACGATTGTTAAATACTTTTTCTTGGAACTACAATTTTTCGCTAACAACAAACTAAAGGGATTAATTCTTTTACACGTGTTTATTTCTCGAAAAACATTATTTTATTTTCTATTTAGGAAAATATTTTGCGAAATAATTTTAATCGAGTTCAAAAGAAATAATGGAAGATCATAATTTTCTGAGAAGAACTTACTTGTTACTATTGTTAGATAAATCTACTTCGAAAGATTACCTTTTATTTGTAGAAAAACGTTATGTTTTTTTTCAACAACACATTGAAACAACTATATGTACTTCTACAATAGAAGGATATTCTGGCGCTCGAATGACATTGACAGGGGCGCGTCGTTTCCTGGGGGGGCCAAACACCTCCTGCCGGAGGCTTTACGCGCGGGTCGTGCGGTCCATGGCCCTATACGGGGCCCCGGTGTGGGCACGTTCTCTGCGGCGGCAAGCCGCCCACCATCTGAACGCGCCCCAAAAGGTGGTAGCCGTAAGGCTGATCCGGGGGTACCGCACGATCTCGGGCAAGGCGGCAAGCCTCCTTGCCGGACTGCCGCCATGGGATCTGGAGGCGATAGTCCTCGCGCGCCTGTATGAGTGGCGCGCGGAGGCACTGAGCCGGGGGGAAACTCCGCTTCCGCGGCAAGTCGCGGCGGAGCGGACAGACCTCCGGCGCGATCTCATGGTGGCATGGAAGGAGCGACTTTCGCAACCCAGCGCAGGGCACGCCACAATAGTGGCGATAAGACCCCTCTTTGAGGAGTGGCTAGAGAGGCGTCACGGCGTCCTCACCTATCGCTTGACGCAGGTCCTCACCGGACACGGATGTTTTGGGAGGTTCCTGCACATCATCAGGCGGGAGGAGACGCCCGGGTGTCACCACTGCGAGGATCGCCCAGAGGACACGGTGGAGCATACGGTGGAGGTCTGCCCCGCATGGGCGGAGCACCGCCGTGCCCTCGTAGAGGCGATCGATAGCGGCGGCGACCTCTCGCGTCCGGCCCTGGTTCAAGCCATGGTCCGGGGCGAGAGGGAGTGCAGTCATGCTAGCGGAGGAGGTGGCGGAACGGTTGAGGGAGAGAGCCTCACACCCCAGCCGCCGCGGGAGACGCTCCGGGCGTCGGGAGCCGCGTGACGACTCCCGGCCACCGTAGGCGCGGGCCTGCGGACGGAGAGTAATGGGTAGCTCACCGTCCGATCAGGACCAGGCCCGTGCCGGACGGCGCGTACGTGTTCCACGCGCGCCTCAAAGAGATGTCAGCATAAAGGAAGGGGCCTGCCAGGGCCGAAGCCTGCCGGGGGTGCGGGATTGTCCGAAAAGGGTTACCGCTACCCCGGAACATAAAGGGCTAAGGAAGGAACACGGATGGGTTTTAGTCAGTAAGAGTCTGACACTCCCTTCGGCTTTACCCAGAGCGGGAGGGGTCATTTGATGATTTCCCATCCATAAAAAAAGGGGCGCGTCGTGTGTAAACATTTTTGTGTAATTGTTTTGTGAAATGTCACTTGAAATTTAAGATGGCGGCGTTAGTTCCGATATTGCCCACGCGTCGCAATAACCTTGCAGCGCTATAAGTATTATAAAAAAGGACATTTTTTTTTAAACTTTTAATTGAATCTTAGGGCGAAGAAGCCTAACTAATAATTAAATTATTGTAAATAAGGGTCAAAGGAGCTTCCAGTGACCCTTATTTACAATAATTTAATATACAGGGTCCCATTAAAATAGATGTACACATTTAACAGAGCGCTCAGTACGTTTAACCTAAGATATCCAAGCAAAAAAAAAAACACTGATTAAAGTGATTTTATTTTGACCTAAAATAATAAATTGCCGGCACATTAATGTATTTTCGTTAGCTGCTTATTTTTCTTGTAAGTATCTAATACGTTTTTCTCATAATATTTTCTGAACATCGTGATTATTTTGGTGGTCCGAATGATTTCTAAGAGTATGTCCATCTATTTTAATGGGACCTTGTATATAGCATACTTATTTACAATATCATGTCATTTTACCCGACTTGGTAAGCAGAAACGTAAACTAAACGCATATTCTGCCTGTTATACGAAAGTACCATAAAATTAGTGATTAAACGAACTTACCTGTAAGTGAAGTTCTATCATAATTATATGATAGCCTCGTCCGAAGAGATTAGCATTGTACACTTGTAGTAGCACATATAATGTCGCCTCTTTATGCACTTTAGTTTAAAACTCCTTAAGGTTTTTTTTTTTTCTTAGGACGGATGCCTTATTCTCGCTGTCAGTTTGCCGTCAATGCTTCATTAAGTTCAGAGCTGTAACGACACTTAACAGATATTTTACTAAAAGGGGTCTACTGAAAGGTAAAGGGGAGGGTGGGTTACTAATCTCTTCGGACGAGGCTATCATATAATTATGATAGAACTTCACTTACAGGTAAGTTCGTTTAATCACTAATTATACTTTAGCCTCGTCCTCGAGATTAGCATTGTACACTTGTAGATCTTGAGAGATCATAGTAAAATATCAAATAAAAGAATAAAGGTACTTGTACCTAACTCAATCAAATGAAAGAATAATACCACTTATAGTTATTATTATATTCTTTTCACACCTTAAGCACAATCTTTTAAAAGATTTCAAATTAACTGACCAGTGTCAGTTTCTTTAATTATACTAGATCTCTGAAATTACACTTAACGCTCGTGTTTTATATCAAACTGCTTAACTTTTACGAAAATACCGCAGTACGAGTTATTATCATTTTTTTTTTTTACGCTTTCTTGTATATACCTATGTATTTATGTTTCTTGTTAAATCAAGGTATGAACAAATTAGGTAGCTTTGCGGGGAAATGATCTGGTTAATTCTTAAAATGAGAAAGAAAAAGCCTAGGCTGTAGGAATCCTGGATATTTTAATAGGATCAGGGATTTTGGATTATTTCGTTTCGAAAAATAACAATATTTTGAATTGTAATGTTTATACTTCATGAAGTACTAAGGCGAGTAATGTATAATTAAAATCATTTATTTTTTAAATTCCTTTTGATACCAGTAATCTTACCCGAACAGTGGTAGGTATGTCATTGTGGTAGCGAAAGCCGTTACAAACAAAATGTCTATTTATTCTTTAAAAGAAGTAAGACCATTGCTTCAGATAGTAAACATACTGTTTAAAAGAGTCTTCAGAGAGCGATGTCAACATATCTATGGGAAGCTCTTCGACAATAAAGATGCCCGAATAATAAGCTGGCAACAGCGATAACTGGCATCTGCCAATGTATTTAGTGTCTGCTGGAGTGAGAGGGAATGAATTATTTACTTTGATCAAGAACAGGATACTGCGCAGTTAGGCCTATCGGAGGTAAATACCTCACATTTTTTTTTTACTATTTTTTAAAGAATTGGTGTAGATAACACCATAAAAAAATAAGCTGACTGTGAAAGCGTTTAATAATAGACAACGGAATTTTGATATGCCGTGTAATCTATTTATATATTTCAGACAGTCGACAGACCTTGCTTTGCGAGAAGGCCTAAACTGGGAGTGTCAAAGCTTTTTATATACTTCTTGAAAGGCCTAATCTTAGAAACCACTCGCATGTCAAGATGAATAAGTTCATCTTGACTCAGCGTCTGCAACGCCATTCTCAGCTGAATGAATAATTGAATATACTTAATAATATAAAGCAAATACAAATAAATACCCTGCACAACAACAAAATTTCTTTGTTGATGTTTATGTGAAGATGAGGGGTTTGTAGGTACCCGCCTATGCGGTTTTCATCGTACATCTTTACTCCCAACACTCCGCAGTTACTGTCAGATCCGCATAGACAGATCCCCCCCCCCCCCAGTAGTTGAGGCAAGGAAAATATCTCAACATAACAATATAAATTTATTTAGATAGAGTTTTCTGAATGGAATTTATACCTACCCACCAAAAGAAATGTGAATATACGAGTACATTTGTGTTCTGATTTTTTATCAAAAATTATCTATTCAATTACTTGGTTTACGAGTAAGTACTTATATCAAATCATATTCAACAGGGACTGGTAGGTAAATGCAGTCCTATTAAATAGGCGTGCAAATTTTCTTACAGTGGTTTAGTACCCTGTACCCTGAAATATGTTAAGTCATTTTTTTTTAGGGGGAAAGCTGATCTATAGATTTAATGTATCATTTATATATCCCAGATATATTCAAATATTACCTAGAAGGTACCATATAACCTTTATTAAAAGCTAAAGCTGATAAAAGTTTCATCGCATCAATATTCCAAATACATGAGTTGTGTTTATGGACTGTTTCACAAAAGCCAACCGATTAAATGGTGTCTACCATTTTCTACATACACATGGTACCATGTGAGCGTAGTAATTTTACCACTGGGAAGATTATAGTAGACCAAATGGTATCTAATGTGACCATAAGTATAAATCGTAAGAACTTTCTTAAGTGTGAGCATAACTGCGAAACAGTAATCCGTACTCATACTATACATATTTTAAAAATAAATGATCGTTACTCACGTATTATTACAAAAAAATAAAATATATTTTTCGTATTTAACATAGTTTACAAAAAAAATATATATTTTCCGAATTTCAATTAAACGTTTACCCTTTTCTTTTTTGTATTGATTTAATATAAACACACTGTGAAATAGTGTCTATTGTTAGCCAGTTGTTACTAACAGAATAATCGATTTCTTCTTAAGAATTCTTTCGATAAGGTAAGATTAATTTAATTAGATGGGAATGAGAATGGGATCTCATAATATATGCATGATTAATATCCATGTGGGCATTTTCCTAGCATTTGCCACGAGCATATGGTTATATCGGAAGTTCTCCGTGACCAAAGCTTATGAAAATGGGATAGTTTAACAGCATAGCGTACTGGATTTAGCGGCTGCTGTTGAAGAGCGTCTGCTACGAAACTGTCGACAGAACCACAGCGCGTGCGGGCACTGTACTCCACGTTGTCGCTGACGGCGGCGCATATAGCGGCGCGGAGCTCAGGGTCAAAGTAGACCTTACCAGTATTTTGCAGCAGCGGGATCAATTTTAATTCTGTTCCATTTGCGAATGCTTTTGCATCGCTATGTGTACCAGGTAGTTCATCTTTAAACAAGAGTTTATTGATTTTGTTTACTGAGTTTTCAGCTATTCTTTGGAACTGCTCGTATAAAGTTAGATATCGAATGGTTTTATATTGTGTATCACACAATTTTTTAATTAAATTCAGAACTTCGTTGATTTTAAGCATATCTTGATAGCAACAAAGTGATTGTTTGACTGAGACATTACAGAAGCAGCAAGTCTCTGATTATCAAAATGAACTCTCTAACAATATCGTTCAGTTCAGCCAAAGAATAAAAACAAATTACCTTAAATTTCAGCATTCAAAACGGGCGTATCGATCAAACAGGTAATAAGTACTACCAAAAGATCTTTCTGTAACTCGCACCCATCTAGACCATCAGACAGTAGTACATACCGAATTGCTAATTCCATATTTTATTGCAGGATTTCGATATTGCAGGATCCATTCTTAAAACCTCGAAAGCAACTTCGTTACTCTAGGTGATTGTCTTCTTTTACAGATGTGGGCACAGTCTTGGTCGTAGATATCAAAGCCGACTCTTTCCTTTCCTTGGTGTCAGCGACTGCGGAATCACCGGCCGAGTCACTGACTCGCCGTTAGTTCTCGACCAGGGCCGCCAGAAGACGTCTGTGTCCTAGTCTTGGCAAAACTATGACAATGTCAGACGCTAAAAGCTCATCTGGAATTAACCGTCAATTGTTCCAATAGTTACGTACCTATACTACGGTAGTATGGTAAAGATTCCTGCTTGAAATCGAAGGTATTATAGATAAATATGAAATAATCGATTCTTTGACCAAATTTCATGTACATTAAAGTAGGACAGTCACTGTTAGGTACTTATAAAGTCACCAGTCGAGCAATTTGCACGTGGGGACGGAGAATTAATATATAGTGAGTTAACAGTTATGGGTAAGGTACATCTCAAAACGTTGTACCGTGAACCCAGTTTTTTTTTTTTTTTTAAGAGCAGTTACACCTCGAGTCTTTGTGACGTTAGCTTCAAGATATATTTAAAGAAATATTTACAAATTATATGGTCATCATGCGTTAGAATACTTCTGTTAACTATGGGTAAGGTACACCTCTAAACGTTGTACCGTGAACCCAGTTTCTTTTAAGACCAGTCACACCTCAAGTCGTTGTGACGTGAGTTTCATATTATATATTTAAAGAAATATTTACAAATTATATGGTCATCATGCGTTAGAATGCTTCTGTTACCATGTAATAACTATAGGTAAGGTACACCTCTAAACATTCTACCGTGAACCACAGTTTTGATACAAGCCATGCCTCCAGTCGTTGTGAGAGGATAATATTATCACTACGCGTATACTACGGGTAAGGTACACCTCTGAGCGTTGTACCGTGAACCCAAGTTTCAAGACAAGTCACAACTCCAGTCGTTATGACGTGAGTCTCATATTATAATAATAGGAATACTTCCAGTTGATCTGGTAATCATGCATATGAAAATGTTATCACAATACGTATACTACGGGTAAGGTACACCTCTAGGCGTTGTACCGTGAACCCGAGTTTCAAGACAAGTCACAACTTCAGTCGTTATGACGTGAGTCTCATATTATAATCATAGGAATATTTACAATTGATCTGGTAATCATGCATATGAAAATGTTATCACAATACGTATACTACGGGTAAGGTACACCTCTAGGCGTTGTACCGTGAACCCGAGTTCCGAGACAAGTCACACCTCGAGTCGTTGTGACGTGAGTCTCATATTACATAAAAATGGGAATACTTACAGTTGGTCTGGTAATCATGCATAGGATAATGTTATCACAATGCGGAGGTATACTTCGGGTAAGGTACACCTCTGAGCGTTGTACCGTGAACCCGAATTTCAAGACAAGTCATACCTCGAATCGTTATGACGTGAGTCTCGTTTGATAGGTAAGTAACAACTCGAATCGTTGAAACGTGAACCTTCAGAAAAGGGTGCTGTGTCCCTGCAGATACATCGGACATGCATCGGACCATAAATCGATGACCTGTGACGTCTCCTCGTCAAGTTCCTTCCCAACTTCCTTATCCTTCTTGGTGCGGTCGATGTAGTTACTATGCGATTGCATAATTTTCGGCATAATATTATTTTAAATAGTTTTATAACGATAAAATAACGTAAATTGTAAATAAATAACATAAAATATATTTTGTGCGCAAAAATGGCGGAGCACTAAAATGTGAAATGAAGCATTGACGGCAAACTGACAGCGAGAATAAGGCATCCGTCCTAAGAAAAAAAAAAAAACCTTAAGGAGTTTTAAACTAAAGTGCATAAAGAGGCGACATTATATGTGCTACTACAAGTGTACAATGCTAATCTCGAGGACGAGGCTAAAGTATAATACGTACTATTGGCATTAACTGGGGACCATACCAATTGATAGGCAGTCATTATAAAATGCTAAATTATAATCATTTTCCTGTAGAAGAAACCCTCCATTTTAATTATCATAACCACCAAAATAATCCAGAAGTCAGATCTAAAATCCATTAAACCCAGGTGTTGAAACGTCACACTTCATTACTCCCTTTGTTAGCTTCATATCAATTAGAATTAGAAACACCTCCTAAGTATTAAACTACAAACCGCTCTTCTAGAAACCGTAGCTTTTCTCTAAGGTTCGGTTTTGAAAAATCATCTGCCTAGCCCTTTCCCAACTACGTTGGGGTCAGTTTCCAGTCTAACCAGATGCAGCTGAATACCACTATTTTACATAGAGCGACTGCCTATCTGACCTCCACAATCCAGTCACTAAGTAATACGATACCCCTTGGTAAGACTGGTTGTCAGACTTTCGGGCTTCCGACTACCCGTAACGACTGTCAAAGATCCACGAATGACAGCCGGGACCAACGGTTTATACGGGCTTTGCAAAGCACGGGAGGGGCATGTAAAGATGGTCACCCATCCACAGACCAACCACAGCTGCTGTAATCATACTATCACACTAATATTATAAAGGCGAATGTTTGTAAGTGTGTGTGTGTGTTTATATGTTTGTCACTTCTTCACGCTCAAACAGCTAGACCATATTCGATAAAATTTTGTATGGAGGTAGCTGACACCCTGGATTAACATATAGGCTACTTTTTATCCCGATATTCTCACGGGATCGACATTTACGTGGGTGAAACCGCGGGGCGCAGCTAGTGTAATATTATTATATTAAAAAGTTGATTTGATGGTCTAGTAGAGTTAAAGCGTAACCAAGGGTGAGTGTTGTGTTGATTACAACCTCAATCAATCTACCCTATATTTGTAAATAACCCTTCAATTCTCGGAATCAATGGTCATCACAAAGTCGTTACTTCATAATGATATACGAGTGTGAGTTACTCAGACTTTGTTTGTCGCGGGGTGAACATAATATATTATGATTGCTGTTATTTTCCATTGAAAGTTGCGACGTTCTTTCTTATGCTAATATTTGATATTTACAAAGTTTTCCACGATTTGGCATCATTAGGATCGTCAAGATAAAATTCAAAGCATATTTATAAACGGGTCGATTGATCAGGGTAACCTACGCTTGCTGCGGTTGGTCTGTGGATTGGTGACCATCTTTACATACCGAGACCCCTCCGTGTCTCGGAAAGCACGTTAAGCCGTTGGTCCCGGCTGTCATTCGTAGATCTTTGACAGTCGTTACGGGTCGTCAGTAGCCCGAAAGTCTGACAACCAGTCTTACTAAGGGCTAAGTATCGTATTACCCAGTAACTGGGTTATGGAGGTCAGATAGGCAGTAGCTCCATGTAAAATACTGGTATTCAGCTGCATCCGGTTAGACTGGAAGCCAACCCCAACATAGTTGGGAAAAGGCTAGGCAGATGATGATGACAGGGACTTTTGTATTGTCAAGGAATCGGTGAGTTAGTCAGAAAGTCGGCCTTAGAATAGAAATAGTCCTAATATTTATGCGATGTAATTATGTAAGTAAAATTTTATTTCGTTCACAAAAAGTCAAATCATTGCTCTGCCCCCGATAGTTAAAAAGACGTATCTAACATAAAGTAAAAACGGAGAAATAAATTTTTTAATGAATGAAACGGGAAATTAATTGCTGTTGATTGGGAAATTAATTACTGGAGGAAGTTAGAAAAATATTAAAAATACAGGCAGATGCGCCTTTTTTTTCTGATTCCGGCAACGTATGTAACTCAAATCTAGAAAAAATGTTAGATGCGTCTTTTTTCCTATCGGGGGCAGTGCTGTCATTGCGGGTAATACCAGTGGAGCGTTACTATAGTCGTCATGTCAATTATCATTATCATCTGCCTGATCTTTTTCCAACTACGTTGGGGTCGGCTTCCAATCTATCCGGATGTATAGCTATGTATACCTACCAGTATTTTACATAGAGTGAAAGAAAGAAGAAGTAATTATTGCAACTCGTATAGGAAGATCACAAACTAAACTAAACACAGTAAAAAAAAAAACAACCGACTTCAAAAAAAACACTACAAAGTGAAAAATAACTTTAATTTCGGAAGTCGGTGTCGTTGCTTCAGCATTTTCGTTTTTTGACACCGACTTCCGAAATTAAAGTTATTTTTCACTTTGTAGTATTTTTTTTGAAGTCGGCTGTTTTTTTTGTAAAAAAGTTTTTATTTTTCACTTTTTAGTTGTACCTACCCACCACAAATTCAATTAACACAAGTGCATTGAAGACACGACTCGAAGAATCATCAAAATTCACATAAAAATGCCGGAGATGCAGTACATTTATGCATGTAACTTCGTACATAAGAATAATTACCTAATGTATTATATACTTAAACCTTCCTGAAAGTATGTAGATCACACTCATGAAAGAATTATCAAAATCGGTTCAGTAGTTTTTGAGATAATCGCGGACATACAAACATACATACATACGGGTCGAATACAGAACCTCCTTTTTTAAAGTCGGTTAAAAAACCAAGTTATATAAAAAAAGGAATAAAAAGAAAAAATTAAACATACGAGGCCAAAAGACTCCTATCTTAGCATAATGCTGCAACATTTAAAAAATAAATGTCACAGCGCTGGTATTCTGATAGGGCCCGCTGTGATGTTCACGGGCAGTTACAGAAATAAATAAATAATAAAATAGGTATAATAATTATGTAAAATATTAGCAAATAAAATATTAATTTTTAATCCGCGCCAGACGTAACCTCATTACCTGTCTATGCTTTGAGCGTCAGAAGCACTCTTGTGTATCTGTGGCATTCCTGTGACAAGTAAAGGGTCGCCGGCGCCGACCTTCCGGCATGAATAAAATAGATATACTGAGAGCGACTGCCTATCCGACCGCAACAACCCAGTTACTGGATAACACGTTACCCCTTGGTAAGATTGGTTGTCTGACATTCGGGCTTCTGACGACCCGTAACGCCTCAAAAATCTACAAGTGACAGCCAGGACCAATAGCATGGAAGGGTAAGGTATTCCGGTGTGTAAAGATTCCATCCACGGATCGACCGCAACAAGCTTAACTTAACTTGATCGATCGACCCGTGCGGCTATAACTTAACAACGGGCCCGTCTCCGATGTGCCATAGGTATTAACGGCCGCATATTGTAGGTACAGTAACAGTACCTACTTCCCCATAGCGAATTAATTAAACGTAGGTTTCAAAAACAAAAAACTTTTTCAATTCCACGCACTACGCTCCAAATGATATTTGACGACGAAAATTTGACCCGAAAACCGTGTCGACGACAATCTTGAAAATCTAGCACTAAGGCGCAATTCCACTGCTGCGTAGGATTTGCACGGAGAAGCTACACAAGTTAGCTGCGCTGGATGAGTCCATTTCTGTTTGCCAGCCACGCATCTGGAGGCCAAGTCTGCTATATAATTATTGATTATTATTACAACCATATCAAAGCATCCTCTTTAGAATTGTGCGTAAATTTCAAGAAAGTTCGTAATCTCCCTTAATGGCGTGTCAGTCGGCAAAAGAAATGTCAAAAATTGGTAATAGGAGGTTACGACTTGTCATTACAAACGAGACTGATTTGAAAATCAAAATGACGCCTTTCAAGAGCCTTCGTCTTCCAATACTGTCAAAATCAACAATTACGGTGTCAATAATCGACCATACCGACACATAAACCTACATGGGCAATTATGAAACGTCAGAAGTTAGGCGCTCGGTTCCAATTGGTCGTTTCCCATGGAGAAGAGCCGGCAAGAAACTCCACGATTACTCTTTAAAAATAATTGGCTTTTACACTTAATATTGACTTAACATAAAAATAGAAAACGGTCTACAAATCTACAGACTACAAGGCCTACAACGTTCTCACATTCACAAAATATGAAAAAATCTATCAAAGTTGCTAAGTACACATTTACTTAGCTTAGCCGGGGGCAGCAATGGAACCGCGCCTTTACTTAGCTTAGATTCGGTCACAGAGCTCATAAAATATAAGTGAATCAGATAAGTCGACTTTGTGTTGACTTTCAAGTTAGTTATGTCGAAAGTCGCCGCATAGTCTGTCATTATGTTAGTTTTCAGATTTCTGAAACCATAATCAGTGATTTTCGTAATCATCTGTGGGTATAATCATACTTAAGTCTATTGTAATGACTTTAATAATCATACTTTGCTACGCCCTACGTGCCGAAATCGGTTTTAATAATAACTAGCTGCGCTCCGCGGTTTCACCCGCGTAAGTATCGATCTCGTGGGAATATTGTATTTTATATTCATTTCCTAGCTAGTTCTCCTGTATGTTGCACCTGCCATGTTTTGTCTCTGCATCACCCTAAGGTTGACTGGTAGAAAATGCCTCAGGCATTAAGTCCGCCTTTGTACAGTATTTTTTTTTTTTTACTTGTGTATAAAGTTTTAATAAATAATAAATAAATAAATATTGGGATAAAAAGTAGCCTATATGTTAATCCAGGGTGTCATCTACGTCCATACAAAATTTTATTAAAATTGGTCCAGTCGTTTGAGCGTGAAGAAGTAACAAACATATAAACACACACTGTCACAAGCTTTCGTCTTTGCTAGTAAAAATACTGGGGCTCATTATTAAAGCTACCGTAGATGTTTAGTTCTACGTTCAGAATAATCAGATCCGTCTATCACTGACCTCACAAAACCCGATTCGGACTTAAACATCTACGCGCCTACGAATGGCCTACGTGTCTACGAAGGCCTACGCGTCTACGACAGGTCTTGTTGGCTACAAAAGGTCTTTCGCGCCTACGAATGGCCTACGCGTCTACGGCAGGTCTACACGCCTACGAAAGGTCTACGACTGCGGGTACAATACGATTACTACTTGAAGCAAATTTTTAAACCTAAACAGTCTTAAATTTTGTCATTATATCAAGACTTCTAATGTTAAATATTGTTATGAATTTTATTGTCCTACAATTACCTACCATAAAGTATGCTCATGCCGCCTGATATAGGTTTATCCTAGTACAGGCATCTAACATTATTATACCTTGGTAAATAATTTCTAAGATTTTGTAATTATTTTGCCAATTTTATTACCGAATAAATATTATTAGGTATTATTTTTGGTAAAAAAAAAGTCTCATAGTTTCTTGTATGTGTCCGTATCTGGTCAGACTTATCAGACCCTGGTTGGTCTACTCCGATTGATCTTTCCGTGTACGGTAGGCTTAAAACAGCGCATTATACCCGCTACTCGAGCTACACTTTCATAATTCACATGTGTATTGCCACTCAATCCGTATCTACTAATATTATAAATTCGAAAGTAACTCTGTCTGTTACCTTTTCACACCTAAACCACTGAACCGATTTAGATGAAATTTGGTATAGAGATAGTTTGAGTCCCGGGAAAGGACATAGGATAGTTTTTATCCAGATATTCCCACGGGATCGACGCTTATGCGGGTGAAACCGCGGGGCGCAGCTAGTCATATCTATTTTAACGTTATGAAGTCTTTCTGACCGAGTGACTTAAAAACCGTCAAAATCGCGCTCGGCGGTCGAAATAGCGATTGGTCCATATCGCGAAAATGAACTATTTGTAATAGAAAAGTCCTAAATAAATTCGATTGCAATGGAATTTGAACTTTGTCTTGTATGACATTGAGTTTGTTTTCCCAAAACTTGATAATTATTTGAGGTTCTGAATTCTAATGTACAATTAATCTTCACTCACCGTTCTTATGCGCATAGTATCCAGTTCCCGAAGAGGAGCCACTTCCTGTTGAGGACCCCTGCTGAGGACGTCCCTCCTCGTCCACCTCGAGAGGCAGCGGAGTCGCCTCCATCACAACACTCACTCACTCACTCACTTGTCACTCATCACTTTCCACTCACAGCACTGTACCTGGAAAGAGAGAAAATTGTTGTTAGAACAAGTACCTAAAACAAAAATCCCAAAAGAGAACAATATAATCCATACTAATACCCATTCTAATATTATAAATTCGAAAGTAACTCTGTCTGTCTGTCTATAAGTTACCTTTTCACGCCTAAACCACTGAACGGATTTCGATGAAATTTTGCAGAGAGATAGATTGCATCCCGGGGAAGGACATAGGATAGTTTTCATCCCAGAAATCATTCTTTAAGGGGGTGAAAAGGGGGGTGGAAGTTTGTATAGGGAATCAATAATCGCTGAACCGATTTAGATGAAATTTGGTATGGAGATAGTTTGACTTGCAGGGAAGGATATAGAATAGTTTTAATCCCCGAAACTATCCCTAAAGGGTGTAAAAAGGGCGGTGGAGGTTTATAAAGGGAATCAATAAAAAAAGACTATATTACTTTTTCGCGGGCGAAACCGCGGGGCACAGCTAGTAACAACATAATAATTCACAAAAGAGTTTCAAGTATGGATTTTATAATAATATCAAAGGCTCGCAACAAAAACTTTTTTGGGAAAAATATTTTTTTATTAAATTATCAAATTAAGTGTAAGTCAGAAGGGCCCAAAGTCCAAACCTAAAGCTTCGCTTCCAGTGAAGCTACCGTTTATCGCTTTACTATCTTCATGGAATCCTAACTAGTAATAATATAATAATCACACTAATATTATAAAGGCGAAAGTTTCTGTGTGTGTGTGTGTTTATATGTTTGTTACTTCTTCGCGCTCAAACGGCTGGACCAATTTTGATAAAATTTTGTATGAAGGTAGCTGACACCCTGGAATAACATATAGGCTACTTTTTATCCCGATATTTCCATGGGATCGACATTTACGCGGGTGAAACCGGGGGGCGCAGCTTGTTGCTACATAAACAGTAGTTAACAATAACAAATGTAGTAACAAACATGTCTTCAAAGAATGTCTTCCTGCAAAGGTGTAGATTCAGATGTCTCTGGTGTCATAAACTTGAGCCGTTATATCGATACATTGTGCCAAACGATCGTTAAATATTACTGGTTATTGTTTTAGAACACCTCTAGTTTGTAGTAGTAGTTCAGTGTCAATGTTTTGTCCACGTGCGTTTTTATTGGCCCATCTGCCAAGGTCTACTTTGGTAAATAGACGAAGGGTCATATAAAAAATACGAGGTGAAATTAGAGATAGAGAGCCACTATAAGCGACATTGATGCCGATTCTCTTGTTCACAAACTGAACTAAATTTAAATTCAGTGCATCTTTTTCTTTCAACTTCATTAAGAAAAGGACAGAAGATAAATTTTAGTTTAGTTCTGTCACATTAATCAGCGCCTGACACTACTCCATACAAGTTTAGACGTGATTAAAAACTTGCCCACTAAAATTACATCAATTTACGTCAGGTCACAGAATACTTAATACAGAATTCTGGGCCGAATACATTTAGATTGCCATCGACACGCTAAGAAGAAGAAGACAGAATACTTAAAGTACTACGTACAGAAAGGACACTCCCTTCCCCGCACTAACATCAGTTACCGCACCTCACCCCGCACTTCGGCGTATTCGTCGCAGTAATTTAACAAGAGCGCTCGCAAACACAAGTACCTCACGCACACATTCATACGTATATAAACGTCATTTTTTAATGTAGTAGTAGTAGGTAATTATTTTGCGAGGGTTGTATGGAGTATCCGGGGTGTCGGGGGGTCAGGTGCTGATTAATTTGACAGGACTAAAATAAACTTTATCTTCTGTCCTTTTCTTAATGAAATAGAAAGAAAAAGATGCGCTGAACAAAAATTTTGTTTAGTTTGTGAACAACAGAATCGGCACCATGTGTCACTGTTTGTTTTTCCTAAATAAAATCAAAATCTAAATCAGGTATTTGCATAAATATGGTACAGAGGGTTGGTAAAATGTAGGTACAGAATTTTATTGTTCTCTTATTCTGCCTTTAATTTCGGCGTGCAAATATAAAATAAGGTTACATCTTTTATTGAAATTAATTATTGAAAGAAAGAAAGAAAATACATTTATTTAGCACAGACTAAAGGACACACAATACACTAGATACATCAGATAAAAAAACAAAACAAAGATCAAATAAAAAGCGTAAAGTCCGATGTAAGTAATTAGCAGGAAAGTGTGCCTCACGGCTGCGCCAAAAAAGGCCAGTTCAGCAATAATGCCAGACAACTAGTGCCTGACGCTGGTTTTCAACTGGCTCATAGTCATGCAGTCAGTAAACAGATAATCCAGTTAAATTTGTATCTTTGACTTAAATAAATGTCACTATAATAATGAAAAAATAATAATCACAAATGTCAATAATGGAAGAGATTAGCCACACAATAGTGATAACAATAATAATTTAAAATAATCGTGCAGTTTACAAAACTTACAATTAATAATCCAAAAACTGGAGTATTTCCGTTTGAGCACCTATTTTTAGAGGTAATGGTAGAAAAAATATATACGATTTGAAATAGGTGCTCTAAAAATAGGTGCTCAAACGGGAATACTCCCAAAAACTCATGTACACTATAAAAGCATTTTTCAATTAAAAACCTCGTCAAATTATTTTTAAATCTAGAAAATGGTAGCGTTTTTATAAAATTTGGTATTTTGTTATACAATTTTATGCACATAATATCGTCGGTATATAATAGTCAACTAACCAAAGTGAAATTTTGACAGTTTTGACTTAAATACATGGGCATTATTTATCCGGTAATAATTACATTATTTTGTTTTACTGTATTCAAAGAAGGTCATAAATATTATTTAAATTCATTAACTTGAAATGATTTTAAGAAATCCCTGATTTACGGCAACATTGTTTTTATTAATAATCACCTCCTCAACAATTTGACATTGACAGATTGGCGAGTTGACTTCTGACCCGACGATATAGCTGTTGTTGCCTGTAAATGCGAGATTCGTAATAACAACTAAAAAAATAAAAACTAAGAAAATATCAGGAGAATATTGAATGTGGTTTAGATTTCATATTATTGAGGTCGTTGTGTAGCACGTGAGCTTACGCCAACAATGCAACTGTTGGAGATTTAACGAATTCTCGCTAGCCAGTCCAAGAAAACAATAACTAAAATACTAAAACTACAATTTACGACTCCTATAACCGGTATTACATAATTCGGCTAACCGTTCCAACAAACCCTGTAATATTTCTACTGCTAAGAGTACTTAAGAGCCTATACTACCTCAGCTAAAATTCACTCTTTATCTCGCTCATACGATACTGCTCGCTGAGTGAGTGAGAGCGAGACAGAGTGCGGTGCTGGGCGGCAGGCAGCGCCAATAGTTTAGGTATTTCCTTTTTACAGTGAAAATAACGGTAATTATAAAAAAGTAAATAACATAAGACCTGCTTTAAAGTAAGTTCAGTTAGTATGCAAAGTTTCATGATCTAATTTGAAGTATTTTTTGAATACCAGCGGTTTATTGTTCGGGTTAGAGGTAACTTTGGATTTATTTTCTATCGAGAAAATTTTATGGAATCGTGTTTTCGTCTAACATAAGACTTAGCATTAATCCTCAACTTTACCATATATTTATTTCAAAATTAATGGTGCAGTATTTTCGACATAACGGAGGATCACGCTAAGCCATTTGAGGTAGTATAGGCTCTTAAAACAATAGCTTAAAACAACAGCAGCGGTTTGAATGGACGCGGCTTGAAATATATTTTAACCGTATTAAATGTCCGGCGTCGCTCGTAAACTAAGCGTCTGACATCATACATACATGTCGTGCCAAGTGGCACTGACTGACATTTCCTTTATTGTATTATTTGTTTTCTTATTATATTTTGAAGTACTTTGCTCTAGTTTGGCGGGGAAATCGAAATTAAAGTATCAACCAACCTTAGACACTATGTTTGAAAGTCTCATTTGCCTGTAATTTTAGTGACATCACAGATCTCCATGGCAAAGTAATTCGGAAATTAGCATCTATCATCGGAAAATGTAACGCGTGATGATGATTTCAAATAATTATAGCCTCCCGAACGATTTCGGTCACGGTGGCCAATCTCAACGGAGATTAGCCAGGTTTTAGGACTAGACAGGAGATATTATAGTGCACACGTGTGTACGTAAACACAGGTGCACTCTCTGTTCCTTTACTCTCATAGTCTGATGGGACGGCAATCCGACACGACTGGGGAGAAATCAGGCGCAGGACCAACAGCTTAACGTGCTTTCCGAGGCACTGAGGGGCTCGGTATGTAAAGATGGTCACCCATCCTCTGACCAACCGCGGCAAGC
Source organism: Amphipoea lucens (assembly GCA_947508005.1). NCBI lineage: Eukaryota > Metazoa > Arthropoda > Insecta > Lepidoptera > Noctuidae > Amphipoea > Amphipoea lucens. The sequence goes on from OX382375.1 coordinate 16,127,225, forward strand.
GTAGCTTAACCTGATCTATCGACCCGTGCGGCTGTTATTATTTAGCCACGGACCACTCCACTCCACTGCCAATATAAATTTGTATTGTATGCCTAATAACTTTTTAAACTTACCTATTGGCTTACATGAAAGAGCGATGTAAAAGAATTTACTACTCAACACACTTACAACATTGTTTAAAAGCAAAATAATCATGGTTGTCATATGAACCTACTTCTTTGGATATTCTCCATAATCACTGCTTTAAAGTACAATCACAACTGAAGTCAAATTCATTAGAGCCATTTTTAGACTAATGACCAATGAGAAACATCGCTTGCAATTATACCCGATGCTCATTTGTTGGCCTTCATCGGCTCATATTGCACACACCCGGCACCCATTCATAATAAAAGACAATCGCTTGTGTGTCGTGTCGTTGGCGGCGACAGAGAGCGCTGTCGTGTCATGTTGGGCATGAAATGCACGACACAGATATATGACGCGCCAAGTGGCCGGTGATTGACGTTTTCTTTTATTAGCTTACATAATCAGCCTATAACGTTCCCACTGCTGGGACACAGGCCTCCTCTCTGTGAGAGGGAGTGGGCCGTAATCCACCACGCGAGCCCAGTGCGGGTTGGTGGATGTCACATGTCTTCGAATTTTTGGTTCTAGAACATGCCGGTTTCCTCACGATGTTTTCCTTCACCGTTTTGAGAGCAGTGGTGATGAAATAATTTACACAAAGTAAAGCGCCTGTCAGGGTTCGAACCTACGACCTACAACTTGTAAGTCGCGGCTGATACCACTGGGCCACCGCTGCTCTCAATTTTTTAGCTTAATGTGTGCTTATATCACTAACTTTAATTGAAACCACTTTATAGTTTAACAATATATAATACTTTCACTCAATATAATAAAGACATAGGTTAAAAACATGGATCGACTGCCTCTTACAAAGGTCTGCGGAAAAGTGCCCTATAAAATCTTAATCTAACAATGGTCATAACGCAACGCTGCTATTGTTTATATTCCCATGCTGAATTTGGACCCTATCTTATCGATGTTTAGTCTGGCGGCTCAGGATAAAGCAGAGCACTCATCTCGGCTCACCGCCGTGGACCACCATGCCGCTCCGATGAGGTCACTCTCAACTTTTTCAAGTGGTAGCGCGGCGATCGCCAACACTTTATACCTATAGCTCGAGTTTCCTAGGTGCTCAGGTGAATTGGACAAATAATATTATTTTCTAAATGGTTATCTTTGTTTAATTGCCTGTCTTAGATGTCCTGCCGTAGCTAAAGTGTTGTTGATGAGAATAACCAACTAAGATTAGTTTGTCTAATGGTTAAAATAACCGGTCAAGTGCGAGTCAGACTTGCGCACCAAGGGTTCCGTACAAATTTGTAGGTATGCAACTACAAATTTTTCGGTTTTCGGATTTTTTCCTAAGCTTGTGCTATAGCTATATGACATTGTTTCTTGCCAAATTTCATGATTCTATGTCAACGGGATGTACCCTATAGGTTTTCATTGCCTTGCAAGTGTCAAAATATGCGGCATAAACGGAACATAAACGCCCGTATCTTTTGATTGCGTTGATTTAGGAGTTTGATTTTTTCACTGCTTCAAGGGATTGAAGCCCTGATAACTCCACGAGTTCCTGAGAAAAGGGGTCTTGACTGATAGACAGACGGACGGACAACGAAGTGATCTTATAAAGGTCCCGTTTTTCCTTTTGAGGTAATGAACCCTAAAAATTTAAACGGAGATTGACACAACATAAAAATAACTCGGCCGCAAAAAACGCCCTAATTCAAACAAACGCGTCTAAAATCGCTTCTCCGTAAACGCATTCATACAACGCCATATATTTGAATTCAGTGCGGGCCGCGCCGCTCAACGCAACGCACGACGCCCCGCGTCTCCGTAAATGAGGCCTTAGGCATATGTGCACATGGTATACGCACATTTCGTCAGCGATCCTTTTGCCATCAACCGAGCACAAATCCAGCTTAAGAACTGCTACTGAGATATTCCAGATGGAAAACCCAATAGCAAATTCCCGATCCGGGAATCGAATCCAGGATCTCATGCTCAGTAATACCGCTTGCGACCACTGGACCAACAGGTGGATTTATTGTATTGTGAACATAACAAATACCATGTGCTATTTGTTCATACTCAGAATGTTTTTCATAGGTTTTCAGTGTTCATAGAATGCTACCGCTGCCAACAAAGATGACAAAAGTCATCGTTAATGTCTGTCACATCGCAAGGTTTTATCTCCGTAACAACAGACAGCTAGTCAGATCAATCACAGATTACGTGCTGTAGTCAACAGACATCTTGCAAAATTATTAAATACTAGCTGTGCCCCGCGGTTTCACCAGCGATAAAAGTATTATAGTCCTTTTTTATTGATTCCCTTTACAAATCTCCACCCCCCTTTTTACACCCTTAAGGGATAATTTTGGGGATAAAACCTATTCTGTATCCTTCCCCACAACTCAAACCATCTCCATACCCATCTAAATCGGTTCAGCGGTTATTGATTCCCCATACAAACTTCCACCCCCCTTTTCACCCCCTTAAAGGATGATTTCTGGAATAAAAACTATCTTATGTCCTTCCCCGGGATCCAATCTATCTCTCTGCCAAATTTCATCTAAATCCGTTCAGTGGTTTAGGCGTGAAGAGGTAACATACAGACAGAGTTACTTTCGAATTTGTAATATTAGTATGGATACCTATCTAGTGCTAGAGTGTGGCTTACATATAGAACAGATTTTTAAACGAGATTTCAAACTAAAACTCGAAGTATCACGAGCTTACTCGCCCTTCGTTTGTTATTTTACCATTTTTATTTAGTACTAGCGGCCCGCCCCAGCTTCGCACGGGTGCAATTTTTTTTTTCGAATTTCCAAAATTTTCTTTCATACAAACCTTGTCCCGGCAATACCGATCACAACAAAAAAAGAATTAGCGAAATCGGTCAAGCCGTTTTCATGTCAAGTCGTGACAACGGAAAACGGGTTTCATTTTTATATATATAGATAGACTAGCGGCCCGCCCCAGCTTCGCACGGGTGCAATTTTTTTTTTCGAATTTCCAAAATTTTCTTTCATACAAACCTTGTCCCGGCAATACCGATCACAACAAAAAAGGAATTAGCGAAATCGGTCCAGCCGTTTTCATGTTATGTCGTGACAACGGAAAACGGGTTTCATTTTTATATATATAGACTAGCTGCGCCCCGCGGTTTCACCCGCGTAAATGTCTATCCCGTAAGAATATCGGGATAAAAAGTAGCCTAAATGTTAATCCAGCTACCTCCATACAAAATTTTATCAAAATTGATTCAGCCGTTTGAGCGTGAAGAAGTAACAAACATATAAACACACACACACACACTCACAAACTTTCGCCTTTATAATATTAGTGTGATTTTATTTCGCATTTGATAGCCCAATTCATGAGGATTTAACATCTCGCTAGAACTCCTAGGGGCCGTCTCCACGAGTGAAAGAATCGCGGCGATATTATCGTCGTGCCACGTATTTCTATATACTCAAACGAACGTGTCTCCACACGGCGATAATATCGCGGCGAAAATTTGATGGCACGGCGAGACTATCGCGGTGATTCTCGCACTCGTGGAGACGGCCCCTTAGTTTTCGCTCAGCGTTCTCTCATAAGGGGCCGTCTCCACGAGCGAGAGAATCGCGGCGATAGTCTCGCTGTGTCATCAAATTTTCGCGGCGATGATGTCGCCGTGTGGAGACACGTTCTAAGAGAGTGTATAGAAATACGTGGCACGACGATAATATCGCCGCGATTCTCTCGCTCGTGGCCTCTAAGTAACAGTTTGGACAGACGATGCGATGCGGCGGTCGGGGGAATAAGAAATTTTACGCGGATGAAGTTGCGGGCAGAAGCTAGTCGGTTTATAAATGACGGAGTTCTGAGGGCACAAACATAATAACATGTTAAAAGAAAAATTTTTTGAGGTCGGTTAAAAAAACAAAAATAGGTATTGTCAGTCATATACAAAGTACATTGATAGCTAGCTCCACTCTCGTCCACCTATACCCTGCGGTCTTACTAAAACACTTCGCTCTTCATTCCGAGTGGCCCTTCACTTAATGAGACATTCGAAATAGCTGCGAAATGTACCCTAATTCACGAAGGACCCTTTTTTGATCGTATTTATTTACTTATAGCTCCGGGATATTTTATTATAGGTGTAGGCGCTGAAGTGGCGTGAAAGTGGCTGGCAAATTTTGTATGTGCGTACGATTGCCATCTAAGTAGAAAAATCGTGGAGAATTTAAGAGTTTCTTTCACACTTGTACACTGATTTCTCTCTCTCTCTCTCTCTCTGTAGTCGGTCCCTCATATCTGAGGATCGGCGGATGATCCGCCTCCACCGGTTTCTGTCCATCGCATCTCGTACCACCGTGTAGAATTTAGAGGACGATGATTCCTTCACCTGATCGGTCCATCGTGTTGGTGAACGACCGCGCGATCGTTTGCCTTCGGTGTTCCCAACCAAATCAGTTTTTCCAAACTTTCATCGCCTCTGCGTACTATGTGGCCGAAATAGGAGAGAATGCGTTGTTGACACATGGTCGACAAGCGGGTCCTTATACGAAGCTGGGTTAAGATCGATGCATTGGTGCGTTTGGCAGTCCACGGTATTCTCAACATTCGTCTCCAGCACCACATCTCAAATGCATCAATCCTTTGTCTTTCTCGGGCCAAAATCGTCCACGTTTCTACTCCTTACAGGAAGATAGGGAATACTAAGGCTCGTATCAATCTGATCTTGGTTGTGATACCAATTCCTCTCTTCTTCCAAATGTTTCCTAAACGGGTCATAGCATCTTTGGCCATCCCAATAAGCCTTTTTATTAGGTCCTTACATATGAAATTGGCGTTTTTCGTACTGGCCACTTTAATCACGAATTTCTCCTCTTTGGTAAGGAATTCCAAATTCAAATTTGTACAGCTATTTACTCATGTATTTGTGCTTCGATGACCGTCATTCATTTGTTTTTTTTCTTCTGTTTTTTCTGTTTGCGTCACTCATTTTACAAAATGGAAAATTTAAAATATCGCATTATTTACGAGTACGAGTTCCGCCGTGGCACTAGTGCTGCGGAAACGACTCGAAGGGTGAATGATGTGTATGGCGGTCATGTTGCAAAAGAAAACACAGTTCGTTTTTGGTTCCAACGTTTTCGTTCTGGAAATTTCGACCTGCAGAACAAGCCCCGTGGACGGCCTGAGACCCAAGTTGATAATGGAGAATTGAAGGCTATTGTGGAAGCGGACCCATCGCAAACCACGTCCGAGTTAGCTGCAGGCTTCGATGTTAGTGATAAAACTGTTTTAATTCACTTGAAGCAAATTGGGAAGATTAAAAAGCTTGAAAGGTGGGTACCTCACGAATTGACTGAAGCAAACCGGCAAACGCGCGTCGACTGCTGCGTTACATTACTGAACCGGCACAACAATGAAGGTATTTTAAACCGAATCATTACCTGTGATGAAAAATGGATTCTTTACGATAATCGGAAGCGCTCAGCGCAATGGTTGGATCCTGGCCAGCCAGCCAAATCCTGCCCCAAGCGAAAATTAACCCCAAAAAAGTTACTTGTAAGCGTTTGGTGGACTAGTGCCGGTATTGTTCATTACAGTTTTCTCAAATCTGGCCAGACTATTACAGCTGATGTCTATTGTCAGCAATTACAAACCATGATGGAAAAGCTAGCGGCTAAACAACCAAGGCTGGTCAATCGCTCCACGCCACTGCTGCTTCACGACAACGCCAGACCACACACTGCGCAACAGACGGCTACCAAATTAGAAGAGCTTGAATTGGAATGTCTTAGACATCCTCCGTACTCCCCGGATCTTGCTCCAACAGATTACCATTTTTTTCGCAATTTGGATAACTTTTTGCAAGGGAAAAAATTCAACTCCGATGGGGCAGTCCAAATCGCCTTCAAAGATTTTATTGATTCCCGTCCGACTGGTTTTTTTAGTAAAGGGATCAATGAACTACCTATAAGATGGCAAAAGTGCATTGAAAACAATGGTTCATACTTTGATTAATTAAATATATTATATTAAAAAATATTCGACTTTTTGTTCCTTCCATACAAAACGCCAATTTCATATGTAAGGACCTAACTGATTTACAAATATCTATTGCACCAAATAATTGGAATATGTTTTCAAAATTAAAGTACAAGGGTACATTACCAGTCGACAGCGATGCGGATGAATTTTTCGACGCTATATTTTAGTTTAGTTAGGTTTTAATTTTGTTATTTTCGTTAATTAATTAGGTATTAGTTATTATTTGCTTACTTATTATTTTAATTTACAACAGTAAAAAATGGTATAGGTACTACCTCCATTTTGCCTGCAAATTAAAGTCAAATAATTTTATTTACAAAAAATAATTAAAATTCACAATAAAAATATAATTGATTCTATTACCATCTCCATACGAAACTACCTTTTGGAAGGCCAAAAAGTAGTTTTGTATGGAGAAGAAATCTATAGACAGATAGAATTCTCTTTATTATGTACACTATAAAAAATACCTCTTTTAAAATGTTTCATCATATTTCGTATACATAAATACCTACATTAAATAAATATCTATGTTTCAGTCTTAAAGCGAAACCTTTTTGATGGTTGAAATAATAAATTACTATAATAATATCAAATATTTGCCGGGTACAAATATTATAAGTATTTATTATAGTAAACAGTATGTATGTGTATATAACTTATTTGCGTATTTGTGTACCTAATTTTAAGTTTTTTTTTATCATTGTTCGTCTCAACCAAAGCACCTGCCATCTAATCTCTTCACCACCCTTGGTTGACCGGTAGAGAATGCCTAAGGCATTAAGTCCGCCTTTGTACCTTTTTGTGCGAAAAGTTTCAATAAATAAATACAAACATAACAAATGAATGCGTAAAAATGGGGCATTTTCACAAAGAGGGGATTGCTTACAATGCAGGATAATTTGTCATGAAAACTTTAGTAAGACAGATAAATTTTCGAAGTAGACCCATTAGATTACTTGACTAATCAAATTATATAGCTTTGTAACAACATATTATTATTTATATTTACTTGGTCTTAAATAAAATCAAAACCACACAATTAAAAACAAACTTTAGGGACCGCAAAATATTCATTAGATTATAAAGCCGTCAAACACGAAACTCTTTGATAAATACGGGGAATTAAAACTTCCCAGCCACCCGTTGGTACGGAAACTTCTAAGAAAGTCTATTATAATATTTGTATGCCAAGAACGTCTTTCCTAATATATTTTCAGAGAACCTGAGATGAGTCGCCTCTTTTGAAACACCTGTGGCGTTTGTGAAGACTAGGGTACGATTCAGACCAACCGGCTCGCGTCGTGCCGCATCGGAACGGAGCCGTACGCATGCCACGGCAGCCGACCGCGTCCATCGGAGCCGTACCGCTACCGCGGCATGCGTTCGGCTGCCGTGATAGCCGTACGCGTGCCGCGGCAGCCGACAGCGTCCGCTGAAATTCCGTACGAACTTGAATGATTCGCTAGTTGCTGCACCGTAATCTCCGTTCGTATTCCACGACGCACGGCCGACCGGCTCCGAATCCGTCATCCGATTGAATGCCGACGGCGCAGTATGGTGCCGTTCGGAGCTGGTCGGGGCCGGTCGGCCGTCGCGACAGCCGAATGCATTCTGCGACATGTCGCGACGCGTCGCGGGATGCCGACGGAGGTAAATATGCGTAAGTTGCATGCAAATATGAACTGTAATTACTGTTGATATTTTTCAATGTTCTTTACCGCATTGTAAAATGCCGCCCGGCCCGGCGCGATGCGAGCCGGTTGGTCTGAATCGTACCTAGGGAGAAAAATGTATAATTCTTAATCTATGATTCAATGGTGATCAATACTCGTGTCTTCTTTATACGAGAACCTTTGCTCTGCAGTTGAATAGGTCGTTTCGCTACGGTCAGTGAGTATTTGGCATTTTATATTATGAGGTATTCCGTGACATACAGAAGACGGAACACCAGTGGCGTGCATTGGTTTTCAGAATAGTTAGGCACTAGGCCGGGTCTAGTCTAGGCAAACGCGGTCACTAATCAGAAAAAAAAGTGAAGTCAAAAGTGTGGTTATTTGAGTAGGCATGCCTACTTAAGGGTGATAAATTGCGAAGGTCGAACGTCATGGTATTACGCGTGGGACGTACGTATTTTTAATTTTGTCGTATTAATTCGAACGAGTAAAGACCAATGACAATGTGCGAATAGTACGGGAACCGAGTAGGCCGTCCGGCGACTGCCTGCGAAGATTTTGGTTTTTGTCAGGTATGATAATTTAGTGAGTTTCTTAATTGTGGGGCTCACACTAAAATATAATTGACAGGCTTATGTTGATATATCGAGGTAGGCACTGCTTATATGCCTGTATGCAATACACGCCACTGCGGACCCCCGAATATAATAAATACAGTTTACAGAATTTTGGCCCGTGTTTTCACTAAAACTAAGTTCAAAAATTGCCAGAAACATTACACCTACCACTAGAAGACGACTAGAAACCTAAGTTGCCTTACATTATTTTTTAAAAACATTTAGAACAAGGTATTTTGTATTTATTGCACGACTCATAATGCGAAGCATTAAAGAGTGCTTAAAGGTCTAAACAGACGGACTGCATTTCAGCTGCAACATTGGAGTTTGGATGCAGTTGACTTATCAACTGCATCCAAACTCCGATGTTGCAGCAGTTAAGACTCCTTCAAAACCTAGGTATGTCAACTGCATCCAAACTGCGATGTTGCAGCTGGCATGCAGTTCAAATGCAGTCCGTCTGTTTAGATCCTTACGATCGAAAACATTTTTTGCCTCTGCAACTGTTTATACTCGTATTGTTATACTCCTGCTAGAAGTACATGACCTAAAGCGCGGTCACTGTCAGACTGCATAGAAAAGAAAGAGAAGCGCGATGACACAACCCTGGTAATTTATTACAAAATATGAAGCAACTAGCAGCGCCCCGCGGTTTCACCCGCATAAGTTTCGATCCCGTGGGAATATCAGGATAATTTTTGAAGTGAAAACTTCTTTAGCGGCGTTGCACACTTTTTGTAATGGGTAAAAAATGTTAAACTCGCGTCAGGGCATCGTGTCAGGACACGTGACCGTCAGGAGAGATTTCCCCCCCCCCCCTCCTCTCTTTCTACGGCGGCGCCAACCGAAGTGAACCAAGTGAGACACGATAATGGATGGATGGATGGATGGATGGACGGACGGACAGACGGACGGACGGTGACGGTGACGGTGACGGTGACGGTGACGGTGACGGTGAAGGTGACGGTGACGGTGACGGTGACGGTGACGGAGACGGTGACGGTGACGGTGATGGTGACGGTGACGGTGACGGTGACGGTGACGGTGACGGTGACGGTGGACGTGGACGTGGAAGTGGACGTGGATGGATGGATAGACAGCTGATGGCTCGACCGCCACACTGCTGTGTATTCGTAAAATTCTTGTATATAGTGTTTCGAAAAATGGAAATTGAACAAAGTGCATCGATTAATGAAAAAAGTGACGCAGAAATAGTGAAAAAAACTTAGTTATATTAATTCAATTAATAATTGATTTATTTCAACGTTAATATTCAAGTTTTCACTTCTGCCGGCACTCCCGGAGTGCAACCCGTCTTTTTTTTTTTATTAAAATTGGTCCAGCTGTTTGAGCGTGAAGACTTAACAAACATATAAACACACACACACACTCACAAACTTTCGCCTTTATAATATTAGTATGATTGTATAGATAATTTAATGGAGATTAATTCTGTACTTTAAAAAAAATATTTAATGCAGTAGAAATGAAAAAAAAGCATCAATACTTATACATATTTCTAAAACAAATCTATTCAATCAAGTGTGAAATCTGAAAACATTGTGACTTGCGAAAAAATCAATTAATTGAGTCAATGTTTTTTTAATACATTCGTTTCACCCATAGGAAGAACCCTGTTGAAAATGGCTATTTTGACATTTCAGGAAAAGTCACGAATTCACGAGCAATAACTAAGTAAATCTGAATGTAATCTCTTACAGTATTACATTGTAATTTACATTTATAAAATAATTATGCAACACAGAAATCCCTGCTACAGAAAACTTTTACATTTTACTTACATACCTCTCTGTTTATTTAAGACCTTGGGTTTAAAGCAGATTATTACCTACCTCTAAATCCTCTGACGGGAACGCTAAAGGCATCTCAGAATACAGTGCGATTATGTATTTTCTTGTTTATGCCGCCTGCATAAACAATCTCTTGGAACAAGATATTCAAAGCGAATCTAGAACCTTGGTTGGTAGCTGAAACTTGTAGAGCTTATTATTATAATAAACTAGCAGCGCCTCGCGGTTTCATTCACATATGTTTCGATCCCATGGGAAATCAGGATAAAAAGTAAATATAAAAAAACCTAATATGTTAAACCTGGTTATAACCTATCTGTGTGCCAAATTTCATCCAAATCCGTTGAGTAGTTTTTGCGTGAAAGAGTAGCAAACATCCATCCATTCATCCTTACAAACTTTCGCGTTTATACCTAATATTAGTAGGGAGTAAGATAAAGCAATTTAAATTTCTATGAATCCTTTGTTGGATGCTGTTTAATCAACTTTATAGGTTAGCTATTGGAAAAGGGAAATATGCTTTTAAAAGAGTCACTATTTACCTGTTATTGCAATACATTATATTGCAGGATAATATTTTATCTTGTAAAAGCTTGTCACAATTGGGGAATTCAATTTCCTTTCACTTCTAATTCAATAGTTGAGCACTTTCAAATTCATTGAAACAGCACTATCAATCACTAGCATCACCAAAAGGAAGTATAGAATATTAAATCCTTATTGCACGAAAAAAAAAACAATATTTAAAACCTTCTTCGTAAAAAGCACGTCTTGACACTTTATAGAAAAAAAAGTAAAAAAAAAAACACACTTCACAATTTCGAATTCCGAATCCGACTATTCAAATTTGGCACGGCGGGCAACTCGGTTGCTTTCCGCCTGTGGCTTGCAATAAACTGATGTTGAGTTTGGTTCGAGTCGCCACTATTTTTACAAATGTTCGAATAGCTCGGGAGCCCGACTATCTTTGTTTATTTTCATTTCATTTTACTTTTATTGCTCGTAAAAGTATTTAGATGATGTTGATGGAAAAGAAAAGCTATAAATCCGTATTTAATAACGTATAGACGTAACATAAAAATCGTGTTTCTCGAAGGGATAAGAAATGTGCTAGAGTACACGTAAACTTTAACGATGACTGGTTTACGTCTCACGTGAATAAATTGGGAATTTTATTGGGTACAGTTCTAGTTGGGAATTTACTACGGAATTTGATATAGCCTCATTAAATTTTGTGAACAGGCAACACTGAATATATATTTTTTTGGACACTGGCGTTAATGAAATGTCTACCATTAAAAATAATAACATATATTATACATAACATCATCACGAAAGCCGTGATGATGTTATGTATAATATATGTTATTATTTTTTTTTTATCCGGTTGAATGCCATAATTACAGACACAATTAAAAAGCCATTGTGTCTCGCGTGGATCCACGTTTAAGTATACGAAAGGTTATACTCCGAAGGGTTTGGCAGAGGTGTACCTATAGTATAATCATAATTATCATAATCATAAAGTTTATTTGTGGAACATAGGTATACAATAGGTCTTACATATAAAATAGTACCCAAGTAATATACCTCATGTAATAGGGGACGAGCCTATTGGTATCAACCGGGCACAAATCTAGACTCCAAAACCCAATAACACTTTGCCCGACATGGTAATAGAACTCAGGGCCCCATGCTCAGCAATAGCTCTTGCGATCACTAGCTACATATACATATGCTATCATAATTGCAAAAAAGTTTACCAGAGATTTCACTCAGTTTCTCATAGTTTCCGCAGAGTTTCTAAGTACTAATAAACTATACTGCACTACACTTTTTGAAGACTTGTTAATTTAACAAGTTAGCACCAAGTACGTAACTCACATCATAGAAGTTGTTGATGCATCTTGTCTGAAAACTGCTTTAAAAGTCAAGTTTCTTGAAAATTGTTTTTAAGTTTTCTACGTTTGATTTTAACTTATTTTACTATACTGTAGAGGTATGAGGAACAGGGTGTAAAGTTCACTCAACCTCCATAGAAAAGGGAGGATCCTCCGACCAGACGGGTGTTGAGTCTGGCGGGCAACTGCCCGTTGATTCATGTCGGGCTGTTGTATCTATGCTAGTTGCGCGGTAAACTCTGCTTGCGAGATGCAGGATTTGCGTGACGTCAGTATGACGCGTTGTTCGCATGTGGCGTTGCAGATACCGCTACAATACCAATAACTCTGTTTTTCTGTGGCCATCTTCAAATGCATGACTAGGATCATAATTTTCTACACCGTTTATTTATTGTTGGAAAACGTCGCCACGTGGAAGTTGCGGAGTCTCCTACCCCTTGCTTAAAAGGTGACTCCAGACGTCGTAAGGAAACGCACTTACTTTAATTAAAACAAACTTTTATTTACTGTTTTGTCTTTGTCGTTTCTTTTAAGCAAGTTGTTGGCTATTATGACCGTTCCATTGGAAATTTTATAGATCATAATTTACAAGATTTGTCTTTCATTTAGGAAAATATCGCATTGCATTTTGTCTTTTGGCAAATCCCAATCAACAATAACAACGAAGAAACATAATCTTTTCTTCTTCTTTTATATATTGAGGAGTTAGTTGTGTCACTTCTTCTTCCCAGCTAAAGCACTAGGAAGTGGTAGATGGGCGGGCGTTTCGAAAAATGTCTTATGTAATTTTGACGTTAAAAAAGTTCTGAGTCTTAGCCTTATTTTAATTTAAATGACCTTTGATTTGATTTGATCCGACTTCACATAAAAGAGGTTTCGTTTCAGACATATTTTTGAAGTGAAAACTTCTTTTGGCGCGTTGGGAATTTTTCTCGGTTTTTTTTTTCGGTTTTAATGTATTTCCGATATATCAGTGAGTGATGGCAAAGTATTCTGTTTGTGTTTTGTTTTTACTTTTGTCGGCACTCCCGGAGTGCCACTGTTTTTTTTTTTTACTTTTCTTGTCTAAATTTCCATCTGTTATTACGTTTTCTGGAAGCGCAAGTCGTGTAATCGACTTCGATAAGTTAAATTGGTAGCTCACTGTCAAATTAGCTCTCAACACCATTCCCTTACTATCAGAATCTCAAGCTATGAATATATTAGATCCAGATTGGCCAATTTCGGCACATTCAACTGGCATCCTAGATTTCTCTGTGTGTTTACAACCAGTGGCATCTGCCGTGGCTTTTATTGCGCCGGTTCTGCAATTTGTCTGCACATCATAAAATTTAAGGAGCACTATTTCGGATGCTTTGTGTAACGCCAGATAAATTACACTGTGATCTAGGACGAAGCGTTTCTATGCTAATTTAAGGAGGCTTTGTTGCATATGTTGCTGTGTTTCTTGAAGTCAAAGTGTTGAGAGGAGATTTACAGTTTTACACTTCCAAGTTGGCATAGTGTCCAAAATATTTATTTAAAACTAAGACATTTCGTCAGGAAATCGTGTCGTTTGGAAGATTTAGTTCTAACGAAATTAGTATCGTCATCGTAAACTGGTTCTTATATTTTATCTCTAAGAAAATTACTTCAAATATGGGTGTACAACCAGTGCCTCCAAGAAAGTGTGATAGTTTCATATTATTATGCATTTTTGATAAATCTTACTTGCGATATAGCGTATTCGTAGGAGTTCTGAGCTCACCAGAATAATCTCTCTTTAGGCTTCCTGACTTTTGTGTCAGAATTTGCATGGACGCGCTAAATATGCACATAGGCATAAGTTATGTGCATATGTCTATGTGTATATTTTGGGCGTACGTGATCTGTTGCCTTTTTCATGACTTTCTCACGCTTTTATGTGATCTAGTGAACTTACTGCAGTATATAACTTTACGAAAGCCATTTCTCATATTAAAATACATTTAAAAACTTTTATTATTGACTAGCTTTTGTCCGCGGCTTTGCCAGCGTGGAGGTAGAAATTATCCAGGAAACCTCATACCGGGATAAAAAGTACCCTATGTTCCTATCCAGGTCTACATGTGTGCCAAAATTATAGAAATCTGCACCGCCGCTAATAAATGAAAAGGTAACAGACAAACAGAGTTACTTGCGCTTATAAGTTAGTAAAAAAAATATGTTTTATAAATTGTATTTGTAACCCTTGCGATTATTTTCACTGTATTGTATGCTATATCGAATAATAGTTAAAAAAAATTAAACTAAATAATCTTAAGGGTCACATTACTTTTAGTTTATGTATAATACGCCAATGATATGGAAGAGCGGAGTCTCCTAATACAGGCAGTGTTTGCCTAAAGAGAGGCTCCAAACACGTCTTAATGTGTTACAGGCTAATTGTGACAATAAACGATTTTGTATTGTATATTGAAACACCCTTAAAATTCAAATATCTCGAAAACTATTGAATTTCGGCCGTACACGAGGGGTTCAATTTGTTGCGTTTTGACCCCCCTATCAGCTCCTGGCGGATATACGTCGAATTACAAATAACCCTGTATGTTTTGTGTATTTCTTGTTTATATGTTTTATATTGTAGGTAGATGTTTGTTGTTCCTCTTGAATAAAAATAAAATAATATAATATTAGTATGTGTAAGCATAAGTATCACCACCTACCAGGAAAAGAAACAAATTACTTTTATTATTGATTAAGGATCAAATCTAGAACCTCAGCGTCAGCCGGCGCGTGCCGTTAGACCAATAAAGCGAGAAATTAGCTTTGAATCTAGGACAAAACATTTCTATGCTAATATAAGAAGCTTAGCCCTCGTACCTACGGGCGACTATTTATCGCGCACTGGGTTTTAAACTCACTGGTCAGCGCAGAGGGTTGAAAATCAAACAGCGTATTATTTTGACGCGCTGGGTTGCACTGCTGTTGGATTCTCAATGCTCGGCTCGACACCGAGAGTTTAAAATCCAGTGCGCGGTAAGGTTATCGTCGCGTCAAAAAATCGCGCGTGCGACCCAAGAGTCAATGGAGAAATAGATTAGGTACGAACGCTGTGCACTGAGCTGGCGAGTCCTTTGTACGTGGACATAATAAATTATATGAAGGCTTTTGGGATTCTTGTATTAAATGTCATGAGTGAGTGTGTTGCGTGAGTTATGTGTCTCAAATGTAGATTAGAAGGAATCTGTATAGGTAGAGCAGTGGTGGCCCAGTGGTATCAGCCGCGACTTACAAGTTGTAGGTCGTAGGTTCGAACCCCGACAGGCGCTTTACTTTGTGTAAATTATTTCATCACCACTGCTCTCAAAACGGTGAAGGAAAACATCGTGAGGAAACCGGCATGTCCTAGAACCAAAAATTCGAAGACGTGTGACATCCACCAACCCGCACTGGGCCCGCGTGGTGGATTACGGCCCACTCCCTCTCACAGAGAGGAGGCCTGTGTCCCAGCAGTGGGAACGTTATAGGCTGATTATGTGTATAGGTAAGCATAATCAGCCTATAATGTTCCCACTGCTGGGACACAGGCCTCCTCTCAGTGAGATGGAGTGGGCCGTAATCCACCACGCGGGCCCAGTGCGGGTTGGTTGATGTCACATGTCTTTGTTTTTAGGACATGCCGGTTTCTTCACAATGTTTTCTTTCACTGTTTTGAGAGCAGTGGTCATGAAATAATTTACACAAAGTAAAGCGCCTATCTGGGTTCGAACCTACGAATCTTTACCACTGGGCCACCACATAATTTTAAAGAAATTAACATTAAAGCCCGGATTTTGTAACGGTGAATTCCGTTCCAGAAACCGGGCTTTAATGTTAATTACATTTAGCAAACTGGCTAACAAATTGTCAAGCGCGCGTAACTTGCTGTAATTAATTGAATTAATATTATCAACAGCTATGAGTTAATCGCATCACTTGACTTCCGTTTGATTTTGACGCATCGATAATTTTCGTTGAAAGCGAGCGCTTTTGACTTTATAATTTATATTTATCGTTTTACTTAGTAGGTAGCCTGTTATCATTTTGGGAATTCGAAGATGACTTTTTTTAAATGTCGCAGCTCTCTTAAGCTTAAGTCAAGTCATAACTTCAATTTAATGCTTTTTATTTATTTGTGCTATTAGTGAGAGTTAGTAGTTGTTTGAGCTAAAAATAACAATTCAAATCTTTACAAATAAATCAATTTGGAGTGTCTGTTTTTAATATTAAAATAACCGCTTTTTACTAAATGCATATGGATGTATACACGGTACATAAATTTTTTTACAATTTTATCTGTCTGTCTGTTCCGGCTAATCTCTGAAACGGCTGGACCGATTTTGACGGGACTTTTACTGGCAGATAGCTAATTGAATAAGGAGTAACTTAGGCTACTTTTATTTTAGAAAAAAAAATTAAGGTCCCATGAAAAAAAGTCCACGTGGATGAAGTCGAGGGTAACGGCTAGTTATACCTAAAAACAAAACAGTCAACTCGTATGTAACACCGACCAAAAAAATTACGAAAAACATTTTATTAAAAACTAAATCAAGCAGAAATGCAAGACTAAATACCCAAAAACATAAAAACAAGATTCTATGCAAGCAGAATAAAACCAAAGAGCATAATTCTAAAACTTTATTAAATCCAACACATTTTTAACATCCCAACTCCCGAGCTTAACATCTTGGCATGTTTCCCGCGGCATATTATGACGGCTAGAAAAAAGAAGTGCTATTTTTCTTAATGCTTTTATTAACAAACGTATATCATCGTTTGGTCCCCATATAGACTGAGACGTACATGTTATTATTGTCCTCGTTTTTGTTCGAAAGAATTTATTGCCACACTGAAAAAATATTTTTTTCATTGATAGATAGTGTTTTTTTTTTGTGGGCAATACTGTTTTTCTAATTTTATCTGTCATTTGTTTTGTAATTTATTAGCGGTTCTGATGATGGGATAAACGGTGTAGTTTGTTTTTTTATTATGTATATTTTAAATTGAGGCGCGTTTTGGCCGCGATTGTACGGTTTTGTTTAAATACCTATTATTTTGACGTGGTTGAGTGAAAGGAATTCAGCTAGGGGTTCCCTATCCATTTGCATAAAATTTTGAGACCTAATATAACTTGGCATACTTTTGTTTCTCCTAATTAAATTTTCGCATAACATTATTTACGCATAACAGCTTACATAATCAGCCTATAACGTTCCCACTGCTGGGACACAGGCCTCCTCTCTGTGAGAGGGAGTGGGCCGTAATCCACCACGCGGGCCCAGTGCGGGTTGGTGGATGTCACATGTCTTCGAATTTTTGGTTCTAGGACATGCCGGTTTCCTCACGATGTTTTCCTTCACCGTTTTGAGAGCAGTGGTGATGAAACAATTTACACAAAGTAAAGCGCCTGTCGGGGTTCGAACCTACGACCTACAACTTGTAAGTCGCGGCTGATACCACTGGGCTACCACTGCTCTTAAATACATAACAGCTTACGCATAATTATTTAAGCATAATTTCTTTACTCATAATAATGATTAAGCATAACATTCTAAAGCATAAATTTAGCATGCTCGTTTTATTTCTAACGACGTCAGGTCGACGTAGCCCCGCTGCGCGGTGCTCCTATTTCTGTCTGCAGGGTTTAAAGGAACCTAACCAAACCGAACCTCGGGGTGCCCCTGACGTCGTTTAGTATTATGCGAATTAAATTTATGCCAAAACAAATTAGCCTTAAAGATAATTATGCCAACATAAACTGTATGCCAAAACAAAATATGGCAAAGTATTATTATGCCAAAACAAATTATGCCAAAATAGTTATGCCAAAGTATATTAGGAAAAAGAACGTTATGCGAAAAGAAGGGATCCCTCGGCTAGGTATCAAATGCAATTTATTTTTTAGTTACGACTGGTAGTGATAGTGGTAGTGTAGAGATTAGCGCGTTTAAACAAACAAACTCTTCAGTTTTATTGTTAGTATACATATAAGGTGTTAAAAAATTAACTTGATAAACTTTGAGAGGTACTTCAGACCATCGCACTGAACAACTTTCACTATGGGACCAAGGACCAGCTCTGAAATCCCGAAAAAAATCAGCTGTTTAATACAAAATGTATGAAACAGCTGATTTTTTTTTCGTGATTTCAGAGGTGGTCACATAGTAAAACTTGTTCATAATAATGAGTACAATGGCCCCTTAAGAGGAAAACGGTGATTAAAATTTCACGGTGTAAAAATAGGTATTAAAATATATTTCATTATCTTTGTTTCAAATTACCCCAAAAAATTGAATCTATAAGTCCGTAGGAATAAAAAAACCGGCCAAGTGCGTGTCGGAGCTTTATCCAAAAATCAAACTTAACATTCCAGTTGTAAAACAATGTTCTCCCAAACATAGCTATAATTACGTCACGGTAAATTCTCCAACTGCCAATGTAAGTTTGTAACAACATTTTAACATAAAAAAATATATGTTGCGATGAATCTACAAATAAACAATTTTTGGTATTTTTTCTTTACTTGTGCTGTGAGACCTTGGTTTTTTGAGTCATGATTCCAGCACCCTAATTGCGTAACACACTATCAATCGGAATCAGAATAATTTTGAAGCTAATTGCTAATACATTGCTTCATATGTTCGAAAAATTAGTCTGCTCAACACATATTTAACGCAATGAATGTTATTGAACTGTCAAAATGAAACCGATTCCGATTGATAATAAGTACCCTATAGGTTTTGATTAATTTGCGAGTATCAAAATATGTCGCATAAATGTCCTTTTTTATGTGTTGACTTAGAAGCTTGGTTTTTTTAAAGATACAAGGAACCGGCCAACGTATTTAATATTAATTTCGATTTGACACCTCCACGCGTTCCTGAGAAAAAGGGCCTTGATAGACAGGCGGACGGACGTACAACGATGTAATCCTATCAGGGTTCCATTTTTTTTCCTTTTGAGGTACAGAACCATAAAAATAACAATAATATAAAAAGCTTTAAAAATATTTATTTTTAATTGAGTAAAATAAACAATAAAATCTACACGAGCGCATTCGAAAGCGAAAATAAAGTGACAACTTGTCAAAGTTCACTCGACTACACAAGTGTTTCGCAATTTAAATTTGCACGCAAATTAATGACATGCACGCAGTCAATTTGACGGCTCGCAACCAACCATTACCGAATTCATGGCGCCGCCGGGACTTGGAGGGGATCGCAATTCGGATAATTAACGCAAATTTTGCCAAATTAAGTGCAAAGGGTATGTGTGTATTTCTGTGTGGATTTAGAAATTCGTTTTTGGATGTTATAATATAATTGGGATAATCAGTGCTGTAAACTGCTGTTATTTCTTAATAATTTTGTTAATCCAGTATAAAGATAGGTTAGTTTAGATTGCTGTATTAACGACGAAAAATCCTGCTATAGGCATAAAATTGAGTACAATACTTTTGATAGAATATGGCATTAACCAAAAAAAATGTTTTCAATGAAAATGTAGATTACGGAAAGAAAAAATTACAGTTATTTAAGGAACAACTACATGGCAAAAAAAAAATGTTTTCCGTAGGTACTAACTTGGGTCGCCTTTATAGCCTAAAAACCTCCTAAAAAGTTTGGTGCTCATTACGAGTAGGTACATAAATAATGTGGACGGTGTGTATTTACTCAAAAGAAGTACGTAGCCAAAAAGAAAGCCTGTGCAAGTGGTAGCATGTGGCATTCAGCACCTCTTAAAACCCCTTGGGAGAAAACGACATAAATTTATTTAGGTACGTACACTTTAAAATTTAAACCTCTACCCACGTTACACAGTAGGTACTCGAAAATTACAAATACGTAGTTCAAAGGATGATTTTAAAATATTCAACTTGTATTTTACAAGTTCCTGTACATCACATTTTAAAAATTCGCAAAGAAAATATTTATTTTATCTAGCACTTTGCTCTGTGAGTGTACTCTTCGTATAGAGCTTGCAAATAATAAATATTTATTTTATAGAAACTCGCTCTATCATGACTACTGTTGAATGACATAAAACATTTAGTTTAATTAAAATATCAGAAGGTCAATTCCCATAATTAACACTTTGAGCGGAGCAACGTTATATAGAATACGTAAAATTTGATAAACGCTATTTGACACAACGTTTAATCACGTCAGCAACAACTAACGATTTTCCCAATCAACTTTGAACCTTATGGTTTGGTGATAAAATTGAAAATCTATTAAGGAAATTTGACAGATTGTAGTAGGTTGATGTGCTGGCGTCGGTATAATTAGTATCACCCGCCCCCGTCTCATGGTACTAAATGGAACATTGGAGAGTCCGATATAACCCTTCGTCCTTCTCAGACGGAGGGCATCCAAGAGGATTTCCGCAAGGAAAAAAAAAGTAACCTAAACTAGAGGAATTATTGACAGATTGAGACAAAAATGTAAACAAATTATGAGTTCTTGCAAAAATAATTTTAAATCTTACACAATAAAGTTCAGTTTACGCTACAATTTCAAACATTTTTATAACTTTTTCAATAGTGCTAGTCACTCTGAAATCAACTTAATGTTCATTGAGATAAAGTTGATATTTGTTTAACTTGAAATAATTATAATTTTGAAACATGAGTTTGAATAAACTAATAAACTTTAGACATAATAATTATAAATTAAAATGGCTTTTCGTGTCTGTCTTTGTAACCGGGTTCCTCTAAACTCCGCAACGGAATTTAAAGAATTTAATTCTCTAAATGCACAATCATAATACTTATACAGAATTTATTCCGGAAGATTTTTATGCATTATATACTTTAGTATGAAACTTATATTTAATAAAGAAACCTCTCTTTTCAAGTCGTAAAAACCGTGCATAATATCGGTCGGTCGCTAGGTCTTTATAAAATCATAATGCAAAATATTAGTGCAAAACCGCAGAATCGCTGTATCCTTTGTGAGCATAAGCTTTCAGCTGAGAGATCTGACGTGCACGACTGACATGCAGGCAGCCAGTCATGCGTGACGCGGTTTATACACGGATATCGACCTATCCTTACTATGTATGTATGACGTGTTGTTTCTGTTAACTGAAAATAAAAACCAGGAGATTGAAAAGATAATAATCTGCTATAAAGGTATCAACTCGGAAAGGGATCGTCACCGTCTCATCTCGAGCCGTTCAGTATTATTTGCATGAAACTCCCTACTGCAACGCACACTAATCGGAATCGTTACGTAATCGCCTCGCCTCGGGACAAGCTCACGAACCGCGGTGCAGTGCGTGGTCGACTTGCAGTTCCCGCGCTTACGGTTCTCCGTACCCTAGCTTACGGCTCTCCGTACCCCAGCTTACATCTCTTCGTCCACGCCCCTCCCGCGGTCTGCGCTGCCGAACGTGCTAGCCGTCAACCAGCGGTCGGCGAGCCGTAAGCGCGGCGTCGTCGCCTTGCCGTGGCCGAGTCGACGTATCGGAACTTCTGATCCGCTTTGGTTACGTGCTTACGTTAGGTTGACGACTGTTTGACGGCGACGCGAGAAGCGATACGGTGACGATCCCTTTCCGAGTTGATACGTGTGCTACGACCTTAAAGTGTTTAGTCTCTTTTATTGAGATATACAGATGATCTCGCCATCATCATCTGCCTAGCCTTTTCTCAACTATAGGTACTCCAAAGGTTTAGGTAGTTAAATTAAGGTAACACACAAAAAAAAAATCTTACGTGACTTTGTTAACCGACTAAACGTAATACCAGTCTATTCAGTTGTCATGCTACGTCACAGTTGTACTTTTCAATTTAGCAACGTTATGATCCTATGGAGTATACACATAGTGGCTTCCAGAAATGTCAGTTGACATTTTTCTACTTCAACCAATTCTTCCCTTGCGGTGGTAGGGCTAACGCCCGCCTGGTTTGCGACCACCCTCCCACCCACTTCTGCTGTATTTCGTCGATGCGTGGAAGTTCCAGTGCCTTAGGCATCTTCTAGGCACGCTCGTTCCATCATAGACCTCATCCATTACTTTCCATCAGGCGTGATCGAGCGAGCCCATTCAACAATAAAAAAAAAAAGCTGTGTTACCGCATTATGATTTAAAATAAAAATTTAATAAGGGATTACTTGGTTATTTTTTATGATAAGTCAAATTAGTCAATAACAAAGTTGTAGCAGTTCAAACATTTGGATCACTACATCTTTAAATCATAATGCGGTGAGTCACAGCTGAAGTTGAAAAATGACAACTAACATTTGGAGACCACTGTACATTGGGGTCGGCTTCCACTCTAACCGAATGCAGCCAATATTTCATACGGAGCGACTGTCTGATTTCAACAACCCAGTTACTGGGTAATACGATACCCTTGGTAAGACTGGTTGTCAGGCTTTGGGGCTTCTGACTACCCTTAACAACTATCAAAGATCTACAAATGAGAGTCGGGACCAGCGACCAGTCGAGGCATGTAATGAATCCACGGACCGACCTTGGTAAGCGATGCTTAACCTTGAAAATTGATCCGTGCGTAATCTACCTGTAATGTTCCCACTGCTGGGACACGGGGCTGCTCTCGGTGAGAGGGAGTTGGCCGTAATCCACAAGGCCCAGTGCGGATTGGTAAATGTCACATGTCTTTGAATTTTTGGTTCTAAAACATGCCGGTTTCGTCACGATGTTTTGATTCGGGCGGCGAGAAACTCGTCATTGTTATAGGAACACACATAGTAAACATATTACCAATGAACTAAATCTTGACTTAACATAACATACATAATCATTATGGTAATTTACACGTCGTGTCAGATTAATCCCCCTGTCTGATCAGTTGGTAAACCAGCACCCTAATTGCGTAACACACTATCAATCGGAATCCGAATAATTTTGAAGCAAATTGCTAATCCATTGCTTCATAAGTTCGAAAAATTTGTCTTATCAACACGTAAATAACGCAATGAATGTTGTTGAACTGTCAAAATGAAACCGATTCCGATTGATAATGTGTTACGCAATTGCCCCGCTGTTAAATCTCATGTTAGGTACTAGTTGTAATTTGGTGATAGAAATAATCCGTGGATGGGTGACCATCTTTACATACCAAGACCCCTCCGTGCCTCGGAAAGCACGTTAAGCCGTTGGTCCCGGCTGTCATTCGTCGAACTTTGACAGTCGTTACAGTCAGAAGCCCAAAAGTCTGATAACCAGTCTAAGCAAGGGGTATCGTGTTATCCATTAATTGGGTTGTGAAGGTCAGATAGGCAGACTTTCCATGTAAAATACTGGTATTCAGCTGCATATGGTTAGACTGGAAGCCTATATAAAAATGCTAGGCTTTATCGATTATTCGTTCGCAAAATAAACTCAAACGCCTGTATAACACAAAATAAACGTTAAACAAAATACCCATGTTTATATTCAGCCAGTTCTGTTTGGCTGAAGTGTACATCAAGATGCAATGTAAACACTCCTTCGTAGTCGAGCGACCACAAACACGTGATCAGTTTGAATTGTCTGTTGATTTAATAATAGTTCTATTCACATATAAACAATAGTTCATGCCAGTAACTCGCCCATTGCAGAGTAAACTACTCTCTTTGTATTTTGTGGAACGTTTATTGATCATGGTCACGAGAACTTTATCATTGCATTCACGTGCGAATTTAAAAACCACTTCACTAATTATACAGGGTGTTACGGAAAGGGTATGTCAATACAAACGGGTTGAAGAGTGTATCTGGTCTAGAATCTCTGTACAAAATTTCAGCTCAAAAGCATTAACTTTGAAAATGCTTAATATTTTTTTATTTCGACATCACGGCGTTGCACTGGCGCGCGGCGGCGTGATGTGCGTGTACTAGGCGCACAGACACACTACAGATAATGGATAATGACCCTCGTAGTGCGGTGACACGTTTGTTATGATTTCAATTTATTAAACTATCGAAATAAAAAAATATTAAGCATTTTCAAAGTTACTGCTTTTGAGCTGTAATTTTGTACAGAGATTCTAGACCAGATACACTCTTCAACCCGTTTGTATTGATATACCCTTTCCGTAACACCCTGTATACAGGATGAAATTTTATAGGTGTGACAAATTAAAATATCTAATTCAGCGCACTATAAAGTAAATATAGAGCATGTTATTAAAGGGCTTACAGGACCTAAACGCAAAAAAACGTAAGTTTTAGAAACAATCAAATTATAATATGATCAACTAAAGTAAACAAAATCAGAAAAATGTTTGATATTCTACAACTAATTTGATACGATAGAAAAAAATCATGAAGATACCTCTAAAAACTTTCTTTTTACAATAAAAACCATACTAATATACATACAATCATTATGATTTTTTGTCAGATTATTCTACAAACAACATATTAAAGCACTAGTGTTTTAATTTTTTAGTCCGAACAATAGATTTTTTTGAAAATAGATAATTGCTTTATATTTTGCAATAAATTACCAGGGTTGTGTCATCGCGCTTCTCTTTCTTTTCGACTTCAGGAAACGGATGTACAGACGCCAGCACATCAACCTACCCGAAACTGTCACATTTTCTCAATCAACTTTGAACCTTATGCTTTAGTGATAAAGTTGAAAATCTATTGAAGAAATTTGACAGATTGTAGTAGGTTGATGTGCTGATACGTGCGCGTGGGCGAGCCATTTGCAACGTCGCCGTTGCGCGCTATTTTTTTCGTAGGAAAACGGTCAAAACTAGGTAAATACCGCTAGATCAACACGTTGCCAACTTGCTATATGGTTTGAACTCGGCGATGACTGGATTACATCGGGCGCGCGCTAAAATTGCAATAAACTTTATTTTAACCTTTTGAACGCCATTGTCACATATATGTGACAAACGAAACTTACCCTGAACGCCAACGTCACAAATATATGACAAAATACACGTCGCACGGGTCGCACCATATTATGAAATAAACAATTTAATCATTACTTTTGTATATTTTTATTTATATAATTTAAAAGTTTAAGCTTCCGTCTATATTGTATTGCATGAAACTAATATAAATAAACCACCAATATCGAGAAATTTGTTGTTTTAAGTGTGTATGTGTGTTGTTTTGTTAAAGTGGCCTGGCGTCAGGGGTACGGCGGGCGATACGTTTACCTATACTCTGGCGTTCAAAAGGTTAAAGTAGGTTTAGAGAGCATGTTAGTAAGGAAAGGGATGCACATACGTGGAGCGATTTGCATCGTCATCGCGCGCTCTTTTTTTTCGTAGGAACGGTCAAAACTAGGTAAATACCGCTAGATCAACACGTTGCCAACTTGCTTTATGGTTTGAACTCGGCGATGACTAGATTGCATCGGGCGCGCGCTAAAATTGCAATAAACTTTATGTTAATGGTAATTAAGTTGATTTCAGAGTGACTGGCACTATTGAAAAAGTTATAAAAATGTATGAAGTTGTAGCGTAAACTGAACTTTGTTTTGTAGGATTTAAAGTTATATTTCCATAAACTCATACCTATTTGTTTACATTTTTGGCAAATAAATCGCGAATTCAGATTAGATACAGACAGTTTTATTGCTTCCTCTACCGACGTATATATTAATTTAATCCACAGTTACTCCCAGATCTTGAGAGAAATGGAATTAATGAGATAATTTCATTTGCCTGTTAATATTTAATTTATTCCGGTGGCGACAGGCTTATACGGGTTTTACATAGGTGACTAGGTACAGCATATAAGTACGCACGATTTTCACCCCACGGGGAAAATCGACTGTATTGGAGCGATGCCACACGGGCGTTGCCAGTGTGTTGCGTCGTCGCAGCGCAGTGATTTCGACGCAGTGAGTGTCATCAAATGACTCCTTCCGCTCTGGGTGGAGCGGCAGGGAGCGTCAGACTCTTACTGACTAAAACCCACCTGTGTTCCTTCCTTAGCCCTTTATGTTCCGGGGTAGCGGTAACCCTTTCGGACAATCCCGAACCCCCGACAGGCTTCGGCCCTGGCAGGCCCCTTCCTTTTTACTGACATCTCTTTGAGGCGCGCGTGGAACACGTACGCGCCGTCTGGCACGGGCCTGGTTCTGTTCGGACGGTGAGCTACCCATTACTCTCCGTCAGCAGGCCCGCGCCTACGGTGGCCGGGAGGCGTCACGCGGCTCCCGACGCCCGGAGCGTCTCCCGCGGAGTGTAAATCCCCCTTACGGCTGGATTAAATTAGACGATCTCACATAATCTATACATAGATTGGGAACTGTCTTCGTTAGCTGAGTTCTATTAAGTTTCGTGAGCAGCACAATTCAAGCGGCCAAATATTTAGATAATAATTATGATATACTACTAGCTGTTGCTCGTGACTCGTCTGCGCATGTTCTGTATTTCATCATTTTTTAATACAAAAAATATATTATCCTTTATAAAAATAACCTATGTTCTTCTTTAGATCCCGGGCTACACAATTATCGGTAACAGAGAGGCAGGACAGAGTTAGTTAAATCATTTTGTGTCTTTCCCCATATTTGCCCGGCCTTCGGATTAAAGTCAAAGTCAAAGCATTTATTTCAAATAGGCACATAAAAGGCACTTTTGAACGTCAAAAATTAAAAAAAAAAAACTTAACTTAATCTTTGTAGGAAAGAATTTAATCCAGATAAGGTATTCAATGTAGGTTCTTAAGAGACAATCATCTACCCAGCCTTTTCCCAACTATGTTGGGGTCGGCTTCCAGTCTAACCGGATGCAGCTGAATACCATTATTTTACATGGAGCGACTTTCTATCTGACCTCCACAACCCAGTTATTAGGTAATATGATACCCCTTGGTAAGACTAGTTGTCAGACTTTCGAGCTTCTGACGACCCGTAACGACTGTCAAAGATCCACGAATGACAGTCGGGACCAAAGGCTTAACGTGCTTTCCGAGCCACGGAGGGGTCTTGGTATGTAAAGATGGTCACCCATCCACGTACCAATCGCGGCAAGCGTAGCTTAACCTGATCGATCGAACTGTGCGGCTGTTATTTCTTAGCCACAAGCCCTTCTAGTTCTTTAAGAGACAATGTTTGTACAAAATAATTCTATATGAAAACATAAAACGAAATTAATGAAAAAGCTTGTGAAAACTAACGAAGAAAGTTGTTTCATGTGTCTACACGTGCCGTCCGTATCGAAGGACTAGGAATTACTTATACGGCCTAGAACTTGAATTTTATACCTAAAGCTTGTAACTAATGTTTTTTTGTGAGTACCTACGTAAGTAATTTAAAAAGGTTTTTTAGGAACTAATGTTGGTAGGTACTCTATATTAGAGCAGTGGTGGCCCAGTGGTATCGGCCGCGACTTACGAGTTGTAGGTCGTAGGTTCGAACCCAGACAGGCGTTTTACTTTGTGTAAATTATTTCATCATCACTGCTCTCAAAACGGTGAAGGAAAACATCGTGAGGAAACCGGCATGTTCTAGAAACAAAAATTCGAAGACATGTGACATCTACCAACCCGCACTGGGCCCGCGTGGTGGATTACGGCCCATTCCCTCTCACAGAGAGGAGGCCTGTGTCCCAGCAGTGGGAACGTTATAGGCTGATTATGATGATGTATGATGACTCTATATTAGACTAGCTGCGCTCCGCGATTTCACCCGAAGTCTCCATCCCGTGAGAATATCGGGATTAAAAATCCTATGTTCTGATCATCAGTCAAAATCGGTCCAACCGTTTCGGAGATTACCCGGAACAAACATACAAACAAAAATCTTGAACATTATTTTTTTTTTGTTATACTTTCATATGCATTTAGTAGAAAGGTGTTATTTTGGCATTAGAAACAGACACTTCAATTTTATTTATTTGTATATGTCCAAGCATTGTAGATTGTATGTAGTAGGTATGAATAAATATTTGTATAGATTTGCGGAAGCTACATTTTAAATCAGCCGATTCTCATAAACAAACCATAAACTTCTTATAATAAAATCAATACATTGGTACTAGGAAACAGGAAAAGTAAACAACATAGGAGCTGACGCCAACACATCAAGCTACTACAATATGTCAAATTTCTTTAATATATTTTCAACTTTATTGTTAAAACATAAGGTTCAAAGTTGATTGGAAAAATTTGACAGTTTCGGGTAGCTTGATGTGCTGGCGTCTGTACATGGTTCTCAGAAATCACAAGATACAAGACTTGTATTATTTCAAGTCACTCAAAGACCAGAGCACAATTTGTTAGACAAATACACAGATATTTACTCTAGCAGTATCTAAGTACATTAGCTTTCAGACTAACCTGTGTACTCTGTGTATTCGAGTACACAAAATGTGTACTGTATCTAATGTTCGTGTACTTCGCCATTACAGAGGAGCAGTTCTCTTGTTGTTCCATTAGAAAGGGATACCGGTTTTAAAAAGTAGACTGAGAAAGGAAACATAATACTTATCTAATTTTACCACTGTGAAAAAGTAGGTTTCTTTCGTTATTATTGTTGGTGATAATATGATTTTGTCATTCTTATAGAGGTATGAGGAACAGGGTGTAAAGTTCACTCATATTCCATAGAAAAGGGAGGATCCTCCGACCAGACGGGTGTTGTGTCTGGCGGACAACTGCCCGATGATCCACGTCGGGCAGTTGTATCTAAGCTAGTTGCGCGGTAAACTCTGCTTGCGAGATGCAGGATTTTGCGTGACGTCAATATGACGGGTTGTTTGCATGTGGCGTTGTAGATACCACTATACACTTCTGTAATCACGAATCTATTTGCGAAATGTGGTTTTTGTGACACTACCTACCTAACTATTCTTTTGTGATCGAAAATTACGCAATTTCTTTAAGCCCGAATCCCTAATCAGCCTATAATGTTACCACTGCTCCTCTTCATGAAAGGGAGTGAACCGTAATCCACCACGCTATGCCACGTTATTTTTATTAGCAGAGAGAGAGATGCTGCTGCCCAGTCTCTTGATGTAATGCGTAAGTATATTTATATGACTTTGAGTAATCCCCATGGTTAAAGTCAAAGTCAAAGTCAAAGCATTTATTTCAAATAGGCACATAAAAGGCACTTTTGAACGTCAAAAATTATCTTAAAATAGAATTGATTCTAGTCGCCCATTCCAAAAGGTAGTTTTCGTATGGAGAAGAATGGGCAAGAAACTCCACCGTTACTCTTTTAAAATGTTTTAGGTACAATATTTTGCATGGGTACATTAATTATATAATAATATGTGAGGACGATGCACCTAAAATAAAATTACTATACCACAATAGGTAAAAGAATTAAAAACGAAACCATGACATATAAATTAATTATCTGATAGATACATGGTGCTCACATATTTACAAACATGGTACAAGCAAAACTATTTTTATAAAAAAAAAAAAAAAATACAAGTAATAAGTCAGGGTGTGAGTAATGAATGTAAAAACTAATAAAAAAAAATTACAATTAAATTAGCAACCAGTTTGATTTTGTATAGACTCTAGATTGTCCTATGGAGCAGGACCAGCATGTTTCCAAGCGTTCTTATCTTGGATATAATCTTCTAATTTATAGTATTCTTGTTTACAAAGTGTACGTTTAATGTGAGTTTTAAATTTTCTTTCATTTAATTGCAATATATCACTAGGTATTTTATTGTAACATTTGACACAGTACCCCATAAAAGATGTATGTACTTTGGCTAATCTGAAAAATGGTTGATGTATTTTATCTTTATTTCTTGTGTTAAAGTTATGTCTATCGTTTATTTTATTAAAAAGATGTAGATTTTTTCTTACATACATAATGTTTTCATAAATGAATTGGCAAGGTACCGTCATAATATTAATCCTTTTAAATAGTTCCCTGAGAGATTCGCGGCGACGTAGATTATAAATGGCTCTGACAGCTCTCTTTTGCAAAATAAAGATGGATTCAATGTCAGCAGCTCGACCCCATAGTAAAATGCCGTACGACATAATGCTGTGAAAGTAACTAAAATAGACTAAACGTGCGGTTTCTACATCTGTTAACTGTCTTATCTTCCTAACAGCATAAGCGGCCGAGCTAAGCCGCCCCGCAAGAGATGTTATGTGAGGTCCCCATTGTAATTTCTCGTCTAGCGTGATTCCCAGAAAAACCGTTTGATCAACAAATTCTAGTTTTTCTCCATTCAGTATGATGTCACATTCGCTACTTCTAACATTAGGTAATTTAAATCTAATGCATTTGGTTTTCTTATATAAGAGAATCATGAAAATATAAAGGAAAGTAATAAAAGCTCCGACAAAAAAATAAGAATTGTCCTTACTCATAATATTAAATCTACTGACTAAAATACTAACTTTCCGACTACTTTTGTCCGAATAAAAATGACGAAACGACCGAATGAGATACTGAAATCTTCGAAAAATAAACATGACTGTTTATTGCTATAATACTTTTCTACCAGCTTAAATTACGTTTTAATATATACCTAGGTAAAGGTATTTGTATTCTCATTCGCTCGCTCTTGCATCCTATGTCGACGGAGCCCCGCTGCGCGGGGCTCCTATTTCTATGTAAAGGATTTAAAGTAACCTAACCAAACCGAACCTCGGGGTGCCCTTCGCTCACTCTTGCATCCTAAGTAGATGTAGCCCCGCGTATTTTAATTTGATTATTTTGACAAAACCTCTCTTGTCGGTATCTTAGTAATTTTGTCGGAGGTTCAGTATTTTATTCGGAAGTTTAGTTTTGTTATTCGAAAATCCATTTATTTTAGTCGGCCACAGATCGTTGGACATTAATTTGTTTTTCGGAACCATTATTATTTCCCAAATATTGTACGATTGTATTTTTCAAAAATCCCACGAAACCGCATATTTACATGATGCAACTAGAATGTAACATTTTTCTTTAACACAATTTTCTCTAGACAATATTTTTGACAGTAACCTTTGAAAACATTATTTGATGTTCTCAGTTTTCAAATATTTTACTGTTTTTACTAGTGACGTAATGTCACCGTCGCCGTCGATTTAATGTTTTGTTCATTCATGAGCGGATGGCGTGGGTGACAAGCTAGAGAGCCAATAAGAAAAAAAAACTCAAAGACCATCTATCCGGGACCGATTTAGAATTTATGAAATACTTTTGGATTTATTGTTGTAAATTGATTGACTTATTTTTACTTGGTTTATTTTTGTGATTGAGTGGCATTCAAGTGGGTGGTTACCAGTGGTCAGTGGTCTCAGAAATAAATCTTGTCTTAGTTCATCACAATAAATTTCTATTTGGCTGCCAAAATATAATTATCCGTTCAGCCTAAACGGTTGTGGCGTGTAATTAAGGGGGAATTGCACCAATGAAACTGAACACGATCAACACATCTGAATAGCGTTAAAGAGCTGTCAGTGTCAATATTCCACAAGAATAATGACACTGATAGAATTGTCAGTTCTTGAACGCGACTTAGTGATGTCTCTGTCATGAACGCGTTTAGATGTGATCGCGTTCAGTCTCATTGGTGTATTGCGCCTTAAGTGCTCATATACTCAAACGACACGCGTCGTTGATAGAGGCAACTGCATCTGTCGACACCCATCGACGCTCGCCGTCGACGCGTAGGCGGCTGCGCGCCAAAAACGGATCTAGGACACTTACGCGAAAAGATATTTTGCTAAAGACAATTGCGCGAAACGACAATTCCGCGAATGGACTTTTGCGCGAATGGACTTTTGCGCGAATGGCAACCCTTGCGTTTTCGTGTGTATTCACACCAAGTAACAAATATCATAACAAAAGTATTTTTGCTGTCAGTTATTTTTCTTCTAATAATTTATAACTGTGTTTAAACAACTCCGCTGTTAAGTAAATTTCCCTCTAAATATACACATTGCCTTGTAATTGATATTGCGAGCGACCCTTTGTAGGAGTAATAAACCTTCACGGGAATATTATTATATGTATGTAGATGTGGGCGGTGACCCACGTCAGTTCAACCGTGCAAATGTTTTTAAATACAAATATAATTGAATATCACGCCTGTATCTCTCGGAAGTAAGTAAGTACAGTACGGCCACATTTCACCAGGTATTTTTAACCGACTTCAAAAAGGAGGTTCTGTATTCGACCCGTATGTAGGTATGTTTTTGTGTCCGCGATTTTCTCAAAAACGAATGAACCAATTTTGATAATTCTTTCACTAATGTAATTCACATACTTTCAGAAAGGTTTTAGTATATAAAACATTAGGTAATTATTCTTATGTAAGAAATTATATGCATAAATGTACTGCATCTCCGGCATTTCTATGCGAATTTTGATGATTCTTCTAGTCAGTGTCTTCAATTCTTCAATGCACTAGTGTTAATTGAATTTGTGTGGGGTAGGTACAGTTAAAAAGTGAAAAATAAAAACTTTATTACAAAAAAAAAACAACCGACTTCAAAAAAAAAAACTACAAAGTGATAAATAACTTTAATTTCGGAAGTCGGTGTCAAAAAACGAAAATTCGGAACCAACGACACCGACTTCCACAATTAAAGTTATTTATCACTTTGTACTTTTTATTGAAGTCGGTTGTTTTTTAAATCCCAGGACGCGAGCTTATTGCTAACAATCGGCCACGAATCAACACTCCGAGCTGCTAACAAAGACAATCTTTATAGATAACCCCAAACATAAACTCAAAACATTTATTTGAAACTAGCTTCTGCCCGCGTGAATTTTCACCCTCCCCCCCATTCACCCTCTTAGGGGTGGATGTTTTCCTAAAGCCCACTCCCTCTCGAAGAGAGAGGTCTGTGTCCCAGCAGTGGGAACAATATAGGTTGATTATGTTATGTTGTGTTAGTTACACTCATACTAATATTATAAATTCGAAAGTAACTCTGTCTATCTGTATGTTACCTTTTCACGCCTAAACCGCTGAACCGATTTAGATGAAATTTAGTATAGAGATAGTTTGAGTCCCGGGAAAGGACATAGGGTACTTTTTATCCCGATATTCCCACGGGATCGAGACTTACACGGGTGAAACCGCGGGGTGTAGCTATTATACATATATGTTAAGGAGAACCCCAGGCAGGAAATAACTGCCTGTAATTCCCACGGCCCCAACATTAATATAAAAATACTTTATTCAGTTTCATTAATTCCTGTTTCCTGTAATTTCCCGGATTCACATGATTGCGTTTTTATTCCGGGATTATGCAGAGTTATTGTAATTGCAGGGACGGTAATTATTTTAATAACTTTCCGTGTGAAAAGATTACTGTTTTTACTGCATTAATTGTTTGTCGGTAATTAATGGTAACGTTGAATTTAAATCTTGGTTCTTGGTGGTTATGTTATTTTACGTTTATTTTTTTACATAATTATGTTTATACAGCGTGGCGCTCATTAATTTAATACACGTATACGGTTTTGCGTTTTCGTTTTGTTAACATATTCTAATTTTATTTATGAATGAAATCTCTTTTTTTTATCTATACACATAAAAACGAACTACTGGGAGGTGCCTACCGAGATGACGACTAATAAAGCAGTAGAGATAGTGCCATCCACGAAGACGCGTCCCACTCTTCTTACTAATTGCTAGCGGTTCATCATCTGCCTAGTCTTTTCCCAACTATGTTGGGGTCGGCTTCCAGTCTAACCGGATGCAGCTGAATACCAGTATTTTACATGGAGCGACCGCCTATCTGACCTACACAACCCAGTTACTGGGTAATACAATACCCCAATGGTAAGACTGGTTGTCAGATTTTCGGGCTTCTGACGACCCGTAACGACTGTCAAAGATCCACGAATGACAGCCAGGACCAACGTCCTAACGTGCTTTCCGAGGCACGGAGGGGTGTTGGTATGTAAAGATGGTCACCCATCCACAGACCAACCGCGGCAAGCGTAGCTTAACCTGATCGATCGACTCGTGCAGCTGATATTACTTAGCCACAAGCCCCTCCGGTTAATTCCGCTAGTGTTTTAAAGACAGAGAGGTGGAGATAAAGACATGTTGCACCGACTCCAAGTATATTGGGATTAGGGAAGAATAAAGATAAATGTGGCAAATTGGCGCTGATTTTCCTTCCATTTTATTTTCTCTTCTATTGCTAAATATCCCTTACTGACAGGCAAAACCAGAAAGAGACGGAAGTAATTTATTGCTGTCAGACTAATTTTATATTTTAAAACTCCAGCGTATTTTGAAGCGTTATAATTATGTTTTTCGTCGCCTTCTCAGTTCAGTTTGGAAATGGTTTAACCTGATTTTGATACCTCTAATTTTTATTTATAGGATCTATTCGAAGTCAGTGAAAATAAACAACGCTTTCAGTTTACGTCAGCGGGAGGCGATTCCCCTATTTTTAAAAACGTTCGCGTACTAATCTCAGTCTCCATCTGTCAAAGGTGGATGTGTAATATCGTCGCTAATCTAAGTGACGTAACGGATTCGAAGCATATTTTACAGTGCAGTATTACTACTATTGCTATCGTGTTGATACTGTTTTAATAATAAATATTTTAACAGATACAATCAATCAATCAATTTCATTTATTTAGTCAGACGAAAACTATCCACTAATTCACAAGTACACACATTTAAAACAACATAAAAATATTAAATAACATCTAAGTACCTATACAAATTCAAACAAAATTAAAATAATAAATAAATCTCTCTAGCTCAAACCCTCATTCAGCCCATTATTGATTACGCCGACGCCTGTTATTTGGATGCCACCGAGGAGCTTTTAAATAAACTTGAGCGTTTGCAAAATATCTGTATTCGTTTTGTTTTTAATCTTAAAAAGTATGATCACGTCTCCAACTTTCGCAAGATACTCAAGTGGCTCCCCATTCGACTTCGCAGGAACTCTCGGATATTATGTCTGCTATTCAATCTCCTTCACAATCCTAAAACACCTTCCTATCTGCGGGAGCGTTTTTCCTACGCCCGTCCTTCAGATGCGCCTTGCAGGTCGCATCTTAAAAAGCTCCTTAAGTCCCCTCCCCACTCCACTGACTTCTACTCCTACTCCTTCACAGTGCACGCGGTGCGGCTGTGGAATACACTACCGCCTGCAATTAGGGACTGCCAAACTATTGCAGTTTTTAAAAGAAGAGTGAAAGAACACTATCTCTCCACCCTATCATAGTTGTGTATGTATTTTTATTTATATTCGTGTGTTATTTATTTTAGAAGTATGTATGTTTATTTGTATTTATGTAAGTATATTCTTGTATTATTTGTTTAGTTTTATTAAGTGAATTGTTTTTTAGGTTTTATGTATTTTTTGTCTCCTTTACTCTTTAACACGCTGTCTACATCTCTTTATTTCTTGTCCTATCGCAGGTATGCTGGAAGAGATTTCTTATGAAATAAGCATCACCTTTGTACCTATTTTTCTGTTCTGTTTTTTTCTTGTCTGTTTATATATGTGTGTACATAAATGGTAAAATAAATAAATAAATAAAAAATAAAAATTTAAAATAACAAAATACGGAATATAATTTAAAACATAATACCTAATTTAAAATAACATAACCGGTTACAATTTTTAATATAATAATTGGTTAATTTAATTAATAACAACATAATAATTAAATTAAAATTATCATTGTGATCACCCCCACTCCTTAAATATGGGCGCATGTAGGGCCAACCAATGCCGCACGAATGGCCCGTCTAACCTGTCGGCGACGACGGCGAGGAGACTGTTGCCGCTGCCCCTGACTTTGCCCGCTGTCGCGGTTGGTTGGTACGTCACTTCGTGAGATCTTTGTTTTTATTTTGTTCGGAATACATGATCAGATATCAGATTCGACTTGAAAAATGTATCTAATTCCTATAGTTAGGTCGGCTTAGTCCAAAATGTCAGATAAGTCAGTTAGTTAGATTAGCGACGATATATGGCATAATAACATATAGTATTATAATACCTATCACTTGAAATAACGTTCATAGGATATAATTTTTATATGCTATAAAAACGTATAACCTAATTTCATGTGATCGAATGTTATCACACTGATATTATAAAGGCGAAAGTTTGTGAGTGTGTGTGAGGGGGTGTGTGTATGTGTATTTTATATGTTTGTTACTTCTTTACGCTCAAACGGCTGGACCAATTTTGATAAAATTTTGTATAGAGGTAGCTGATATACGGATTACTATAATAGAGTACTGTTTATCCCGATATTTCCACGGGATCGACATTTACACGGGTGAAACCGCGAGGCGCAGCTAGTATTTCAGTTAACCTTCTTTTGTTCTAATAACATATAATAATATATATAACGTTCATTACATATAATTTAAAATTTGTCTATTGGAGAACATGATTTTCAACTACAATGTTAAGTTTGTTCTTGGGATAAATTCATTCCAACTACGGAATCCTTCCTTGTGCGTGGTCCGACACGTACTTGGCCGGGTTTTTTGATTACAGGAATTGGCCTTCAGTTTTCGAATAGACAGACATACGTACACAAACTCCCCTTCTTTTCATGGAGGTAGGTAGCACCTAAGGAACGCCCCCTGTATCCTTACGTACTTCTTTTGCATCGTTTGCGTTCTTACATCAGAGGGACAATTCTCGTAATTTTAATAACGTTCACAGTCTGATCTCAGTCTCAATCTGTCAAAAACACCTCTAATTTCCCTACATTTTGACAAGTTTTCTGACATTTGCTTGTCGCCGAGATGAGACTGCGACTACATTTTGAACGTTTTAAATGGTCTATTCCCAATTACGAGAATTGGCCTTCTGGTCATACACGCATAAATCATAGAATCACAGCAAAAGATCCAAAATAACCCCACTAGAATACCAACCTTCCCCCAGCTATGTAGACGCACCCATTCCGACGACAGATGCGATCTCTCCGTCATATATCAACATATTTCCCGCCAATTACGAATACCAGTGACATCGGAAGAATCAAGACGGAACGGAGACGGGAGTATCAAACAAATAAATAAATAAAATAAAAATCTTTATTACTAGATGAATGGGTACAGTAAATCTCCTTAAAAACAAACAAAGGCTTTATGTAGACAGCGTCAGAGAAAAGGAACCCCCTTTGGTAATGACTCATTACCAAAGGGGGTTCCTTTTTTCTGACGCTGTCTGCACTTAGATGTCAAAAGAGTGCTTTGGCACTAGGATTACCCTGTATCACGAATGCCAACACGCCCAACACCTTCCTCCGGGCCAAATATAAGTATTTTAAAATCGACAGCCTATTTTTAAGCCATTTTAGAAATTGTTTAACCTGATTTTGACAGCTTTAGTTTTCTTCAGTCTTTCATAAAAATTTCAATAAAAACTCAAAAACTCTTTTTGCCTCTTTAAGGTTCATACATCTGGTCAAACACGCACTTGTCATAGAATCACAGCAAAAATTCCAGAATAACCCACCAGAATGCATACCTTTTCTCAGCTATGTAGACGCACCCATTCCGACCAGATGTGAATACTCTCTCATATATCAACATATTTCTCGCCAATTACAAATACCGCTGTCTCCCTATCAACATCAGTGTTCATAATATCTGAGTATTCCGTGTATTATTAAGTGTTCAATAATTTATTTTCAATCCTAGAATCAAATAGTTTGGCGGGACGCCAGCGATAATATTGTGCTCTTAAGATAGGAGTACAATGTTGAATTTTAAAAGAGTTGTGGAATTTAATAGTTAAAAAAGAAAATATATTTGTGTTTTTTTTTTGTTCATGGTTTTTGACGAGCATCTGAATGAAAAACGTAGAGCATTGATATCGATGCATGATTGAGGCATGTCTTAGAATCAAAAACTCGAAGGCATGTGACACCTAGCAACCCGCACTGGGCCCGCGTGTTGGATTACGGCCCACTCCCTTTCACAGAGAGGAGGCCTGTGTCCCAGCAGTGGGAACATTATAGGCTGATTATGCTAATATGCTATTGATATCGACAGGCTGATCTGAGTGAAACTATGGCTACCGCGTGTCTATGGACGTCTGAAGTCTTTGCATATAGAGATCCTGTCTTTGAAAAATCATCGATCCCGCTACTTTGTAACAGTGATAGGGTAAAGAAATAGTATAAGGTGGAGATCTATAAACGTTGCTTAGCGCAAGTACTTTGGTCAAGCCTTATTCCTGTCGCACAATTCTAACTTCAAATGCAAGTTAGAGACGGGGACATGACCTAGTCAAAACACGTGCTAAATAATGGTCATAGATCTCGGCCTGAAAGACATTCTTATTTTAGGATATCTGAATTGCCATTATATTATGGTTCTCGAGACCGTATTTTGGCCACGGCGGCCAATCTATACGTTTTTTTTTTTTTTTTTTGGATGCATGAAGAAACCTCCTCGTGTAGCGCAGTTTGTTCCGCCAGTTACTCAACTGAACCGAGCGCTTGGCGCATCCTGGACAGTCACACCCAACACCTTATTTGACGGGTCAATTCTTGCCCTGCGGTGGTAGGGCTAACGCCCGCCTGGTTTGCGACCACCCTTCAGTTCTAGTGCCTTAGGCATCTTCTGGGCACGCTCGTTCCATCACAGACCTCATCCATCGCTTTCCATCAGGCGTGATCGAGGTCAAGAGCGGGCCCATTCAGCAATAAAAAAAAAAATACGGCCAATCATAATCAGCCCTAGGCGCGGGAAATACTATAGTGCACAAGTATTTGCACAGACACATGCAGATGCGCTCTCTCATAGTGTTGCCTATCGATAGTCGACTATCGCTAAACTATCGATAGTTGACGTCATATCAATAGTAATAATAATAATAAGTTTAGTAATAAGTTTATTCATCAAAAAGTAAAATACAATGTGATATCGATAGTACCGATACTATCTAATTTTTAAAACAGTTTGGTATTTTTGAATTTTACTTGGATTGTTAATTAATCATTTATACTTAGTGCTTTGTATTTATATTTAAATTGCATGTGTATAAAATATTCAACACAATGTAAATTGTTTTATGAATAAATGAAATGAATGAAAAAAATGAAATATCGATAGTATGATACAGGGCAATAGTATTGATATACAAAAATAGTATCGATACTATCGAAGACCAGCATATTTTTAGGAGCAATACTATCGATAGTATTTATAGTATCGATAGCTCACAAGTGACACAACATAAGGCACAGTGAGTGAGAATAGTTTAATACTACTTGCTACATAAGCTATAATTGGGAAACGATACTATTGGCGGTTATTAAAGTATCAATGGTGTAATACTATCGATAGTTTTACAAACTATCAATAGTATTGATAGTTTTGATTATTTAATACAACGATAATATCGATAGTATTACTTTAAAAAAATCGATACTATTGATAGTATTATAATGTAATAGTATCGACCCTATCGATACTATTGCTTACAATCAATAGTATTAGTTAATTTGTGATATCGATAGTATCGATGGTATCGATAGCTCTATCGATATTGTTACTAGTTTTCGAGGTCATCTATCGATAGTGAAACTATCGATAGATAGTGAAACTATCGATAGTTGGGCAACTCTACTCTCTCATAGTCCGATGGGACGGCAATCCGACACGACTAGAGAGAGATCAGGCGCAGGACCACGTGCTTTCCGAAGCAGGGGGGCATCACACCGCCAACTTCCAAACTCCGGGCTGTTACTAAGAAATTCCAATGGATAAACCCAATAACACTTTGCTCGACCTGGGAATCGAACCCAAGACCTCAGCAGCTGTGTAAGCAATCACAAAACAAAAGGGCATTGCCATTGGAATCACAAATTCGTAGAAGCTGCTTCGATTATTATCAGTAGTACTTACGAAGCCCGGTACCTTTTCAAGAAACAAAATTCGATTTTAAATCTATTAGAGTTTCCTATTGAACTCAATCCCAATCTAGATTTAAAACGACATTCGTGCCTGTGTTTCCTTAGAGAACACGGGTCTAGGTATAAAGTCAAAAGGCCAGGTACTCTGTTATAAAAGAGGTCGCCTTTACTTAGGAATAAATAGAGTGTCATTTGTTTGAAAGCCCGAGAACGTTGGAAGGACGATGTATGTGAATGAAATGATTAAATTATATACCCGTAAGGGTGCAATGATCAATAGAATCAGCGCCATTGTATCCTTACCTTAAGGTGCCACTATTCGATATTTTTTCCATACAAATTTCGGGAGAGTATTACTCCACTGTTTGACATTGTACATCCAAAGTTAAACATTGTATCGTTTTGTCTAATTATTAATTGTGTCTGTACGGAAGCAGAATTGTAAAATAACAAGTCATTAAAAAGTTATGAGCCAACAAAGATTCGTTTTTCTTGCTATTTTTAACGTAACTTTGGGTGTAAATAAGTAATAAAAGAACTGAAAATATTAAAAATTAAATCCGTACCGACAAAGCTCAGTTATCGAAGAGTTCAAAAAACTTTATTCGTGATTGATTTATGTAGTGGATTTTTCATAGAACTCGATTTTCCAAAGCACTTTTCAAATATTTTTATGCGCCTATCAGTTCGGAACGGTGTTTCTGTACGTGAGAACTAGATGTTGTGCGTGTAGATTAGCGTCTAACTGCTCATCACTGATACTAGCTCCGTCAGACACGAAGCCAAGTTAAACAGCGTGATTTTGGCCATGACTGTTACTCTACATCTCTGACATTACTCTTAAGAGCGTTTATGACGTACGGTATTTTAAACAAACTTTTAAGCCCTTGTTCTTCGAAATGAATAAACCAATTTTAATGAAACTTCATAAGCATAAGCAGGATACAAAGGTCTAAAAAGATAGTAAAGAACATTTTTGAAATATCTTATTAAAAAAAAAATAACTGGAAATTTCTGTTTCTATGGAAAACTTAAAGTCGGTCTAATTTGGCTGTAACACCATTTTTCGGCACAAAAAACAAGGGACAAGAGGGAGGTCTTCTGTTACAGGTATCTCTATACTTAAAAGAAGACCTCTAAAATGTACCTATTTCTTTAAACCTGTTGAGAATTAAATAAATAAAATAAAAACATAAATCATTAACACAACTGTACTGATTGGATTTAGAAAAATACAAACGGGTAACGAATTGTATGACATTCTTTCCTAAAACCTAAATACTTTTATTTTATTATCTACCGTTGGCAGAAGATTTTTCCATTTAATTTTAATAATAACTACAAGGGTGCGAATTATCTTTGATTGGTCACCAACAGGTGTCACCACTGTAAATCTTAAAAAATATAGTAAGTACGAAAGTGATAGGTACAATAATTTTAGCGAAGTCTCTTTTATAAATATCGAGTCTAGACAAAATTGTTTTCTAAAATAATATTTATTTCATGATCTTTCTTAATTTTTTTTAGCCGACTTCAAAAAAGGAGGTTCTGTATTCGACCCGTATGTATGTATGTTTGTATATCCGCGATTTTCTCAAAAACTAATGAACCAATTTTGATAATTCTTTCATTAATGTGATCTACATACTTTCAGGAAGGTTTTAGTATACAATACATTAGGTAATTATTTTTATGTCCGAAGTTATATGCATAAATGTACTGCATCTCCGGCATTTCTATGCGAATTTTGATGATTCTTCTAGTCGGTGTGCATTAGATTTAAATTACCAAATGTTAGAAGTAGCGAATGTGACATCATACTGAATGGAGAAAAACTAGAATTCGTTGATCAAACGGTTTTCCTGGGAATCACGCTAGACGAGAAATTACAATGGGGACCTCACATAACATCTCTTGCGGGGCGGCTTAGCTCGGCCGCTTATGCTGTTAGGAAGATAAGACAGTTAACAGATGTAGAAACCGCGCGTTTAGTCTATTTTAGCTACTTTCACAGCATTATGTCGTACGGTATTTTACTATGGGGTCGAGCTGCTGACATTGAATCCATCTTTATTTTGCAAAAGAGAGCTGTCAGAGCCATTTATAATCTACGTCGCCGCGAATTTCTCAGGGAACTATTTAAAAGGATTAATATTATGACGGTACCTTGCCAATTCATTTATGAAAATATTATGTATGTAAGAAAAAATCTACATCTTTTTAATAAAATAAGCGATAGACATAACTTTAATACAAGAAATAAAGATAAAATACATCAACCATTTTTCAGATTAACCAAAGTACATACATCTTTTATGGGGTACTGTGTTAAATGTTACAATAAAATACCTTGTGATATATTGCAATTAAATGAAAGAAAATTTAAAACTCACATTAAACGTACACTTTGTAAACAAGCATACTATAAATTAGAAGATTATATCCAAGATAAGAACGCTTGGAAACATGCTGGTCCTGCTCCATAGGACAATCTAGAGTCTAGACAAAATCAAACTGGTTGCTAATTTAATTGTAAATTTTTTTAATCTTTTTTTTTTTACATTTATTACTCACACCCTGACTTATTATTTGTATTTTGTTTTTTAATTAAAATCGTTTTGCTTGTACCATGTTTGTAAATATGTGAGCACCATGTATCTATCAGATAATTAATTTATATGTCATGGTTTCGTTTTTAATTCTATTACCTATTGTGGTATAGTAATTTTATTGTAGGTGCATCGTCCTCACATGTTATTATATAATTAATGTACCCATGCAAAATATTGTACCTAAACATTTTAAAAGAGTAACGGTGGAGTTTCTTGCCCGTTCTTCTCCATACGAAAACTACCTTTTGGAATGGGCGACTAGAATCAATTCTATTTTAAGATAATTTTTGACGTTCAAAAGTGCCTTTTATGTGCCTATTTGAAATAAATGCTTTGACTTTGACTTTGACTTTGGTGTCTTCAATTCTTCAATGCACTAGTGTTAATTGAATTTGTGTGGGGTAGATACAACTAAAAAGTGAGAAATATTTTTTTTTTTTTCAAAAAAAAAAACAACCGGCTTCAAGAAAGAACACTACAAAGTGATAAATAACTTTAATTTCGGAAGTCGGTGTCAAAAAACGAAAATGCGGAACCAACGACACCGACTTCCGAAATTAAGGTTATTTATCACTTTGTAGTGTTTTTTGAAGTCGGTTGTTTATTTTTTTGTAAAAAAGTTTTTTTATTTCATAATA
This sequence comes from Amphipoea lucens, assembly GCA_947508005.1. Classification (NCBI taxonomy): domain Eukaryota; kingdom Metazoa; phylum Arthropoda; class Insecta; order Lepidoptera; family Noctuidae; genus Amphipoea; species Amphipoea lucens. The sequence goes on from OX382375.1 coordinate 16,170,380, forward strand.
TACAATATGCTGGTACTCAGCTGCATCTGGTTGGACTGGAAGCCAACCCCAACATAGTTGGAAAAAGGCTAGGTACATGATGATACTAATGAAAATCAAGCTGCCAATTTCGAAAACATCGAGTCGTTCAGTAAGTCGTCCTACATGCCTACGGCCCATTTGGGACGACTTGACGAAAATCTAAATAAAGGGGTTTGAAGGTTTTGGCCCTAAAATCAGCCGCCATTTTGATTTTTTTTCAGAATCGCGGTGCACAACAAAAGTTATATATTTAGATAGAGGACACTTATACAAACAAAAAATGTTATATAACATAATATCCTAAAGCGTCAGGTTTCGGAGTTATTCACCGAAATATAAGTCGAAAACAACAAGGATTTTTTTGTTTTTTTTCCCTCCAGGTAAGCATATTGAACTATTGAGGTAATAGAAACGTTATGAAACCTTTATGGAGAAGAAACAAATAAAGAATAGACATTTTTTAAATAAATAATTAAACACGGCAATTTATAGTTCGTTTTTTAATCCCAGAGACTAATCTGACAAGTGTAATGTCAAACTTCTATACTAAAAAAAAACGAAAACACAAAAGACTTAAATGTCATATTAGTCTCTGGGATTAAAAAACGAACTATAAATAGCCGTTTTTAATTATTTATTTAAAAAATGTCTATTCTTCGTTTGTTTCTTCTCCATAAAGGTTTCATAACGTTTCTATTACCTCAATAGTTCAATATGCTTACCTGGAGGGAAAAAAAACAAATAAATCCTTGTTGTTTTCGAATTATATTTCGGTGAATAACTCCGAAACCTGACGCTTTAGGATATTATGTTAAATAACATTTTTTGTTTGTATAAGCGTCCTCTATCTAAATATATAACTTTTGTTGTGCACCGCGATTCTGAAAAAAAATCAAAATGGCGACCGACCTTAGGGCCACCCTCCATACAAAAATCTTCTAACCCCTTTTATTTTCGTTCTGCAAGTCGTCCCACGTTACTCTTAAAATGAGAAAATGTACAATCAGCAGCAAAAGTGTTAATGTGAAAATAATAAAAAAAAAGAATTGGTTACAAAATATTTAATAATCACAACATTGTCACATATAAACAGAAAATATTAAATCATGACAAATTTACAAGAAAAGTTCACAAGCACAGAATACAGTCAGAAGGCACAAATAGGAAAGAGTCACCAGCACTAGAACGATAGGCAAAGGTTTTAAACAGGAAGAATTAATTTATGCACAGCCAGAGTCACAGATTCATCGGAGTTCAAAATGAAACCAACAATAAATTTGTAAAAATTTGTTCCACATTCATTTAGTTTAGTTTTATTTGAAAAGTACTAGGGTAACAGAAGTTAGTAGGAGGTTGTATAATACGTAATGCGTACCCCATGCATAAGCCGTCTCAAATAATGTCTTTACCTTTTCTTTCGGAAAGTATAAACCATACTAACTCGTTTTAGCAACAATCAATTCTATGAAATACTAATCTTAACTACTTATCTCTAAGTAGTTTTATTGATTTATTAATACTGAAACAAAATATAAGTATTTTTGTATCTTCATTTTATTCATAGGTCTGTCCTGTCATCGTTTACTTCAAAAGTAACCACCGTAACCATTGTTTATTACCTGATAATAACCGAAAGTCATACATGTCTACTATTCTTATTAATTTCTGATAACACTTCGAACTTGTGCGTTTACTTGTAAAATTAAACAATAAACTGTTGTTCACGAAAAATATGATTTAGTAGGTAGGTCTGTACTGACTTTTTTAATATTAAATAATCTATGAACAAAACGAAAGTAAAAACTAAAAATACTTAAAAATATATTGTTATGACTTGTCTTGCTAACTGTACTAAACGTCGATAAAGTTTAAAGTTCCATACAAAAAAAATGTGGGACGACTTGCAGAACGAAAATAAAATGTATTTTGTTTTCATCAACTCGTCCCAAAATGGGCCGTAGGCATGTGGGACGAGTTGGGGAACGACTCAAAACATCAAGCAACCATAACATTAAGCTACACTCCTTTCACAGCCATTTTACCTTTGATTTTGCATTGCTGTCCAAATCATTGTGATCTTTATTCTCATTCTAATAATGTTGCTGTTGGGTTGCTGACACTGGCAAGTCTGTCAAAATCATTGTGAACTTTATTTTCGTCACAATTAGGTTGTTGTTAGGTTGCTGATGTCAGAGGTAAATCAACTTGAATGGGCTAAAGCATTTCAGGTAGGTATTAGTTTCACCATAAAAATCCTAATACGCTCTCAGGAATCTCAAAAAACTTTTATTATCTGCCTAAATGTACGAGCCGGACTCGAACCCACTGTCTGTTTTGCGTAAACTCTTGTTGGCACTGTGCCAGTAGGGCCGACGGCACTGGGAGCAAGTTACTAGGTCAGCAGAGATGTAGGTATTACCATTATGTGTGAATGTGGACGTACTTGTTTTTTTTTTTTTCAAATGGGCTCGCTGTTGACCCCGATCACGCCTGATGGAATGCGATAGATGAGGTCTATGATGGAACGAACTAAATGTCCAGTGGACATGGGAACGAGCTAAGCGACCAGTGGGCATGGGAACGAGCTAAATGTTCAGTGAACATGGGAACGAGCTAAATGTCCAGTGGACATAGGAACAAGCTAAATGTCCAGTGGACATGGGAACGAGCTAAATGTCTACTGGACTTAAGAACGAGCTAAATATCCAGTGGACATGGGAACGAGCTAAACATCCAGTGGACATGGGAACGAGCTATATATCCAGTGGACATGGGAACGAGCTAAATGTCCAGTGGACATGGGAACGAGCTAAATGTCCAGTGGACATGGGTCTTCGAATGGATAGTCATATCTAGTAAGCACTTGGTTTGGTAGACGCGTGATGATTGAAATAATGATTGCCTTTCTCTCTACTGCGATATTAAATTTTTTGATGCTTTTAATGACACACGTAAACCTTCTAATCTACGTTCAGGATTTATTTGCCAAAAATGTAAACAAATATGAATTAATGAAAAAATAACTGTACAAAAAAAAAATATTTTATTTTATTTGCTAATATTTTACATGGATATTAAATCTATTTTAATATTTATTTATTTCTGTAACTGATCGTGACATCACAGCGGCGGGCCCTATCAGAATACGAGCGATGCGACATTAATTTTTTTATATGTCGCAGCATCATGCTGAGATAGGTGTATAGGTGTTTCTGTTTCATTTTTCTTTTGTTACTTCTTTTTTATATAACTTGGTTTTTTTTTTTTTACTGTGTTTAGTTTAAGTAGTTTGTGATCTTCCTGTACGAGTCGCAATAAATACTTTTTCTTTCTTTCTTTCCATATAAAGACTTAAAAGTAAATAAATATTACATGAGAAACGAGTTTTTTTTTTGTAGCTTACGTTTATTCGCGCGTTCGTAGGACTAGATATCCCTATAGCTGGATTTACATTACTGAACGAATTGCGCCAACTTATACACCATTTGAAATTTAAACAAACCTTTTTACCGTCCGTTCAACCGATTTTGACTTCTGTACCGTGGGTATAAGGATCACATTAAAAGCAAAATCGAGGTTACAATACCAACTGTTTACTGCATCTGCAATTTTTCATGCCACTAACACAATAGAAGTCAAAATCGGTTCAACGGACGGCAAAAAAGGTTTATTTAAACGTCTAATCTTATTCCAAATAGAGTATATTCGTTGATAGTTTCATGTGTAATTAAATCCAAGCATTTGGTCTTAACATAATTTACCTAAACCACTACATTTACTCGTAACAGAGAGAACAGAGGGGCAATTCTCGTAATTTTAAGAACGTTCACAGTCTGATCTCAGCCTCAATCTGTCAAAAATACTTCTAATTTCCCTACATTTTTGACAAGCTTTTGACATTTGTTTGTCGCTGAGATGAGACTGCGACTAGATTTTGAACGTTTTAAATTACGAGAATTGGCCTTCAGAAGTGTGTGGAAAAGGGAGAGAGGAACTTAACAGACTAGCCCCCTTATTCATAATCCTATTTTATCTCTATTTTAGCTAAAATAGGTTTATAGAACGTTTGTCTTTATCTGTCACTTTGACATTTCTGTGTGTAAGAAAGAGACAACCCCCATTTTAACTAAAATAGGTTTGATAAGTTTTATGAATAAGGGGGTAGATATTTACCCCCTTATTCATAAAACTTATCAAACCTATTTTAGTTAAAATGGGGTTTGTCTCTTTCTTACACACAGAAATGACAACGTGACAGATAAAGACAAACGTTCTATAAACCTATTTTAGCTAAAATAGAGATAAAATAGGATTATGAATAAGGGGGAAAGACTATAATACGTTTGGCAGACAGATCGCAGTTTCTATATTTATGTCTGTAATTTAAGTATAATATGCCTACATAATAAAGAGTAACTATTCTATTCTATCGCAAAAACAAGTGGGCATGTGCTTCGGACCCCACAACAGAGGTGAAAAACAAGAAAGTACCTTCCCGTGGTCGCATGCCGCTGTACTAATATATTACAAGCTATGGTTGCATGCGACCACGGGAAGGTACTTTCTTGTGTCATCCTTTTCAGTAGTCGGGTTTTAGTTTTTAAACTTTTTTATTTTAATTATTTTGGGGCTTATTTCGGTAATATTTATACTTTTGAAATGTGCTAATTAAGCCCTTTCATTTGATACCAAACACGGCCTGTATAATTTTTTTTACCATGACTTTATGTCCGCTAGAGGGCGCTATGTTCAATTTAATGTGACGTCACATGGCCTATAACCAGCGGATAATCAAGACGCTTCTAAAGATACCTCATTTGTCCAATTATGAGAAGAAGTTTAGAAGTTATGAAGCAACAGACGAACATACATACATACATACCGGTCAAAATCATAACCCACCTTTTTGCTTCGCCGTAGTCGAGTAAAAAACGACTGGAGCCGAGTAAATATACGCGATCAGCGTCCCCGACCCGCACCCTAATTGCGTAACACACTATCAATCGGAATCTGAATCATTTTGAAGCAAATTGCTAATCCATTGCTTCATAAGTTCGAAAAATTTGTCTGCTCAACACGTAAATAACGCAATGAATGTTGTTGAACTGTCAAAATGGAACCGATTCCGATTGATGATGTGTTCAATTTCGTTCACTGTTCAGACATAGCGCAAAGTGCAGTTAATGATGTTTTAAAACCTAAATAATAATTTAAACACATCACAACCGTGGTAAATGGCACCAAACCCTGTTTTAACTAAATATCGCTACATATAAATTGTCAACACATCCGCCTGTCAGCGCGGAATGATTGTCGTGACATTTGCTAATGAATAACACCTATATTGAAAAAATGTGCGCTGAGGCTTGTACCACACTAAATTCGCAACGCGATTTCTGTATTTTTTTTTAAAGTGAAAACTTCTTCAGGCGCGTTGTGCATTTTTTGAGATGGGAAACAACTATTGAACTCGCGCTACTGTTAGCGTAATCGACAACGCTTCGGATGTGTTCGGCTGTCCTCGGGATGTAGTCAGTTTTAATGCATATCCGATAAGTAAGTGAGTGATGGCATAGTATTCTGTTTGTGTTTTGTTTTCACTTCTGTCGGCACTCCCGGAGTGCCACTGCTTTTTTTTTGGAATGGCGACAATAATTTAATACACATAGGTATATGGTTTCGCATTTCCGTTTTATGACCATATTTTAATTTCATAATTTTTGAAGTGAAAACTTCTTTAGTGGCGTTGAACATTTTTTGTAATGGGTAAAAAATGTTAAACTCGCGTCAAGGCATCGCGTCAGGACACGTGACCGTCAGGAGAGATTCCCCCCCGCCCCCCCCGCCTCTCTTTCTACGGCGCCGGCGGCGCCAACCGAAGTGAACCAAGTTTAGTGACACACGACAATGGATGGATGGATGGATGGATTGGATGGAGTGGAAGTGGAAGTGGAAGTGGAAGCGGAAGTGGAAGTGGAAGTCGAAGTCAAAGTCAAAGTCGAAGTCGGAGTCGAAGTCGAAGTCAAAGTCGAAGTAGAAGTCGGAGTCGAAGTCGGAGTCGAAGTCGAAGTCGAAGTCGAAGTCAAAGTCGACGTCAAAGTCAAAGTCGAAGTCGAAATCAAAGTCGAAGTAGAAGTCGGAGTCGAAGTCAAAGTCGAAGTCAAAGTCAAAGTCAAAGTCGAAGTCGAAGTGAAAGTGGACGTGGACACACTGCTGTGTATTCGAAACATTCGTTAGTGCTTAAAATATGGAAATTGAACAAAGTGCATCTATTAATGAAAAAAGGGACGCAGAAATAGTGAAAAAAAATGAGTTATATTAATTCAATTAATAATTGATTTATTTCAACGTTAATATTCAAGTTTTCACTTCTGCCGGCACTCCCGGAGTGCAACCCGTCTTTTTTTTTATCAATTAATTATATTTTCAATTTTCTAAAATATCATCTTGGAGCAACCTACAAAATGTATCGCTCGCGAATCGCATGCTGTCAAACTACGCAACAAACCTTAACACATACATTTAAAGTCTATTTAAAACGACCGTGTTTCCGTCCCACAAAAAATAAAATACAAAATAAAGCGAGCGTCGCCGAGGTCGAAAGTAAGCGATCTAACGATAGATGATATAAGATCAAAGATGACGGCTGTGCCCACGTGAGTGACTTTTAAGATTATGTTATAACAGGAGGTGTTGGAGGTTGAAAATGACATCATGGTTCATTTCTGTAAATTAAAATAATAAATAAGTAAATAACACTATAACACTAACCCCCTTATTCATAAAACTTATCGAACCTATTTTAGTTAAAATGGGGTTTGTCTCTTTCTTACACACAGAAATGACAACGTGACAGATAAAGACAAACGTTCTATAAACCTATTTTAGCTAAAATAGAGATAAAATAGGATTATGAATAAGGGGGTAATATTATAAAGGCGAAAGGGGTTTGAAGGTTTTGGCCCTAAACTCAGCCGCCATTTTGATTTTTTTGCAGAATCGCGGTGCACAACAAAAGTTATATATTTAGATAGAGGACACTTATACAAACAAAAAATGTATATAACATAATATCCTAAAGCGTCAGGTTTCGGAGTTATTCACCGAAATGTAAGTCGAAAACAACAAGGATTTTTTTGCTTTTTTTTTCCCTCCAGGTAAGCATTGAGGTAACAGAAACGTTATGAAACCTTTATGGAGAAGAAACAAGTAAAGAATAGACATTTTTTAAATGAATAATTATACATGACAATTTATAGTTCGTTTTTTTAATCCCAGAGACTTTTGTGTTTTCGTTTTTTTTTAGTATAGAAGTTTGACATTACACTTGCCAGATTAGTCTCTGGGATTAAAAACGAACTAAGTATAAATTGCCGTGTTTAATTATTTATTTAAAAAATGTTTATTCTTCATTTGTTTCTTCTCCATAAAGGTTTCATAACGTTTTCCTCACCTCGTTAACCTCATTAGTTCAATATTCTTACCAGGCGGGAAAAAAAACAAAAAAATCCTTGTTGTTTTCGACTTATATTTCGGTGAATAACTCCGAAACCTGACGCTTTAGGATATTATGTTATAAACATTTTTTGTTTGTATAAGTGTCCTCTATCTAAATATATAACTTTTGTTGTGCACCGCGATTCTGAAAAAAAACAAAAATGGCGGCTGACCATAGGGCCACCCTCCATACAAAAATCTTCAAACCCCTTTGTGAGTGTGTGTGGGGGTGTGTTTGTATGTTTGTTACTTCTTCACGCTCAAACGGCTGGACCAATTTTGATAAAATTTTGTACGGAGGTAGCCGACACCCTGGATTAACATATGGGCTACTTTTTATCCCGATATTCCGACGGGATGAAAACTTATGCAGGTGAAACCGCGGGGCGCAGCTAGTAACAATGTATGGTGCCGATTTTGTTGTTGACAAACTAAACTAAATTTAAGTTCAGTGCATCTTTTTCTTTCTATTTCATTAAGAAAAGGACAGAAGATAAATTTTAGTTTAGTCCTGTCAAATTAATCAGCGCGAAATTACTCGGTACTCGATAGTACCTACAGAGTAATTTCTAGAAAAAACTTATCAGAAATCAGAAGGCCAATTCTCGTAATTTAAAACGTTCAAAATCTAGTCGCAGTCTCATCTCGGCGACAAAAAAATGTCACAAACTTGTCAAAATGTAGGGAAACTAGAAGTAGGTACCTACTTTTCGATGGATTGAGACTGAGATCAGACTGTGAACGTTCTTAAATTACGAGAATTGCCCCTCTGAACATTTACTTAAACATTAAAGTAAAAACTTTTAACAGGGCTGTGCACTTCCAGCATTTTTCTTTCAAATATAATAATAAAATCATAGCTAAGTCAAAACATTGTTTTTTTTTTTGTTTAGTTTTTTTTTCGAGGTTCGGGAACGATTCTAATGCCGAAAGAAAATATAATTTTTAGAGTTTTTGTCTGTTTGTCTATTTAATATTTATCTGCTTCTCTGTTTGGCAACTTGTGCAAAATCTAGCCTGTAGCAAAAACGACCGCATAGATATTCCCTATAAGTTTGGGCTATAAATTATCACACTATTTGCTATGGGGAAGAGCAATATTGGAATTAGGTCGTACTAGCAGCGCCCCGCGGTTTCACCCGCATAAGTCTCGACCCGATCGGGATAAAAAGTATCCTGTCCTTTCCCGGGACTCAAACTATCTCTATACTAAATTTCATCTAAATCGGTTCAGCGGTTTAAGCGTGAAGAGGTAACAGACTGACGGACACACTTTCGCATTTATAATATTAGTATGGATTCTTCCATAATTCACCTCAAATTGTAAAAAGACGAGCCAAAATATTGCAGATAGTTACAGATTAAACCTTTTAAATGATTATCATCAGGCATTTTAGTATAATTATTGTGTTGTCTTACGATTTCCACGGGAACAGATTCGATTATCCTTTAAAGTTAACGCTCTCGAGCACATTCGCATGAAGCTGGCAGTATCATCACAACGATAATTATTTTCTCATTGTTTGTCTTATTTCTTTTTAGTAAGTATATTCATATATTTATGTATATTTATTTGTGCTTATAATTATATGTAATTAGGTATATATTTATAGTTTTAATAGGTTTATGCGTAGCTTTATATTTAAAATATTTATTCCTCAATTTTCATTATTGCACCTACCACTGTTTGTCTCTGCATCACCCAAAGGCTTACTGGTAGAAAATGCCTATGGCATTAAGTCCGCCTATGTACATTTATGTGCTTGAAGTATTAAATAAATAAATTCGCGGGCAGAAGCCAGTAATAGATTAAACTCTCTCTTCGCCAGTTTTTCTTAAGTCGCCAGTTCCGCAGTTCCCTTTGATCTTTATCAGACGTTTTTCTTTAAAACGAACTCTGGAACAAACACGAACATTACTCAAGAACGTCACCTCTCGACACCTAATTAGCAAATGTCGTTACGTTAACCAATTTAAACTATCTTGCTAGAAGTAGTTGGTTGTGTTTGTTGCGAAGCTTTTGGGAGTGTAAAATTGGACAACTTTTGACTCGGTTTTTCTGTAAAACTTGGGTAACATCAGCCTTTACTTCCCTGTGGATTCGGTAGAGATGTAAAACTGTCTTAAGATCTCCCAAACTGGTTTACAAAATAAAAAATAATTTTAAAAAATTAAACCGACTTCAAAAACAAATTAGTTAACTGAAAATTATAAAATACTATTTTTATACATAAAGGTACACACGAAATTCACAAAAAAATAATTAGGAAATCGGTCGCTAAAAAAATCTGCTGATCCCTACATATGCAGATTTTTATTTCGTAATCGATTTCTTTCATTTTTTTTTGTATATCGTCAGAAAAGGCGATAACAAGTATGTATGTATGTGTGTTTATTGCATATTTCTATGGTTTCTTTATTAACAATCAAGGGGATAGAGGTTTTGGGATGACTCTTCGCTATTTTTTTTTTCGTAAATAATATCCTGTCCTCCTAAATATATCCTTATCAACACGAGAACCTTAGCTACAACACCGAAAAATAAACAAAATTGTTAGAACAAATCACGTGCTTAGAAAATATTAAAGAGCCCACGGGAAATCAGGATAATCACAGATAACAGCGCCTGGCGACTTTCTATTACCAAAGATAAAATCAATACATATTTAGCACCTTAATGTTCTTACACGACCCAAACGAAATTATACTCTAAGACGCCTGGAAAAGGTTTCATTTTCTGTAATACAGAATGTCATTAACACAAGACTTGCAGGATTGTACCGATTTGAAGCGAAATGAATTCTTAATACGATCTTAAAGTCAATACGGAATATTGGAAAAAGTTAATGGTTTCTTAAGGTACAATAGTTTTTACAAGACCATTTTGTAGTTGGAACCGAAGCGCTAATGTTTCATTGCCTGGCAATTTTGAAAGACCTAATGGATTGTCGATCGCTTTTTGTTTTTTTTTTCATGTTTCTTTTGCAACTGGTTCAACGTGTCGATAATTCCTAGAACGACCAACTACAGCTGTACCTGCGGGGTAATTGCGTAATACCCCCACCCCCTTACTAATAAAAGTTGTATAGCGTCTGTATAGTTACACAACGCTTTGTCCTCTTCTTTCGAAAGTCAAATTACTGACGACTGAAAGAGAGAAATCGGTGTGTAACTATTCATCTGATATAATACGTTTATTAGTAAGGACGGTAACAGTAACAATGGCTTCCATTTTGACAGTTCAATAACATTCATTGCGTTATTTACGTTGTTGAGCCGACATAATTTTTCGAACATATGAAGCAATGGATTGGCAATATCCTTCAAAATGATTCAGATTTGTTATGCTATTTATGGTGCTGGTCACGTCCAATCAATTCTCAGTATTGCATGAAATTGCATAACATAATAATACTTAATCCATACTTAATATTATAAATTCGAAAGTAACTCTGTCTATCTGTCTGTATGTTACCTTTTCACGCCTAAACCGTTGGACTGATTTCGATGAAAATTGGTATAAGAGATAGTTTGAGTCCCGGGAAAGGACATAGGAGAGTTTTTATCCCGGTATTCCTACGGGATCGAAACTTACGCGGGCGAAACCGCGAGGCGCTGCTAGTTACCTATAAGTAATTTATTCAGTCAGTATCTACTGTTGTTTTTAATACAGTCTAGTTTTAGGTATTTATATACCAATATGCTTCTTTTTTTAGGGTTCCGTACCCTCCGTCTGTTCGTCTGTCTGCCACCGGGCTGTATCTCATGAACCGCAATAGGTAGACAATTGAAATTTTGAGTTTGTGTTTCTATTGTAACTCCATGTAAAATACTGGTATTTAGTTGCATCGGGTTAGACTGGAAGCCGACCCCAACATAGTTGGGAAAGGCTAGGCAGCTGATGATATGTAGTAACTTAAGTCCCTCAAAGTCTGACACCGTTCCAACAAAATAATTAGGAAATCACATCACACTAATATTAATATACAGGGTTTCCCTGGAAATATGGATCAAATCGAATAGGGGCGTGGGCAAGGTCATTTTCAAACTTTTTAACCCTGAGAATGTCAGTGAATTTTTTTACGGTTCAAAAGTTATGACCGATTTTAATTTTTTTTTCAATCACTTCGCTTAGTGCTCAAAGAAAATAATCATAAAAAAATACTATCAGAGCTATCAATAATAATTATAATAATATATAATAATAATATAATAAATATAATATATAATTGATAGCCCTGATAGTTTTCACGAATTCGATCTTTCTTCTCTTTTTTTTAGTATTTTTTTTTAGTTTTTTTTTTGTATTTTTTTTAGTATTTTTTTTTTGCTAAAACGTTTGGAAATGACCTTGCCCACGTCCTTATTCGATTTGATCCATACTTCCAGGGACACCCTGTATAAAGGCGAAAAGTTTGTGAGTGTGCGTGTGTGTGTTTATATGTTTTTTACTTCTTCACGCTCAAACGGCTTGACTAACGTTGATTAAATTTTGTAAGGAGGTAGCTGACACTCTGGATTAACATATAGGCTACTTTTTATCCCGATATTTCTACGGGATCAAAACTTATGCGGGTGAAACCGCGGGGCGCTGCTAGTTAATAATAAAAGAACAATTATCCCAAATCTACTTAATATTTTTGTAACTAAATTAAATCCAGAGGGATCCCAATTTTTGCTGAAGTATTTTATGCCGGGGTAACCCTTACCCCTTATGTCCACTGAAGGGTTTCAAAACCTTGATCCGCCCTCGTTATGCAAAGTATTTTAGGTCCCCAAATGGCATTTTGATGAATAGTTTTTTTTTTTCATTATAATGTGTTTGGGCCTCCTTTGAAATGACAGTGCCCTTACGGATTTTTTAAAGGTTTTATAAAAGGTCTTGTAATTTTCCTTTGTTTTGTGTAAAATAATTGATTTTGTTATATTTTATGAGTGCTTAACATTCCTCTTTCATTAAGTTATTTATTTTGGCGGTGAGACACGTTTTGTGTTTAATATATTAGAGACTAGCTTCGCCCCGCGGTTTTACGCGCATAAATCTCGAGCCCGTGGGAATTTCGTAAGTATCCTTATGTCCTAATCCAGATCATGGTCGACCCATGTGCCAAATCCGTTCAGCTGTTTTAGCGTGAAAGCGTTACAAACAAAGACACAAAAAATAAAATATTTTCTCTTTATAATATTGGTTTGGACAAAATTAGGACGATTAATTCCTTTAATAGAAGAGTGTATTCAAATAAAGGAGAAATCCTTTCCACAGACACGGAAATACTGCTAAATAAAAAAATAAGTTTAATCTGTCAAGCTCCGCTAGTGAGACACAATTGATTTTCTATTGTTTCGTCGCCGATCGGTAACGCGTGGGGCTTGACCGGTTAAAAAACTGTAACCCGACTACGGAAAAATAAAAAAAAATGTAAAAGAAAATATTTCAGACAGAAATCAAGACATCAGTACAACTATGGTCAATGTAAAGCCTTCATTTTCTGATCTAAATATTTTTGCATGTTGAAGTAGAAATATTTTCGATGCTATATTTTAGTTTGTTAATAGTTTTAGTATTTATTTTTATTTCTTTATAATTAACAAAAATAACAAAATTAAAACCTAACTTAACTAAAACTATACAAAAACTAAAATATAGCGTCGAAAAATTCATCCGCATCGCTGTCGACTGGTAATGTACCCAAGAGACTGGCGGCATTGCCACGTTGTATGGCAATGCTTAGCCTTTGGCCAAGGTAAAAGCCTGCATAAAAAAAACTGAAGTGGTCATCGTCTTTTGTCACTGACTGACTATGCCATATTGGACATGAATACATGATTACATAGATATGCATTTCATTCTATTACTCAAGCGGGGCAACTGTGTAACACATTATCAATCGGAATCGGCTTCATTTTGACAGTTCAACAACATTCATTGCGTTATTTACGTGTTGAGCAGACAAATTTTTCGAACTTATGAAGTAATGGATTAGCAATTTGCTTCAAAATGATTCTGATTCCGATTGATAGTGTGTCACGCAATTAGGGTGCTGGCTCTCTAGGCTATGCTCACACATTAATATTACCCACGCCTTATATTTCCCATTTAATATTTTAATCTACAAATGTTCCAACAAACTTTCGCCAGATATAGGCTCGTTGATATCCCGAACGGAGGTAAAACCGGACATCCGGCTGATTGCACACCGTACGCGTGTTCAAATGTATTCCATATTACTAACGTATACGGGAATTAGGTCGGAATATCCGTGTCAAGGAGCTTCTAGAATGTTTTGATACTGATTTGTGTGGTAGGTGAGAATTATGTTATTTATGCTTGGAGGGTTTTGCTAACCCACATTTGTAGTAGGTACGGTCGAACAAGCTATTTGGTATACAGGCAAGTAACTGGCAATTGCTTTTAAACAATGGTGTGCTGAGCTAGTCAATTATTTTATATCACTCTATTTAAATAAGAAAGAAAGAAAGAAGAAAGAAAAAAGTTTAATTAAGGATACCATAGGTAAGCTGAAAAAGTTATAACGCGCAAAATAAAACTAAATATTGGCAGTGTAGTGGAAAGATGAATATTTTTGCCTGTATACCAAATAGCTTGTTCGATCGTACCATGCAGGATGTGGGTCAAATCTCTGGTTGGATGTCTAAGGGCCTTATCACATTAGCGGTTTGCGAGCGGCTGTGGGGCGGGGCGGGCGCGCAGCGAATGCGTCGCGAACACGCCGCGGCTGCACGGCGAAGACGTCGCGGACGCGTGGCAAATTCGCAACATTTTCGTCGCGTGTTTGTAGCAAGTTAACGACGTACAATACACTCAGTAACAATGGCGTCCACGCTGCTATTCGGGCGATCTCGTTGCACGCCCGCAACGAATTCGCTGCGCATGCGCCGCGTGTTCGTTGCGCGCCCGCTCCGCTTTGAGGACGCTCGCAATCTGCTAGCATGATAAGGCCCTAACTGTTTTTTTTTTATAATTATTATAATGACTGGCTGCTGCTAGTTTGTACACTGTGACACACGGCGGCGCCGGAAACCATTCTTCGTACTTATGAATAATTACCTAATGTATTATATAAGTACAAAAACCTTCCTGAAAGTATGTAGATCACAGTTCATAAGTTTTTGAGAAAATCGCGAACAAACAAACATACATACATACGGGTCGAATACAGAACCTCCTTCCTCCGCCTTTTTTGAAGTCGGTTAAAAACTATACATGCATTTTGTTTTTTTTTTTTTTTATGAAACAGATATTTTCTCTAACGGAAAGAAATAAAAAAAAAAAACTCGTAAGTACAAGAGGTCTGTATAGTCAACAAAGAGTTCAAAGGAGTACTCTTTCACACCCAATTGAGTCCGCCGCGCCGTGTACAAAGTTATAACATTTTATATTTGTTAAATTATACTCAAGGAAAAAGTTATTCCCCTCCATTGTGGGTAGCGTTTGATGTAGTTTTGCGTGTTTTTTGTTAGACTTTGAGCGATAAGTTGTTATTGGTTTGAAGAAAATAAAAAACAGATCTTTATACAGGGTGTGGCGTAAATAGTGGTCCACCGTTAAGGATTCGATATACTAGATAGTTTACTATAACATATTACAATTTTAACCATTTTGGTAGTACATTTTTTTTTACAAAAATTATGTTAAAAATTAGGGTTGAAATAGAGAAGAACTAACTTTTTCTTCAAAAGCTCTAAATTTACATAAAAAAAAAACATAATTTTACACGATAGCTCTAGTATTCAGCAGTGATTAACAGATATCAAATTTTAACAAAAGGTAGAAACGTAAGTAAAAAACAAAAAAAAAAATATTTTCGGAACCCTTGGGTAAAAATGGTTAAAATTGTAATATGTTATAGAAAATTATCTGGTAGAGTAAGTGCGCCATATATGGACCAGGTCTATAATATGGACCACCGGCGTTTCTCAATGAATATTCGTCGTACCGAGACGACTGTCAGCCCATACTAGGCTTATTTCCTCCGCGTCTTGTCAGTCGCTTGCAGTGAGGCGGCGACCGCGCATGTGTTCACGGGAGTCATTTTGAGTTTTTGTGAACTCGCTATGTATTTTTTTAGCTAATTGCGTAAGTTCATCACGTCAACAAATAACATTCGATTTGAAAGTGAATTAAGCTAAATGAAAGGTAAGTTATTTAACTACTATTCATATTAGATTGTAATATCCTAATTTTTTATAATTTTACGTACAACAAAAAAACCCCGAACTGTATGTGTGTTACAATATGGACCATCGACATGTTTCGAATATGGACCAGTAGTCCATATTACAAACAGCTACTTTTGTTTATTTTTTATATTTCAGAATGGCATCTCCATCACAAGGTAAGCCCAACCTGCTGCAACCATTGATGATTCAATGCCTGGTGCTTCCATATCATTTAGAATATATTTATCCCCAAAGGTGTTACAGCCCATACCGCCTTAAGAAAATTGTCAGCAACTGAGGAAGAAGGAGTACCAAAATATGGTTTTAACATCTTCACCATACATTTAGAAACATCAATAAAAAGAAGGAAGAAAAAATGAATGAAAAGAAGCCATTGAACTTAAAAAATAAATCAAAGAAAAATTCAAAATAAATTGTTCAGCAGAAAAGACAGATCCCACATGATGAAGAATCATCTTCTGAAAATTCTGATAAGAGTGATTATTCAGTCAATGATAGCACAGATGAAAGTCCTGATCATTCCCAAAATGAAAATGGTAAAGCTTGTATTGCGATGGACTTATTTCTGAAGATGTTCATGGAGAGAAATGGATCCAATGTGTATCTTGTAGGCGCTGGGCTCATGCAGAATGATTGTGCTGGATAAGAAGATATGACTGACTTCTATGTGTGCGAATATTGTACTAATTATTAGTTCACTTTTGATTTAATTAACTGATTTAATTTTAAGTATTTAACACTATTTTGTATTGTTATTTATAACCAAATAAAACGTGGTTCATATTTGAAACCATGTGGTCCATAATATGTTCACTTTTTGTGAGTTCCTAAAAATGTCTTATTTTAGAAAATGTTGATTATTTCTAAGATGTTGCTGTAATTGAAGAATTTAATCATTTATTTTTGTTACCAATTAAGTATCAAACTGTTTAAAATAATTAAGACTGATTAAACTTTAAAATTCGGAGTTTTATTTGAGAAAATCCTTATGGTGGTCCATATATGGCGCACTTACTCTATATCGACTCCTTAACGTTGGACCACTATTTACGCCACAACCTGTAGAGCGTTAGAGACAATTAGACTATATGGATAAAATTCAATGCAAATGATAAAATGTGGTGAATTTGAAAATCGTTCGGAAATCATAGAATCATTGACCATCGCTTCAGAATCTCGGATGAAGTTCTGAAGCCATGATTCTCTATGCGAACATACCTTTTTATTGACACTAACATGGTTTTAAAGTCTTTTGCCTGTACAAGTTGTAATAGAATAAACGCAAATCCTGAATGTAGTTTGTTCATATCAGTATTCTTCATCATTATTTTGCCATGCTGACCGCCGATTGAGCCAAAGAAAATTAAATCTTATTCCAAGAAAATAAGATTCAATTTAAAATGCATAAAATATTGCTAGGATCAACACGATTTTTATTGTAATCATAGTTAGCTTTAAAAAATTAAGTTTTGGTCAAAGAAAATACGTTTATTTGCTGCATATTAGTCAGTCAAGACCATGTCAAGACTTTGAATTATATATAATTACTAGCTGCGCCCCGCGGTTTCACCCGCGTAAATGTCGATCCCGTGGGAATATCGGGATAAAAACTATCCTATGTCCTTTCCCGGGACTCAAACTATCTCTATACCAAATTTCATAGAAATCGGTCCAGCCGTTTTCATGTTATGTCGTGACAACGGAAAACGGGTTTCATTTTTATATATATAGATATAGATTTAAACGGCCATTTTATCCTTCTCCAGGTCAACGACCCTGCCGATTCTTTCCCCAACACAAGTCTTTGTTATGTAATAAATTATTTTCATACCTAATTCCACAACGAAAAAATACATTTGAAAGTTTAAATCTTTATTTCCTCGTTTCCCTAACACATTTGTTTCTGCCTGAAATACTTTAAACCTGTGAAATAAAGCAACAATTCTTGCTATTTGCCGCAGCCAACATTAATCAGATGTCTGCCAACGTTTTGTCAAAGTCAATTAGAATTGTTACAACTATTAAGCACGAAATGCTTTTGTTATATTATATTTAAACTTTGCTTATGTAAATTATAATGCACTAGCAGCGCCCCGCGGTTTTCGAGATAAAAACTATCCTGTGTCCTTTCCCGGGACTCAAACTATCTCTATACCAAATTTCATCTAAATCGGTTCAGCGATTTAAGCGTGAAGAAGTAACAGACAGACAGACACACTTTCGCATTTATAATATTACTAGCTGCGCCACGCGGTTTCACCCGCATAAGTTTCACGTGGGAATATCGTGATAAAAACTATCCTATGTCCTTTCCTGGGACTCAAACTATCTCTATACCAAATTTTATCTAAATCGGTTCAGCGGTTTAAGCGTAAAGAGACAACAGACAGACAGACAGACACACTTTCGCATTTATAATATTAAGTATGGATTTGGTTTAAAAAATAGGCGACCCTGTCTCTGGTCGAATGTCTATACCTACATAGGTACCTTTTTTTTGCCTTTCTGGACCGGCCTTGGCGGAGCCGTCCATCTTTAGGCACCCATTGTGTAGAGATTTTTGCCCAGCGGTCATCGTGCATACGGATGATGTGACCCGCCCAATCCAATTTGAGGCTGGCAGCCTTCTTTCCTAGGTACATCTAGTATGCCCGTTTTGGAACGCAGAATGGTGTTCCGAATTCTGTCCTGTCTTTTAATACCCAGAATGCTATGTTCCATCGCTCTTTGACAAACTCCAAGGCGGAACTTTTGCGACTCGGTGAGCGACCAGGTCTAAGCACCGTAGGTTAGGACGGGCAGGATACACAATGACATGTCGTATACATACCTATTATAAATTAAAGTCGATTTCCGTGTCTGTCTGCGTAACCTCTTTGTTATTCTAAACTGCCCAACGGATTTTTAAGCGATTTTCACCACCATTACAGTATGTATTTCGGAAATTTTATGGATTTATTACATAAATATCAAAACTAACATAATATATGAAAAAATCTCGATAGTAAGTCAAATCGTAAAACGGTGTGAATCAGGGGCGGATCATTTCATCTTATTTCCTGTATTTTTAAGAACATTCGTATATGAATCTAAGTCTCAATCAGTCAAAAATACCTCTAAATTAAGTACATTTTTGACTTTGGTTGTCGCTGTGATAATATTTTGAACGTTTTTAATTACTTACACAAACTGACCCTTTGAAAGCTTTTGATCTGTAAGGTAAGGTGCTTTTTGGTCTGTTTATAAAGGTTACTACTTACAAAATTCGAACGGTGTCGATGAGTAATTCGGCAATGATTTTCTTTAAAACAAATGAGTTTCGAATTGTATGCTGTCACTTGATTGAGATTCGAACACTAATTCAAAATGAACTTTATAAAACAGAATTTAAATGATTGCTTTTTGTTTTGTAATAAACCAAACACAGCCGCAAACTGGCATAGAATCGATGACAATGGAGGGGCAATTCTCATTGTCGCAAAGATAAAAAAAAAAATTGTTTATTGTCACAAATCAGCAAATAGTTACAAATTTGTATTCGAAGTCTCCTTTTAGGCAGATAATGCCTGTGTTAGAAGGCTCCGCTCTTCCATAACAATGATATAGGTAACTAATTTAAACGTGACGTGTAGCGTGATGTGAGGTGTGTGTTGAGACGTGAAGTGGTGTGTGTGATGAGTATGCGACTAGATTTTGAACGTTTTTAATTATGGGAATTGTTCTACAGAGGTTACTAGTCAGAGACCGATAGGCTCTGTTCACACGGCGTCGACCAGTACCTACGATATTTTGCTGTGTAATTTTGGGATCACATGACAGTTTCATACTGCATTTCTTTCAAGAGGGTTGTTCAAAAGTATAGTTAGTCAGTTATAATATAAAATACTTGTACATCGGTAGGTACTGATGCAAGCTAAAACAAGAATTCTCCAAAGACAAATAACTATAGCGATCGGCAACCCATTTACCATTGGTTGTGACAAAGTTCTTCCTAGAAGTAAATTTAATTTTCTTTCTCAGAAATAATATTGGAAAGCTAAAGTCAGCCCGGGGCGGTGCGACTTGTGCAGGATTAAAAAGAAGCATTAGCAAGAAAAGAAAATCACTGCTAATTAGTTAGTGGAAGTCCGATCCGAGATGAAGTCGATTTTCATTTATTCAGAACATGGCTAAAATAGGTAGGTATTATAAGAAGGACTTAAACCTATAGAGGTATGAGGAACAGGGTGTAAAGTTCACTCAACCTCCATAGAAAAGGGAGGATCCTCCGACCAGACGGGTGTTGTGTCTGGCGGGCAACTACCCGATGATTCATGTCGGGCTGTTGTATCTATGCTAGTTGCGCGGTAAACTGCTTGCGAGATGCAGGATTTGCGTGACGTCAGTATGACGCGTTGTTCGCATGTGGCGTTGTAGATACCGCTACTAACCTATTTCATGTTTCATCTTATATGAGAACCAAATACCCGCTCCATCTTCACACTGTTCTGTATAACAACAGAATAGTGGAAATATTCCAAATAATAGTGTTACGTGAGTAAATAAACTAGATATTAAATGCAGTGGCTATTTCTGAAGTTCATGCTGGTCGCTGTTTTTTGGTAACTCTCCAAATCTTTGGTGCATCCGTGTTTATCGCGACCTGTAGTTTTAGGTAAGTGAGCGCCGCGGTAGGTGGTCAAATCGAAGCGTTGTATCTTCACATGGACTCACGGCTGCTTAGGAATCCATTACACGTACCTACCTGTAACAATAAAAAAAATACTTAAATATATTAATTGATTGCGACACACTGACAGACAATGCATAGCCTAAATCGCTGGGACTAGAATCATTAATTTTTGCACAAGCTATCCTTATGAATATAACGAAAGTGAACACAAGGAAGGACTTTTGAACATTCATCCCCTTCATAGGGGATGTCAGATACGTGGAAGCTCAGACCAAATGAAAAACCAAGACAGAGGGCTGTCAACTGTAAAGTGAAGCCGGTTTCGTAAACATGTGTGCACTTAGTGAGGTGTAGTTATCAAACTACACCTCACTAAGTGCACACATGTTTACGAACACACACATGCACACATTTAGAACCATTTACAATCATGTAAATGGTTCTAAATGTGTGCGTGTGAGCGTGTATGCACAGACCGAAGGTGTAGTTTTGGCATGCTTTACTGTATTGTTCGCAGCGCTATGTCTTTACCTTTTTATTTGGTCTGAGCGTGGAAGTTGGTACTTAGAAACACACTAATATTATTTCACAAACAAACAAACAAACAACAAAAACACACAAACTCTCGAGTTTGTGAGTGTGTGCATGCGTGTGTGTGTGTTTATATGTTTGTTACTTCTTCACGCTCAAACGGCTAGACCAATTTTGATAAAATTTTGTATAGAAGTAGCTGACACCCTGGATTAACATATAGGCTACTTTTTATCCCGAAATTCCCACGGAATCGACACTTATGCGGGTGAATCCGCGGGGCGCAGCTAGTTCTGTTTATAAGTAAAAGTTTGTTGCATCATTACACAACGTCACAGGTTCATATCTCACAGTCGAGGGGATTATTTCACCTTAGAAATCGTTGAATAAATCACCACTGATCACTGTCTCCTTGTACACTTAGAAGTCCCTGAACCGTCTGCGGACACAAGTGGGAAGATGTAAGTCTAATCTGGTAAATTGTACCTTAACGGAACGGCAGTAGGGTGTGATTGCGGAGCTATGTCGCAAAACATGCTCCAACGCCTACCCTGCCCTCTGTGTCCCAAAACATGTAGTCAAAGTGACCGCTGCGCTGCCACCGAGAACGCCGCGGAAATGACAAAGTTTTGGGCCAACATTTTAAATACAGTCGTGTCAGCGACACGATTTTTGAGATGCATGAAGAAGCCTCCTCGTGTAGCGCAGTTTGTTCCGCCAGTTACTCAACTGAATTCTCGCGCTCGGCGCATCCTGGACAATCACATCCGACACCTTATTTGACTGGCCAATTCTTCCCTTGTGGTGGTAGGGCTAACGTCCGCCGGGTTTGCGACCACCCTCCCACCGAAGTCCGGCGTCAAGCAGCCTTCTATGTTTCGTCGATGCGTGGGAGTTTTAGTGCCATAGGCATCTCCTGGGCACGCTCGTTCTATCATAGACCTCATCCATCGCTTTCCATCAGGCGTGATCCAGGTCAAGAGTAGGCCCATTCAGCAATTAAAAAAACGAAGATGAACCTCCTTTCTCAAAAAAAAACATTACCTATACTGGCACATAAAAATTCAGTGCACCTTCACGGTTTAGCATGCCGCGCATCCACGATTTTCATTTGTCATTTATTACAGCGTTGATCTTGCAGTCTCTTGTATAACCAGTCAGGACAAAGCCACACGCCACGTTACACCATTGAGACGCAAACGTTATGTTAATTCAAATAAATCTTGATTTACTTCGTAATAAAATTAATGCCTCTCTTGTTTGAGAAAATAAATTAGTGTGTATTCGTATGTGGAACTTTATTGTAGATGCTAGGGTTGACAAAAACTGTTTAGTTATGTACTTTAAAAAGTTAAATAATAGAACTTACCTACAATGGGTACCGTAGGTAGATTTAATCACGAAATGAAAAGGCTAAACAAAGTAATACGTGTGTGAAGTTGTAGCGTAAACTGAACTTTATTGTGAAGGAATTAAAGTTATTTTTCCATTAATTCGTATTAGTTTACATTTTTGGCAAATAAATTGCGAATGCACGGTAGATAGGTACTAAAATAATAATCATAATTACTGCAGACAGAATAAACAATACTAATTATTATGACAAGTAACCTCTCGCGCGTTTCTCGTACACACGGGTGCAGAAAAAATAACCAATCGGTGCAAGTCACTCTCGTACACCCGTGTCGATGGGCACTCAACTCCCTCGTACACCCGTGTGTACGAGAAACGCGCGAGAGGGTAATAGGTATTTGTAATAATGTACTCGTAATTCTAATTGTTGACGCCGCGGATCGCTAATGTGACGCTGTCAATGTCATCAACATCAGGTGCCATCGAGATGTCAAACCAAACGCGCGCGCGCGCCTTTACCTTGAAGAAATGATGACACGCGTTTCGGTGTCAGTTTTTCTGCATCTTATTTTTCTTAATTACTCGTTGTAAAGTTGATGATTAAAGTAAA
The DNA here is from genome assembly GCA_947508005.1 of Amphipoea lucens. Taxonomy (NCBI): domain Eukaryota; kingdom Metazoa; phylum Arthropoda; class Insecta; order Lepidoptera; family Noctuidae; genus Amphipoea; species Amphipoea lucens. The sequence goes on from OX382375.1 coordinate 16,193,266, forward strand.
AACCGTTCAAAAAACAAGGAGTTTTATTTTATTTTTAACCGACGAAAAAAAAACGGAGGAGGTTCTCAATTCGACGCGTATATTTTTTTATTTTATTTATTTGGGAAAATAAACGGTTACACATTACAAAATTACATAAAATATGAGCTACAGGGTGATTAAATGTATAACCCACGACATTTTCCACATATTATAAGTTCGTTATTTAACTCCCAAATATTAATTTCTGACAGCCCTAACCAACGAAAGTTTTAGTGTGATTAGTTTAATGTAAGTGTGAAGTAAATGATTATCATTGTATTTATGTATTACGTTATATACGAGTCTATCTGTCTGCAGTACGAGTATATAAACTATTTGAGATATTTGTAGAACAATCGTAAGTGTGTCACTGCGGATTGTGTAATTTGCCGTGACAAAGAATTATTGTTTTTTTTTTGTTGTCTATTTTGCAAGGTTATTCAGAGGTGCACGACTCTAGTAATTGTGCATGCCAGAAAAAAATATTTGATAGTATTTCGTCATAGAGAGGCGACGTGGTGTTCTATTAGCGATAACGATGATGGTATAATATAATATTTTATTTTTCTTTTTTCTGTTATTGCACCTACTGTGTATTGTCTCTGCATCACCCTAAGGTAGACAGGTAGAAAATGCCCAAGGCATTAAGTCCGCCTTTGTACAGTTTTTTACTTGTGCATAAAGTTTTAATAAATAATAAATAAATATAATATAAAATGTATGGAACTGATACAAGCTATAGTATTTTTATCTCACGGAGTTCACGTGTTGGGTGTGACTGTCCAGGATGCGCCGAGCACTCGGGTTAGTTGAGTAACTGGCGGAGCAAACTGCGCTACACGAGGAGACTTCTTCATGCATCCCAAAAATTAGAGGTCAGCGCAACATGTCTTTTATTACTAACTAGCTGCGCCCCGCGGTTTCACCCGTATAAGTTTTGATCCTGTGGAAATATCGGGATAAAAAGTAGCCCATATGTTAATCCAGAGTGTCAGCTACCTCCATACAAAATTTTATCAAAATTGGTTCAGCCGTTTGAGCGTGAAGAAGTAACAAACATATAATCATACACACACACACACTCACAAACTTTCGCCTTTATAATATTAGTGTGATAGTGTGAAGTGTGATTTTAAATCAGTTATTATTAGCCTGTGACGTCCCACTGCAGGGCAAAGGCCTCCCCTCCCTACTGTCTCATGAGAGAGTAGGGGTTTAGACCAGTTAACCCACCGCGCTTGTCTAGTGCGAGTTGGTGGGTGTACAGTGGACCGCCTGACTGGGTCCGTGGGCGCTGCCTTTGACGTGCTAGATGTTCATCAGCCGCCGCCCTGAGTTGATATCCTGAAATCAGTTATTTCACAGTATCCTCACGAATACCCTCCATTTTGGAAATAGAAGCCTGTCAACTAAAACCACATTGCACCCTATCACAAAAGAGGGAAATTCCCTGTAACCCTCCTCTGCTAAGCCAAAATCCTAAAAGCGTCCCGAGAGTAACAAAGCTGTTTCAAATAACCCTGAGTACCCTCTCTCCATTAAACGAATGTCAAACGTACACCAAAACACTCTCCATATTGAAAATTAATTTTCAATAGCGTACAACGGCCATATCGCGGCCATTTTGTATTTCGGGGACCAATCATACTGATGGAGGAAGATATCGTTATTTACTGCCGTGCCGTCAACAAGTTAGCGCTTTCATTTCCCCTTTATGGAAAATTTTTGTGTGAATTGATGGTTGGATGAAAGTTCGATTTGATGTTATGATAATAATTTTGAATGGCTCCTGTCAGAATCGATGTTGATGTCCAAATGAATGTTGGACCTTATTTGTTTTTGGAACGAAGTTCTTTAACGGACCTTGCGGTAGGAATAAACTGAAGGGAGAAATCGTCACGTGTCTCCCCCATGCAACTTTATCCATACTATAATATTATAAATTCGAAAGTAACTCTGTCTGTCTGTCTGTATGTTACCTTTTCTCGCCTAAACTGCTGAACCGATGAACCCATTTAGATGAAATTTGGTATAGAGATAGTTTTGGGTTCCGGGAAAGGACATAGGATACTTTTTATCACAATATTCCCACGGGATCGACACTTATGCGGGTGTAACTATATAAAATAATAGAAAGAGTCAGAGAGTTTTCATGGTTTTCGAGGGTGCTGAAGCAAATAATGAGATCAAAATTAATCCAAAAGGCGGCTGTGATTTTTTTTAAATTATCATCGTTTTGAAATTTTTGCAGCCGCCAACTTGGATTTTTATTTTCGTTTCGTCGGGGGTCCTCCGACCCCACACGTTTTTTTTTTTATTATTATTTTTTGTATGATAAGCAACTTAAAGTTAATACATTTTTACTTAAAAAATATGGAACAATTGTCTTCTATGTAATTTGTGTTGGACCACAGTATTTTACTTTCGCAGCTATTTTCGTTTTTTTTTTTAATATTTTTATTTAATTTAATTTTATAATAAACTTTGATTTGTAAACTTATTAAACCACTAGCTGACTCGGCGAATTTCGTACCGCCTCAGAATCAATAAATAAAAAAAGACGTTCCATGCAAAATGTATGAGAAAATGAATGACAAAAATTCAAAATTTATTCTCAGGTCAAACCTGAGAATAAATTTTGAATTTTTGTCAGTTTTTCTATACTAGAATATTTATATAAATTGTCAGACGTCAATTTTAATCAACGATAAAAACTTTGGTAGAATCAGCCCTAAGTATTTTATACTACAAGACTAAGCCCTTCTAAGAGAAGATAAGTTTTATCAAGACAGTCACAAACAAAGGTTCACATTAATTTACTGAAACAAACGAATTCCTACTCCGAAAATACTCAAATAACAACATTTAAATTTCCTATAGAACTCATCAACAGTCCAATTCCAAAGTAATTATTACGTTTCATCAGGCCATAGACTTTCATAATGAAACGTCCGATACGCCAAATACGCCAAATGGGGTTATACGCCAAATGGGGTAATACGGAACGTCGTACCGAAGCGTATTGCCGGTTCCGGGATCCGTAGTACCTAATTGTATCGACGGAATAATGATGTCGTCAATTTTGACTGTGGAATTATATTTTAGGAATTGCTTTTTTTATTTAGGTTATTTATTTAGTGTACGGTCAGCATCAAAAGTTGATTAACACTTCAGTTTTTTTAATCTTAGTTATTGAGCAAAATATTTTTCAAAATTGCAGCAGAAGAATTTTTTTTAGAATATATACTCTTGTCTATTATGTGAAAAGCTAAAAATCAGTTTATTGAAAAAAGTTATTGTCAATTTAATAACATGTAAAAATGATAGTGTTAATCGACTTTTGATGCTGACTGTACCTTTTTTCCAAGATTAGGTGGGTATTTATTTATGAGTGTTTTATAGCTGTTAGGTATAAATATATTCACATGGAAATAGAAAGTTAGATGAAATACCTCAAAAGGAAAATCGGAACCCTTATAAGATCACTTCGTTGCCCGTCTGTCTGTCCATAAGTCAAGACCCTTTTTCTCAAGAACGCGTGGAGTTATCAAGTTGAAATTAATATCAAATACTCAGGGCTGCAATCCCTTGAAGCAGTGAAAAAATCAAACTTCTAAGTCAACGCAATCAAAAGATACGGGCGTTTATGTTCCGAAATCAAAACCTATAGGCTACTTCCCGATGACTTAGAATCATATTTGGCAAGAAGCCATGTCATGTAGCACAAGGAAAGGAAAAATCCGAAAACCGTAAATTTATAGGTAAATAAAAAAAATCCCGTGATAATCCATTTACATACCTAAGTACAAACTTATACGGAAGCCTCGGTGCGCAAGTCCAACTCGCACTTGACCGTATTTTTTTATATCAATTTAATTACCTACCAAATTAAATTAAATACTACTTTATTTCAGACTAAGGTCCATAGTTTCTTAGTATTTTGATGTAAGCAACAATAGTGGTAAGGTAACTAGGTACTATTTTTTATCATCATTTCAGCCGAAAGACGTCCACTGCTGGACATAGGCCTCCCGCAAGCACCTCCACTTCGACCGGTTCTGTGCTTCTCGCATCCAACGGGTTCCTGCGGCCTTCACAAGGTCGTCGCTCCACCTTTTGGGAGGCCTTCCAACGCTACGTCTTCAGGTACTATTGTTACTAAGATCAAAATACTGACGAAAATCACAATCCCTCAAACACCTAATCACAATGATAAATATCTCCTACCATACATTGAATGACAATAGAATAATTTCCAATCTAAAGCGTTTTCCAATGGCCGTAACAGACGTAGGTACAATCGTGCAGCTATATGGAGTAGGCTTGTACCCGCTCAGCAATGGCTTCGCGCATTAGAGTGAAATGATATCATGATACGAGCTCAATCCGGGGTACTACCACTGTTTTTTGAGAATAGAATACTTCTTATTACGTATACCATAAATATTACAGATATAAATGTAGAAATTTTGCAAAGAGTGACACAATGGGCGGTCTTATCGCTAAGAGCGATTGTTTAAAGACAAACTTTGGAGAGACAGGGAGAAGGAGAGACAAATAAGGGGGAAGAGAGACAAATAAGGGGGGAAGAGAGACAAATAAGAGGAAGGAGAGACAAACAGGGGAAGGAGAGACAAATAAGGGGAAGGATAGACAAATAAGGGGAAGGAGAGACAAAAAGGTGAAGGAGAGACAAATAATAAGGGGAAGGAGCGACAAATAAGGGGAAGTAGAGACAAATAGGGCAAGGAGGGACAAATATGGGGAAGGAGAGACATAAGAATGTGTGAACTATTTTTACATGACATTCAGTAGTTATATTCAATGGAAAATCTCTGTTTGCAAAAGTAAATCCTTATGTTTTAACACCTGTTTTTTTCTGAGAGATTAGGCAGAGGTGTACATCTACATTTCGCCAGTTATGTTAGACTCACATACCTAAGTATTACGTAGGGGTAAGCCCTTATAAAAAAAACCGGTCCAGTGCGAGTCGCACTCGCGCCTCGAGGGTTCCGTACAAATTTGAAGGTATGTAAATAGTTTAAATTTTTTTTGTAATGTAACTACAAATTGACGGGTTTCGTATTTATTTCCTTTACTTGTGCTACATAATATTATTGCTTCTTGTCAAATTTCATGATTCTAGGTCAATGGAAAGTACCCTATAGGTTTTGATTTCGGAACATTACGCCCGTATCTTTTAAATGCGTTGACTTAGAAGTTTGATTTTTGCACTGCTTCAAGAGATTACAGTCCTGAGTATTTGATATTAATTTCAACTTGATAACTCCACGCTTTCCTGAAGAAAAAGGGTCTTGACTGACTGACAGTCAGACGGACAAAGAAGTGATCTAATAAGGGTTCCGTTTTCCCTTTTTAGGTACGGAATCCTAAAAATCAAAATTACAATGAAAAGCTACAAATAATATACACTCTCGATCCTGTTTCAATCACTTAAACATCATCGCGAACAAAGAACCTTTCTTTTTCTAAACAAATGTATCGGGGGTAGGGGGCGGGCAAAAGGGGGAAAACGGGGGATTTCCCCGATCCCTGACGTGTCTATATTATTCGCTTCTGTCTAATCTGACAGAGAAGAACTCTATTGTCGTAGGCTGTCGTTGAGCTCCTACTAATTGTAAATCTCTAATTATTTTTGTGATATCTTTGGGATGGTGGGATGAGCTAGAATCCTTCTTGAAGAATTGGCACACAATCGCAGTAAACCTGGAAAAATGGAAAAAGGAAATTCGCTATTGTTTGTCTTGATTGATGGTTTATGTGAAAAAGACACGTAAGTACGGTTTTTTTGTGCCGTAGCCTCGTTACTACCTTTTTTTTTGAGGGTGGGAAATCATCAAATGACTCCTCCCGCTCTGGGTGGAGCGAAAGGGAGTATCAGACTCTTACTGACTAAAACCAACCCGTGTCCTTAGCCCTTAATGTTCCGGGGTAGCGGTAACCCTTTCAGACAATCCTGCTGACCCGGCAGGCTTCGGCCCTAACGGGCCCCTTCCCTTGTGCTGACATCTCTTTGAGGCGCGCGTGGAACACCTACGCGCTGTCCGACTCGTCACTACCTTATAATGGGTTCTGGTAATACCGGAAACTGCTCAGAAAATGCCCATGTTATAAACGTAAATCCAAGATATATCGCAGTACAAGCTGAGATGCGTAAGTAGGTCTTGCCAGTTTTATTGATTGTTGTGTTCGTATAAATGTTCCATTTTTTTTTCCTGTGCGTGTTCTAAATTCAATATTTGACAAATGCGTGCACTGACTGGACAGGTCCGCTCAATCTGTGTGGTTTTTTTCTCAAAAAACCATTTCAGACACCAATCTACATGGTCTTCACATGATCTGACCAAGATTTTGTCTGGACTTTAAAAGAGACTGTGACCTCTGAGTTTGTTTCGGCCTTTCTTCTCAGAGTAGTCAGATAGGAAACGCCGACCTCATCTAGCTTAAAAAATATGATTGTCGTGTAAAAGTGTTTGTACAAACCTACTTACAGAAAATAAATCATTTATCATTTAATACTTTTCTATTTTTCGTTTCATTAAAATAGAAAAATTTACTCCTCGTATAAACCCCATAGGTACTCTTAAAAATAAATACAGGGTGAGTCTAAATCGAGAACCATCAGTATGAGCTACTTCCCCTAACGCAACATTGTAATCAGAGATCGCGAACAGCGAATTGAATCTACACGTACCATATCAATACATTTACACGCCCCATGGATTTGCTCGCATTTTCACCTCTCGCCACGAGATTGATGAGGGAAGTTTTCTTGTTTATGTAGATTAAGTTTCATAGAAAGTAATATCATGTTAATTTTGTGTATTAAGAGGCATTGAGATAACCAGTGAAGCGATGGATGGATTGTGAAAGATGATATGGCTAGAAAGGAGGTATCTACTGAGATGACGACTAATAAAGATGTATGGAACAAGTGCTTGCATAACCAGCCTGGAATGTTCCCACTACTGGGACACAGGCCTCCTCTCTTGGAGAGGGAGTGTGCTGTAATTTACCACGCGGACTCAGTGCGGTTTGGTGATGTCACATGTCTTCGAATTTTTGGTTCTAGGACATGCCGGTTTCCTCACGATGTTTTCCAATTGACAACATTTCAAACCTGACACGACCTTAAAACAAAAATACTATTTCTTTATTTTCGTATCCTGAGTTCAAATATATTTTTATTTTATTTTTTTATTTCTAAATTTCTGAGAAAAAAAAAGAAAAATCAAAAAACATGCGATGACGTCACATAAACGGCGGAATGAGGTAGTTACCTTTGCGCATTCCAATGTCTTTGATTGAAAACATTATATCAAACAAGACATGTCAATGTCACCTAAGAAGTGTAACCAGAAAACAACTAAAAAACTGAATTGAATTCAACAATATTTTTTCCTATCAACTCGACACGCTGCTTACTGTTAATATTATCAATTTTTGATTGATATTTCGCCAATAAAATTGATCCCAATGAAAAATATACGCCAATGACGGAACCAAAACAACGACTGAGACAAGTGACATCTAACAGTTTTTTTGACGGGTCACAATAAAGCAAAGGTAATATCGCCATTCTACCGTCATCTGGCACTTACGTCTTTTTAGAATACACCGAATTTCAAAGTTAAAATTATGAATGAAAAGTACATAATTTCGAAAAACGAAAAAATATGGGTGCCCTAGATTTGAATTTACTTTTATATAACGTAATAATAATAATAATAATAATTTATTTCGAGCAATAAGACTCAATAAGTAGACTCAATAAGAAGTAATAATACATGCAGGTTAAAAATATGAAATGTTGTCAATTATGATTAAATTTTGTATGGAGGTAGCTGACACCCTGGAATAACATAAAGGCTACTTTTTATCCCGATATTCCCACGGGATCGAAATTTATGCGAGTCGCCAATGGGCGACGCGCGCCGCTTGACCGGTTAAAATTGTTCTACTTTACCATTTCTAACCATAGAACAGTGGTCAACAGACATAATAATCTATAATCAAGCCACATTCCTAAGTTTTCCATCCCCAAGTTTAAAGTTTCCGACACCTAATACGTGCAAATACATTCAAATTCCCGTTTATTTCCTTACCTAAAAGCTCCTTTGGGTACATTTACTTTCAGTAAATAAAAAAGTTGTCCCAAACTCGACCTTAAATGACAGATAGGTTGAATGGAGAGAATTTGAGAACGCGTGACGTCATCAGTTCGGCTTGATCGATGGTAGTATCAGTAAATAATGTCAGTAATGCTTGATGGTATCTGTTACATTACCTTTGGGTGGCACTTCGATTTTTTTTGGAGGTTACTTTCGTGTTATTTTTGTTTGAAACTATTTGATGTGGTAGACAGGTATAGAACGCGCTACGAAAGATGAGACTTGACTTTTATCTTAAACTTTATTATTTCGTAATAAATATTAAAGATAAATCCCTGAATAGATATACACATCATGGGTAACCATTTCGTACACGACTTACCTGCGCAAACTCCCTACTACTGAGCTTGTCATGTCTCATCTTTCATGGCGCGTATAATAAGTAATTTGTTTAAATTTATATAACACTAGCTTTTGCCCGCGGCTTCGCTCGCGTTAAATTCGGGGTAACACGGTTCCCCTTTCCTGACACAAATTTCCATTCCCTATTTTAGGGGCTGGGGGATTTCCAAAAAAAATAAGGCAGGTATTTTTCGTTGGTAACAAAGAGTCTGTGTACCGATTTTTAGCTTCCTACCTTGAAAATTGCGAAAAGTCCCATGTAAAATTTCACCCCCTCTTTTGAGGGGTTGGGGGCAGATTCCCAAAAAAATATGATGCACGATTTTTTTGTTAGTCACAAACAGTCCGCATACCAATTTCTAAAGTACCTTGAAAATTGCGGAATGCTCCGTACAAACTTCCACCCCCAATTTAGGGGAGTGGGGGGTTAGAAAGAGACAAAAAGTAGCCTATGTCACTCTCCATCCCTTCAACTATCTCCACTTAAAAAATCACGTCAGTTCGTCGCTCCGTTTTGCCGTGAAAGACGGACAAACAAACAGACACACACACACTTTCACATTTATATTATTAGTCTGGAAGTCTGGATCTCAAGTGCGTAGATTTTTAGATGACATCGTCATACTGGTTGAATCGGTGCAGGACCTGCAGCAGATGATAGACGGACTATGTAGTTGATTCTTCTGTTCACATTGGTCTCCGGGTGAACTTGGACAAAACCCAGGTTATGTTTAACGAACACGTTACCCCGGGACCGATTGCTGACAACTATTAGCTGCTCTGTTCTTACATAACTTAAGAGGCTTACAGGACCTAAACGCAAAAAACGCAAGTTTTAGAAACAATAAAAGTATATGATTGACTGCAGTAAACAAAATCAAAAAAATATATGATATTCTTCAGGATATATGCTAGGTAATAGTGTATTGAAAACATAATACAACTTATTTGGTACGATAGAAAAAAATCAAGAAGATGGCCTCTAAAAATTTTCTTTATACAATAAAAACGATACTAATATACATACAATCATTATGATTTTTTGTCAGATTATTCTACAAGGAACATACTAAAACTCTAGAGTTTTAATTTTTTAGTCCAAACAATAGATTTTTCGTAAATAGATAATTGCTTCATATTTTGAAATAAAGTACCAGCGTTTTGTCATCGCGCTTCTCTTTCTTTTCTATGCAGTCCGACCAGTAGCGTGCATTGGTTTTCAGAATAGGTAGGCACTAGGCCGGGTCTAGTTTAGACAAACGCGGTCACTAATCAGAAAAAAAGTGAGGTCAAAAGTGTGGTTATTTGAGTAGGCATGCCTACTTAAGGGTGATAAATTGCGAAGGTCCAATGTCATGGTATTACACGGGACACGTATGTATTTTTAATTTAGACCAATGACAAAGTGCGAATAGTACAGGAGCCGAGTAGGCCGTCCGGCGACTGCCTACTGCCGCGCGTGTTAATTTAGTGAGTTTCTTAATTGTAAAATGTAATTTAATACTCAATACTTTATTTGCATTCCACAATGTGTACTTAGGTGGTAAGTTCATAAGAGAAAGAAATAATGTTCATTATGGACCCTGTAAAATTAACAGGCTGGCTGGCTGGTTGGCTGGCAGGCCTGTGTAATTGACAGGCTTATGTTGATATATCGAGGTAGGCACTGCTTATATGCCTATATGCAAACCACGCCACTGAGTCCGACAGTGACCGCGCTTTAGGTCATGTAGTCCTCTTAATATTAATAAAAAATATTAAAAACCTATAAGAAAGGAACATGCCTTCCTTCCACGGGAGAATGCTGTCTGAATAGGTATATAAATAAGGTTGGAAACCTGTTACCCCAGTAATCTAATCAATTGGCTTTGAGAATATCAATATTAGCTATGAACTCAATATCCGAGGGTCGAATTTATGAGTAGGTACGGATGAATGGCAGACGCATTTTTTTTGTTTGTTAAAAAGTGTGAAGGGTTCCGTAGTCAGTTTTGGAAATGACTGTCCGAATAAGAAAAGAGAAAATGTTGAGAACAATCATTTATTGAATTAAGTTTTCGGAAAGTTCTTTGACGCGGCTTGCAGTTGGAGTAATCTGGTTGAAATCGTCATGTAACGAAAAAGCGTTATGCACCCTCCATGCGTCTTTCCCTCTCTCTGTCTCTTTCTATTATTTATAATAGAGACAGAGAGAGAGAGAAATTATAGTTGTCACAGTTTTCGATTGAGCTAAAGCCAGTGTGGTCAAAATGAAAATCTAAGATGGCGGCTGCGAAAACTTTCAAATTTTTCGTCATGGGTGTCGTTCTCATGGTTTTTGAGGGTGTTAAAGTCGATAGCGAGGTCAAAATGAAAATCAAAGATGGCGACGACTTCATGAGAGCTTCTAAAAACTTGCACTAGATAGCTCTGTATTAAAAACTTGTAGGTATTAAATTCACATTTTCTCTCTCCTCCTATCTCTTTCTATTATACGAGTGTGTGTAATTGTGTATCGCGTAAGGAACTTCGTTCCTGACCGCCGACCATGTTTTCTCTCATTCTGGGATTTCTCATCAGCAGCCCGGAGTCTGAATTTGTTCCCGGTTGATGGCAGCATACATTTTGTGTCACTCAAATGGGAATTCATTCATTCATTCCATCAGCCGAAAGACGTCCACTGCTGGATATAGGCCTCCCCCAAGCACCGCCACTTCGACCGGTTCTGTGCTTCCCGCATCCAGCGGATTCTTGCGGCCTTCACAAGGCCATCCTGTCCACCTTGTGGTAGGCCTTCTAACGCAGAAGACACAGACAGAAGTGAAAACAAAACACAAACAGAATACTTTGCCATCACTCACTGACATATCGGACATACATCAAAACCGAGTACATCCCGAGGACAGCCGAACACATCCGAAGCGGTGTCGGTTACGGTAACAGTGGCGCGAATTCAATGGTTTCTTCCCATCTCAAAAAATGCCCAACGCGAAGTTTTCACTTCAAAAATGAACAAGCTACACATATCTGTGGTTTTCCAATTTCAGGAGAAAGTATTCTTTTTTTTTTTACTGCGGTACCCTAATACAACGAAAGCCCGTTTCGAACATAATTTAATTTGATTACAAAATGAAGCGTGAAGTTATTTGGAACATTTGAAATGCCGACGGTAGGCGGAAAATAATCAATATTAATTCGAGTATTAATAAGTTAATTGAACGGATAAGAACATCTATAAGAGCAATAATATATAGAAAACATTCCGGGCGATTGTGAGCAGTGGTTTTCAAACCTGCATCCTAATTGCGTAACACTATCAATCGGAATCTGAATCATTTTGAAGCAAATTGCTAATCCATTGCTTCATAAGTTCGAAAAATTTGTCTGCTCAACACATAAATAACGCAATGAATGTTGTTGAACTGTCAAAATGAAACCGATTCCAATTGATAATGTGTTACGCAATTGCCCTGCTGGCTGGGTTTGAAAACCACCGCTCCTCCTTGCTTGAGCTCCTTGGGGCTTCCACTTCCAACTCAATCCTAATGAAACACACCTAAATGTCTATTACTCATTATCTCTGATCTCTCATTAATTGGCAATCGCGTCAAACACGACACAATAAACATTCGGTTACCATAAACCACAGACACACTAAGGAGCTAACAGAGGTGACGATCCACACGTTGCTGTCTTCACTTTGTATTCCGAGTCGCGCACTCATTACTCCCTTCTCTTGCAGTTTGGTGCATGTTCGTAACTGTAGCGTTCACAGCTTATTAACCAATAAGCTGTGAACGCTTCCCGTTTCGGGCGAGTAAATTCGTGCAAATCAACCGATTTGCACGAATTTACTCGCCCGAAACGGGCGAATCGACACACTTAAACAATGTTACTTTTTCTGTAGGCGACTCGCACGAAGTTCATTTATATGAGGGCGAATCGATAACTCCATAAATACTTAGGTATCAGGCAGTTGGCACATTATGAAATTTATGCAATAAAGTTAAGAAAAAGTGCACGGCTCAAAATATTTTAATCCTTTTCTGTGTCCTGTTTTGTATACCTTCGAGTTACGACCGCGTACCGGAAGACGTGACGTTGAAAAGCTTCCCACAAGGTGGACCGATGACCTGATGAAGGCTGCAGGAATCCGCTGGATGCGGGAAGCACAGAACCACGGGGCGATGGCGTAACACATTATCATTTTTGGTAATCGGTTTTATTTTGACAGTTTAACAACATTCATTGCGTTATTTACGTGTTGAGCAGACGAATTTTTCGAACTTATGAAGCAATGTATTAAATTAGCAATTTGCTTCAAAATTATTCAGATTCCGATTGATAGTGTGTTCTACGCAATTTGGGTACTGGTCGAAGTGGCGGTGCTTGGGGGAGCCCTATATCCAGCAGTAGACGTCTATCAACTGAAATGATGATGATGTTAACCGCTCAAGGACCGCGGGACACCGATCGGTGACCAAACAATAGAAAATCAATTGTGTCTCATTAGCGGAGCTTGACAGATTGAGAAACAAAACTTTTCAGGGCTGATTTTATCAAAGTCAGTTACTTTTGTAAATGATGTAACTAATATTTATGTAAAAATATAATTTAAAAGAGTGTCCTTGGAGTTTCTTGCCCGTTCTTCTCCATTATACGTACCTACGCTTTGGAATGGGCAACTAGCTTCATATTTTCTGACTGACTGTCTTCTTGACAATTCAAAAGTGCCTGTAAATGGTTTAATTGAAATAAATGCTTTGAGTTTGAGTTTTGAGTTTAACCGTGGAATAAAATTGACGTTTGACAGTCCTAGAATGGAAAAACTGTCAAGAATTCCAAATTTATTCTCAGGATAAAACTTATTCTAGGTATAAAAGTTTGGTGGAATGCGCCCTTCAATTATTTTTTTTCTCTCGGTGGAAATCCTCATGAACTTCCTCTATCGTGCGGGTGACAGAAAGGCATGCCGGACTCTTACCGGCTAAAATCACCGCGGTGTTCCACCTCTACCAATGGCCGGGGGTGCGGGATTCGCATAAGCATTCACCGCTCCCCCGGCAGGCCTCGACTCGCTGTTCTTCAGCGGGTCCCACCTCCCCATGCGCCTATTCCTATAATGGCCCTCGAGTGGCGCGCGTGGAACACTGCAGCGCCAAATCGGGCCTGTCTGGTTGGACGACGGACGCGTGGAATGCGCCCTAAGTATGTTAGAACTTCTTATGACTTAAACCAGAATACATTGTAACAATGCAAATACAGGAGTACCGAAACGATCCCGCCCTTAAACGAACGCACGAAAATTAATATCTTTCGAGTTTTTGTTCAAATATCAAAGTTGATCATGTTTAACTTTCAACAAAGTTGGGAGCTTAGCAAATATGCGTAGGTACCTGCCCGTTTTCTTATTTATACTCGAAGTTCTGCTGCTTATTATGAAATGTTGAGTTTATTAAATGCAACAGGATTAGAAGTTTTTATTAATGTAAGGGAGTTTTGGAGTTTTTGGAAGGACATATTATTTTACTGAAAAGTTAACAGAAGTTGGGAATCCTTTGCTATAGAATTGGATGAACTAAGTAGACATCAGAAAGTTTTTAACTCCAACATATTTTCATATTCCAAACGTCTAAGTGCACGGATAAATAAATTATTATTATGGCAATGCGTTGAAACGTGGAAGTCAGGCATCGTATAAAACAGGTTTTTTTTTTGTTCTGACTCGTTTCGAAGAATTTATTTATTTGCGTAGGTCTAGCATGCGGCCATCTCACTTATTTATTTATCAGTAGGTATTTGTTTTTTTTTTACTTGTTTATTTATTTCTTTTTTTGCAATGTTTTCAATATCACACTAGTTAAGTATACATATTCATTATTGTTTTATCTGAAATTTTTATTATTTGTTTTTATTTACACGTCACGTTGCTGTATGAAACTGATTTACATCCGTCACCTCACACACAGGTCCAGTTGATAACCAGCGTCAGGCACTAGTTGTCTGGCATTTTTGCTGAACTGGCCCTTTTTAGCGCAGCCGTGAGGCACACTTTCCTGCGTATTTTTTATTTTTTTATTATATCGGACTTTATACTTTTTTTTCTTTTTTAAAGTTTATGTTTTGTTTTTATTTGATGTATGTGTCTGGTGTATTGTGTGTCTTTGAGTCTGTGCTAAATAAATGTATTTTCTTTCTTTCTTTTCTTTCTTCTTTCAAGTGTCTAAACACACTATGCCGAAGGTACGCGACCGAAGTTCGGCATGATTACGCCTGCAATGCTATTTGAATTACTGACGACACATTATGTCGAAATTACGTTGCGTTATAGCGTACAGCCGGATTTCGGTCGGGCGTAAGTTCAGCGGCAATTCGGCGGCAACGTATTCTGTAGAGCACACATTATACGCGACCGAAGTTCGGTTCGTTTGCCAAAGAAGATCCGGGGCGGTGAGCAACGGGACGCAGGCAAGCCCCGCGCCCCGCGTGTCCGCCCGTTGTACACACAAAGTTACGCTACGGAATTTCTGTCGCGTAAGTTCGGCACTTATGGTGTATTATATCAGCCGAATAAGTCGGAACGTAAAATCAGCCGCGGAACATCGGCGGCGTACCTTCGGCACAGTGTGTTTGGACACTAAGGCTAATTTTTAAATCGACAGATATTTTTTATCCGACGAATAAAATTGACGACTGACAATTTTTGTATGGAAGAACTGTCAAAATTTCAAAAGTATTCCTCGGACAAAATTATCTGGCGTTGGAAAAATCAGCCTTACTAAGCCTTAATATTTATCTTAAAAAAAAATGACAGTGGGGTAATTGCGTAACACACTAACCTCTTGATAATAAACGTTGTATAGCGTCTGTATAGTTACACAAAGCGTTGTCTTCTTCTTTCGAAAGTCAAATTACTGACGACTGAAAGAGAGAAATCGTTGTGTAACTATTCATCTGATGTAATACGTTTATTAGTAAGGAGGTTACAGTAGTACTGGTAGTGGCTTTCATTTTGACAATTCATCAGCATTCATTGCGTTATTTACGTTGTTGAGCAGACAAATTTTTCGAATATATGAAGCAATGGATTAGCAATATCGTTCAAAATTACTCAGATTGATATTGATAAATGTGTTATTAGGGTTCTGTTTTCTTAAAGAACGGCCTGTGAAGGTTGAAGTAAAAGATTTGACTTGTTATTTTTTTATGTTTGTGTTTTTTTTATGCACCATGTTTACCGCAAATAAACGTTTTTTATTTTCTTTTCTTTTTATGTCTTTATTTTCCGGGAGCGTCGTAACTCGTAAGGTCGGTGATTAAGGGACTGCAGCAAAAATAAGAAAGAAAAGGAAGAAAATAAATAATTAGAAAGTAAAGGAAAACAGTGGGCAGTGGTGGCCCATCGTGGAAACGGCCACGACTTACGAGTTGTAGGTCGTAGGTTCGAATGCAGACGGACGCTTTACTTAGTAAATAAAATTATAAATAAAATAATAATCATCATTATCAGCCTATAATGTTCCCACTGCTGGGACACAAGCCTCCTCTCAGTGAGAGGAAGTGGGCCGTAATCCACCACGCGGGCCCAGTGCGGGTTGGCAGATGTCACATGTCTTCGAATTTTTGGTTCTAGGACATGCCGGTTTCCTCAATGTTTTCCTTCACCGTTTTGAGAGCAGTGGTGATGAAATAATTTACACAAAGTAAAGCGCCTGTCTGGATTCGAACCTACGACCTACAACTCGTAAGTCGCCGCCGTTACCACTTGGCCACCACTGCCAAAAAAAAAAAAATGCAAAAAGCAATAATAATAATACAGGTAGGTATATAAAATAACCTAAAATATTTAAGTACATCTTGCTGATAAAATAATACATAAATAATAGATAAGCGAAATGTTTAGTATATTATTCGTGATCTCCTGACTCTAATTATGATAAGTAAGTTAAAACTTGTTAAAAAATATTATTCGTGATTTTAATTAAGACTCTGATTATTATTAAGTTAGTTAAGTTCCCACAAAAACAACTTAAGTATCTCCAAAAACAGGGCTTCCTCTCTCCTACCCTTTTTGCTGTGCCCTACAGGGTCCATAATGATCTAAATTATATAGTTACCATCTAAGTACTGTGGAGACTGGCTGTAAAGTAAGGCTGGCTGTAAACATAATCAGCCTATAATGTTCCCACTGCTGGGACACAGGCCTCCTCTCTGTGAGAGGGAGTGGGCCGTAATCTACCACGCGGGCCCAGTGCGGGTTGGTAGATGTCACATGTCTTCGAATTTTTGGTTCTAGGACATGCCGGTTTTCTAGTTTATGCTCACTAGTTCCTTCGCGTAGTTCCTTTGAAGGAACTACTGGGAACTAATGAGAATTTTTGGATCAGTAGTTCCTTTGCAAAAGCTGAAGGAACTACTGAGACTAGATAATTCCTTTAGCAGTTCCTTTGAAGGAACTACTGAGAACTTTTTGATCAGTAGTTCCTTTGCAAAAGCTGAAGGAACTACTGAGACTAGATAGTTAGAGCAGTGGTGATGAAATAATTTACACAAAGTAAAGCGCCTGTCTGGGTTCGAACCTACGACCTACAACTCGTAAGTCGCGACCGTTACCACTGGGCCACCATTGCTCTCTGGCTGTAAAGCCACACCTCTTTACAGGACAGGCTGGTTATATTTAGAAGGTATGTTCCATTCGAACATTCAAGCGTGTGCCAAATATTCTGTTAGTGTTGTTTCTTATTTTTTTATAAGCAGTGTTGAATTTGCCTTTGTACGATAAGCTAAATGCTATTCAAAGCTTAACGACTCTTAGTTATTTATCGTCAGCACGTCTGTTGCTACGACCGCCTTACACATTATGGTAAAGCAATAAAGATATTGAGTATTAGTGTAAATTATTTTATCACTACTGCTCTCAAAACAATGAAGGAAAACATCGTAAGGAAACCGGCATATCCTAGAACTAAAAATTCGAAGACTTGTGACAACCCGCACTGGGCCCGCGTGGTGGATTAAGGCCTGCTTTCCCTCACCGAGAGGAGTCCTGTCTAAGTCAATGTTTTTTATTTATAAAACATAGGTGGTGTAAAAACAGGTGTGGTTAAAGGGTTTAGCCGTCCTTCCATAAGCAAACTGCCCCCGATAGGAACCTATATCGTAACCTATGTTATATTGTAGAGGGTACTAATAGTAGTTCATTGCGTAGATATTAGCTCTATATCTTAGGTAATTGAGGAGCTATTTGAAAAAAAGTGTCCGGAGACGACTTTTTTTCAAAGTGATATATCTCTGTTGATTTCAAAGCTAGAAAAATAAAACCAATTCCAGTGTTTATGGTACACTTTACAGTTTATTTTATATAAATTTTCATGAGCCAAGCTTCAATAAAAATATTAAAAAAATGCAAATAATTTTTTTTTTAATTAATTTCTATCAGATCGAATTGAATTACCACTTTGAAAAAAAATATATAATAATTGTCTATACCTTGCCTAACAGCATGCCAAGTTTCATTAAAATCCGTAAGGTGCAACATGATGAAAAAAAATAATAAAAGTAAGTGGACCACCTTATGACTACTTTGTTGACGCTCTGGATAATATTTCTGCTGGGCGAACTATATGCGATTTATATTTTGCATTTGATAAATAATATATAATTGCTGCCACGTGAGAGCAACACCCAATTGTTCGATTTCCATTTGCACAGTTACAGCAATAACGCCGAATATCTTCGTGGCTTTTTCCATTGGGGTTGTAGTCAATGTAACATCTGTAGGTTTTGCTATTAATGTGTCGCGATTGTACTTGCACTTTTAAAATGTTACGCGGTGTCCTGCGTGAGCGACGAATACGACGCGACGTAATGCGACGCGATGCTACACGCGACAAATGTCCTACGTGATTTTGTTCATTACTTCTCGAATCATGGAGAGGTACAGTACAATTTTAACAGGAAACCGTCAATGGGGACAACGGGAATACATTTTAATTATTTTTATTGAGTTCCGAATGGGGACAACGGGAACAGACGGAAAGTTCATATGTAGTTCGTGGTGTCGCGTCTGGTCGCTCTAAAAACAAGTACGCGTTACGTCGCGTCTCGCCGCAGACTGTCATATAGGCCGCAAGCAGTGTATGCCGTTGAGTTGATCGCGTTCGTCGCGTTCGCAGCGTCGCGTCGCGTCGTATTCGTCGCCCACGTAGGATATCGCCTTAGGTTTATTGTTAGGGCTCCCACACATAAACACGATACGACGCCGCGTCGTGTTACGACGTATATGATTTAGTGTTTTTTTAGTGACGTATCATTCAAACCGGGAAAAGTGGAAAGAGGGAAGGGAGGTCTTTGCTCTGCAGACCCTGCAGTGAGACAACACAGGCTTATAATAATAATAAGTCATTCAAACGGTGAAACGATGCTGCGTCGTAGCACGACGCGACGTCGTATCGTGTTTATGTGTGGGAGCCCTTAGGCGTTATTGCTGTAACTGTGCAAAAGGAAATCGAACAGTTGGGTGTTGCTCTCACGTGGCAGCAATTATATATTATTTATCAAATGCAAGATATAAATCGCATATAGTTCGCCAAGCAGAAATATTATCCAGTGTTTTTTCTATAAATAAAGATCATGATCATGATTGATGAAAATAGTGACGATGACTAATAAAAGCAATTTTTTATTAATATGGATTTAACTATTACTGAGAAAAAACCCTTCCGTTTCCTTTTAAACCTTTCATGCCCAATATTGAAAAATCAAATATGCAATACGATTTAATTAAATACTAGATTATTGAAAAGTTAAAAGTGTCAACAATGTAGTCATAAGGTGGTCCACTTACTTTTATTATTTTTTTTCATCATGTTGCACCTTATGGATTTTAATGAAACTTGGCATGCTGTTAGGCAAGGTATAGACAATTATTATATATTTTTTTCAAAGTGGTAATTCAATTCGATCTGATAGAAATTAATTAAAAAAAAATTTATTTGCATTTTTTTAATATTTTTATTGAAGCTTGGCTCATGAAAATTTATATAAAATAAACTGTAAAGTGTACCATAAACACTGGAATTGGTTTTATTTTTCTAGCTTTGAAATCAACAGAGATATATCACTTTGAAAAAAAGTCGTCTCCGGACACTTTTTTTCAAATAGCTCCTCAATTACCTAAGATATAGAGCTAATATCTACGCAATGAACTACTATTAGTACCCTCTACAATATAACATAGGTTACGATATAGGTTCCTATCGGGGGCAGTTTGCTTATGGAAGGACGGCTAAACCCTTTCGGAAGTCGGTGTCGTTGGGTTCGCATTTTCGTTGTTTGCCACCGACTTCCGAAATTAAAGTTATTTTTCACTTTGTACATAGTGTCTTTTTTGAAAGTCGGTTGTTTTTTTTTTTTTGTAAAAAAGTTTTTATTTTTCACTTTTAAGTTGTACTTACTCCACAAAAATTCGTATAAAACTCCTTGCTATGTAAATATTAGTGACAAGAAGTCATTAAAAATTTTTGAAATCGATTTACATTTATCGTAAGTAGATATCGAGTAACAAAAATACAAAAAAAAACATACAGTCCAATTGAGAACCTCCTCCTTTTTAAAGTCGGTTAAAAATAAAAACTATGATTGGTTACTTACCCCCACACAAAAAAAAATCATCGTACAAATGGCCTCCTCAAAATATTCCATTCACACGTGCAAATTTCTTACAATACCGTACCGGCAATAACAATAAAATACGCCCGTTTCGGTCCGGTTATAAATCAGCCGTGCGGACCGTACCCGAACCGTAGACGGTACCTCCCGGGTAACACGGTATAGGTCATTTGTATTCCGGTACCGAATCCAAGGCGTTTTGCATCGAACGTGTTAATTCGGTACGAATACCGAATTTCGAAGAAATCGAGAGAGTTGAATCGGGATCGATTTGCTTTGTAGGGAAAGGAAATTGTTTATACTGGATTTGATTTTGCTAAAGATGGTGGGTTTTAGCAAATTGGCTCTTTGACTGTTCATTTAGAAACCCAAATAATTACAGCCGCACAGGTCGATCGATCGAATAAGCTACGCTTGCCGCGGTTGGTCTGTGAATGGGTGACCATCTTTACATACCGAGACCCCTCCGTGTCTCGGAAAGCACGTTCAGCCGTTGGTCCCGGTTGCCATTCGTGGATCTTTGACAGTCATTACGGGTAGTCAGAAGCCCAAAAGTCTGACAACCAGTCTTACCAAGGGGTATCGTATTGCCCAGTAACTGGGTTGTGGAGGTCAGATAGGCAGTCGCTCCATGTAAATTGTATTCAGCTGCATCCGGTTAGACTGGAAGCCGACCCCAACATAGATGGGAAAAGGCTAGGCAGATGACGACTCACTTATTTTTTTATTAGGTTAGGCAGTTCTTGTTATTTTCACTTTAAAAAGTAGGTATAAAGCCCTGGCCCAGCATGTTTTTTATTGTCATTAGGTATAAAATACATAATAATTGTCTCATTTCAGAGTAGTTGTAGCCCAATGGTAACGGTCCCGACCTACGTGTTGTAGGTCGTGGACTCTGCACGACTATTTTATTTTATTTGTTAGGGAAGAAAAACAGTTACATGCCAAGCTTAACTAGACACTCTTAAATTAGCACAATACTTAGAAATACATTTATGCACAATCTATTCCATATTTATGTTACTACACATGTAATCCACAACATTGTCCACGAATTCACAAAAAAAAGTAGGTATAAAGAAAACAGACAAATAGTGTGCATCGTAAAGGAATAGTAAGAAGAAAAATATATATACCTCTTTTGAATTTAGTAACTCTATTGCTGTTGCCTTGAAACGATCTTTAAAAGAACATCTATAAAGTTCACGAAGAATGTTATTAATTATAATTACTCACAACATTCTAATTAGCTACACTTACCTACTAAAATATTAGCGTGACCATAAAATAAAACCCAAACCATCACGGTCATTGCTTTATCAGCAATACAATAAACCGACAACCGTATAGCCAAATACTACAGCTAACACACTTAAGGCGGTACCCCGACCAAAACCACGTTTTTCTTTGTTATTCGGAGGCTATTAACTCAATAATTATGAGAAATAAACTACATCTGAAAGCACATTATTAATGTTCGATATCCTATCATCACATTGTCCGTTATTATTTGTTTTTATATGTTACTAATACATTTAAAATTTCCTTTTAAAAAAGTGACTAAAATTATTGATTGCATGCATCTTTTGCTGATAATTTAAAAATCTAAATAAACCGTGTTTTAATTTATTTAAAAAGATCGCTATTCTTTTTTTATTAAAATTTTCCGAAAAATTTTGCGAGTTTTTATGATAAAGGGGCATGCGCAGGGTACGCTGCATCCCTTTCGTACGAGGAAGTCGTGTCGCTCTCTGTCTCTGTCGCGAATGCTCTAGCTTATTTGGTCGGGGTACCGCCTTAATAATAATACAACCAAAATACAAAATAAAAACGTAGGTAAAAAAAAGATAAGCCAAAAATCGCACCCTTTTCAAAACATAAGTGTTGTTCCTATCATCAAAAATATCCGAAACATCGGCCACATTATCCGCGCTGTCGGATACGGCTACAAGCCACCATTGTACCCAAGGATCGGCCACACACTATTGTAGCCAAAACGACGTAATGATACCGAAATTGCCCTTTAAATGTTCCGGCACAATACCTTTTTTCGCTTGAGCGACAAACTAGGGTGTTGCAAAAAACACTCTTAGAGATATCTTGCTGGCTTTTGAGTGATATAGGATCAGAAAAGTGAGGAGCTGATAAAATGTGTTTGTATTTTCAGGGAGTCTTTGAATAGAGGGAGATAAAAAATTGTGCGCATCAGTGAGTTGATTTTCGTGAAGAGTTTTAGTCATGGATATTTTCAGGGCTCGCCCGACTAGTTTTCCCGGATATCCGACAAGTTTCAGTGTGGGCCGTATTCGCGGTGCGGATAATATTCCTCCCTCCAGTCTGTTACTGTTTTGACATTTATCTGTTTTGTAAATAGGTTTAAGAGTTGATTGGTCGAAAAAAGAGCGATAAAGTGATTTAGGATATAATATATACAGGGTGTTACAGAAAGGGTATATCAATACAAACGGGTTGAAGAGTGTATCTGGTCTAGAATCTCTGTACAAAATTTCAGCTCAAAAGCAGTAACTTTGAAAATGCTTAATATTTTTTTATTTAAATTTTTTGATTTAAATCCTGACAAATCCTGATTAATTTCAGTCTTCTGAATCTTTAAATCCTGATTAATTGCTGCTGGTACACCCACGATTTTTAATACAAAGGTACAGCCGACACCCACGCTGTAATTAAGGCGCTGCACACACTGCACCGCGCCCCATCGCGGCGAGCAGATAACGCGCCCCCGCGCGTGATTTTTTAGGCGCGTTTTGAGCGCGTTATTGAATTTGTATGTAAGGCGCGTCGCCCACACGAGCTAGAGTCGAGGCGGCGCGGCGTCGAGGCGCGGGCGCACGTTTTCTATAGGAATTATTCCTATTTATAACGCGCTCACGCGACGGGGCGCGGTGCAGTGTGTGGAGCGCCTAATACTGAAATAAAATGCACGGTCGGTTTTCACTGATTGCGTCCCGCTAATGATTTTATTTTCCTCAAACTCTTTCTAATAAAAAACTTTTTTACAAAAAAAAAAACAACCGTCTCCCAAAAGAGGACACTACAAAGTGAAACCTAACTTAAATTTCGGAAGTCGGTGTCCTTGGATTTGCATTTTCGTTGTTTGCCACCGAGTTCCACGACTTATTTTTGTACCGCGAACAATTCTATTCTTTAAAATTTTGACTTTTGAGACATAACTTGCGTTCCAGGTTCTTTAGAAAACTGATTATTATGTAGCATTTTTACCCAAAGGCCGTGAGGTTGTATCGGAATTACGAAATAAGTTATCTGTATAAAACATTCTGAAATAAATTCTCTAAAAGATGGTTCCAACCGCAACAAAATCCGTTGCGTAGTTTAAAATAACGCGGTCGCGCGAAAAGCGACTTTAATTTATAAATAAATAAAGTCCTCCATACCGAATTTCGGCCATGGCGACCAATCTAAGTTGAGATTAGCCGTCGGTGCGGGAGATAATATTATAGTGCACTCTCTCTTCCCTCACTCTCATAGTCTAGTGGGACGGCAATCTGACACGACCGGAGAGAGATCAGGCGCAGGGTCAACGGCGACACGTGCACACCGAGACACGGGGTTATAACACCGCCAACTTCCAAATTCCGGGCTATTGTTTCTTTCTTAACCTACGCTCAGCCACAGAATACTTAATAGTACTACGTACAGAACGGACACTCCCTTCCCCGCACTCATATCAGATACCTCACCACACCCCGCACTTCGAGGTATTCGTCGCCGACTCTTGAGCAAGGGCGCTCGCAATCGTAAGAACCACAGCGCTGGCTGTATTGCTGACACGAACACACAATTTTACGATTTAAAAGTTTTATTTGAGTTTTAATTACGATGGTTGAATATTGTGATGCTTTTCCGACTTTGTATTTACATAAACTGTTTGTAAGATTTCGCATTTTTAATACCATGCGATTGAATGGAATGAAAGGCACCTGTCTGGATTCGAACCTACGACCTACGACTCGTAAGTCGTGGCCGTTACCACTGTGCCACCACTGCTCCGTTAAAAAATATGTTGATTTATATAAGTAAAAAAAACAAACAGAGCTCCCGGGAAACAGGCAGAAAACTGTATCGGATGTCAAAAAAAAACTGTAGCCAAAAACTTCTAAGAAAGCTTATAAAAATATCTGATGTTGTCTTTAATAATCAATCAATGAAGCTAACTTAAAATTAATTTAAGATAAACAATTTCCTTCGCAAAAAATAACCACGAAACAAATTGCGTAGTTCTTCCCAAAAACATCAACTCGGGAAGTTGATATTTTCTGAGAAAACCACCGTCGACCCTCCAAATAACGAAATCAATTTATTTCGTTAACCTCAAAAAAAACCGTTAAACTTCGATTAACGATAAACATTCTGAATTTTATTCCATTTTCACCGTAAAATATTATTTTTAGGGTTCCGTACCAAAAGGGTGCGGACAACGGGGCACTATTACCTACTAAGGCTCCGCTGTCTGTCCGGCCGTCTGTTTGTTACAAGGCTGTAGATTTTGAACCGTAATTTGTAGACACTTGATATTTTCATAGAGTGTGTACTATTTACATACTATAGCCGATAACAAGCAATCGAAATAAAATAAAGCAAATAATTACAGGAGTCCTACGTTCTCAAACTCAAACTCAAAGCATTTATTTCAATTAAACCATTACAGGCACTTATGAATTGTCAAAATTAAATAGTCGGTCAGTTAGTCAGAAAGTTGAAGCTAGTTGCCCATTCCAAAGCGTAAATCTCTATGGAGAAGAACGGGCAAGAAACTCCATGGACACTCTTATAAATCAAGATATTACAAAATCCTGGGTACGTTATTCTTGTTGCTTCTATATGTGAGAACAATGTAAAAAAACACACAAATGAAGAAACAATTAAAAAAATAAGATTAAAAATAAGCCTTGGCAGTTAAGAGATGACCAGTCTCAACCGACGGCGCCCGTTCATGAACATGACGCTTGGATCAGCACCATCCAGCTCAACCATTTTGTTGGGAACCGAATGATCCAACACATCTATAACTCGTAAGTCACTACCATTACCACTGGGCCACCACTACTCCGTTAAAAAAACCGGCCAAGTGCGAGTCGGACTCGCGCACCGAGGGTTCCGTACAAACCTGCAAGGTTTACAAAGTTCGTTCATTACGACAATCGAGTCATAACTATGGTATTTTTATTGCAAAATGAAATTCATAACATTACAATGGGGAAAGATGGAGGAGCATAAATTTAAGACAAAGATCTCTTTCTCGTTCATGCCCCGCCCCGCGCCCCGCGTGCCTCCCGTGCCACCAGCGTCCCATCAAACTTCGCCAGTAGAAACAATACAAGCAAGCTGTCTGATAATAACCAACAATAAGAAATATAATAATGTCATTGAATTTAGTTATAAGTATAACACTTTAAGCAGTTAGGACGCATTTAGATTATACAGCTACATTCACCAAAACATCGGGATTGAATGACGATGAGTGAGGTCGTCTTTGCCGTTTGAAAAATGTTGCCCTCCCCATACATAGTATAATAACTCGCGGTCATTGCTGTAACTACAATTATGTTTACAATCACAATTTTTTTGGTGGTGTAACTACTTAAAATTTTAAGCTTTTCGGAATTTTTCTGTTACCTGTGCTGTAAGCTATTGCTTCTTACCAAATTTCGAGATTCTATGTCAACGGGAAGTGGTCTTTAGGTTTTAATTCCCTTGCGTGTAGTTGCGAGTTTCAAAATATGCGGTATCAATGGTTGTACTTTTGCGTTTTGCGTTTTTGCGTTGACTTAGAATTTTTTTTTTTCACGGGTTAAAGGCAATTAGATCTAAGTATTTGATATGAATTTCAACTTGATAGCTCTACGCGTTCATGAGGAAAAAAGTAATAAGTTTATATTTATTAAAAAATATATATTTTGTAATGTAACTAAAAATTTAAGGTTTTCGGAATTTTTCCTTTATGTGTGCTATAAAACGTTGCTTCATGCCAAATTTCAAGATTCTAGGTCGACTGGAAGTACCCTTTAGGTTTTGATTCCCTTGCGAGTACTTGCGAGTTTCAAAATATGCAGCTTAAATTGCTGTTTCTTTTAATTGCGTTGACATAGAAGTTTGATTTTGTTACAGCTTAAAGGTATTATAGACCTGAGTATTTGGTATGAATTTCAATTTAATACCTCTACGCGTTTATGAGGAAATGGGTAGTAAGTTTAAAATTATTAAAAAAAAATATATTATGTGATGTAACTAAAAATTTATGGTTTTCGTAATTTTTCCTTTATCTATGCTATAAGACGTTGCTTCGTACCAAATTTCAAGATTCTGAGTTCACGGGAAGCACACTGTAGGTTTTGATTCCCTTGCAAGTGTCGAAAATTTGCGGCATAAACGGCTGTATCTTTTGATTGCGTTGGCTTAGAAGTTTGATTTTTTCACAGCTTCAAGGGACAGTAGACCTGAGTAATTGATATAAATTTCAGCTTCATACCTCCACGCGTTCCTGAGAAAAAGGGTCTTGACAGACGGACGGACGGACGGACAGACGGACAACAAAGTGATCCTATAAGGGTTCCGTTTTTTCCTTTTGAGGTACGGAACCCTAAAAATATGTAGTGTTAAATATTGTACGGTGGAACCCTTCGTGTATTGATCCGACTCGTAGTTAGCCGCTTTTATACTCTCGCAATTTGTTCAGCCTCTTGTTCTAGTAACACCGAAAGGTGTGGAAAACTGTTACGACTCAATTTGCTTCGTAATCTCGCGAAAAAAAGTAATTTTCAGTATAAACTACCGTTAGAGTTGCGACGAGGTTGCCAAAACTCGGTTTTAAAATGTTGTATGTCCCACAGGAGCTCGATTTTGCGATGCGCTCGGAATTTGCAAAGTTGGTTTATGAATATTGAAATAAAAAAATGTCCTAAAATCAACTGAAACATTGGAAAATTTTCAGGGAAAACGTTTTGTTTTATCGTGCAAAATAAATAATGGTGCCGATTCTGTTGTTCACAAACTAAACTAAATTTAAGTTCAGTGCATCTTTTTCTTCCTATTTCATTAAGAAAAAGACAGAAGATACATTTCAGTTTAGTCTTGTCAAATTAATCAGCGCCTGACACTAATCCATGCAAGGTTACGCGTGATTAAAAACTTGCCTACTAAAATTACGTCAATTTACGTAAGGCGCTGATTAATTTGACAGGACTTAACTAAAATTTATCTTCTGTCCTTTTCTTAATGAAATAGAAAGAAAAAGATGCACTGAACTTAAATTTAGTTTAGTTTGTGAACAAGTGAATCGGCACCAATATCTACTACCTAAATCTGGGATTAAAATATCTAAAATTTCTCAACTGCTAACAAGCAGTATTCAGCTTTATCTATGTGCGAAAAAAGACATTTTTCTCCTGCCACTATCCCAATTTATTTGGGGTCAGCGCAACACGACTTTTTCTTCCATACTTCTCTATTAGTCGTCAACCAACTTTTCAACTTCAAACTTGTCTCAATGATTCTATGAAAAGAGACAGCTGTATTAAAACTAAAACTTCTTCTATTTTTTGTTTTATTTTATCTCCTGAATAACATCTTTCACCCCTACGTCATCATAACATAATATTAGGTCCTTACATATGAAATTGGCGTTTTTCGTACTGGCCACTTTAATCACGAATTTCTCCTCTTTGGTAAGGAATTCCAAATTCAAATTTGTACAGCTATTTACTCATGTATTTGTGCTTCGATGACCGTCATTCATTTGTTTTTTTTCTTCTGTTTTTTCTGTTTGCGTCACTCATTTTACAAAATGGAAAATTTAAAATATCGCATTATTTACGAGTACGAGTTCCGCCGTGGCACTAGTGCTGCGGAAACGACTCGAAGGGTGAATGATGTGTATGGCGGTCATGTTGCAAAAGAAAACACAGTTCGTTTTTGGTTCCAACGTTTTCGTTCTGGAAATTTCGACCTGCAGAACAAGCCCCGTGGACGGCCTGAGACCCAAGTTGATAATGGAGAATTGAAGGCTATTGTGGAAGCGGACCCATCGCAAACCACGTCCGAGTTAGCTGCAGGCTTCGATGTTAGTGATAAAACTGTTTTAATTCACTTGAAGCAAATTGGGAAGATTAAAAAGCTTGAAAGGTGGGTACCTCACGAATTGACTGAAGCAAACCGGCAAACGCGCGTCGACTGCTGCGTTACATTACTGAACCGGCACAACAATGAAGGTATTTTAAACCGAATCATTACCTGTGATGAAAAATGGATTCTTTACGATAATCGGAAGCGCTCAGCGCAATGGTTGGATCCTGGCCAGCCAGCCAAATCCTGCCCCAAGCGAAAATTAACCCCAAAAAAGTTACTTGTAAGCGTTTGGTGGACTAGTGCCGGTATTGTTCATTACAGTTTTCTCAAATCTGGCCAGACTATTACAGCTGATGTCTATTGTCAGCAATTACAAACCATGATGGAAAAGCTAGCGGCTAAACAACCAAGGCTGGTCAATCGCTCCACGCCACTGCTGCTTCACGACAACGCCAGACCACACACTGCGCAACAGACGGCTACCAAATTAGAAGAGCTTGAATTGGAATGTCTTAGACATCCTCCGTACTCCCCGGACCTTGCTCCAACAGATTACCATTTTTTTCGCAATTTGGATAACTTTTTGCAAGGGAAAAAATTCAACTCCGATGGGGCAGTCCAAATCGCCTTCAAAGATTTTATTGATTCCCGTCCGACTGGTTTTTTTAGTAAAGGGATCAATGAACTACCTATAAGATGGCAAAAGTGCATTGAAAACAATGGTTCATACTTTGATTAATTAAATATATTATATTAAAAAATATTCGACTTTTTGTTCCTTCCATACAAAACGCCAATTTCATATGTAAGGACCTAATAAAACGTCAAGCACCATTTTCTTAGAAAACTCACTAAATTTTAACTACACATGATGGAGCCGACCTCAAAACCCTTGAACCGTAACGAAAGTTTAACTAAGATGGCGGACGATTACGCTAAACTACAGTTAGAGAATTATTTGGGACCTCATTAAGATGATAAAGGGCTGTTTGTAAGAAAATGAGATTGTAGGATCTATGTTCTGGAATAATGTGCTAGTCGAGAAGTTATTTATAATTGTTAGGGCTTATAGCCATAATTATAAGGTCTTCGAGACTTAAAAACTTATTCTGAAAATAGGTATCTAAGGTCTATTCAAATTAATGTTTCCATTTTGATGTTATTTCAAGTAAAACAAATATCAACTTTAGTAGAGTGAAAATTAAGTCTATTTCAGTCAGAGTGACTAGTATACTATTACTATTGAAAAAGTCATAAAAATGTTTGGATTTGTATCATAAACTAAAGTTTGGAGTTGAAACACTAGGGCCATGAGGTCCGAGTGCCGACTTGGTTTTTCGAGATATAGCTAAGCGGTTAGTCGACTCTTCACGTGACCAGAGGGCTGGCCTATTTCTTGGCCAAAGAATAAGCATTGCCATACAACGTGGCAATGCTGCCAGCCTTTTAGGCACTGTTCCTGTTGACAGCGATGCGGACGAATTCTTTGATGCCCTATGATGATCTTGTTTATTTTTTCATATAATTGTACATATTATATGTTAGCTTATATTATGTAAATATCTATAAAAATAAGTTTGTTGGATGTGAAAAAAAAAATCGTAAACTTACTTACCTACTAACTTAGAACTTTATTTTGTAGGTATTAATGATATTTTTTCAATAAATATTTGTTTACATGTTTGGCAAATAAATGGCAAACGCAGTTTACGAATTTTATATCGTATTCGTAGGTTAACTTCCGTAGACGATTACACGTTTGAGCTCGAACAGCTGAATTTATAAACTTGCTTTAAAAGTCAAAGTGCTTTAAATTTTCTTTTGTGTTAATATTTTGTAACTTGGGTCACATAAATTTATCTTCTTTCTTCCTTTAATAAGTAAAGAAAGAAAGATAATAAATAAAAAGAAAGACTTCATAAAGTATTATTGTAATTGATTACAGCCTAAATGTAACTCTTTTGTGCCTTCTGCCTTCAAATAAATGAGAGATGGTGCAATCGCCCTTTAAGCTTTCGTACAAAAGAGTATTTTGTCAAAGTCAAAGTTTTTATTTGTTAATTATAGGGTAGTACTATTAAGTATTCTGTGTCATAGGTGCAAACGTAGGAGTTTGCCGTTAACGGCGTACAAATATCAAATACTCAAACTCAAAGTATTTATTTCAATTAAACCATGTACAGGCACTTTTGAATTGTCAAAATCAAATGGTCGGTCAGTTAGTCAGAAATTTGAAGCTAGTTGCCCATTCCAAAACGTAGATCTGTATGGAGAAGAACGGGCAAGAAACTCCATGGACACTCTTTTAAATCAAGATATTACAAAATCCAAAATCCTGGGTACATTATTCTTGTTGCTTCTATATGTGAGAACAATGTAAAAAAAAAACACACAAATGAAGAAACGATTCAAAAAATAAGATTAAAAATAAGCCCTATACATACGACGGTAGGCATACGAAATACAATTTAGTAACAAATTTTTTTGTTAAAATTAACCGTATGTGCCGTAATTGCAGAAACAATTAAAAAGCCATTGTGTCTCTCGTGGTTCCACGTTCAGACGGATATGAAAGGTGAAATGACAAGTTTTTCATAATAACTGTTACCTTTATCTTTAGTTTTCGTGCTGGCTGGCGAGCAAATATCCAAATAGTCGTTCGTACCTGTAAAAAAAAAAAACTCTTATTATTTATAGACTTTAAATTTCTATTCCAGTAAGTAAACTATTTCAAGGCAGATCCATACCTTTGTTTTTTTTTTTAAATAAAATGCAGCAAATGTTAAAAAATTTAATGTATAACATAGCATATTTAGCCTATAATGTTCTGACTGCTGGGACACAGGCCTACTCTCTGTGAGGAGTGGTCATAAAGGACAATGCCAGGTCCTGTCCCAGCTATTTACAAAAAAACCGGCCAAGTGCGAGTCGGACTCGCGCACCGAGGGTTCCGTACAAACCTGCAAGGTTTACAAAGTTCGTTCATTACGACAATCGAGTCATAACTATGGTATTTTTATTGCAAAATGAAATTCATAACATTACAATGGGGAAAGATGGAGGAGCATAAATTTAAGACAAAGATCTCTTTCTCGTTCATGCCCCGCCCCGCGCCCCGCGTGCCTCCCGTGCCACCAGCGTCCCATCAAACTTCGCCAGTAGAAACAATACAAGCAAGCTGTCTGATAATAACCAACAATAAGAAATATAATAATGTCATTGAATTTAGTTATAAGTATAACACTTTAAGCAGTTAGGACGCATTTAGATTATACAGCTACATTCACCAAAACATCGGGATTGAATGACGATGAGTGAGGTCGTCTTTGCCGTTTGAAAAATGTTGCCCTCCCCATACATAGTATAATAACTCGCGGTCATTGCTGTAACTACAATTATGTTTACAATCACAATTTTTTTGGTGGTGTAACTACTTAAAATTTTAAGCTTTTCGGAATTTTTCTGTTACCTGTGCTGTAAGCTATTGCTTCTTACCAAATTTCGAGATTCTATGTCAACGGGAAGTGGTCTTTAGGTTTTAATTCCCTTGCGTGTAGTTGCGAGTTTCAAAATATGCGGTATCAATGGTTGTACTTTTGCGTTTTGCGTTTTTGCGTTGACTTAGAATTTTTTTTTTTCACGGGTTAAAGGCAATTAGATCTAAGTATTTGATATGAATTTCAACTTGATAGCTCTACGCGTTCATGAGGAAAAAAGTAATAAGTTTATATTTATTAAAAAATATATATTTTGTAATGTAACTAAAAATTTAAGGTTTTCGGAATTTTTCCTTTATGTGTGCTATAAAACGTTGCTTCATGCCAAATTTCAAGATTCTAGGTCGACTGGAAGTACCCTTTAGGTTTTGATTCCCTTGCGAGTACTTGCGAGTTTCAAAATATGCAGCTTAAATTGCTGTTTCTTTTAATTGCGTTGACATAGAAGTTTGATTTTGTTACAGCTTAAAGGTATTATAGACCTGAGTATTTGGTATGAATTTCAATTTAATACCTCTACGCGTTTATGAGGAAATGGGTAGTAAGTTTAAAATTATTAAAAAAAAATATATTATGTGATGTAACTAAAAATTTATGGTTTTCGTAATTTTTCCTTTATCTATGCTATAAGACGTTGCTTCGTACCAAATTTCAAGATTCTGAGTTCACGGGAAGCACACTGTAGGTTTTGATTCCCTTGCAAGTGTCGAAAATTTGCGGCATAAACGGCTGTATCTTTTGATTGCGTTGGCTTAGAAGTTTGATTTTTTCACAGCTTCAAGGGACAGTAGACCTGAGTAATTGATATAAATTTCAGCTTCATACCTCCACGCGTTCCTGAGAAAAAGGGTCTTGACAGACGGACGGACGGACGGACAGACGGACAACAAAGTGATCCTATAAGGGTTCCGTTTTTTCCTTTTGAGGTACGGAACCCTAAAAATGTAAATTAAGAGGACTACTTGACCTAAAGCGCGGTCACTGTCGGACTGCATAGAAAAGAAAGAGAAGCGCGATGACAAACGCTTGTAGTTTATTGCAAAATATGAAGCAATTATTTTATTTACGAAAAATGTATTGCTTGGACTAAAAAATAAAAAAAAGAGTTTTAGTGTGTTGCTTGTAGAATAATCTGACAAAAAATCATAATGACTGTATGTATATTAATCAGTATGGTTTTTTATTGTAAAAATAAAGTTTTTATAGGTATATTCATGATTTTTTTCTATAGTACCAAATAAGTTGTATTATGTTTTCAACACACTATCTACCTAGCGTATATCCTGATAAATATCATATATTTTTTTAATTTTGTTTACTGTAGTCGATCATATACTTTTATTGTTTCAAAAACTTGCGTTTTTTTTACGTTTAGGTCCTGTAAGCGCCTTAATGAAAATTAAATTAATACAATATAATATGCAATAAGATAATACATATTGCCTTATTGTACATGACTTTTATTGACTGGGGCAAAGTTCTATGGAGCTTCTGGCATTTTCCTTTATAACATAAGAACATCATCTGTCGAGCCCATTCCCAACTATGTTGGGGTCGGCTTCCAGTCTAAATTAGATGCAGCTGAACACCAGTATTTTACATGGAGCGACTGCCTATCTAACCTCCACAACCCAGTTACTGGGTATTATTTCAAGTCTGAGCTGCGAGAGTCTGGGCGGTTTGTTCGTAGATGGGGTGACCGCCTTTACATACCAAGATCTCTCCGTGCCTCGGAAAGCACGTTAATCCGTTGGTTCTGGGTCTCGTTCGTAGATCATTGACTGTCGTTACGTGTAGCCAGAAGCCCAAAAGTTTGATAACCAAGCTTAGTCTTATCGTGTTGAGGTCAGATAGGCAGTCGCTCCATGTAAAATACTAGTATTCAGCTGCATCCGGTTAGCCTGTAAGCTGACCCCACCGTAGTTAGGAAAAGGCTAGGCAGATTGTTTTGATGGCAGTTTCATCAATATTCATTCTTCATATTGTAGTATCATCGTAGAATACGTGCCTTATGTAAGCGAGTGACAGCTCTATAGATCTCCCATCTCTGTCTCACATTACCTGTTAGTGAAAGACAGCAACACTTTATTAACTTAGGGCCAAAGCACACACGCTACTTTTTGCATCGGTGATCGGCGATTCAGCTGCTTTTTAAAAGCTAAATGCAGCGACCAATCATTCCACACCGAAATGCCAAACGCGGCGATTCAGTCGCTTTTCGGAAGCTCAATACAGCGGCTGAAAACTACATTCCGCACACATTCGGATGCCGGTCGCAGCGATTTGGCATTTGCGCCAGCATCGGAGCAGTCGCGAAAACGCGTGATTCCAATACCACGTCCGAACGCAGAGACTCGCCAAAACGCGATGCAGCATCGATACAGCCGCAAAATCGCCGATCGCCGATGCAAAAAGTAGCGTGCGTGCTTTGGCCTTTACACAAAATTTTTTGCCAGCATACCATGTTGCAACAATGCCTAATCTTAAGCTTAAGCTCCATTCTCTATATTAACGTTTCAGGCAATTTCAGGCCGAGACTTAATTAAACTGTTTGTCTGTTTGTGCGTTATTAACTACGTAACTGCGGGCCGCAGTGGCGCATACTTTAGAACAATGATGTTGGGAGAAAGCGCTTTATTTTTATTGTTTTATTTTGGTTTGAGCAGCTGTGGTTTCAATTGTTTAATTGAGGTGTAAAATATATTTATTTATTCTTGTTAAATAATGGGTAGTTTACGCTAACAGAGCAGTGGTGGCGCAGTGGTAACGGCCCCGAATAACAAATTGTAGGTCGTAGCGTAAGTTCGAACCCAGACAGGCGCTTTACTTTGCGTAAATAATTTCATCACCGCTGCTCTCAAAACGGTGAAGGAAAACATCGTGAGGAAACCGGCATGTCCTAGAAACAGAAATCTGAAGACATGTGACGTCACCAACCCGCACCGGGCCCGCGTGGTGGACTACGGCCCACTCCCTCTCACAGAGAGGAGGCCTGTGTCCCAGCAGTGGGAACATTACAGACTGATTATGCTATACTAACAAAGTAACGTTCTGGTTTCACTATGAATACGAAGGATACCTAAATATAGTATTACTAGCTGCGCTCCGCGGTTTCACCCGCATAAGTGTCGATCCCGTGGGAATATCGGGATAAAAACTGTCCTAAGTCCTTTCCCGGGACTCAAACTATCTCTATACCAAATTTCATTTAAATCGGTTCAGTGGCTTAGGCGTGAAAAGGTAACATACAGACAGACAGACAGAGTTACTTCCGAATTTATAATATTATAAGTATGGATTAGAGAACACCTTGGCAATAAAATTTTATTTCATGATTCATTAGAATTGAATAGCATATTCTTTATTATGCACAGTCGCCAGCACATCAAGCTACCCGAAACTGTCAAATCCCAATCAACCTTGAACCTAATGCTTTAGCGATAAAGTTGAAAATCTATTTATTATTAAAAGAAAATTTATTGGTGGATTTTGTAGACAAAGTCTAGGAGCCACATTCAAAACTCAGTTGGTGGACTTTGCTTATATGCGGCCCGACTGCCCAGCATTCATTAAGGTATCGCCACACATGTAGGCTGTATGAATACATCCCGAAAAACTCGTTTGTGAATACAGAAACTGGACTTCACTCGACTCCCCTTTCACGGCATTTTCATCAAGCCATCCGCTGCAAAATATTTACAACACAGCACCATTCCGTACACTTCGTACCCCAAAAAGGGGGCCACTATAATAAAACTACACGGAAGCCAACGAAAGGTCAGATTTACTACACAGGACGGCCGTACCCGTGTGATTTAATATGTATGTAGTAGAGTTGTGTCGCGATAAAGATACGGCTTATGAATAACTGAAGTTGACAACTGTGGCTAGTTCTATGTGTTTATTATGCTGGGTCATTTTATATGCACTGTGTGTGTAGTTTTGGAAACGGAGGCTTTATTTAATCGTAAAAGGACGGAGAGTGAGCTTTATACAATTTAGTGAAGTTGATTTATAATTTACTAGCTACGCTCTGCGGTTTCACCCGAATATGTCTCGATCTCGTGAGAATATCGTAATAAGTAGTATAATTTGTCCTAATCTAGGTCATGATCCACCGATGTGCCAAATTTCATAGAAATCCGTTCAGGTGTTTTAGTGTGAAAGCGCAAAAAACACCGAAAAACGTTTCTTGTATCTTAAAAAATTTAAGGGGATTTTTTTATTATTTGTTGTTATAGCGGCAATAGAAATACACATTTTGGGGTTTATTTATAAACGTTGCTTAAAGTTAAGAGTTGTTTAATCGTCAAAAATGTGTGGTTAAACAGTCGCTAATAATTATTCAACTTTAAGCAACGTTTATAAATAAAACCCTTTGTGAAAATGCTATACCTGTCTTTGTTACGGTTCATGAGATACAGCCCGCTAACAGACAGACGGCCGGACAGCGGAGGCTTAGTAGGGTTCCGTTGGCACCCCTTGGGTACGGAACCCTTTTTTTATGGATGGGAAATCATCAAATGACCCCTCCCGCTCTGGGTGGAGTGGAAGGGAGTGTCAGACTCTCTCTGACTAAAACCCATCAGTGTTCCTTCCTTAGCAATTAATGTTCCGGGGTCGCGGTAACCCTTTCGGACAATCCCGCACCGGGTACGGAACCCTAGAAAGACATTCCTAAAATAAGTTAACACACACATTCTTCTCCATCGTTTGGAAAACTTTATAAGCATTGTCAAGAGTTCATTTTACTCTCAAGATATTAATTTACTCATACCAAGCATGATGCGTAAAATATTTTTCCTCACAAAAGCTTCTGGATTTTACTCGACACACTTTAGAAAAATGTCGACGCAATCTTCTGCTAGAATTACTTAGAAAAATGTATGTCTTTTAAAGTTATGAAGAAAGTTTATTAAAGATGTAAAAATAATTTTTCGAGCAGTGGTGACGCAGTGGTAACCGGCCGCGACAACTTACAAGTTGTAGGTCGTAGGTTCGAACCTAGACAGGCGCTTAACTTTGTGTAAATTATTTTGTTACCACTGCTCTGTAAACGGTAAAAGAAAACGTCGTCGTGAGGAAACCGGCATGTCCTAGAACCAACAATTCAAAGAAATGTCACCATTTACCATCCCGAATTTGGCCTGCGTGGTGGAAACCGGCCCACTTCTTCTAACCAAGAGGAGACCTGAGTCCCAGCAGTGGAGAAAATTATAAGCTGATTATGCTTATGTATACTTGTATACCATCGCATACGAAATATTGTTTTTTTTTTTTCTATTTTCTTTCCCTAATTTTTCTCTTTATTTTCGCTTTTTCATTTTTTACGGTGTCCGTCAGGGAAATTCTTGCATTTTTCCATGTCATCATAGCCATTCAGTCATTCAGCCGTTCATTCAGTCATAAGCCATTTTATAGAATATGCCGTTATGTTGGCAGCAATGTATACCACTTCTTATTCTTCACCACTCCTTAATGTTTTGGGCATGATTCTAACACGGAAACCTTATAAATCTTTAAAAAGTCCGCAGAATCGTCTTCTTATATCTACTACCTTGACAGTCATGGGCACAAAACACATATACTCCTAGCGGAGGACAGGGGAGCCAACATTATAACATAGGAACAATTTGTTGAAATGCACTTTAAGGACCAAACCACTCACGCTACTTTTAGCATGGGCGTTCGGCGATTTTGCAGCTGTATCGATGCTGCATCGCGATTTCACGACTTCCTGCGTTCGGACGCAGTATCGGAAGCGCGCGTTTTAGCGATTGCTCCGATGCTGGCGCAGATGCCAAATCGCTGCGACCGGCATCCATATGTGACTGAATCGCCGCGTTTGGCGTTTTAAGTGTGCGGTGTGGAATGCTTGGTCGCTACATTTCGCTTCTAAAAAGCAGCTAAATCGCCGATCGCCGATGCTAAAAGTAGCGTGTGTGCTTTGGCCCTAAGACCATTCAATTGGTACAGTGACACTGGCAGACCAGTCGACCGTCCAGAGAATGCGTTCCTGACAGCTGTCCGTGCGACAATTATTCTAGTAACTAATATAGATGAAATTCGCATAACACGTTTTCGTGTGTATGTAACTGACGGGTGTCAAGAACGCATTCCCTTAACGACCAGGCTATAGTGAATTTGCTTGACAATATTGTTTCACTGACTATCGACATACCTAAATCTCAAAAGGATACCCTAACTTATTTCAAATCTTTTACAAGCATGATAAATCACCACAATTTTCGTTCAGCAAAATTTAAAACGCAGACCAAAACACCTCATTTTGGAACATTCCAGCTTATCTATAGGCTATAGAAGGTTCTGGAACCTTTGAGATACATCAAGCTATCTAAGTAATGGCCTCAGAGGTACCCGAGTACGGGAGGGAGCCATTTTTACTCAGAAAGCGGAAATTATTCGTCATAACGAAGGAGTCTGATGCCTTGAATTTTGTGCAAAATGTATTTTATCTGGTTAGGTTAAAATCTAGATGTTTTTGGTGGTTTTTGAGATTTTTTTACGTGTTTTTAAGGTAAATACTGGAAGGCTTTTTCACTCAAACTACAGGATTCGGATTATTTTAAGTGTTTTCTTTAATATATTTTTTTATTATCAATGTTCAAAATGTATATCGCAGAGTTTAAATTATTATATACTAAAAACCATAGAAGCCTTTGATGTTAAAATTACCGTAAATTATTCTTATCGTCTGGGGAGCATTCGGGAAGCTAACGTAATATCTTCTCGTCCCACATACCGCAGTGTCTCAAGACTAAAGTCTTTGACCAGTTCGCGTTGCCAGTGGTGACCTATAGCACTGAAAAGTTTTACTCAAAAATGGCCCTTATTAGAAGGCTAAAAGTCACCAAAAGGGCAATGGAGAGGGCTATGCTTGGAGTTTCCCGATGTGATCGAATCAGAAATGAAGAGATCCATAGCATGTGGCTGAAATCACAGGCAAAAGCTTTTTTATAAGTAAACTAGCTGCGCCCCGCGGTTTCACCCGCGTAAGTGTCGATCCCGTGGGAATATCGGGATAAAAACTATCCTATATCCTTTTCCGGGACTCAAACTATCTCTATACCAAATTTCATCTAAATCGGTTCAGTGGTTTAGGCGTGAAGAAGTAACAAACATATAAACACACACACACACTCACAAACTTTCGCCTTTATAATATTAGTGTGATAAAAACATTGGCAACTGCGTCTACTTGTCTTCAAATAACAACACACTGTGATCTTGAGTAGGTACCACTCCACAGTCGTCACAAGACACTTCTTCAAAATTCAGTTGTTCTACATTTTGTACGAACCATCTATTACACAGGATGGCATTTTAAACCACCCAACAATATTTTTAAAGTCATCTGATACGCCTCTAATGCCCAGGTTACACGAGGCTAGTATTCGCAGAGTATTTTTTATATAAGGTGTTAAAAAATTAACCCTACAAACTTTAAGAGGTGCTTTAGACCATCGAACTGAACAACTTTCACCGTGGGACCTACTCTGAAATCACGAAAAAAAAAATCAGCTGTTTCATACAAAAGTTCAAGACCTACTTGACCAAAATGTATGAAACACTTGTTTTTTTTTTCGTGATTTCAGAGTTGGTCCAATAGTGAAAGTTCTTCAGTTCGATGGTCTAAAGCACCTCTTGAAGTTTGTAGCGTTAATTTTTTTAAACTGTGGACATCTGCTAGTTTTAAGTTAGGATAGCAAGGAAGTGATATCCTGGCTAACTATCCTAGCTTGGCATGCAAGAACTGTTTACACATAATCAGCCTATAATGTTCCCACTGCTGGGACACAGGCCTCCTCTCTGTGAGAGGGATTAGGCCGTAATCCACCACACGGGCCCAGTGCTAGTTGGTAGATGACACATGTCTTCAAATTTTTGGTTCTAGAACATGTCAGTTTCCTCACGACGTTTTCCTTCACCGTTTTGAGAACAGTAGTGATGAAATAATTTACACAAAGTAAAGCCTGTTGGGTTCGAATCTACGACCGTAAGTAATCTATTCGTATTTCGTGGCCGTTACCACTAGACCACCACTGCTCTTGCTCTACACGATGCAAGGAAATTTTAAGCCAGTAGCATTGCAATGTCTTAGTCCACAGAGTAAAATGATCCGATTGGATATTAGCTTCGTCGGCCACATCAGGCTAATACACAAGCCAGGATAGTAACTCAATGGTGGGGGGCGCTACTAGCTTATAAATAGAACCCCATCCTATTAAACTTAACACGTAACTTGTCCACCCCGACCCTTGCTCGAGCCAGCCCGCGCCGCTAAGCCTGTAGTTTTAAATTCGCCCCAAAATAATTCCGATCCAGCCTGTCCCTTGCTGCCCTCCCCCAGCGACGCCCTAAGCCGAGGTCCGTACCCCACAGGGGGTGCCCTTAGCGTGTAGTCGCTTAGTTTAGTAAGTTTTTAAGCCCTGGCTGGAGGCCTTAATTTTGAGGCATCCACAGGCAAGCCCGGTTAAGCAGACGACAACCTCATAGGTTGAACAGCGAGACGCCATTGTTAAAAAAAAAAAAAAATTAAACTATCACACTAGTTTACTAAGCGTTGGGCTAGACGTGTTCTTGAGTGGAGACCGCGAAACGGCAAACGTAAGGAAGGACGCTCCCGGGATAGGTGGAGCGACGATCTTCGCAGGATGGCTGGTAGCAGCTGGATGGGAGCTGTCGAGAATCGAGCTGAATGGCGTGCAATTGGGGAGGCCTATGTCCAGTAGTAGACTGCTGTAGGCTGAAAATGATGACCAGTTTCTTATTAGCTTACTAGTCTAAAAATGAGGATAGTTCTGTATACACGAGAGGGGCCCGTGGCAAAATAATAACAGCTGCACAGGTCGATCGATCAGGTTAAGCTACACTTGCCGCGGTCGATCTATGGATGGGTGACCATCTTGACATACCGAGACCCCTCCGTGCCTCGGAAAGCACGTTAAACCGTTGAACCCGGGTGTCATTTGTGGATCTTTGACAGACGTTACGGGTCGTCAGAAGCCAGAAAGTCTGGCAACCAGTATTAGCAAGGGGTATCGCATTACTCAGTAACTGGGTTCTGGAGGTCAGATAGGCATTCGCTTCATGTAAAATACTGGTATTCAGCTGCATCCGGTTAGACTGGAAGCCGACCCCAACATAGTTGGGAAATGGCTAGGCAGATGATGATGAGTGCTGTAAACACAAGGCTAGAGCGACTAGCTTGCTAGTTTACTAGCACAATCTTGCTATCCTAATTTCAAAAACTAGCCTCGTGTAACCCAGGCATATAAGTCCACTACTAAAAATTCTGTTGGCATTCTGTATTTCATTTCGTACACTGGCGGCCAGAAAAAGGAACCTACAGGTAAAGTTTAAAGTTACCTTGAAGAACGTGACGTTTTAAAAGAACAACTGTCGTGCAATAAAGGAGGCTTCATATTCGCGCCGTAAGTGTAGGTTCTCATCTTTAATCCACTTGTTCTCTTAGAAAGGATTGATGTTCGAGCGGGAAGGAATTAAAACATTAATTAAATTAAAAAAAAAAAACCAGTCAAGCGCGCGTCGGACTCGCGCACCGAGGCCGAGGGTTCCGTACAAATTTGTAGGTAGGTATGTAACTACATTTTCGGATTTTTTCCTTTACTTGGGCTATATTACATTTCTTCTTGCCAAATTTCATGATTCTAGGTCATCGGGAAGTACCCCATAGGTTTTGATTCCCTTGCGAGTGTCATATGCGGCATAAACGGAACATAAATGCGCATATCTTTTGATTGCATTGACTTAAAAGTTTGATTATTTCATTGCTTCAACGGATTGCAGCC
The DNA here is from genome assembly GCA_947508005.1 of Amphipoea lucens. Lineage (NCBI taxonomy): Eukaryota > Metazoa > Arthropoda > Insecta > Lepidoptera > Noctuidae > Amphipoea > Amphipoea lucens. The sequence goes on from OX382375.1 coordinate 16,234,903, forward strand.
CTGAGTATTTGATATTAATTTCAACTCGATAACTCCACGCGTTCCTGAGAAACAGGGTCTTGACAGACAGACAGACAGACGGACAACGAAGTGATCTTATAAGGGTTCCGTTTCTCCTTTTGACGTACGGAACCCTAATTAAAGTACCAGATCTTGTGATTATCGGAAATTCAAGAAGAGGTATTGTTTCCTATTTAACTTATTTTATCGTAGATCTTACTGACATACGTGAAGGAAAATATGGTGAGGAATCCTAAACTTATACAGCTAGCTACTACCCGCCACTTCGTCCGCGTCAAATTTCTTATTCCCCCGACGCCGTCACATCGAGTCGCCCGCACCTGCTATTACCTGGTTTTTGCTTAGCGTACTTTCTGACTTTTTTTATTTTTTGCTCTGCTCCTGAAAGTCCTAAGCTTTATTATTAATAATAGATCATCATCTGCCTAGCCCTTTCCCATCTATGTTGGGGTCAGCTTCCAGTCTAACCGGACGCAGCTGAATACCAATATTTTACATGGAGCGACTGCCTACCTGACCTCCACAACCCAGTTACTGGGTAATACGATACTTACCCCTTGGTAAGTCTGTTTGTCAGACTTTCAGACTTCTGACGACCCGTAACGACTGTCAAAGATCCACAAATGACACCCGGGACCAAAGGCTTAACGTGCTTTCCGAGTCACGGAGGGGTCTCGGTATGTAAAGATGGTCACCCATCCACAGACTAACCGCGGCAAGCGTAGCTTGACCTGATCGATAGACCTATGTGGCTGTTTTTATTCAGCTGTATTATTAGTATAGATATAGATATATTATAGATACGATTGAAATCACCAACCCGTCTTCAGCAAGCGTGATTATCAATGCCCGTGTATCAATGCCACTGAGACAGTAATACCTAGACTTTTTTTTATGGATGGGAAATCATCGAATGACCCTCCCGCTCTGGGTGAAGCGGAAGGGAGTGTCAGACTCTTGCTGACTAAAACCCATCCGTGTTCCTTCTTAAGCTCTTTATGTTCTGGGGTAGCGGTAACCCTTTCGAACAATCCCGCACCCCCGGCAGGCTTCGGCCCTGGCAGGCCCCTTCCTTTTTGCTGACATATCTTTGAGGCGCGTGTGGAACACGTACGCGCCATCCGGCACGGGCCTGGTCCTGATCGGACGTTGAGCTACCCATTACTTTCCGTCCGCAGGCCCGCGCCTACGGTGGCCGGGAGTGGTCACGTGGCTCCCGACGCCCGGAGCGTCTCCCGCGGCGGCTGGAACGTGAGGCTCTGTCCCTGAGCCATCCCGCCACCTCCTTCGCTAGCATGACTGCTTCGCAGAAGGAGGTGACTGCCTCCCACTCCCTCTTGCCCGGACCATGGCTCGAACCAGGGCCAGACGCGAGAGGTAGACAGTAATAGACTGGATTATTATATATCTGGCAACATTAATTTGTAATAATGTTTTCCTTATTTGAATACAAATATTTCTTTTGACATCATAATTGCAATTACTCTTTCCACTTTCAGCTGCACGAAATTAAAAACAACATTTTTAATATCAGTTCATATTTTATCACTTTGGAATTAATGAGGAAAAAGTCGTGAATAAAGTTTTGATTATGAATCTGGATGGTTATCAGAGTAGGGGAAGACCAAAAAAACGATGGATGGACTGTGTGAATGATGATATGGTTAGAAAGGGGGGTGACTACCGAGATGACGACTAATAGAGAAGTAACATACATAACATAATCAGCCCATAGATAATGTTCCCACTGCTGGGACACAGGCCTCCTTTCTGTGAGAGGGAGTGGGCCGTAATCCACCACGCGGGCCCAGTGCGGGTTGGTAGATGTCACATGTCTTCGGATTTTTGGTTCTAGGACATGCCAGTTTCCTCACGATGTTTTCCTTCACCGTTTTTGAGAGCAGTGGTGATGAAATAATTTACACAAAGTAATGCCCCTGTCTGGGTCCGAACCTACGACCTACAACTCATAAGTCGCGGCTGTTACCACTGGGCCACCACTGGTCTGGGAGAAGTAGGGAAGAAAATAACATGTGTCGCGCCGACCCCAAATTGGATAGGGCAGAAGAATGACGATAATTTTACCACTGTTTTAAAAGCCAGTGATTAATTTTCTCTGACCAAGAGTATATTGGAAACAATTAAACGAGGTTAATTTAAAAAGTTCAACAAAGTCGTTCGTTCAATTTTACTGCTACATTAATGGTTGGCTCTGAAGGCAGTTTGAGAGTTACTCTTAAAAGTCGAAACGGTCGGAGCTTAACCTCGGTTTAAGACTTACACGTTCTAGTTCGAGTGTGTGTTGCCAGTTTTATGTGATGTTTAGTGCTAAACACATAATTTGATATCGTGCTAGTGATGTAGGTAAGTGAAAATTGAATCTTTATGGTAAGGCAATGAAATGAAATTATAGTATACGATTTTATTTGTGCTTGTCATTCTTAGGGTGGGGGGGGGGCACAAAACCGGTCGAAGTGGAGGTGCTTGGGGGAGGCCTATGTCCAGCAGTGGACGTTTTTCGGCTGAAATGATGATGATGATAGGATTTTATACGTTTTGAAAAAAATCTGCCTGATATTTTCCCAACTACATTGGGGCCAGCCTCCAGTCTAAGTCGATGCAGCTGAATACATATTTTACATGAAGTAACTATTTATCTGAACTCCACAATAAAGTAACTGGGTAAGACGATACGCCTCTGTAAGACTAATTTTCAGACTTTTGGGCTTCTAACTACCTGTAACGACTGTCAAAGATCTACGAATGACAGCTGGGACCAACGGCTAAACTTGTTTTCCGAGGTCTCGACATATAATTTATCTCACGCACACCTATCCACGAACCGACCACGGCAAACCTAGCTTCACCTTTGACCGATCCGCTTTATAGGCCAGGCAATAAAACGAAATGATTTTATAGGATTATATGCTGTTTAAAAATCAGATTAAGGAATTCTTGTAATCGGAAAATAGGATAACTTTTCCATTATGTAAAGAATACGTGTAATTCTCTTATAAAAGGTTTTCGAGGTCAGACAAGACATCTTTACTCTCGCTTTTATCCTAAATAAACAATTGAGACAACTGTTCAATCCATCTTCTGAAATGTAATCTGTTTTCAAATAATGTGACAAGAATGTTTGTAGCTACATATTTTATTTTGCTTTTTACAAAAGCTTGCATAATTACTTATTTTATTTATTTATTCTTCAGAAAGCTTACAGTCTAATACCTAGGTAAATAATGTACAATTTTCAAGCTTCCACAAATTAAAAAAATATGGTTGATATTTTTTTTTTTGCCTACATTGTGTCCCACTGCTTGGGAAAGGTCTCAATTTGTTTCTTCCAAACCTCTCTTGAGGAACCCTTCTCTTCGTGAGGAAACCGGCGTGTCCTAGAACCAAAAATTCGAAGACATGTGACATCTACCAACCCGCACTAGGCCCGCGTGGTGGATTACGGCCCACTCCCTCTCACAGAGAGGAGGCCTGTGTCCCAGCAGTGGGAACATTATAGGCTAATTATGTATGTTATGTAAACCTCTCTGTCTTGGAAGATCTCTGACCATGTTGGCCTTATTAATATTGTTGTTATTTAATGTGTTTTTTTTTTGTCTGTTTTATTTTATTGATTGTACTTATATTAATTAAAAAAAAGACGGGTTGCACTCCGTGAGTGCCGGCAGAAGTGAAGACTTGAATATTAACGTTGAAATAAATCAATTATTAATTTAATTAATATTACTAAATTTTTTTTCAATATTTCTGCGTCACTTTTTTCATTAATAGATGCACTTTGTTCAATTTCCATATTTTAAACACTTTCGGTCTTATTCATAAAAAAAGCCTATTGAAGGTTTAAACCATTCATTAGTTAAAATGCTCAATAGGCCTTTAAAACATTCGATAAAATTTTGTATTCATAAACGCTTCATAAACGTTCTATAACTAGAATGTCCTACAACTTCTAAATTTTGCCATTATAATGAAGTCATCCAACAAATTGGCCAACACATTAAATCGGCATACGAGAATATCTGTCTACGAACCGAATATTTGTGTCCATAGACATTATTACGTATGAAAAACTAATTTATTGTCTACAGTTTCAACAGTTTTGACGCGACAACGTCATGGTCGTCATGGAAACAATATGAATATGTCAATGAATGAATTTGATATTGTATGTGTCAAACTAAAAAACTTTTGAATATTTTTTTTGTATTTAAAATAAATGAAATTAAGACCGGAGACTAGTTGCAATAAAGGGCAAAGAATTGAATATTGGTTGGAGGAGGATAAGGTGTGTACCTACTGTTACAGCTAAAATGTGTTCAAAGTAAGTTATGTTTTGTAAACATTCTCAATTTCTTATACTTATGCTTGCTTTTGCTTCTAATCCTTAGATTTTTTGGAAGAATTGGTCAGGGAGAGGTCTCCATAATAGAAAATAAAAACACTGACACAAGCACTAACGCTAAACAGGGGCAGCCTGGCATGATTTACGAATTAGGTGCCTATCCAATTTACAATTTTACGAAGAACTTCGTTTGCCTGTACAAAACTCATTGTAACAAAAAAAAAACCCGCCATAAGAATAATAATGACTGTTATTTTGATGCCGCTACTGATTAATTAAATCAGTATAAATAAGATAATGAAGAGAAATAATTTATAACATTAGTTTTGTATTTCAGGTCAATAGGACTAGTAAAGATGGTGCTTCACTACGAATAGCAGAAAATGAAACGGCCTACAGAAGAGATGGCACAGATGGCAAATGAAAAGCAAACATTTTAAAAATGTTGTTCTGCTTTCACAAGTTTTAGAAGCCAAATTAGAGTTTAGAGTATTGTTCAGCCGTGAACAGGCAAGAGTTACATACGCCAGCGTCAGCATCAAGAGCGACATACATTCGTTCCACATAAATTAGTAATTAGTAAATGAATAAATTAGTCATCAAGCTGGAGTAGAGTTTGATTCATCTTCCATAATTCCTCTCACTATGGCCAAGACACCTTTAGCCATCACCAGTTCTATGAGTCTGTGGGACCGGCAATGACAAAACTATTTCCTGTGTACACGTTGCACGACGTACACAAACCCCTATTCCTACCCAAATTCTGTCTGTTCCCGTAGGTCTCCCGTAGGCTTGTATGATAGGTTAGGGTGTTAGGATAACTAGGGTGTTAAGTAGTTGCTGTAGGTTTATAATCAGTAGGGTGAGGTAACCATAGATACCAGGCTCAATTGTTACAAACTTAGCCACACTGTATGCATTTGGAATAACAGCCGTACTAAGCTGTAAGTCCCGGTGCGTACAAGTATTATAAAAATAAACTGATATTTGTATACAAGCTTTTTATTAATAAACTACTCCCTAAAGGAGATGGCAGTTTTTGGCATTGCTAATTTTGGAAAGGTACAGAATTCAAAGCTATTTAAAAAAAAAGCGCTTATTTTTATGTATTGATAGCCAGATTAACTTTATTATTGAGAATTGGGATTAAATCTCGTTAAATATGAGTAAGTTGAGCAGCCGGAAACAAGGCTTTTTGGACTTGTTATACTATATGACAGTGTTGTCATGGCAAACAAACAAACATGACTCTTTAGAAGATGACCACAGAGTACTTTTTGATAGACTAAGATGACACACAAAACTTCACAAGTCACATTCGCTCGCTCGCTACTATTTTGTGCTGGTGTGAATGTTTTGTGCATGCGCCCAAAGTTTTACGTGAATTTTTACAACGACCTGGCTTGCTTTTGGATTTCGAAGACTCCTACCTTTCTGAACGACTGTTGCTAGACTTGGACCTCGACGTTTCCTATATGCTTAGATTATTATTTTATTATTATTCTTATTGATTATTATTATTCCTATTATATGCTTAGATTCCGATAAGTGAGTCTCTAGAGTCTCCTGAGTTTTCTGTGACCACTGAGTTTAATTAAAACTGACCGAGTACCTACACTTGAAACTGTCATTAGGTCTATGATCAGTGGGTAAATCATTGAACTAAACAAACTTCAACAAGTAGTTATTTATCATATTTGAAGTCATTACAAAGCATAATTAGCAATATGTTATGCATACAATAAACATTTATGCGTTAAAATAGTAATAGAGGTAAAATAACCTGTTAAAGTACAAACATTAATGCACTTAACCTCACTTTTACAAAAATTAAGATTTCTCTTTAACCCCATTGTAATTATTTTTTATTTATTTTTTTAACAAAAGCTCATAATATTCCCTATCAAACCATGCCACTTTTATTTCTGTGGAAACTAAACAAGTTTAATGCCAGCGTTCTATGAATTTCTGCCATTCTCCTTTCTTCTCTTTTACTTTAGATGTTGTTGGCTCAAAATATTGCCACTTCCACGTTGTCGTCGGTGGCAGCGCAGAGGTCACTTTGACTGCATGTTTTGGGTAGGACAAATAAGGCAGGATAGGACGTGGAGCATGTTTTGCAACATAGCTTCACAGCCACACCCTACTGGAGCATCTCCCTGCAGGGTGTAAACTTCCGTGGTCGACACGGAAGCATTGTTTTCACACAAAAGCCGCAATGTCCCACAGTATTTCTTGTTGCTATAATGTGCTTCGTTATATTTTTCGTCGCTTCTATTTTGTATTGTAGGTAGGTATATAATAATAAACTAAATTGGTTAAACAGAAGTTCAAAATAAATTAAATACAACTGCGGCTCCTCGAAGTACTATTGTTTACGAAACTGACTTTTTAAACATTTGTACGTCAAATGTCATTTTCTTCGGCCATCTTTGTCGTGTCTCACTTGGTTCACTTCGGTTGGCGCCGCCGTAGAAAGAGATGGGGGGGGGGGAATCTCTCCTGACGGTCACGTGTCCTGACGCGATGCCCTGACGCGAGTTTAACATTTTTTACCCATTACAAAAAGTGTTCAACGCCGCTAAAGAAGTTTTCACTTCAAAAAAATAAAATTAAAACCGCGAAAAAAAAATCAGCTCTTCCCTACATTTTGACGAGTTATGTGAACATAAATGCAAGGAACAGCTGATTTTTTTTCGCAAGTTTAGGTTTAGTCCTATAGTAAAAGTTGTTCATAATGATGAGTACAATGACCCCTTAAAAGGATGCCCATGAATTTAATTTCACCCTGTATTTTTATGAGACATTAAAGTCTCAAATAAACTGTTTAAGCCCAAAAATACATTTCAAGTTGAAATTTTATCTGAATTGTCCAAATTGTCAATTTAGCAAAAACGGTTACATAGTAATTCAATATTTAATATTTGACAGTAAAAGATATGAATCAGAAGGAAAGATAATGAAGATTTTATATTCATTGTAAAACTGTTATGACTGAATTATGGGGAAGATAAACGAAAAGGATTTTATCGGCAGAAAGTGCTAGACGCGACACCGAAATAAAAACCACCCATTTTTTGGAAAATGTCCTTTTAACCGGTCAAGCGGTGCGGTTCGCCGATCGGCGACGAAACAATAGAAAATCAATTGTGTCTCATTAGCGGAGCTTGACAGATTAAACTGTATTTTACCGACTTAAAAAAAGGAGGTTATTAATTCGACACGTATGTAGGTAATATTATTGGAACTGCAATATATTCACATATGAAAATCTATAAGGACTTCCAAACAAATATACAAAATTTTATAGATGTATGTATGTTTGTCCATGCATATCTCCGCAACTATTAGTCGGATCGTGACCATTTTTTTATTGGCTTACGTTTACTTCAACTTAGGGAATAGGGCTAGTTGCGTCAAAATCGATTTAGTAATTTTTAAGATATGGACTAATACGTGTAAGTGTAACGGCCTTTTTTTTTGGCCTGGCTTATTGATACGAGCTACTGATGTAGTGTCAAAGGGAAAACATCTCAAAACCTTGGTCAAATTCTAGTGCAATATTTACACCAAAACTATTAACTACATATTACAAACTAATATTCCAGTTTTTATTTAAAACTAAAAATTACTAAATAAAAGTAATTTAAAAAAATTAAATCGACTTCAAAAGGAAATTCACTCAAAATTATGAAATAACTTTAATTCTGGAAGTCGGTGGTAAAAAACTAAAATACTGATCCTAAGACACCGACTTTCGGAATTACCTTTTTTTTATGAATGGGTAATCATCAAATGACCCCTCCCGCTCTGGGTGGAGCGGAAGGGAGTGTCAGACTCTTACTGACTAAAACCCATCCGTGTTCCTTCCTTAGCCCTTTATGTTCCGGGGTAGCGGTAACCCTTTCGGACAATCCCGCACCCTTTCGGAATTACCTGAGGGGCAATTCTCGTAATTTTAAGATCGTTTACAGTCTGTAGTCTCAATCAAAAATACCTCTAATTTCCCTATATCTTGACAAGTTTTTGAAATTTGTTTGTCGCCGAGATGAGACTGAGACTAGATTTTGAATATTTTAAATTACGAGAATTGACCATCTGGTCGATCGACCCGTGCAGCTGTTATTACTTAACCACAAGCCAAATTAGATTTTATTGTCCCACTATAGGGCCCCTTTTCACACAGAGAAGGCACCAATATCGATCATCAGGCCCTTCCAGACATAGCCCTACATTGTTAGACTCACGTAAAAGCCAAATACTTAATATAATGTTTGGACTTTAACCGGTAAAACGCCGCTTTATCCACGTCGTTACGCGCCGGCGCCATTACCGTCAAGCATCGCCGTATCCACTAGGTGATACCCGTTTCGCGCGGCTTCAACCTCTATTATTACTGCTAAATAGGTCTAATAACCTCTGAGTTTTTTTTGGCATTTTTCTCAGGGATAAGTCAGCTAGGAAATACTGGCGCCATCACTGAGATAAAGTACCAGTAATAATACCTAGTTCTATGGGCACCATCTACTACTACTACTATAAGCCTGTGTTGTCCCACTGCATGGCAAAGGCATCCCTTCCCTCTTTCCACTTTTCCCGGTCTACGGCGATTGTGAGCCAATCCTTTAAGAATGAGTCCAGATCATCCCGCCATCTCTTTTTGGGCCTGCCGCGCAGTCGTTTTTTTTTTGGGCGCCATCTAGTTTTTAAAATATTGACCAACAAAATATTGACGTCTAAAAGTGTTTTAAATGATCTACTTAAATAAATAAACATTTTATTTCAATTCATTTCATTTTCGCGCTTGTATGGCTTAAGACGGGTTGACTCTTTGGCTTTAGGTTATACTAGCTGCGCCCCGCGGTTTCACCCGCATAAGTCTCGATCCCGTGGGAATATCGGGATAAAAACCATCCTATGTCTTTTCCCGGGACTCAAACTATCTCTATACCAAATTTCATCAAAATTGGTCCAGCCGTTTGAGCGTGAAGAAGTAACAAACATATAAACACACACACACACACTCTCACAAACTTTCGCCTTTATAATATTAGTGTGATATTAAGTGTGATTTTAGGTTCTCATAACAAAGGTCAAATTCTGCAAATGACACTAAACACGATCAGCAATTAGCGTACAAGAGCTGTCTGGCAGTGTCAATATTCCAAGAATGCAATGGAAAAATCGATAACTTTCCGATTTAGTCAATCACTAGCGTATATGTAAAATAAATGGCTTTTGCACAGCACAACGATAGCGACAGATGTTTTTGTGTGAGTAAGTTGTACAGTGCATGGTAAATGCACGCTGTGTTGTATGAGTTAAGGTTTATAATTGGTTGTGTAGTACGTTCTGATTTATGAATTGCAAGTGTGTGCGCGACTTTGTATCTATTGCTTTTACTGAACTACATGTGTAGTAGTGGCGCGGTGGTGGGGCCAACCTAGCGACATCAGGTTCTGATACATTTTCAACTGCCGGGCATATCTCCTTCTTTCATATATCTTTGTTCCACAACAACGATGACACTGACAGCTTTTGACAGATGCAGTTGCCACTATTGTCGACGTGTGGCTCATGTATTTCACTACGGTGATCAAATACACGAACGCCATGTTGTCGACGGCTGCAGTTTTTTTTTAATGAAAACTTCTTTACGTGCGTTGGGCATTTTCGACACTGTTACCGTAACCGACACCTCTGTATATAAGGAAGTGAAAACTTCTCTAGGTGCGTTGGGCATTTTTTAAGATGAGGAAAAACCATTGAACTCGCGACACTGTTACCGTAACCGACACCTCTGTATATAAGTATGAACATATCGTCGCTAATCTAAGTGACGTAACTGATTCTATTGTTATCGTGTTAATATTGTTTTAATAATAAATATTGTAACAGATACGTCACCTCGTGAGATCTTTGTTTTTATTTTGTTCGGAATACATGATCAGATATCAGATTCGACTTGGAAAATGTATCAAATTACTACGTATAGTTAGGTCGGCTTAGTCCAAAATGTCAGATACGGGGCATTTCACGTGAAGCGGACAGGAAAAAAAATGTCAGGTTTTGGATATTGTTCATAATTGGGTCAATTATACTTCCATGGGACCTGAAAAATCGTACGTCGTTTTTTTTTTTTTTTGTTGCCTAGTTATCAATTTATGCGACTTCAAAGAATTATCAAAATTTGAGGAACTGATTTTTCGATAGCTCTTAATGAAGTTAACCAGATGGATTGAGTTATAAGTAAACAGTGTTTATTTGAGAATATAAATTGTTTTTCTTGGAAATTGATTAAAATTTGTTTTTTTTATTTTCTTATAAGTAGTAAACCGGAAGTTAACATTAAAAATCTGTTTTTTTTCAACTTCGCATTTTTTTATATTTTTTATTTTTACCTGAAAACATACCTTGTAGTATAGAAATATCATGTGAAAAATTTCAGAATGGTATCTCGATTCGTTTAGAAGATAGATGAACTAAAGTACGAAGGTGCCGTATGACGCGAAGTACTGGGCGGTTCTTTAGTATGGAAGTCTTACTCGCCAACGCACGAAAACGATTCATATCATTATAAAATCGAATCGTATCCTGTTGTGACCTGTAGCGCCATCTCTTATCTACCCAAAATATCACTGACACTTCACCCGCAATCGACATTAAATGTTAGAAAGAGATATATAGCGACGCCTGCAAGCATCACTCGATTTGACCGTTATTTATTTAGTCGTCACTTTGGCCGCTACGCGTTTGCAGTGTTGTGTTAAAATAAATTGTGTAATAATCTTATGTATTATGAATTACTACGGTAATCGATATTATAACCCTTTTTACTTACCATCTCAGTCGACGTCTACCAATGTTAGAAAAATTTCAACAAATTTAGCTGAGAAGTGGGGAGTTTCTTCTTTTGTTTACGTGTGTACGTCCTGCAGGTTACGCCTGTCGAAAGAAATACCTCCAGAAACCAATTTCGATCTTGTGTAGTCGCAGAATCGAGTGAATATTCGCAAAACACTCAGAATGAATTGTTTGTTCCCGATGACGATAAACATAAAACTAGGTATTTCGACACAAACGGACACCGCAGCAGCAGATCAAGAAATTCTGCGCCAGTTAGCAAGCAGCAGCAAGCCATGGTCCAGGGCGAGAGGGAGTGGGAGGCAGTCACCTCCTTCTGCGAAGCAGTCATGCTAGCGAAGGAGGTGGTGGGATGGCTGAGGGAGAGAGCCTCACGTCCCAGCCGCCGCGGGAGACGCTCTGGGCGTCGGGAGCCGCGTGACGACTCCCGGCCACCGTAGGCGCGGGCCTGCGGACTGAGATTAATGGGTAGCACACCGTCCGATCAGGACCAGGCCCGTGCCGGACGGCGCGTACGTGTTCCACGCGCGCCTCAAAGAGATGTCAGCAAAAAGGAAGGGGCCTGCCAGGGCCGAAGACTGCCGGGGGTGCGGGATTGTCCGAAAGGGTTACCGCTAGGGAACACGGATGGGTTTTAGTCAGTAAGAGTCTGACAATCCCTTCCGCTCCACTCAGAGCGGGAGGACTCATTTGATGGATTCCCATCCATAAAAAAAAAATACGTGTGGTATTCGGGGACTGCCGCGGTAAGCTATGGCATAACATTTTTTTATCAACTTATGCGAGCTTCGTACAGCCTACACGCATACGTCTAGTCGCACGCACACAAACACCGTGCCGAAGTCTGCCGAACTGAAACGACGTTAGACGATGCACGGCTTTCAACGCCGCACCGCTGCGCTGTGCCGGTCGGAGTGGGGGGTGTAAGATTTATTTTCGTTACGGAATTTCTTGATACGGTCGACGCGCTCAAAGCCCGCGATAAAAGCTATGCAATAGCTTAAAAGGCGTCGCTATCTATCTCTTTCTAACATTTAACGTCGATTGCGGGTGAAGTGTCAGTGATATTTTGGGTAGATAAGAGATGGCGCTACAGGTCACAACAGGATACGATTCGATTTTATAATGATATGAATCGTTTTCGTGCGTTGGCGAGTAAGACTTCCATACTAAAGAACCGCCCAGTACTTCGCGTCATACGGCACCTTCGTACTTTAGTTCATCTATCTTCTAAACGAATCGAGATACCATTCTGAAATTTTTCACATGATATTTCTATACTACAAGGTATGTTTTCAGGTAAAAATAAAAAATATAAAAAAATGCGAAGTTGAAAAAAAACAGATTTTTAATGTTAACTTCCGGTTTACTACTTATAAGAAAATAAAAAAAACAAATTTTAATCAATTTCCAAGAAAATCAATTTATATTCTTAAATAAACACTGTTTACTTATAACTCAATCCATCTGGTTAACTTCATTAAGAGCTATCGAAAAATCAGTTCCTCAAATTTTGATAATTCTTTGAAGTCGCATAAATTGGTAACTAGGCAACAAAAAAAAAAAAAAAACGACGTACGATTTTTCAGGTCCCATGGAAGTACAATTGACCCAATTATGAACAAAATCCAAAACCTGACATTTTTTTTCTTGTCCGCTTCACGTGAAATGATACGTCAGTTAATTAGATTATATACATGATTAAAAAAATACACACGTAATTATTCAAGTTTTCACTTCTGTCGGCACTCCCGGAGTGCCAGTGTTTTTTTTTTTGACCAGAAGTTTCATTGGTGATATTCGCCCTTAATCTTTTGACCGCTTGTGTCGCATTTATGCGACACATATTTCCGTGCCCCTACCGCTCGTGTCGTGTTTCTGCGACAGAGAACATGCATGATTTTTTCGTTCTATTTTCGTCCTATTAACTGCGTGGTACAATTAAAACCATTATTAAATAGAGATAAAAACTTTTTGACTATTTTTTAATCGATACAACGACTTCTCCTCCTTATTTATTGTAGGTATTATTTTATATTGATTTTATCGATTTGTAGCCGCGCGCTAGGGGCACGGCAATTGATATTTAGCCAAGCGCTTAAAAGGTTAATATAATATCTCTCGTTTCCATTTTTTCTTGTAACAATAAGCGCAATTGAACTTCTTCAACATAGTTTTCTCCCCTGACGGACTAGTCTCACCGACTTGATAGATTGACTTGTGTTCAAATTCATGCCATGGTCCAGACGTTACTCAACCGACGCTGTGTGACTGATGATCTTACACACCGTTTGAGACGCCGGGTGTTATCTCAATTGAGTAGTTACTTTATCTTTGTCATTCCTAGGGTACATGGCAACTGACTAGAGCATTAGTTTGATGAAGTCGAGAGGCGTACTTTATTCTAAGTTGAGTACGGTCAGCATCAAAAGTTGATTAACACTTCAGTTTTTTTAATCTTAGTTATTGAGCAAAATATTTGTTCAAAATTGCAGCAGAAGGAGAGAGCAGTGGTGGCCCAGTGGTATCGGCCGCGACTTACGAGTTGTAGGTCGTTGGTTCGAACCCAGACAGGCGCTTTGCTTTGTGTAAAATTATTTCATCACCACTGCTCTCAAAACGGTGAAGGAAAACATCGTGAGGAAACCGGCATGTCCTAGAACCAAAAATTCAAAGACATGTGACATCTACCGACCCGCACTGGGCCTGCGTGGTGGATTACGGCCCACTCCCTCTCACAGAGAGGAGGCCTGTGTCCCAGCAGTGGGAACATTATAGGCTGATGATGATGATGATGATGCAGTAGTAGAATTTTTTTAGAATATATACTCTTGTCTATTATGTGAAAAGCTAAAAATCAGTTTATTGAAAAAAGTTGTTGTCAATTTAATAACATGTAAAAATGATAGTGTTAATCGACTTTTGATGCTGACTGTACATAAGTAAGGTACGGTCAGCATCAAAAGTTGATTAACACTTCAGTTTTTTTAATCTTAGTTTTTGAGCAAAATATTAGTTCAAAATTGCAGCAGAAGTAATTTTTTTAGAATATATACTCTTGTCTATTATGTGAAAAGCTAAAAATCAGTTTATTGAAAAAAGTTGTTGTCAATTTAATAACATGTAAAAATGATAGTGTTAATCGACTTTTGATGCTGACCGTACTTAAGATAATAACATAACATAACGCATTTCGCCAGTCAAGTTTAAATCCCATGTAATAGCGGGCGATTAGGTTAAACTACGCTTGCCGCGGTTGGTCTGTGGATGGGTGGCCATCTTTACATACCAAGACCCCTCCGTGCCACGGAAAGCACGTTAAGCCGTTAGTCCTGGGTGTCATTCGTGGATCTTTGTCAGTCGTTACGGGTAGTCGGAAGCCGAAAAGTCTGACAACCAGTCTTACCAAGGGGTACCGTATTACCCAGTAACTGGGTTATGGACGTCAGATAGGCAGTCGCTCCATATAAAATACTGGTGTTCAGCTGTATCCGGTTAGCCTGGAAGCCGACCCCAACATAGTTGGGAAAAGGCTAGGCAGATGATGATGATGTAATAGCGGGCGTGCCTGTTGCCATGAACCAGGAACAAATCCAGACTCCGGTTACTGAGAAATTCCTGATAGAAAAACTGAATAGCACTTTGCCTGGTAGATATTTATTTATTCTTTGTGTACAATGCCGTACCGAGATGCTTCACTTTGGTAGGAATTATAGCAATAAAACAAAGACGATGCTGTTTAGGGTAACCCCCTTATTCATAATCCTATTTTATCTCTATTTTAGCTAAAATAGGTTTATAGAACGTTTGTCTTTATCTGTCACGTTGTCATTTCTGTGTGTAAGAAAGAGACAAACCCCATTTTAACTAAAATAGGTTTGATAAGTTTTATGAATAAGGGAGTAAGTATATAATTAATAATATTTCGCTCCTTAATCTAATCGTGTGTAACCAAACCATATCGCGTCTTTTAACAGCGCAACGCCATCTATCGAGCTTTGGGTCAAACCTTCGCGATTATTGACTAAACACTTTGGTTAATATAAAAAGGTTACATATCACTTACAAATAGGAATTTATTACATGCAGGAGCATTTGGTGCATTTTATTTGGCGCAGTTTGTCCGGGGGGGGATCTCCACTTTGCCCGACCTGTGAATCGAAACCAGGACCTCTTGCTCACCGGTAGCGCTTGCGACCACTATACCAAAAAAAAGGAAGGAGGTCATAAGTTAGTAATTTAGGAGGCAGGTTGCGCTGGACACGCTTTTTTGAGTCTCGTTACTCCTGAGAGCCTATACCAAGTGACGGTAAATGTTAAAAAAAACCGGGCAAATACGAGTCGGACTTGCGCACCGAGGGTTCCGTGCAAGTGGGTACCTACGTAAATAGTTTATCACGGGTTTTTTTTTTGTAATTTAACTACAAATTTACGATTTTCAGGTTTTATTCTTTACTTGTGCAACATGATATTGCTTCTTATCAAAGAAGAAGGGTCACGTCCCATAGAAAATTTACCCAGCCCCGACACAAAAGGAACGCATCTCAGTTATTTTGTTACATTAAATATAACAGAAATAAATTAACACTATTCTGAATATCAGTGGCTATCACCCATATGTTGCCATTTGATTTTGGTAAGGCAAAATATATTTTTTTAATGAATAGCAATTATATCCATTTAAAATGACGCCTATTTAGATAAAAATACAAAAATAGACAGCAGGAGGCTTAATTTATTGAGGCATCTACAGGTAAGCCCGGTTAAGCAGACGATAACCTCAAAGTTAAACTGCGAGATGTCATTAAAAAAATATAAAATAAAATTGGCTTTCTGTGTTGAGATCTGTGCGTTTTTTAACCAACTTCAAAAAAGGAGGTTCTGTATTCGACCCGTATGTATGTATGTATGTTTGTATGTCTGCGATTTTCTAAAAAACTAATGAATCTATTTTGATAATTCTTTCACTAATGTAATCTACATACTTTCAGGAAGGTTTTAGTATATAATGCATTAGGTAATTATTCTTATGTACGGAGTTAAATGCTTAAATGTACTGCATGTCCGTCATTTCTATGCGAATTTGGACGATTCTTCTAGTCAGTGTATTCAATTCTTCAATGCACTAGTGTTAATTGGATTTGTGTGGGGTAGGTACAACTAAAAAGTAAAAAATAAAAACTTTTTTACAAAAAAACAACCAACTTGAAAAAAAAAACACTACAAAGTGATACATAACTTTAATTTCGGAAGTCGGTGTCTAAAAACGAAAATGCGGAACCAACGACACCGACTTCCGAAATTAAAGTTATTTATCACTTTGTACTGTTTTTTTTTTGAAGTCGGTTGTTTTTTTCTAAATTGTTGTACCGTCATTGAATTACCTACATACAATTACGAATTTTATAGGTAAATAGGTATTAAAAGAAAATTGTATATCGCCTGAACAAAAACACAAGGCAATATTTTGGTGTTAGCCATTGATTTGGAATATAAAAAAATATATATTTTAGCTATATTTAAAATAACAAAAAGACTGAGATATGTCTCTTTCGTGTCGGGTCTGAGTCACAAATGACCGTTCTTCTTTCATGATTCTCGGTCAACGGGAAGTACCCTATAGGTTTCGATTCCGTAACATAAACGCCTGTATCTCTTGATTGCGTCGACTTAGAAATTTGATTTTTTCACTGCTTTAAGGGATTGAAACCCTGAGCATTTGATATTCATTTCAACTAGATAACTCCACGCGTTCCTGAGAAAAAGGGTCTTAACCGACGGACAGACAGACGGACAACGAAGTGGTCTTTTAAGGATTCCGTTTTTCCTTTTGAAGTACGGAACCCTAAAAAAACAACAAAAACAAATAAATTTTTAACGGCCATTTTATTCTGTCCTCCCCTGTACACTTCCAAGTGGAGTTATAACAATGTTACCACAGTAAAAATACTTAAAAAGTTTTCGACAGTTGTGGGAGCGTGAAAAATAACTGTACGAGGCTAGACTTATGAAATAAATTATTTGTCGTCAGGAACAAGTTTTGTGGTTTTATTTTATTGTGAGTACCTTTTTCGGCGAATTTGAGTTGTCAAAGTATAAGCAACTTAATGGACGTTGACGTTGACTAATGAAGGAATCGGTAGGACGCGGCGAAGTATAGCTTCAGGTTGTTAGGCGAAGGGTTAGAGTGAGACCACACGATGCGTTAACGGTGCGGTGCGGCGCCGGAGCGCGCGAGCGGTGCCGCAACGTCATCCTACCAGGGATTGAAAATGGTTCCAAAATACCGGTAAAACACCGGTATTTAGGGGTTCCGGTACCTATACCGGAACAGGAACCAGGATCTAAATTGGAACCTTTAAGAACCTTTATTTTACCGGTTCCGCTTCCAAAATACCGGTATTTAGGGGTTCGTGGCTAAATAATAACAGCCGCACAGGTCGTTCGATCAGGTTAAGCTATGCTTGCCGCGGTTGGTCTGTGGATGGGTGTCTATCTTTACATGCCGAGACCCCTCCGTGCCTCGGAAAGCATGTTAAGCCGTTGGCCCCGGCTGTCATTCGTGGATCTTTGACAGTCGTTACGGGTCGTCAAAGGCCCGAAAGTCTGACAACCAGTTTACCAAGGGGTATTGTATTACCCAGTAACTGGGTTGTGGAGGTCAGATAGGCAGTCGCTCCATGTAAAATACTGGTATCAGCTGCATCCGGTAAGAATTGAAGCCAACCCCAACACAGTTGGGAAAAGGCTAGGCAGATGATGATTTGTGGTGTATCTATGTACATAATAAAAGAATATTCAATTCTATTCTAAACCAATAAAGACTAATACCTTCGACCTTCAAACATCTTTAAACTCTTGCCAAACTATTCTTCAAAAAAAAAACTTCAAACATATAAAGTTGCCACACTATAAAAATACCAGAGAGAGACCCACATAATTCTCCCTGCGGAGATCGTAAACTCGGTATCAATGGCATCGGTAACGCAATACCGTCACTATTTCAGTATTGACATCACTACATCAAGTTTGTATTTATTATCTCGCCGTTTTGTTGACTGAGTCTATAGAAAGGGTTACTTGGGAATACTTGTCATTGTGATCTTGTTCTCGAAACTGTAACTATCTATAGTCTTCATTTATTTTCGTTACTTATACAGGGTGAAATTAAATTCATGGGCATCCTTTTAAGAGGCCATTGTACTCATCGTACTCAACACCTTTTACTGTGGGACTAAACCTAAAATCGCGAAAAAAAATCAGCTGTTCCTTGCATTTATGTTCACATACTCGTAATTGGTCAAAATGTAGGGAAGAGCTGATTTTTTTTGCGCTGAATTTCACCCTGTATATTTTCTATGTGTATATATATTTAGGATAATTATGTCTATATTTGTGTATCTCAATCAACTCAGCCTATCGCAGTCCACTGCTGGACATAGCCTCTCCCAGACTGCGCCACAGCACCCTATCCTCCGCCTTCCGCATCCAGTCTACCCCAGCCACCTTCTTTAGGTCGTCCGTCCATCTAGCTGGGGGGCGTCCCACACTACGCATGCCGATACGCTGTCTCCACTCCAGGACTTGTCTCCTCCACCGGCCATCGGTCGGTCGGTGTATCTATTTTAGTATATTGTAAAGTAATTATTGCACCAACGAAAACGTTATGGCTAAGTAATAACAGCCCCACGGTTCGATCGATCAGATTAAGCTACGCTTGCCGCGGTTGGTCCGTAGATGGGTGACCATCTGTACATACCAAGCGCTTCCGTGCCTCGTAAAGCACATTAAGCCGTTAGTCCAAGCTGTCATTCGTGGATCTTTGACAGTCGTTTCCGGTCGTCAGAAGCCCGAAAGTCTTACAGCCAGTCTTACCAAGGGGTATCGTATTACCCAGTAACTGGGTTGTTGAATCAGATAGGCAGTCGCTCCATGTAAAATACTGGTATTCAGCTGCATCCGGTTGGACTGGAAGCCGACCCCAACATAGTTGGAAAAAGGCTAGGCGGATGAGCCAGGTAATGATACCCGGTTTTTAAATCGCAGCAGGACGTATGGAAATTTATCCTTAAAGTTCCTTACAACAACAAACAACATTTAATAATAAAACGAACAAGTAAGCCGATATTATAATACCTGTACATCACAAAGAAAAAGAAAATAACACTTACTTAACTTTGGACCACTTAAGAAATCTCATCACAGAGAGAAAATAAACAAATCAAAAACATAAAGAAATAATCTTTATTTTTGCCAAAAACGCAATATCTTGTTAATTCCGAAAGATCTCATTACGTTGGATAATTTGTTTTCTTACGATTCGCAATGATACAGACAAAATCTAATTAGGAAAATCATATTTTGTGGCTAAAGAAAATGTTGGTTACCCCGAGTGGTTAAGGCATTTCCCCACCGACGAGGTAGCAACGATTTTATCGCTCAGTAACGTACAAAAGATTCTAGGTCCGTGTAAGTAAAACAGATCATCATCATCTGCCTAGCCTTTTCCCAACTATGTTAGGGTCGGCTTCCAGTCTAACTGGATGTAGCTGAAAACCAGTATTTTACATGGAGCGACTGCCTATCTGACCTCCACAAGTCAGTTACTAGGTAATACGATATCCCTTGGTAAGACTGGTTCTGGGGTCAGATTTTCGGGCTTCTGACTACCCAAAATGACTGTCAAAGATCCACAAATGACAGCCGGGACCAGCGGCTTAACGTGCTTTCCGAGGCCTCTCCGTGCCTCTTTATCTGATCGATCGACCTGTGCGGCTGTTTTTATTTAGCCACGGGCCCCTCATAGAAAGAAAGGAGATACCTTCATATATTAATAGTTGATCGCTGACTGTTTACGCCGCCAGCGAGTACTTGTTTGTCGCAGCGACAAGAGCAATCAAAGAAAGTTCTCGCTCAGCGATACTCGCTTGGCGGGCAGGACCCTCGCCGAGAAACTCACGCTTTGCATACAGGTATGCATACAAGCGAGTAATAATGATTGTAATGATTATAATTCTGTAAATACGTACATGTTATAGTAGCGAATCATATTTTAATCAAGATACAACCTGACACTGACCTGAAAATTGCAAAAAACGTTAGAAAAATTGAATTAAATTTTAGTTCATTTTAGGACCAAGGACAATTCAGACTATTTAAAAAAAAAAAGTGAAATATGGCTCGCGGATTCCTTTTGGCATGAAGTCTCTTTGAAAGAATTAAAAAAAAAATCGCACATCTCCGACCTCCGACTAGTAAATTAAATAGTTATCTGTGGCATTATAGCACTAGTTCCGTAACGTAAAGAAAAAGCACGCGTTTGTAATACACTGCATTATGGACCTAAAAGCGGTTCATTATGAGCCATTTTACGAGCAAGTGTGTTGAAAATATTATTATAACTGACCACCCTGCGAAGATCGTCGTTCAATCTTGCCTGAGGGCGTCAGAGCATCCTGCACTAAGATCTTTCAACTACGTCTTTTATTTCAACCAACGAATAAGGGAGACCCTCTTATTCTTTGGTTAAAACGAAAGGCGAAAACCAAAAAGAAACGAAAACAAACCAATTTAAATAATGCAATTAATTAAATTGAAACCTCCTTCATAACGAAGTCAGCGAAAATAAATAAAACGGGGGTAGGGTCTACACAATTGTTTCGATTCGACCCTCCCATTGGCCGAAGTAACACGTCCGAGCGAAATAGTCGCATATATTCGACACGATTGTTATTGGACTCGATTTCTTTAACTCGATGTCAGGTCTATATCGAGAAGATTTGGATTCAATTAAACATCTTGTGTAACAAAACGTTACAGTTTCTGATCTCTATGTGTCAAAGACAAGGGGCTCGTGGATAAATAATAACAGCTGCACGGGTCGATCGATCAGGTTAAGCTACGCTTGCCGCGGTTGGTCCATGGATGGGAGACCATCTTTCCGTACCAAAACCCCTCCGTGCCTCGGAAAGCACGTTAAACCGTTGGTTCCGGCTGTCATTCATGGATCTTTGACAGTCGTTATGGATCGTCAGAAGCCCGAAAGTCTGACAACCAGTTTTACCAAGGGGTTTCGTATTACTCAGTAACTTAGATAGGCAGTCGCTCCATGTAAAATACTGGTTTTCAGCTACATTCAGTTTGACTGGAAGCCGACCCCAATACAGGGTGTCCCTGGAAGTATGGATCAAATCGAATAGGGGCGTGGACAAAGTCATTTCCAAACTTTTTGACTCTGAGAATGTCAGTGAATTTTTTTACGGTTCAAAAGTTATGACCGATTTTTATTTATTTTTTCAATCACTTCGCATAGTGCTCAAAGAAAATAATCATAAAAAATACTATCAGGGCGATAGCCCTGATAGTATTTTTAACCTGATAGTATTTAACTATCAGGGCTATCAATTTATTTTTTTTAGATATAAAAAAAATAAATTGATAGCCCTGATAGTTTTTTTTAAAGATTTCTTTAAAATGATTCGATTTCTATTCTTTTTTTTCTGTTTTTTTTTTATTTTTTGCTAAAACGTTTGGAAATGACCTTGCCTACGCCCCTATTCAATTTAATCCATACTTCCGGGGACACCCTGCATAGTTGGAATCCATATCATTAGCCTTTACTTCATAAGTAACAATGCTTACATTCATAAATTCTCGTCACTACCAAACAGGAAAAGATGAAAAATTACCTTTTTCTATTCCAAACTAGCTTTTGCCCGCGACTTTGTCCGCGTGAAATTTCACCCTCCCCCCATTCACCCTCTTAAGGGTGGAATTTCGAAAAACCCTTTCTTAGTGGATACCTACTCTTCAAAAAGAACACACCCTCCAAATTTCATGTCTCTTGGACCAGCGGTTGAAGCTGTGCGTTGATATATCAGTCAGTCAGTCAGGACTTTGAATTTTATATTTATAGAGGGGCTCATGATGGTCTGCAATTAGATTGACCTTTTAAAAGAATCACGCCTAGGCTAGGCAGATGATGAGCTAGCGAAATGCCTACACCCTTCGAGAGATCTGATACAGGCGTGATGTTAGGTTACATACCAATTTAAAACAAAGCCAAATATTGTCACAACTCCACTTATTCCTACTGTTGCTGCAAACTCCAACTCCTAACAAGCAAAAAGTACCAAAAAACAAAAACAAACTTCTTCCTCCAGTCAAGTCTTAATTACATCGCGACAAAAACAGATTAAAAACTTTTATAAAAAGGCTTGAATTATTTCCGAATTCACAGAAAGTTTTACGTTGTAACATGTATCCAATTATTTTGATAATTATGAGGAGACCTGTAATTTACTTATTTGTTGAAATTTTGAAAACTGTGGCTGCTAAATGAATACAATATTAATTCTCGTATTTACAAATCGACTACTTTAATTACTATACTGGGCACACACACAGAGCACAGAGAGTCCTGTGTCCCAGCAGTGGGAACATTATATTATGCTAAACAGCCTTAGCACTGCTGGATAAAGGCTTCTCCAATAACATGCCATTTAACTTGATCCTCAGCTAAAAAACTGCGATTTCAACTCTAAAAAAATCAATCCAACTCGCTTACAATACCGACTAAAACATTAAAAAAAAACAAACTTGCAAGTAAACTCTCGTTTATAAAACCTATATACTTAAGGGTGATTAGTAAATCATACTTAAATTATTTTATTTTTGTATGTAGGGTTGTGCAAACACTTTTACACTTCAATCAGTAGCGTGCATTGCATATAGGCATATAAGCAGTGCCTACCTCGATATATCAACATAAGCCTGTCAATTACATTTTAGTGTGAGTGCCCCACAATTAAGAAACTCACTAAATTAATAACAAAAAAACAAAATCTTCATACAAACACGCGCGGCAGTAGGCAGTCGCCGGACGGCCTACTCGTCTCCCGTACTATTCGCACATTGTCATTAGTCTTTACTCGTTCAAGTTAATAAGACAAAATTAAAAATACGTACGTCTCACGCGTAATACCATGACGTTCGACCTTCGCAATGTATCACCCTTAAGTAGGCATGGCCTACTCAAATAACAACACTTTTAACCTCACTTTTTTTTCTGATTAGTGACTGCGTTTGCCTAGACTAGACCCGGCCTAGTGCTTACCTATTCTGAAAACCAATGCACGCCACTAGTCAATCATATTTTAAAAATTAGATGAGGTCGGCGTTTCATATCTGACTAGTCTGAGAAGAAAGGCCGAAACAAACTGAGCTCAGTCTCTTTTAAATTCCAGACATAATCTTGGTCAAATCACCCTTTTTTCTTGCTAACAGACAGTAAATATGTGATCAAAAAGAGATTAAATGAGCACGAAAATACACGCGTTGTCATCATAATCTCTTAATTCTTGATCCTAAAAGGGTTGAAGCTGACATAATTATTTTAACCGCCATGACACGCACGTTATGGGTCGAATCCACAGATATAGATACACCTAGATAACGCAAGAGCAACTACTTCGCGTGCCAAAAATTGCACCAGCTTACGTTCGAAAATCGTAAGCCGCCACTTTCGCGCTCAGTCCTGCGTACTGCTGGCTGGGTGAGCGTGAGCGAGAGCGCGAGCTTGTGACGTCATATTAGGTAGTCAAAAAGTGGCACGCTTAGTTTTCATACAGTTCGTGATACTTGCGTTATCTAGGTCTATCTATATCTGTGGTCGAATTCATAGTCCTGCACACAGAATTAATACATTTGCTTTGTCCACAACGTTATGCTAAGCCAATTTTAATAGAATTATAAGCCTGATAATCCCAAAACAGCATCTACTTAATAAAATTCATAAATTCATTGACAGACGACGCACAGCCTTAAACCACAGGGTTTAGAAGCATTAAATTTGGCACAAGAGTTATTTTTATAACGACAGTGATCACGAAGGAGGCTTTTTAAAAAATTATTCCCTAGAGTTCAATAGGGGATGAAAGTTTGTATGGAATTTCATCATTTTTGCCGGTGGGAAATCCCATCATCGGGCACACAGGTTCTAATCTATCTATGTGTGCTATACTTACCTATATTTATATACAGGGTGGGCAAAAAATCATGGATCAAATGAAACAGGGCGATAGTTGGAGTTATTTGAAGGAAAAAATTTCTCAAAAAATATCTATCTAAAAGTTATGACAATTTGAGTGTTTACAGTAAGTTATTAAAGTTACATATAATTGTTCGTGAGACTTAAAAGATATTGAAAAACGTGCCAATACTGATAAATCATGGTACCCACTGTCATAAAATCACTTTTGTAGCGATGATACATTTTTGTTTTTTACTGCAGATAATCCCAACTATCGCCCTGTTTCGTTTGAGCCACGATGTTTTACCCACCCTGTATCCATACTATATACTTTATACTATATATGTATACTATACTTACTATATCCATACTAATAATATAAATTCGAAAGTAACTCTGTCTGTCTGTATGTTACGTTTTCACGCCTAAACCGCTGAATCGATTTAGATGAAATTTCGTATAGAGATAGTTTGAGCCCAGAGACATAGGATATTTTTCATCCCGATATTCTCACGGGATCGAGACTTATGAGGGTTAAACCGCGGGACGCAGCTAGTATATACTAATAATAAAGCTGAAGGTTTTGTTTGTTTGAACGCGCTAATCTCTGGATCCAGTCGGATTTGAAAAGTTCTTTCATTTGATAGCCCAACTCTAGGGGAAAGAAGAATTTATCCCAATTCTGGTCTTTTCCAGGGGTCGTAGCGTGATATTAATAGCCTTATAGGCTATTAACCCCTAAAAAGTTCTGACTTTTTTGAGTTCTGAGTTATCACACTAATATTATTAGGTCCTTACATATGAAATTGGCGTTTTGTATGGAAGGAACAAAAAGTCGAATATTTTTTAATATAATATATTTAATTAATCAAAGTATGAACCATTGTTTTCAATGCACTTTTGCCATCTTATAGGTAGTTCATTGATCCCTTTACTAAAAAAACCAGTCGGACGGGAATCAATAAAATCTTTGAAGGCGATTTGGACTGCCCCATCGGAGTTGAATTTTTTCCCTTGCAAAAAGTTATCCAAATTGCGAAAAAAATGGTAATCTGTTGGAGCAAGGTCCGGGGAGTACGGAGGATGTCTAAGACATTCCAATTCAAGCTCTTCTAATTTGGTAGCCGTCTGTTGCGCAGTGTGTGGTCTGGCGTTGTCGTGAAGCAGCAGTGGCGTGGAGCGATTGACCAGCCTTGGTTGTTTAGCCGCTAGCTTTTCCATCATGGTTTGTAATTGCTGACAATAGACATCAGCTGTAATAGTCTGGCCAGATTTGAGAAAACTGTAATGAACAATACCGGCACTAGTCCACCAAACGCTTACAAGTAACTTTTTTGGGGTTAATTTTCGCTTGGGGCAGGATTTGGCTGGCTGGCCAGGATCCAACCATTGCGCTGAGCGCTTCCGATTATCGTAAAGAATCCATTTTTCATCACAGGTAATGATTCGGTATCATTGTTGTGCCGGTTCAGTAATGTAACGCAGCAGTCGACGCGCGTTTGCCGGTTTGCTTCAGTCAATTCGTGAGGTACCCACCTTTCAAGCTTTTTAATCTTCCCAATTTGCTTCAAGTGAATTAAAACAGTTTTATCACTAACATCGAAGCCTGCAGCTAACTCGGACGTGGTTTGCGATGGGTCCGCTTCCACAATAGCCTTCAATTCTCCATTATCAACTTGGGTCTCAGGCCGTCCACGGGGCTTGTTCTGCAGGTCGAAATTTCCAGAACGAAAACGTTGGAACCAAAAACGAACTGTGTTTTCTTTTGCAACATGACCGCCATACACATCATTCACCCTTCGAGTCGTTTCCGCAGCACTAGTGCCACGGCGGAACTCGTACTCGTAAATAATGCGATATTTTAAATTTTCCATTTTGTAAAATGAGTGACGCAAACAGAAAAAACAGAAGAAAAAAAACAAATGAATGACGGTCATCGAAGCACAAATACATGAGTAAATAGCTGTACAAATTTGAATTTGGAATTCCTTACCAAAGAGGAGAAATTCGTGATTAAAGTGGCCAGTACGAAAAACGCCAATTTCATATGTAAGGACCTAATATAAAGGCGAAAGTTTGTGAGTGTGTCTGCACGTGTGTGTGTGTTTATGTTTGCTACTTCTTCATACTCAAACGGCTGGACCAATTTTGATAAAATTTTGTATGGAAGTAGCTAACACCCTGGATTAACATATATGTTACTTTTATCCCGAAAACACTAATATTATAAAGGCGAAAGTTTGTGTCTGCGTGTGTGTGTGTGTGTTTATATGTTTGTTACTTCTTCACGCTCAAACGACTAGACCAATTTTAATAAAATTTTGTGTGGCGGTAGCTAACACCCTGGATTAACATAAAGGCTACTTTTTATTCCGAAATTCCCACGGGATCGACACTTATGCGGGTGAAACCGCGGGGCGGAGCTAGTATTTGTATTTAAGCGAAAATGTAGCAATATCGCGGGCTGGCGATGTGCCTAATTTAAATTAATTATTTGACTTTCAGACAGTTTACAGTTTCCAGTTTGACAGTTTTACTTGGAGACAGTAAAAGTAATTACTGTAGTACTTACCCAAACGAGCGACTTCACAAAGAACTCTTCTACAATTTGTCAGAATAAAGAAACGTTATAAATAAACCAATTTCTTGCTCAAACAACAGAGCTGGGTCAAAGCAGTATCATTATAAAAATATTACAAAACATTTTTACGATCTTATGTCGGTGAGTACAGCAGTAAACTCGGACGGTCGCGTAAAAATGTCAATCAACAGAGCAAACTTCAGCGAACGACTTTTGTTACTAAATGTACTATCGTATTTTTATGTCTCGAAGCGGCGCGCGCTTTACTTGTGGTAACCAAGTGTAAAACACGCTGTGAAAGTGTGCGTGAAGATGAGGAAGTAGCGTCAGCAGTTCAGCACATAATACACGCACAACCACTTGTGTCTTCGCCATTATCTCGGACGATACAACTCGAATCAAACTTTATGGTGGCTCTGAAGTACAATGCGAGAACCAATCCATTAAAAAACTTTTTACAAAAAAAAAACAAACGACTTCCTGAAAGTAAGTATGTAGCTATCACATTAGTGAAGGAATTATCAAAATTGGTTCATTAGTTTTTGAGAAAATCGCGGATATACATACATACGGGTCGAATACAGAACCTCCTTTTTTGAAGTCGGTTAAAAAGAAAAATGTTTTTTTTTAATTGATCCACAATTGCTAACTATCGCATAAAATACATACAAAAAAAATACAGTCGAATTGAGAACCTCCTCCTTTGCAAAGTCGGTTAAAAATGGTCAACAGAAACTCCATCCATAATCACTGTTGAACCAGGAACCCTCAACCTAATCCCATTGATGTAAATAGCCTCTCATACTTAAGCGGAAATACTTCCGCAATCTCCCAAGGACCTACTTAAAACCCCACTCACACCGCAACAGAAAATAACTCGCCCAGTTATTCAGCGTCACGTGTTACAAAACGGTGTGACAAACTCCTGGTCGGCACTCGAAACAACCAGGCAAAGTGGGGCAGTTAGCCAAGTTAAATTGGCCAAGTGGCAGCAACTTTTTAACTAGTGTTTACCCACTTTGTCTGAAATATTGCTTTTGTCGAGTCGTTTTCGGCAGTGGGGTTCATACGAAAACAGGTTTGTTTTGAGGAAGAATGGTTGCTAGGTAGAGTACATTTACTTAGGGAAAATATTCTCTACAGACTTATTGGACTCCTAATTATGGAGACTTTTTTTAAATTAGGCAATGAACCTCTAAAAACTTTTTTGCGCTGCCAATGATGCACAGTTTTTAAAATAATTCAGCCTCTTTTTAAATTTCTGGGCTGGATTTGGCAGTTTAGTACTTTTAGGAACTCAAAATAGGAATTATTGAACACACAAAGTACACAAAAAGAAGCGCAATAATTATGTTGGAGTTCAATCATATTTTTAGGAGTGGAACATGGGAATTATAAGAGGTTCGGTTAAATAAATGATAAATGGATAACGCACGGGTCCAGTGCGGGTTTGTGAATATCACATGTCTTCGAATTTTTTGTTCTAGGACATGCCAGTTTCCTCACGATGATTATTTTCCTTCACCGTGTTGAGAGCAGTGTTGATTAAATTATACAAACAAAGTAAAGCGCTTACCTTCTTTTATGGATGGGAAATCATTAAATGACCCCTCCCGCTCCGGGTGGAGCGGAAGGGAGTGTCAGACTCTTACTGACTAAAACCCATCCGTGTTCCTTCCTTAGTCCTTTATGTTCCGGGGTAGCGGTAACCCTTTCGGACAATCCCGCACCCCCGGCAGGCTTCGGCCCTGGCAGGCCCCTTCCTTTTTGCTGACATCTCTTTGAGGCGCGCGTGGAACACGTACGCGCCGTCCGACTCGGGCCAAAAGTGCCTACCTGGGTTCGAACTCACGACCTACAACTCGTAAGTCGGTGCCGATACTATAACTGGGCCGCCACTGCTCTCTATTTAGCGAAGTAATTAGTTTTTCGCACATAATATTTATTTACTTAGTTTCAAGACTTCATATCTATACTTACTCGTATTGTTTGTCGCCCTATCGTATCAAACTTATGTTTCAAATTAATATAATTTCAAGTTGAACAAATATCAACATTATTTTAATGGTAATTAAGTTTTTTTTTTCAGTGACTGGCACTATTGAAAAAGTTATAAAAATGTTTGAAATTGTAGCGTAAACTGAACTTTAAGGTGTAGGATTTAACGTTATTTTTCCATAAACTCATATTTGTTTACATTTTTGGCAAATAAACCGCGAATGCAGATTAGGTTAATTACGAGGACGAATGTTAGCGAGTAGAACATATATACCTATTTACTTAGGAAACTCTCCTTGGGTGGAACTTGGAAACTAATAAAACGCGATATAATGTTCCTACCGTGACTTGACTTGTTAGATCCCCAACTTATTACGTAATATCTAGAATTCCGTGCATGCTGAGAATAGCGTACTCGATCCGCGACTTGGACAAAATGTTATTGTGTTTTTATGAAAGCCTCGCATATAGATTTGTGCTTGGTTTAACAGCAAAAATATTTCATGTTTCATGAGGTATGCGGTGCTAACCTATACTCTTAAGAAATTGTTACAATGACCTTAGATTTAAGTAATATATTATTTTAAAATCGTAACGATGTAAACAATTGTCTTTCCGTAAGCAAGGTTATAACATTATACGTAGCCAATTCAAGGAGATTGCAGGCAGGCCAGTGAAGCAATTCCCGCATTGGATGGCCGCCTCACGAAACAGGTTCTCCGTCTAACTAAACAAAAGCTGCGTATAGTTACTGCAGCTTTAAATGGCCACGGGTCATTTAATAAACACCTCTTTGTCATAGGAGTAACAGACAGTCCGCTGTGCAGGGCCTGCATGGAGGACGACGAGACAGCGGCAAATGTAATTCTAAACTGCCCAGTTGTCGCCACGTACAGGGCAAAGTACTTCGGTAACTCAGGTACCCTACGTGAGACGGTCAGTAACATTAAGGCCTTGCTGGCCTTCCTTGAGGAGCTGGGGTGGATCGAATAATCGATTTTTCCACCCGTAAGCAAAAATACGCGCATTGACGTGGAGTTGCGGACACCAGCCCGTATTACCTATTACCTATTATACGTAGCCAAAAAGATGTGCTGGCAGCCGTGTCTGCTCTCCCAGGGATTCTTCGCCAGGGTTTTTTTGTTACCTTATAGTACGAATTATTTGATCTGACTTGGTTTCCGTACGTCCTTTTCTGGTAACCACTGAGAATCAGCGCTGTGCTGTGGATCCCCTATAGCACGGCATCATGCTGCGTGGAAGCCATCTTGTCACAGTCAAGAAGTGCAGCCGTCGACTATCTTTGCTTTGTGTTCGTAATTATAGATAAACGCATTTTATTTTTTTTATTTTTTATTGCTGAATGGGCCCGCTTTTGACCTCGATCACGCCTGATGGAAAGCGATAGATGAGGTCTATGGTGGAACGAGCGTGCCCAGAAGATGCCTAAGGCACTGGAACTCCCACGCATCGAGGAAACACAGCAGGCTGCTTGACGCTGGACTCCGGTGGGAGGGTGGTCACAAACCAGGCGGGCGTTAGCCCTACCACCACAAGGGAAGAATTGGCCAGTCAAATAAGGTGTTGGGTGTGACTGTCCAGGATGCGCCGAGCGCCCGGTTCAGTTGAGTAACTTTTTCAAACATCCCCATTGGGAAGTTTGAAAAACATCCCAATGGGGATCCCATTGTTATCCCATTGTTATCCCATTACCTAAGCTTATTATAGACCTAAATTAATATATACTACTGAACCATATGTACACTTTTTGTAAACTTATGATTTCAATAAATTTTATTTATTTATTTATTTATTATTTATTATTGTTTGTTTGTTGTTCAGTCGACAATATCATATTGTCGACTGAAATTTAATTTGATAAAAGAACTGTTTGTTTTCTATTAATAAAATTAAATTTTATTCGACAACATCGATCGGTTTCTTACTAAACTTCATCTACATCCGACGATCCTGCATACATATCTCTTTTGTTGACTGTACACTTAGTAACCACAAGTTAAGCGCGCGTTGCTTCGGATAATAATACTATACGAACTTAAACTATATTAATCCCTAATCGTGTCCAACTGACAGGTGTCAGGAACACACTCTCTCCCTCGGTGATCGGAATAAACATGAGACTTGACAGCAGCAACCCAAAAGCAACCTTATTAGAATAAGAATAAAGACCACTTTGATTTGAACAGTGATACGAAATCAGAGGTAAAATATCTGTGAAAGGTCTGTACCACGGGTATATAATATTATCTCATTGGTAAAGTATTTAAGTATTACGAAGTAGGTCAAAGGCTTTGGATCACTATTGCACGATTTTTTTTTGTATTTAGGTATTCAATCCATAATATTACAGTTTTGTTTTAACATAATACCTGCCAAGCTGCAAAGCAATTTGTCGGCAGTAGGTTCTCGTGGATTGTGCACGACTTTTTGCTTGACTACATACTAAAATTAAATCTAAGTTAAGACTAAGACAAAAACCATGGTTCTGTAGGCCAAGATTCCGTATCTGAATACAGAGTGTAAAAGTTTTTCCCATTTCTGTTTGGTTTTGTCCTTAAAAAAAATAATCATACTACTTATATTCATGGTGTTACGGAAAGGGTATATCAATACAAACGGGTTGAAGAGTGTATCTGGTCTAGAATCTCTGTACAAAATTTCAGCTCAAAAGCATTAACTTTGAAAATGCTTAATATTTTTTTATTTCGACATCACGGCGCTGCACTGGCGCGCGGCGGCGTGATGTGCGTGTACTAGGCGCACAGACACACTACAGATAATGGATAATGACCCTCGTAGTGCGGTGACACGTTTGTTATGATTTCAATTTAGTAAACTATCGAAATAAAAAAATATTAAGCATTTTCAATGTTACTGCTTTTGAGCTGAAATTTTGTACAGAGATTCTAGACCAGACACACTCTTCAACCCGTTTGTATTGATATACCCTTTCCGTAACACCCTGTATATGAAGGACAAAACCCAACAGAATTCATAATAGCCTCGAACAATTTCTAGAAATGCCTGGCTAACTAGACTACAAACTCATTAATTATTGACCAGCTGTCATTATAGAATCGATGGCTACCACTGAAGACAAGTAGCTTTTATTATTTATAAAAGACTAGCGCTTTTGTTAACGGCTTCACTCGCCTGGATGTCGGAAATTAACCCGCGGATACATGGGTACAGTCACGAGCAATAATGTGTCAACACTTTGCAGCTTTAAATTGCGATGTTTTCGTGAAATAACGAATGCAACGTTGAAATACGACACTTTACATAAACCTATGGGTTCGAAAATACTATGTTGGTAATGACATAAAATTTCATTCAAAAATAAAGGAGAAAATCGCCTTTGAATAAAGCCAAGTGTATACATACTTATAGACGTGACTGTACAGTATTTTTATCTCATGAAGCGACACGCGCTTTACTTGTGGTAACTAAGTATCACTGTGAAGAAGAGTAGCGTCAGCACATCACTCACACACACTTCCGTCTATGCCATTGTCTCGGATGGTACCGAGAGAGAGCTCCTGCGCTTACACACACATCACACAGCAAGTTTTGTACACTTGGTAAACAGAAGTAAGGCGCGAGTCACTTCTTGAGATAAAAATACTATACTACTGGGAACAAAAGTTATCTCCTGCTCCAGGTCATGGTCTATCCGTGGGCCTTTCATCTAAATCCGTTCAACCGCTTAGCCGTAAAAACGTAGCAGACAGACAAACAGTTCACAGTAACAGTTTTGACCACTTTTGACCCCGACTACACCCGCGTTTTTCCCCGATTTTCCCATACAGAGATTTAATGTCGAAGAACTTTTAATCCCTGAGAATATGACGTGTTCAAGCTTTCTCAGTGTCCAATTTTATCACAAAGGGTTTTGCGGTTTAGGTAGGTATACCCAGTTTCTGAACTGAGAATTTAGAGTTGAAAGCTTGTGAAACTTTACTTTAACATGATTCCTTCAATGCGGGGTGGAATCAACTCAGGTGCCTAAAATTCAAAATTAACTACGTTTTTTAGGGTCCGGTACCTCAAAAGGAAAGAACGGAACCCTTATAGGATCACTCTTTTATCTGTCTGTCCGTCCGTCTGTCACTGCCAATTTGCTCCGAATCTAATGGACCTATTAATTTGAAATTTGGTACACATATGAATCTTCGTGACCCAAATACAGAAATATAACGTAAATAAATGAATTTTGAATATGGGGGTCATATTTGGGGGGCGAATAGATTTTTTTTTAAGTTTTGCAATCTATACCATGTGACATTTCAAATGAAAGGGCTTACTGTGAGGATCTCCCAAATACCTTTATTTTTTTCATAATTTTAAAGTAAATTTTATGTTTAAGTTATTTAAGAAAATAGACAAAAATTAACTATTCCCCCCCCCCCCTCCTTATCTCCGAAACTACTGAGCCTAAAATTTCGAAAAAAAATACAGAAAACAGTACTACGGCTATACCTATAGATTACAGTAAAACCTATAAGAACTCTGTGGTCTTAAAACAACCTAGCCTTTTCCCAACTATGTTGGGGTCGGCTTCCAGTCTAACCGGATGCAGCTGAATACCAGTATTTTACATGGAGCGACTGTCTATCTGACCTCCACAACCCTGTTACTAGGTAATACGATACCCCTCGGTAAAACTGGTTGTCAGAGTTTCGGGCTTCTGACTACCCGTAACGACTGTCAAAGATCTACGAATGAACGTGCTTTCCGAGGCACGGAGGGGTCTCGGTATGAAACGATGGTCACCCACCCACAGACCAACCGCGGCAAGCGTAGCTTAACCTGATCGATCGACCTGTGCGGCTGTTTTTATTTAGCCACGGGCCCCTCTAACAAACACAAACATGCATTTATAATACTAGTAAGTAGGTAGGCAATATTAGTCAGCCAGGCTGGCAATATTTCCCTTCGATCGATTGCTATACGGTTTTCTAAGAATCATTGTGTTGCAACTTTGATGTTAGTTCAAAGAGAAATAATGATTTTGTGTGTTCGTATGATAGTCGTATTACCTGAAGGGAGGTGGGTAGGGGTGTAGATGTGTGCAAAGGTAAGGCGCTCATTTACGTACTTACATAAAGTCTATTCAAACATGACTTCAAATTAATATAATTTCAAGTTAAACAAACATCAACTTTATTTTAATAATAGTTAAGTTGATTTCAGAGTGACTAGCACTATTGAAAAAGTTATAAAAAAATTTGAAGTTGTAGCGTATACTGAACTTTATTATGTAGGAATTAAAGTTATTTTTTCTATAAACTCATATTTGTTTAATTTTTTTTGGAAAATATGGCTTCTTCTCATTGGGGTAGGCAAGACAGAAACTACAGAACGCCATTTGATACGTTCTTAACATACTCCTTTTGCTTCATTTTTAATGTCAACAACAAAACCAAACCACACAAAACGTAAAAATAAGAACAAAAAATCTACAATTTCCTATTAAAAACCAGCATAATAAACGTTAAACCCGGTGTTCCAGTTAATAGAGCCGTAGCTGTACTGTTTAGCTGGTATCACAGAATACTACAGAAGGTCGACTCCATGCAACGAGACGAATACAGGCGCACGCACACATATGAAAGAAGACAGAAAATACGTTTATTTGCAGTGAAAAATGACGCAAAAAAGAACATAAACACAAAAAATAAAATAAAAAGGCAGGGGAAAACATGCGTCACATCCACGCAAAACGGCTATCGCTCAGCATTATGCTGCGACCCTATGCAGGACAGAACCCCAGCGCTGGTTTTCAGCGACAGCCGGCGCTGACGTAATGACGTCGTCTGGTGCAGCAAACAATGTTTACATATGTGTGCGTGTGAAACATTACATGACGCAAACTACGTTAGCTTAACTTGATCGATTGACCCGTGTGGCTGTTATTACTTAGCCATAAGCCCCTCATCGTCCTCCATGTGTAAGCTATTAGTATACAAACTAATAACAGGATTTTTGGAAAAAATCTCGCTCATCACAACAGCTTGTTTCTATAGAGATATGAGGAACAGGGTGTAAAGTTCACTGATACTCTATAGAAAAGGGAGGATCCTCCGACCGGATGGGTGTTGTGTCTGGCGGGCAACTGGCCCATGATTCATGGCGGGCAACTGGCCGATGATTCATGGCGGGCAACTGGCCGATGATTCATGTCGGGCCGTTGTGTATATGCTAGTTGCGCGGTAAACTCTGCTTGCGAGATGCAAGATTTTGCGTGACGTCACTATGGCGTTTTGTTGGGATGTGGCGTTGTAAATACCGCTATACAACCAACCAACCTATCTACTACCAACCAACCAACAAGCCAACCTTCTGTATTTATTTTGTTAGTGTACTCTTCAGCTCGCATTCCCTGATTATAACAGAATTGTGCTCCGGTCATTATAATTGAGAGCGTAATTTTCTGACTAAAACATTATTATGCTGCTGTTGTAGTTTGATAAGCTAATGAGACTGGAATGCTGTAGTTTTATTTTATAATTATGTTGTGTTGGTCAAGGCTTGTTCTCGTACAGCGTAGAAATGGGCTTCTTCGTCAAATGTCCGAAAGTCTGGGTAATACCTTGGTAAGACTGGTGTCTTACCAAGGTATTACCCAGAAACTGGGTTGTGGAGGTCAGATGGGCAGTCGCTCCATGTAAAATACTGGTATTCAGCTGCATCCGGTTAGACTGGAAGTTGACCCCAACATGGTTGGGAAAAGGCTAGGCAGATGATGATTATCATCATTGTTATGCCCTTATCACAATGATTTTGGGATCGTTGCAGCTTGTCTTCAACTCTAACTGTCATCTCAGTTGTCACCTCCTTTCCAGGCATATCATCATCATTTCAGTCGAAAGACGTCCACTGCTGGACATAGGCCTACCCCGAGCACCTCCACTTCGACCGGCTTTCTGCTTCTCGCATCCAACGAGTTCCTGCGGCCTTCACAAGGTCGTCGGTCCACCTTGTGGGAGCCCTTCCAACGCTACGTCTTCCGGTACGCGATCGCCACTCCAGAACCTTTCGGTCCCATCAGCCATCTGTTCTGCGAGCAATGTGCCCTGCCCACTGCCACTTAAGTTTGGCAATTCTTCCAGGTATATCATCTTTACGGGGAGGTGGGACCCGCTCAGGAACAGCGGGTCAAGGCCTGTCGGGGGAGCGGTGAATGCTTATGCGAATCCCGCACCCCCGGCCATAGGTAGAGGTGGAACAGTGCGGTGGTTTAGCCGGTAAGAGTCTGGCATGCCCCTCTGTCAACCCCACGATGGAGGAAGTCCATGAGGATTTCCACCGCTCGCCAAAAAAAAAGGCATATCATCTTTACTGAATCCATCCATCGCTTCATTGGCACATTCATACTCAAAACTTCCTTCACGAAATGTTCCTCATTCCTCCGCATCCCATGCAAACAACAACCGATTTCAACACAACTTCTCGACCACCGTGCTTTATTTGTCATCCCATTCACCTTCTAAATATACGACAAACAAATCTAAATGAGCTGCTTTGAACTGCGAATCGTAATTAACAGTAATAAATTAGAAACGTCACATAATGTCAGGCTGATTCACGAGTGGTAACAATATTTATGGCTAGACCGCTGCTGTCACATCTTTCATCGTAGGATTTATGGTGATGTTTCCAGGAGTTTATCTTTAGGTCAGAACTCCTGCACCCTACATAACTGCGTAACACACTTTCAATATAAATTATATTGGAGGATTTTGCTAATCCATTGCTTTATATGTTCGAAAAATTTGTCTGCAACGTAAATAACGCAATGAATGTTGTTGAACTGTCAAAATGAAAGCCATTGCTACTGTAAGTGTGATAGAGGTATGAGGAACAGGGTGTAAAGTTCAGTCATTCTCTATAGAAAAGGGAGGATCCTCCGACCAGACGAGTGTCGTGTCTGGCGGGCAACTGCCCGATGATTCATGTCGGGCCGTTGATGCTAGTTTCGCGGTAACTCTGCTTGCGAGATGCAGGATTTTGTGTTACGTCAGTATGGCGCGTAGTTTACATGTGGCGTTTGTAGATACCACTACAGTGTCTTACGCAATTACTCTGCTGGTCCTTTATGATTTTTCTTGCGATCTGGCGTAACCATAGGAATGTTTCATATATCAATGGGCGTAATGCCGGAGATAACACAAAATTTTGATTTAACCGGTCAAGCGGCGCGGTTCGCTGATCGGCGACGAAACAATAGAAAATCAATTGTGTCTCATTAGCGGCGCTTGACAGATTAAAAGAGCGTCCATGGAGTTTCTTGCCCGTTCTTCATAGAAACTTACTACGGTGTGGAATGGACAACTAGCTTCAAATAGGTTTTTTGTAAATTGGCTGAATTATGACGATGATTGTTGAAGATGTCGGAAGAAATCATGCTGACTGGGGGCTTTACTGGCGTGTGCCGCGTAAACCAATAGAGTTGAACGAAAATAACGTATCACAGAATTATTTTTCTTAAAAAGATGTATTAAGGGGCTTATAGAACGTAAACGCAAAAAAACGCAAGTTTTAGAAACAATAAAAGTATATGAACGACTACAGTAAACAAAATAAAAAATATAGGATATTCGTCAGGATATATGCTAGGTAGATAGTGTGTTGAAAACATAAAACAATTTATTTGTTACGATAGAAAAAAATCATGAAGATAAGTACCTCTAAATACTTTCTTTTTACAATAAAAAACATACTAATATACATACAATCATTATGATTTTTTGTCAGATTATTCTACAAGCAACATACTAAAACTCTAGTGTTTTAAGTTTTTAGTCCAAACAATAGATTTTTCATAAATAGATGATTGCTTCATATTTTGCAATAAATTACCAGCGTTGTGTCATCGCGCTTCTCCTTCTTTTCTATGCAGTCCGACAAAGACCGCGCTTTAGGTCATGTAGTAGGTACTCTTAAACGTAGTTATAAGTTTCTGAATGATAATTTCCGATCTACACGTGGTCGAAGCCGCGAGCAAAAGCTTGCAATGACTAAAACTGTAAGTTAAAAAACATGAATCCTCCAGAACCACATTTAAAATGCATAAAATTCTAGACAATTTTGAAAGTCTGCAAGCCAACCACTCTGTAGCAGCTGAATTAACTCGCAAAAGATAAAATGACTACGGATTAGCTCATCCCGCTTATTTCGCATTCCGGAAAGCTATTTCAATGTTGGTATGCTGCGGTGTAGTTCATTTAATTGTTTTCTCGGTATATTACCTTTTGGTATTTCTTGTTAAAGTCAATACAGGAACGTATTTATTTATTGATAAATTAAAAAGTGGCACTCCGGGAGTGCCGACAGAAGTGAAAACTTGAACAATTACGTGTGTATTTTTTGAATCATCATATAAACAAAATACTTTGCCATCACTCTCTGACATATTGGAAATACATTAAAACCGAGTACATCCCGAAGACAGCCGAACACATCAGAATGTAGCGCGGTGTCGGTAACAGTGTCGCGAGTTCAATTGGTTTTTTCCTATCTCAAAACACGCCTAAAGAAGTTTTCATTTCAATAAATTATGCCATTTCTGTAAGTAGGTTTGTACAAACACTTTTACACGTCAATCATATTTTACTAACTAGGTCAGGTTCCTATCTGACTTATCTGAGAAGAAAAGCCGAAACTCAGAGGTCACTGTCTCTTTTAAAGTCCACACATAATCTTAGTCACTTCATGTGAAGTCCATGTAGATAGATAGATAGATAAAACGTTTATTTTGTGCAACAAAAGACACAATACAGGCATTAAAAAAAAAAAACATAAAAAAAGTAAGAAAAAAAAAACAAAGATTAAAAAGATAAATTGACCAATAGACCACCTCATATGACATTTATAACGGTCGATCACTACTGGTCGGTGTGTATCTCATGTTTGCACCAAATAGGAGTCCAGCTCAGCATATGTCAAGTACAATACCTGACGCTGGTATTCTGCTGCATCCCGTTAGTGACACACGGATGTCGAGAAGACACATCTGAGTTTCAACAAAATGGTACCTACATAGTGCGGCGCGTATATTATAAAGGTGGTAAGTACCCACATCTTAATCGACTTGCTTTTAAACTGACAGAAAACTTATTTACTACATTGCACATCAATCTAGATCAAACAAAGAATCTACTTAGACATGGTGTTTTGAAATGGTGTGGTTTTGTTTCTGAAATGGTGTTTTGAAAAAAGAATCACACAGATTGAGTGGACCTGTCCAGTCAGTGCACGCATTTGTCAGTAATCGTGCAACTGAACTAAA
This sequence comes from Amphipoea lucens, assembly GCA_947508005.1. Taxonomy (NCBI): domain Eukaryota; kingdom Metazoa; phylum Arthropoda; class Insecta; order Lepidoptera; family Noctuidae; genus Amphipoea; species Amphipoea lucens. The sequence continues at coordinate 16,274,069 of OX382375.1, forward strand.
AACTTATGGAGCTCAAAGATTCGACGAACGTTACCAAAGAGACACACCATTTGGGTAGGCCGCATAAATTACTGAGCTACTATTATTTCGTTTATTTATCTATTTACACATAAATCATATTATTAAATATTAGAATATAAAAGAAATATAAGAACATCTAAAAATATAAAAAATAGTAGCCCACCGGTATCGGGAACAGGGTCCAAGCTACCGGCGGTCAGGTTTCCAGAGAGAGGAACCTCCTGACAATGCGAGCCGTGTCAAGAAGTACTGCTTTCTGAATCTAGCCCTTGATCCAGCTGCCCAACGAGAGCCTCCTCAGGTATTGGTCGAGGCTCTTGGCTGTCAACCCATTGGCTGTAACGACTATAGGCACAATGATTGCTGAGTCAACATCCCACATGTCAACAACCTCGCGAGCCAAGTCAAGATACTTGATTTGTTTATCTTTCTCATGAGCTACTATTATTATTATTGATTTCGATTATCTAATTTTGTATATAGTAGGTACTTTTACATAATATAAAAGCTAACAGTCTTATAAAAATAATATATAAGAGTATATACTAAAGGGCTGGCCAATTTTTGGCCAAAGAATCAGCATTGCCATACATAGTGGCAATGCTGCCAGCCTTTTGGGCACTTTTCATATTGACAGTGATGCCAACGAATTTTTTAATTCTTTCCCCTACTTTTTTTAAAGACGATAAATAATATTAATAAATCTATAATCTTACAGAAAATGAACTCTTAACGGTAAGGCAAAAAAAAAGATTTTCTACGTGGAAACTGAATTCAAAGCACTTTTTGCCCGTAGATATTTTCGGAAAGTAAGGGTTAGCGATAATCCGCTTTCGACGGCACATCATGATACCCGTATAAATCATAGACTAACAAGTAAAGCTTTTAAAAAAAGTGGGTGCAGAGCAATCGTACCATAAATTATACCATGCATGCGGAACCGCGAACCCTTTCGCGGCAATCGCAACACAAAAATGAAAAATCAAAATGGCGGCGCATAACTTTGTAATTTACCATACGACTCCTTTTTGCAAATTCAATCTGCGTTACTTTTGAATGTGCATTCTTAATTAGTTTAATTTTCGAATTTGATGTTTATTTTTTTTTTTTAATGGCGTGCTTCCATTTTTTAGACATTAAAAGACATCTGTTACACTAGTTATCCCTTTTTATTTCATCTTTAGTTTTAAATGTATGTTTAAAGTAATCCGCAATTTACTGTTAAATAGATCTTTGTGTAACATTGTATGAAATATAAATGGATTTCATTTGATTTTTAACTTACTAGCGAAGCAATTCCTGCTGTAAGTTTATTACATCAGACTCGTAATATAACTCAGTAAATAAATAAAAGAAGTTTTTTTTCTGCAAGAGCTTCTGATATGCAATATGTCTTTAATTGGCTGTTCTGTAGGACGTTATTCCTTTGTATGCCATTTCTATTTTATTTATATTCTCTTTCAATACTCAATAAAAATACAAAAAACCTTGCCATGCTTTGATAGTATTCTTCTACATTTTTCCATATTTACCCGACTACGGAGAAGCGAAAAGGAGGGTTATGATTGTGACCGGTATGTATGTATGTATGTTCATCTGTTCCCTCATAACTAATAAAGTACTTGTCATAATTAGACAAATAAGGTATCGTTGGAAGCGTCTTGACCGTCCGCTGGTTTTAGGCTATGTGCTGTCACATTAAATTGAATATGGCGCCCTCTAGCGGACATAAAGTCATGATCTAAAAAAATTTCTGTTGTGTGAGGTATCAAATGAAAGGGCTTAATTAGCACATTTCAAAAATATAAATATTAATGAAATCAGCCCCAAAATAATTAAATTAAAAAAAAAGTTTAAAAACTAAAACCCGACTACTGAAAAGAATGAAACAAGAAAGTACCTTCCCGTGGTCGCATGCCGCTGTACTAACATACATATAAGCTATGGTAGCATGCGACCACGGGAAGATACATTTTTGTTTCATCCTTTTCAGTAGTCGGGTTTTAGTTTTTAAACTTATTTTTTTTTTAACCATATGTAAAACACTTCTTCGCATTACATCACACAGTACAAACAACAATAGACCTAAACGTATGAAAAAACACTAATTCTCTTTTCGACCCATTCGTCCCAACCCTACATCTCCAAACGGTCGTATGACCTTCGACTTATCACGTGGACATCGTCCCAACAATTAGGGATGCTCCTCACACGTCCGAGACACGCACCTTTTATATCACTTCCTTTTGAGTTGTAATTAGTTTTGGACCTTTGTTACAGCAGCTGGGTTAACGGAGTTTCGTATTAGAGTCACGCTTGTAGCTTGAAATTTGGTTTAGAAGCTTAGCTGAGAAGTATTATAAGATTAAAGATTGAGTTTTTGCTGATGTTTTGTCACAACATCAGAATCATCTACTATATGCATGATGCAATCTGTGCTCTCTTCAAGACGTGTTGTCTAACGTGTCCCTTTACTTGCACGTAACAGGAACTGATGGACGCTATTGAAGGTATAGGTATGGGAAGTTTTGAGTTGAGCTCCACGATTACTAACAAATGCTTGCACTGACTGGACAGGTCCACTCAAACTCAAACTCAAAGCATTTATTTTAATTAAACCAATTGCACTTTTGAATTGTCAAGGGGTCGGTCAGTCAGAAAGATGAAGCTAGTTGCCCATTCCAAAGCGTAGGTACCTATGGAGAAGAACGGGCAAGAAACTCCATCTCCATGGACACTCTTTTACAAATCACTCAAATCTGTGTGTGGTTCTTTCCTCGAAAGACCATTTCAGACATCAATCTACATGGTCTTCACATGTTGTAACCAATATTATGTGTGGACTTTAAAAGAGAATGTGACCTCTGAGTTTCGGCTTTTCTTCTCAGATAAGTCACATAGGAACCGCCGAACTCATCTATGTAGTTTCTAAAATATGATTGACGTGTAAAAGTGTTTGTACAAACCTAATTACAAAACGAAATAATTTATTGAAGTGAAAACTTCTTCAGGCGCGTTGGGCACTTTTTAAGATAGGAAAAAACCATTGAACTCGCGACACTGTTACCGACACCGCGCTACATTCGGATGTGTTCGGCTGTCCTCGGGAGGTACTCTGTTTTAATGTATTTCCCGATATGTCAGTGAGTGATGGCAAAGTATTCCGTTTGTGTTTTGTTTATATGACGATACAAAAAATACACACGTAATTGTTCAAGTTTTCACTTCTGTCGGCACGCCCGGAGTGTTTATCGTCATTAAATAACTATCGATACCCATCTAATATACAGGGTTATTGGAAAAACACCAACAACCTCTTAAGAGGTCATTGTACTCATCATTATGAACAACTTTTACTATGGGACCAAACTTGTGACCAAACTGAAATTGCGAAAAAAAAAAGCAGCTGTTCCCTACATTTTGACAAGTTATACAAACATAAATGTAGGGAACAGCTGATTTTTTATTCGCAATTTCTGGATTGGTCCCGTAGTAAAAGATGTTCATAATGATGAGTGCAATGACTTCTTAAGAGGTTGTTGGTGTTTTTCCAATAACCCTGTATAATTATCTAGCCAATTTAATTTGACTCTGTATAATTCAGAAGCAATGAATTTCAGGACGATGAAATACTTAAACCTACTACTATGAAACCAACACTAGAAATCCTACCTAGGTACACGAAGCTGTAAGTTCTAAACTCTGGCAGCAACAGTCACCAGCTAATCAGTAATACAACACACGTCTGCGCGACGCATTCAATTCGTCAATGCACGCCACCGGGACGCATTCAGCTAGTTTATATTCAACCCCTCGCGCCAATCCTAAGTTCATTAACTTTGTATTTACAATTTCCAGAACTTATTACTTACTGGCTTTTGCCCGCGTGGAGGTCGAAAATTCTCGGTAACCAGCACCCTAATTGCATAACACACGATCAATTGGAATCTGAATCATTTTGAAGCAATTTCTAATCCATTGCTTCATAAGTTCGAAAAAAAATTCTGCTCAACACGTAAATAACGCAATGAATTTTGTTGAACTGTCAAAATGAAACCGATTCCGATTGATAATTTGTGTTACGCAATTGCACTGCTGGATAAGACGAGTTATTACGGTCTGATCCCCTGGACCCCCCCCCCACCACCCCCTTCCTCGGTCCCCTGCTAGTTCTTCTTCTGTTTTAATCTCTAAAGGGAGAGAGGTGGAAAGAGAGTAAGCCGCAGGCCACGCTAGAGCTACTGCGGTGAGCGGGGGCGACCTGCGAGCGGCGGGAGCAGTAAAGACGCTGCGTCTTGCCGCTGTAGTGTGCCACGTTGAAGCGGCCGCGTGACACGTTGTTTTTATCTGCTATTATTGCGCGGGGCTTAAAATGAGTTTGTCTAAATTGAAACTTTCATGTTTAGAAGGAAGTATTTTTTTTGCACAGGATATATTACATTACTTTAATAATGAATTAATATAAATACCTTGAGTTCCTGGGTGTTTTTGTCTTATTTCATCCCATTTTTTTTATTACATATTTATTCTTATATTGATCATCCTCACTGCACCAGATTGCTGGCCGAGACATTATTTCACTAATAAACTCCTCCGCAGTTATGTTTTGCATCGCGGATAATTCAACATTTAATAAATACGCAGGACGCGCGAACTCGTACTATTCCCTCCGTTGCTCGCGGTCGCCTGACGCGCACGCCAGTCGCGCCAACATGGCGTCCCCCGTTCAACCCGTATTATTATTTTTCCCGCTCATCGCAGACGCAAGACGCGTCGCGCCAGCGTGGCCTGCGACTAAGGAGGCCCTAGTAGTGGGATATTAATCCATACTTCCATATTTAAAATTATAAATGCGAAAGTGTCTCTCTCTGTCTGTTACCTCTTCACGCTTAATCCGCTGAACCGATTTAGATGAAATTTGGTATAAAGATAGTTTGAGTCCCGTGAAAGGACATAGGATAGTTTTTATTCCGATATTTTCACGGGATCGACATTTATGCGGGTGAAATCGCGGGGCACTGCTAGTGGTTAAAAAAAGTTAAAAACGCTTCGTCTTACAGAAACTACACTTATGAAACGTCAGAAGCTAGGTGCATGTTTTTTTTTTTATTGCTGAATAGGCCCTCTCTTGACCTCGATCACGCCTGATGGAAAGCGATGGATGAGGTCTATGATGGAACGAGCGTGTCCAGAAAATGCCTAAGGCACTGGAACTCCCACGCATCGACGAAACACAGCAGGCTGCTTGACGCCGGACTCCGGTGGGAGGGTGGTCCGCAAACCAGGCGGGCGTTAGCCCTACCACCGCAAGAAATCAAGAAGAAAAAAGTTTCAATTGGTCGTTTCCTATGGAGAAGAGCCGGCAAGAAACTTCATGGTTACTCTTCTAAAAATAATTGGCTTTTACAATGTTTTCAAATTACAGTAGGTAGGTAGGCCTGTCAACAAGTACGGTCAGCATCAAAAGTTGATTAACACTTCATTTTTTTAAATCTTAGTTATTGGGCAAAATATTTGTTCAAAATTGCAGCAGAAGATTTTTTTTTAGAATATATACTCTTGTCTATTATGTGAAAAGCTAAAAATCAGTTTAATGAAAAAAGTTGTTGTCAATTTAATAACATGTAAAAATGATAGTGTTAATCGACTTTTGATGCTGACTGTACCTACCTGAACACTAATTGCGCAACAAACTATCGATCTCTATCTGAATCATTTTGAAGCATATTGCTAATCCATTGCTTTGCATTAATAAAATAAAAAAACCCGGTCAAGTGCGAGTCGGACTCGCTTACCGAGAGTTCCGTACAAATTTGTAGGTAAAACGATAATCGTGTCACACATCGTCAACCCTCCGGCTGCGCGCGTGACTGTGAAATGATCAGTGCCCATTTTGTCCCAGCAATCAGGGACGCGTCTCACGCGCTCGGTACGAGCACCGCTTTGTCTTACAGTTCCTTGTCGCGTGGTACGAGTGGTAGGAGAGGGGATGATTTGATTTTTTGACAAATTAACTGAATTATTGCTTCGTAACTTTTCTCGTTAACCCTCCTCTGGTAAAAGAATTTACATTCTACTGAATCTTTCTAAATGTAGAGACTTTTTTTTTTGGACTAGCTGCGCCCCGCGGTTTCACCCGTGTAAGTTTCGATCCCGTGAGCGTATGGGGATAAAAACTATCCTATGACCTTTCCCGGGACTCAAACTATCTCTATAACAAATTTCATCTAAATCGGTTCAGCGGCTTAAGCGTGAAGAGGTAACAGACAGACAGACACACACATTCGCATTTATAATATTAGTATGGACTATTTATGGATTTAATTTTTTGAATCATAAAAATTTAGAAAAAAAAATGAAGAAACTAATGTTCTCATACATTTTGTATTTATTGATTCTGAGGCGGTACGAAGTTCGCCGGGTCAGCTAGTTTGAAATAAATGCGGTGAGTTTGAGTTTTTTACATTTAGGTGTCGGCTCTCATCAGTAAAAACATTGTTTTAAATAAAGCATTAGCTGAACTTCGTAATAAGTATTACGACGGTGTAGTATCAATATCTATTAACTACAAAATCATGATTTTACAGGAAGCAAAAAAAACGTTTCATTTCTATAGTTTTAATATTTTAATAAAAAAGTTACTGATATTAAACAAATAGTAGGAAACGTCGTCGATGATCAAGACCTTATTGTCTTTGCAAATATGAGCAATTTAATATTTTACCTATATATATATGCAATAAATTGAAAATCGCTAAAATGTTGACACTTCACCGTCGATTAGCTAGTTACGCAACGTTCATTTAATACAAAATCCTGTTTCAAACTTATTTCACGGTAAGAAAACTTCACCTACATGCAATAAATCGCTTCCTCCTCTAAACTAACCCACAGTCCACTTTTCACACAATATCGTCGCGTGAAACTTGCTGCAAGTTTCGAATGTCCCACTTTGTAAAACGTTATATTTGAAGCTTCCAACTAAGAACTTTTCCACTACAGTTTTGTCCTTTTTTTCTGCATTTATTAATCTAGGAGACTGGGACATTAATTTTTAAAGGGGTTACGTCAATGCAAATCGTCATATTTTCAGTGAACAAAACTATAATTTCGAGAGCTATACACCGTGTTCCGGAGGATATACATAAACGTCGACCAGAAGTTCAGACTATGGAAATAAGTATTTTTCATTATGGGCACATTAACGAATTCTTATTTTTTATTTTTTGTTAACGTTTGTACAAACTAAGTACCTTGACGTAAATAGCCCGATATGCATGCTTCTTTATCCGAATTGGCAACGATGACGTATTTTTCATTTATAAGATTTGGCGGGCTGAAACTTTTCAAAACTGAGTTATGACCCTTCCTTACTGCATAGCTCAATTAAATTTCTCTAAATGAAATTACAATATCTTTGTAACGAAGCCTTTTCAAGTACTACTTCCTTTGTTAGATTTAATTTGTAAAAGCTATAGAAGCGTTTGACAAAGTTTATGGATATCGTGAAGAACACGGTGTATATTGGTATTTTAAATAAAAGTTTTTCGGTACCGGTAAAATGAGACTACTTTGCTCCGTGAAAGTACGTAACAAATTAAAAAAAAAAACATTTTTCGATCAAATCTCTAAAACTCCAAGTAAATTGAAATATTTTTGAACGCATCCGATAAATAATAAAATATAAATAAAAAAGATATCACACTAATATTATAAAGGCGAAAGTTTGTGAGTGTGTGTGTGTGTGTGTTTATATGTTTGTTACTTCTTCACACCTAAACCACTGAACCGATTTAGATGAAATTTAGTATAGAGATAGATAGAGTCCCGGGAAAGGACATAGGCTACTTTTTATCCCGATATTCCCACGGGATCGAAACTTATGCGGGTGAAACCGCGGGGCGCAGCTAGTTATCAATAAGACGAGAAACACAAAATTTGCTTCCTTATTTATTTATGAGGCTATATTTTATTATGAGGCTGTTAACTTTGCCACTGTCCCTAAAATGTGCCTGTTTTAGTACAACTTAAATGTAGGAGCAAGAGCAACCGAAAGGGTGGGTAACATTACTCCACTATTGAATTAAAAAAAATGAATGAAAATCAAAGTAAACAACTATTTTTGTCATTGAAATATTAGAGCCAGAAAGTAGACGGAATTATTTCAGTAGTACAAACACTGAGACTCCATTGAATACTAAATTAACTAATAATAATAAGTTCTTTATCTTAAACTCGGTCGCCATTTTGGTAGCTTGGCTATTGACAGCTAATTATTTTGTCACGCTCCGGTTATCCCAATTATTATTGTAAAGTTATATGAGTAGCTACGAATCCGTGTTTGGTTACGGGGTATATTTATCCGTGAGGGCTTATTGAACCACGACATAATCAGCCTATAAATGTTCCCACTGCTGGGACACAGGCCTCCTGTCGGTGAGAGGGAGTGGGCCGAAATCCACCACGCGGGCGCAGTGCGGGTTGGCAGGTGTCACATGTCTTCAAATTTTTGGTAGGGACATGCCGGTTTCCTCACTATGTTTACCTTCACCGTTGATCGTTGATCTCTTTGGCAATTGGAACTTTTACTTACAATATCCACATTCCAAATTCAAATCAATTTCAGTCCCCAGGGATTAAAGAGCTATTTTAGTCCCTGTTTACGAAGAATACACTAGCTCTTTTTGAATAGATGTGATAAAAAATAATTTAAACATTAATATGACTCGAAACTACTTCGCGAAAGTTAAAATTGAATTTCGCGGGCTACATTGATAATAATCAACAAAATTTTACAAGTTTTTACTTCAAACTCTCAATTCAGAAACCATTATCGAAGTATCTTTATTTAAAAGACCACTAGTGACCTGCTTCGCACGGTTTTTACAACCTAACAAAACGTCGAGATTTCTTCATTGTAAATTGTATAATGTGTGTAAAAGAAAATCATCTGCCTAGCCTTTTCCCAACTATGTTGGAGTCGGCTTCCAGTCTAACCGGATACAGCTGAATACCAGTATTTTACATGGAGCGACTGCCTATCTGACCTCCACAACCCAGTTACTGGGTAATACGATACTTCTTGGTAAGATTGGCTGTCAGATTTTCGAGCTTTTAACGACCTTTAACGACTGTCAAAGATCCACTACTGACAGCTGGGACCAACGGCTTAACATGCTTTCCGACGCACGGAGGAGTCTGGGTACGTAAAGATGATCACCCATCCACGGGCCAACAGCGGCAAGCGTAGCTTAACCTGATCGATCGACCCGTGCGGCTGTTCTTACTTATACATTCAACCTTTTTGATTCTGAAGCGGTACAAAGTTCGCCGGGATCAACTAGTACCTATGTATACAGAAGCTTACGTGGTACGATATCTGACAAGAATACAAGCAATCTTTTTTCCACACAAACAATTGAAACAATGCCCCGAAGACATATCTTTGTTGCGAGGGTTTGTTTCGGCTTATCTCGAACATAAGCCGAGGATGATGGATGTAAGTTCAAACAAAGCAATCAGTAACAGCTGAGTATATACCTTTTTCTGATAATTTACTTATCCGGAGGTTGAGAAATAGGCCTAAGTGCCTTTTCACACGTCCCGGCAACCGGTTAGCCGGTGCCGTGTACCCGGCGGCGAAGTGTATAGCCATGTACAGTCAACAAAAGAGATAAGTATACAGGATCGTCGGATACAGTAGAAGTTTAGTAAGAAACCGATGGATGTTGTCAACTGAAATTTAATTTCATAAAGGAGTTTTTGTTTTCTATTAATAAAATAAAATTTTATTCACACGTACCGTAGTTTGCCTGGCAAGTGTTACCGGATAGTCGGCACCAGCTACCCGGTTGCCAGGACGTGTGGAAAGGCACTAATAATAACAGAGGGGCAGTTCTCGTAATTTTATGAACGTTCACAATCTGATCTCAGTCTCAATCTGTCAAAAATACCTCCAAAATTCCTACATTCTTCACAAGTTAGTAGTCATTTTTTATTTTCGTTGTTTATATGTATATTTAATATGTATTAATTTATGTATCTATTATACAGCATTATATATGTATTTTGCACCACTTACAACCTCATGTTTTTAACCGACGAAAAAACGGAGGAGGTTCTCTATTCGAGGCGTTTATTTTTTTTATATCCCCGCAATCACTGTCCATTCCAAGGTTGCCTGGAAGAGATCGCAGCAAGCGGTAATGCCGCCCATTGTATGTTTTGTACGAGTATTAATAATCTTTATTTTTGTTATGTTTTTCTGGTGTACAATCCATACTTCCATACTAATATTATAAATTCGAAAGTAACTCTGTCTGTCTGTATTTTACCTTTTCACGCCTACACCGCTGAACCGATTTAGATGAAATTTGGTATAGAGATAGTTTCGAGTCCCGGGAAAGGACATAGGATACTTTTTATCCCGATATTTGCACGGGATCGGGACTTCTGCGGGTAAAACCACGGGGCGCAGCTAGTAGGCACATAAAAGGCACTTTTGAACTTCAAAAAGGCTGAAAGATGAAGCACAAAATAATCATTATTAAAGTAAGCATAATATTATGTCCATACAAATGAAATCAAATCAAATACCTACATCCATATTTAATAACTACCTGACTAACGAAAATAAAATCATCTACATTCCAATTAAATTCAACCGATCGCGGTCAATTCGAACACGACCACAAATTATACCACATTGACAGCAAAATTAGCCATTCAACAGATTTATACGGCTATGATACCACGGCGCGGCGTCACAATATTTATTTACTTTACTTCTTAATTAACCAAAATAGCGCATTTTCCACTCTGTGTCATTTTTTTTCTTTTTTTTTAATTAAAATAAAAAAAAGCGATCGAGGTCAACCTCGATCACGCTTGATGGAAAGCGATGGATGAGGTCTATGACGGAAAGAGCGTGCCCAGAAGATGCCTAAGGCACTGGAACTCCCACGCATCGACGAACACAGCAGGCTGCTTGACTTGACTCCGGTGGGACGGTGGTCGCAAACCAGGCGAGCGTTAGCCCTAGCACCGCAAGGGAAGAATTGGCCAGTCAACTAAGGTGTTGGGTGTCCAGGATGCGCCGAGCGCTGGGTTCAGTTGAGTAACTGGCGGAACAAATTGTGCTACACGAGGAGGCTTCTTAGTGCATCCCAAACCATCATCGTTTATTTGTGGTAAAAACATAAGGCGCAAAGGAAAAACGCAAACACAAAAAGTAAGAAGTTGGGGGAAAACATGCGTCTCATCCACGTAAAACGGCCATGACTCAGCATAATGCTCTGACCCTATGGGAGACAGAGCCATAGCGCTGGTTTTTAGCGATGGCGATTACGTTAACCGGTGCAACCTAAAGGCCAATTCTCGTAATTTAAAACATTCAAATCCCTCTCACCGAGAGGAGCCCTGTGTCCCAGCAGTGGGAACATTATAGGCTGATTATGTTATGTAAAACATTCAAATCTAGTCGCAGTCTCATCTCAGCGGCAAAGAAATGTCAAAAACTTGTCAAAATGTAGGGGAAATTAGAAGTATTTTTGACAGATTGAGACTGAGATCAGACTGTGAACGTTCTTAAAATTACGAGAATTGCCCCTCTGATTGATATTCAACCCAAAAATACCGACCATAGTCAATTCGACAACTACCACAAATTATCACATCACATAATATTATAAAGGTGAAAGTTTGAGAGTGTGTGTGTGTGTTTATATGTTTGTTACTTCTTCACGTTCAAACCGCTGGACGAACTTTGTTAAAATTTTGTATGAAAGTAGCTGACTCCCTGGATTAACATATAGGCTACTTTTTATCCCGATATTCCCACGGGATGGACACTTATGCGGGCTAAACCGCGGGGCGCAGCTAGTACGACAATATTTCTGTAATTATGACAGCAATATAGGCCATTTAACAGATTCATAGGGCCATGATACACTATGATACGCCAAAAGGGAAATAATCCACAATGATATGTTTATCAAATGTTATGAGATGGACATCATTTACGGATTCTGGCTCCACGCCAGCAAACGCTACATTGTGGATAATGTGTATTAAAGAAGATATGAGCCGTAATGTTTTGTTTTTTATTACGTTTGAATATTCAAAATTGTTAGTAGCAAATGATATTTGTATAATTTTCGTGGAAAGTCGAGCGAATAATTTGTAAAATTGTGGTGTTTTGTTTTCCTGTTCTGTTTTCGTGGTATTATGACGGTTTAATGTCATCATGATTCCTGTATAAGAAAGAGACGGAAATATACATGTCCGATAGCACCATCTCTTTTTCGCATTGGAATCATTATGGCATTAATACTTCGTAATACGGCCCCTGGGTAATGTCAAAACCGGCTTGGTTGTTTTTTTAGAATTTATAAATATTATGTTCCTAAAGCAAACCTAATTTATTTAACCCGTAATATCCTACTGCTGGGCAAACGCCTCCTATTCCCTTTTCCTGACAAGTCTATTTTCTGCCATTGTGTACCAATCCTTTCGGTAGAAGTCAAGTTCGTCCGTCCATAGAATAGAAAACTCTTCGCCATCGTCGTCTTGGTCTGCCGCGATGTCTCCTAGCATTGAATGGGATCCAATCAGTGGTTCTTTTAGCTCATCTGGCATGCGGAAGACATGTCCAGTTCAATTCTACTTAAGATTATTAGTATGTTGATTTATGCTTAAGATTAACAGCTTACCAAAGAGATTATCAATGTAAAAACCTATTTTTATATTTGTTTTCTATTTTTTTTAAACAACATTTCTCGAAACATAAAATCAATAACTCCGTACCACCACGAAAATCCAATTCCATTCCCGAACCCACCAACTACTTAAAAACCCACTTAGTATTTATACCACGATTTATACCAACACCATGACACCCAAATATTTTGCCGTCTCACCAACCGCACAAAAACGGGTCGCTCGGTCCGGCAATGTTGCCAACATTGTAAATGATTGATCGCGCCATGCCGGAAGCATCAACGACTTGCAAGGTATTCAAATTACAGCGGGGCCACTTATAGAAATATCAAATGTTTCTTACGGGACATTAGATCGTTGTGGGGGCTAATTATGGGCTCGGATTGCCGATCAAGAATATAATAGATTCAGGATTAGTAGCCGGTGTGAGTACTATGTACACACTATAAAGCTACCATTAACTGGGGACGTCTTTCATTGACTTGAATGTGCTCTGGCGGCTGAGAGTATGTCATGCTCACTCAAATGTCTCGCTGATGGTGGCGCATGTGTTGGATCATTTAGCTCCCTTCAAAATGGTTGAGCTGAATGGTGCTGATGCATGCGTCATGTTCGTGAACGGGCGCCGTCAGTAGGGACTGGTCATCTCTTTGCTGCCATGGCTTATTTTAATTTATTATTTGATTTGTTGTTTTTTCTGATCTTTTCATTATAGACGCTTTTAACGTTCTGCATCGTTCTCACATGTATAATTTTTAACATGAATGATGTAACAAAGACTTTGTAACCACATTATTTTGATTTAAAAGAGTGTCCATGGAGTTTCTTGCCCGTTCTTCTCCATAGGTACCTACGCTTTGGAATGGGCAACTAGCTTCATTTTTTCTGACTGACTGACTTCTTGACAATTCAAAAGTGCCTGTAAATGGTTTAATTGAAATAAATGCTTTGAGTTTTGAGTTTTTTTGAGTTTTGGTGGAGCAGACAATTACTTACATCGGACTTTACGCTTTTTATTTGATCTTTATTTTTTGTTTTTTTATCTGATGTATCTGGTGTATTGTGTGTCTTTTAGTCTGTGCTAAATAAATGTATTTTCTTTCTTTCTTTCTTTCAGACGAGTCCTACCCGTCGTCGCTTTGGATAGTGTAATATCCAAGGACGTACGAAGCAACTTTTTTTGGATACTATAGTATATAGATAGGATAGTTCAGTCGATAGCTATTCACAACCAATCGATACGATTCCGTGTCGTGAACATCAATCAATGTTATCGAAGAACGCCTCTAAATGCTGTTCACAAATCCGAGACCCGAAAATGTTGTCAGTTTAAAAGCGAATAGTCGACCGCTATTTTACTGACCGCGTATCGGCGAACGTCGTGTGGGACAAACCCCAGCTAGAAGAACTGACGACCTTGAAAAGGTGGCAGTCTGGGAAAGGCCTATGTTCAGCAGTGGATAGCGCTGAGGCTGAGTTGAAGGATTTTTAGCATAACGTCAATGTGGCTCTTATGTTGTGCGATCAACAATAGAAAAGGCACCGGCACCAACATATTTCTTTCAACCCAATTGCTAAGGCCTTAAGTTTTATTTTAGAATAATTATATTAAATTGAATTAAATATGACCTTCTTTTTTCAAACTTTTTATGTACAAACGCCAGCACATCAAGCTACTACAATCTGGCAAATTTCTTTAATAGATTTTCAACTTTATCGCTAAAGAGTCTATACTACCTCAAATGGCTTAGCGTGATCCTCCGTTATGTCGAAAATACTGAACCATTAATTTTGAAATAAATATATGGTAAAGTTGAGGATTAATGCTAAGTCTTATGTTAGACGAAAACACGATTCCATAAAATTTTCTCTATAGAAAAAAAATCCAAAATTACCTCTAACCCGAACAATAAACCGCTGGTATTCAAAAAATACTTCAAATTAGATCAGGAAACTTTGCATACTAACTGAACTTACTTTAAAGCAGGTCTTATGTTATTTACTTTACGCTGCCTGCCGCCCAGCACCGCACTCTGTCTCGCTCTTACTCAGTCCGCGAGCAGTATCGTATGAGCGAGATAAAGAGTGAATTTTAGCTGAGGTAGTATAGGCTCTTAAGGTGAATGCGCAGTGGTAGCCCGCGAAATTCAAATTTTCTTACGTTTTTTGCAATTTTTAGGTCAGTGTCAGGTTTTATCTTGATCAAAATTTGATTCGCGACTATAACAGGTACGTATTTACAAAATTATAATCATCAGAATCATTAATACATCTTTTTGAGTTAGATTTCTACCGTTAAGAACAAATCTCGTATGGAAAAGTGTTTATGGTAGAAATCTAACTTAAAGAGATATATTAATGATTCTAATGACTATAATTCTGTAAATACATGTCTATTATAGTCGCGAATCAAATTTTTATCAAGATACAACCTGACACTGACCTGCAAATTGCAAAAAAAGTAAGAAAACTTGAATTTCGCGGGCTACCACTACGCATTCACCTTAAGTATAAGGTTCTAAGTTGACTGGGAAAATTTGACAGTTTCGGGTAGCTTGATATGCTGACGTCTGTATGTTAATGGTATTAAAAATAACCTTTTTAATTATAGTAGGTAAGTACTATCAATGGCGGTCAGTCGAAAAATAAGGTATTGTTCGTGATAATAAACGTTCTAGAGTCTCAATCGAAGGTTCGAATGGATAGAATTGAAAGACAGAAAAAGAAAAGTAGATGTACAGACGCCAAGCACATCAAGCTACTACAATCTATGAAATTACTTTAATAGATTTTCAACTTTATCGCTGAAGCAAAGGTTTCGCAAAGGCAAAGGCTTTAGGTTCAAAGTTGATTGGGAAAATTTGACAGTTTCGGGTAGCTTGATGTGCTGGCGTCTGTACTTATCTATTTTAAAATAAAAAATCTTTACTTTTGACTGCTTAAAAGGAAGGCTTGTGGGAACAGTAACCGCAATAATTATCATAGTTTAGACAAAGTTTGCAAACCTTTTATTTTTTTGCTGCTGCAAAAAGCACACCAGTCTCTCTGTAACTCCGATAGCTCTGTCTCTTACCTGAAAAGAATCAAATAAACAAATATTAAACTCTGAAACATTTCGTAGGCTTAATTCTAAGTGCTTGGCCAGACTGGCAGCGCGGGGCGGGGAGCGGCGCGAGTGTAGGTACACGCGCGGTCTGCCTGTCCACCCACTGCGGCTACTTGTACGAATGAGCTATAGCGTGAGTTGCCCGCGCGCTCCCCGCGCCGAGCAGCCGCGTAACGACTCCCGGCCACCGTAGGCGCGGGCCTACGGACGGAGAGTAATGGGTAACTCACCGTCCGATCAGGACCAGGCCCGTGCCGGACGGCGCGTACGTGTTCTAGGCGTGCCTCAAAGAGATGTCAGCATAAAGGAAGGGGCCTGCCAGGACCGAAGCCTGCCGGGGGTGCGGGATTGTCCGAAAGGGTTACCGCTGCCCCGGAACATAAAGGGCTAAGGAAGGAACACGGATGGGTTTTAGTCAGTAAGAGTCTGACACTCCCTTCCGCTCCACCCAGAGCGGGAGGAGTCATTTGATGATTTCCCATCCATAAAAAAAGCCCGCGCCGCTCAACGCGCCCGCGTGCCCTCTATGGACACTCAAATGAAGTTCTTATATTTGAGTACGCCGCGCCGCGCCCGCTCCGCGCTGCGCTGCAGTCTGGCCAAGCACTAAAGATCAAACCAGGAGATGGCAAACAATGGTAGATATCAACAACGAAGTCGAGATGAAACAATTGTCTTGTCGAGCTACCGGAAGCTGATTCTGATTTCCGCACTGACAATTTATTTGTAAGGCCTACAGATATTGATCCGGTTCGGACTGTTTGTGTACGTTTGATTCTGTCTGTAAAAGCATTCACGAAACGGGAGTTTTGTCAACGTTATGAAAACAAAACAACAATACAGGGTTCAATTAAATTAGCTCACACGTGCATGATGGGTCAATATCTAAGCACGATAATACAATGAAGAAATATATAACGTTTACTTAGAGAAAATGTAACTAACTATTTACATTAGATACTAAATTAAATAAACAAAATTAAAACCTAACTTAACTAAAACTATACAAAAAGTAAAATATAGCGTCGAAAAATTCATCCGCATCGCTGTCGACTGGTAATGTATCCAAGAGACTGGCGGCATTACCACGTTGTATGGCAATGCTTAGCCTTTGGCCAAGGTAAAAGCCAGCCATTGGGTCACGGGAAGTGTCAACCAGCCGTTTTGAAATTTCCTTAAAAAGACCATGAGCACTCGGACCCCACGGCCCGAGGGTTTCAACCCCAAACGGTTCGAAAATATAATTTCCGATAAGGTTATTATATTTTCGCCGCTTGAGGTTTTCCGCAGCCGCAGCAGTTAAATGACTATACAAAATAAATACAATTCTTCCCTTGCGGTGGTAGGGCTAACGCCCGCCTGGTTTGCGATCACCCTCCCACCGGAGTTCGGCGTCAAGCAGCCTGCTGTGTTTCGTCGATGCGTGGGAGTTCCAGTGCCTTAGGCATCTTCTGGGCACGCTCGTTCGATCATAGACCTCATCCAACGCTTTCCATCAGGCGTGATCGAGGTCAAGAGCGGGCCCATTCAGCAATAAAAAAAAAAAAAAAAAAAAATACAAAAACAAAGGACACTTGGCGTCGAAGTACTCGTCCGCATCGCTGTCATCCGGAAACGTGCCCAGAAGACTGGCACCATTGCCACGTTGAATGGCAATGCTAATTCTTTAGAATTTTTTTTTTTTTTTGTTGAGTCGTTGACCGCTGTTAGTGCAGTCACCTGAAATATCAGTATAAAAAATCCGTTTTTTTTTTTAGTGTTAACTTCGCAGACGTAATAGATATCGGTATAAAACAATAAAATAAAAGAAAACGATTTTCTCAACTAATACTTCAAGTAACTACACGACTAGCGGTCGATGACCCAAAAAATAACGTTAAATCGTTTTTATCTTTATACTAGCTGCGCCCCGCGGTTTCACCCGCGTAAATGTCGATCCCGTGGGAATATCGGGATAAAAACTATCCTATGTCCTTTCCCGGGACTCAAACTATCTCTATACCAAATTTCATCGAAATCGGTCTAGCCGTTTTCATGTTATGTCGTGACAACGGAAAACGGGTTTCATTTTTATATATATAGATTATCATGTTTAAATATCGATACCCATCACGTCCGCGAAGTTTCGTTAGCTAATTTAATTTGACCCAATACAGGTTGAAATTGAACACATGCGAAAAATCGAAATGGGAGATTGTACTCATCATTATGAACAACTTTTACTAACGGACCAAACCTGAAATCGAGAAAAAACAATCAGCTGTTACCTATATTTTGACGAGTTACTCGAACATAAATGTAGGGAACAGCTGATTTTTTTCATAATGATGAGTACAATCTCCCATTTCGAT
This sequence comes from Amphipoea lucens, assembly GCA_947508005.1. Taxonomy (NCBI): domain Eukaryota; kingdom Metazoa; phylum Arthropoda; class Insecta; order Lepidoptera; family Noctuidae; genus Amphipoea; species Amphipoea lucens. Next base: position 16,292,264 of record OX382375.1, read on the forward strand.
TTGTCGCATGTTTTCAATTTCACCCTGTATACAAAGATTATATTTTTTTAATCGTGTCTGTTCCCAAAGGTGTTTTCGTCATCACCTGCCTAGCCTTCCCCAACTATGTAGGGGTCGGCTTCCAGTCTAACTGGGTGCAGCTGAATACCAGTATTTTACATGGAGCGACTGCCTATCTAACCTCCACAACACAACCCAGTTACTGGGTAACATACCCATTAACTGACGATATACCCCTTGATGATCAAAATCAAAAGTCATTTATTCAAACTAGGCTGAGAATCGAGAACGTCAAAATTACAAAAGACAGTCTCCCAAAACGCCCGCCCTTCACCACTTCCTGGTGCTTTCGCTGGGGAGAAGAAGTGGCGGAACAAACTCCCCAGCAGCACAGCTGTCTGTTCAGTTAGTATGAGATGAGACTGGTTGTCCGACTTTCGGGCTTCTAACAACCCGTAACGACTGCTAAAGATCTAAAAATGACAGCCAGGGCCGAGGGCTTAACGTGGTCACCCATCCACGGCCGACCTTGGCAAGCGTGGCTTAACCTTCGACCGATCCGAGCGTCTGTTATTATTTACCCACGAGCCCTGTTCACAAAGGTATAATCACAGCAAAAATTCTACCCAATAATCTTCAACTAGGCGTTATAATCCCGGCTTTTAACAACCCAAAACCAACCCAATATCATACATATTTTATTCTGAATACTCAAACCGAATTTTATTACGAAAACCCAGTTTGATAATATCGGCACGTCACCAAAAAACGTTCGTAGTTTTATATTCTAACTACTGGTCCGAATTCAACACTAAAACGCGGTATTTATGGCTTGGTCCAATTAGACCCGGTACGGTCTACGGGCGTAATTTCGGTGCGGAGCGGTGCGGGAGGGTTAGGTGCATTCGTGGTTCGAAGTGAATAGGACGATTCTTTTTTGTTTTTCTTCTATTTTTTTAGTTTATCAGTTGGGTGGAGGATTTTTTAGGGATAGCGGATTAAGAGGAAATATGGGCGGTCGCTTCTTCATACTTTGTATTAAACAGCTGATTTTTTTTTCGTGATTTTAGAGTTAGTCCCATAGTGAAAGTTGTTCATATTCATGGGTAGAACACCCTGTAAAAATGTTGGATGGTGATAAAAAAATCTTCGTGTATAAAATCAATAAGTCTTAAGTAAGAAATTATTTTTTTCAGTGCACACACAGAGGGCTCCTTTCAGTGACAGGGAGTGGGCCATAATCCACAACGCGGGTCCAGTGCGGGTTGGTTATTGCATGCCACTGGCAATTAAACCGCTCCGTGCATAACAGGCTTTACCTCCAAAAACACAGACTAATACAACCCCAAATGCACCACAATTTCCTGCAAACCTAAGGGGGCATCCATTAATTACGAGAAGCGTTTAGGAGGGGGGAAGAGGATCAAGCCGATTCTCACCCAATCTCATGTGGGGGAGAGGGGGGTCCTGGCAAGTATCACGTAATTTTTTTTTCCGCAAGTAACAGTGTAAAATTGCGAGAAAACTGGGTTGAATTGAGCAAAAAGTTTAACAATTTTTACACTGTGATTCTAGACTACGATCTTAGAAATCTTTAATACTAGTCTTAAATAAAAATAATTAAACTTTTTATTTATTATTTATTTATCCATTTATTTCAGGCATCAAGGCCCATATAAAAACACATAAAATACAATATTAATATAACTTAAAAATACTATAAATACATACAACATTATTATCACACTAAGAAACTAACTAAACACGAAGTGTCGGCGTCGTGTTTCGCTGTTTTTATCTTACTGTTTTTTTTTTATAGTAAATCCAACGCAATAAAGCATAGATTAACGTATTTACACTGAAAATACGCATTTTGAACAATGTCACGTGAGTTTAGAGGGAGGGGGGGAGATCTCAAATCTCAAGATATCTCACTAAGGGAGGAAGGGGGTCCAAAAATCGCCAAGATCACCTTACGCAATTAATGGACGCCCCCTAAACAATTGACAACCTTCTATAATAATTACACCGTCCAGCACAATAAGCGGTCGTCGCTTAAGGACCTACTAGACCAGAGAGAAAAATTTGCATTTTTTTTTCAAATTTCTATATTAAAAGCTGAGAGCTGCGAACATTCTGGTATTAATTAAGAAGTTTATACCTGGATGCTGGTTTATGATGATCCGGGGATGAAAAATGCTGAGAACTTTTGGTCTCTTGAGGATACGGAGATGGATTACGTCCAAGCGTGGCTTTTATCACGGTACGTGTAAAAGTAGGGATTATTTTTTGAAAAAGGTTTTTTGTGAAAACTTTTGGATGGACAGTGACGGTTATAAATACAAATACAGTTGTCGGTTACTTGGTGTGAACGGAATTCATATTTTTGGAAAAAAAGATGTTATTGAGCAAGTAATAACAATTTAACCGCCGATTGTGTCACCCTTTGTAAAATGTCTACATTTATAACTCGACCCAACTAACCTACATACATTTGGTCATAAGCTACATTGAACTATTATATCTTAGATTTGGGTATAGTGACCACTTGGCGCCACCAAGGTGCGCGCTATATTTGTCATTTATATTTGTCATTTATATGGTGTACATAATAAAGAGTATTCTATATAATATAACTGAAAAATAGAAATCATAAAAACATTCCAAAATGCAATCTGATCCATACTAATATTATAAATGCAAAAGTGTGTATGTCTGTTACCTCCTGAACCGATTTAGATGTAATTTGGTACAGAGATAGTTTAAGTCCCGGGAAAGGACATAGAATACTTTTTATCCAGATATTCCCACGGGATCAAAACTTATGCGGGTGAAACCGCGGGGCGCTGCTAGTTTTCTATACATTGTATATTCGAGTGATTAACAAATACTTAAATGCTGCTACGCGCTACGAGCTACGCCGTAGCAGCGTGCTACGATCGCGTAGGCTTCACGCTGTCGGATCATTTTACAAGACTTTTCTGTAAGATAAATTCAAAGCCAACCGTTACTGTTTCTCCTCTACTATCGCTCTAGGTCAGTTTGGATATCTTACTTTACACACTATCCATACTAATATTATAAATTCGAAAATGTTTGTCTGTCTGTCTGTATGTTACCTCTTCACGCTTAAACCGCTGAACCGATTTAGATGAAATTTGGTATAGAGATAGTTTGAGTCCCGAGAAAGGACATAGGATACTTTTTATCCCGATATTCCCACGGGATCAAAACTTATGCGGGTGAAACCGTGGGGCGCAGCTAGTCAGTTATATCAGAGGGGCAATTAAAATTAGATTGCGACTAGATTTTGAACGTTTTTAACTACGGGAATTGACCTTCTTAATAACAAAATCCCTCTAGAATTAGATTAGTACCCACTAAGTACAGACGCCAGCACATCAACCTACCCGAAACTGTCAGATTTTCCCAATCAACTTTGAACCTTATGGTTTAGTGATAAAGTTGAAAATCTATTAAAGAAATTTGACAGATTGTAGTAGGTTGATGTGCTGGCGTCTGTACATAAATAAACTCACACCTTCTCATGGGGCTAGATAGAAACTACAGAACGTCACCTGCACGATCCTTACACACTCCTTTTCGTTCGTTCGTTTACGTTCATACTGTATCCGCACCCTAATTGCGTAACACACTATCAATCGGAATCAGAATCATTTTGAAGCAAATTGCTAATCCATTGCTTCATAAGTTCGAAAAATTTGTCTGCTCAACACGTAAATAACGCAATGAATGTTGTTGAACTGTCAAAATAAAACCAATTCCGATTGATAAAGTGTTACACAATTGCCCCGCTGGTCATACACGCACGCCGGTTGCGAGCACTATGCACCTGACCTTTCAAAAGAACAGCACCAATAAGGACACTTTAATTATGTCCTTCTAAGGCATCCTCTCCCGGCGTTTCCACTCACATCTGCCTTTTTTTTGTGGATGGGAAGTCATGACCCCTCCCGCTCTGGGTGGAGCGGAAGGGAGTGTCAGACTCTTACTGACTAAAACCCACCCGTGTTCCTTCCTTAGCCTTTTATGTACCGGGGTAGCGGTAACCCTTTATGACAATCCTGCTACCCTGGCAGGCTTCGGCACTAACGGGCCCCTTCCTTTATGCTGACATCTCTTTGAGGCGCGCGTGGAACACGTACGCGCCGTCCGGCACGGGCCTGGTCCTGATCGGACGGTGAGCACTAACATCTGCCTCGTAAATACTTTTTGTTAGTCGTCTTTTACTCATCCTCTCAACATGACCAAACCATCTTAGCATACTCATTTCACTGATTTCAAAACAAGTATGTTCTAGAATTGCCAAACTTAAGTGGCAGTGGGCAGGGCACATTGCTCGGAACAGATGGCCGATGGGGCCGAAAGGTTCTGGAGTGGCGACCGCATACCGGAAGATGTAGCGTTGGAAGGCGACAAGGTGGACCGACGACCTTGTGAAGGCCGCAGGAACTCGTTGGATGCGAGAAGCACAAAACCGGTCGAAGTGGAGGTGCTTGGGGGAGGCCTATGTTCAGCAGTGGACGTCTTTCGGCTGAAATGATGATGTACTAGCACCAAAAATTCGAAGACACGTATTTTCTGCCAACCCGTACTGGGCCCGCGTGGTGGATTATAGAAAGAATGAAAGAAAAAACATTTATTTAGCACAGACTAAAAGACACACAATACACCAGATACATCAGATAAAAATAAAACAAAGAATAAACATCAAATAAAAAAAAAAGAGTACAGTCCGATGTAAGTAATTAGCCGGAAAGTGTGCCTCACGGCTATGCCAAAAATAGCTCACTCCGTCCCGCTGAGAGGAGGCCTATGTCCCAGCAGTGGGAAAATTATAGGCTGATTATGCTTATTCTATGTTTGTTCCATATTACAGACCAATATTAATTTCAACCTCACATCACAACTAAAAATAGACTTTTCAACCCTTATTTTGACACCTCTGACCCCAAAACCTTACGCCTCAACACCGCAGACACTTCAACCGCCCTCACTCATCACTTAAACCCGATGTCAAAAATGTCTTTATCAAAATATCCTCTACATAAGCCTACCTTCCCTCGAGACACACCTTTCAAAAAGGATTAGCCCTCCTCTATCATTTCATTACCGTCCTTTATAAACCTTGGACCTTATATAATCCGGGGTGTAAAAATTATATTGTTAGGTTGAGGGGCTACTTAATTCAGTGGCTTAACAGGCAGAGTAAGTCATGTTTGGGAGTTGAGGTTCAATTATTGATGACATATTTTCCGTTCGTGGCTAAATAATAACAGCCGCACAGGTCGATCGATCAGGTTAAGCTACGCTTGCCGTGGTTGGTCTGTGGATTGGTGACTATCTTTACATACCGAGACCCCTCCGTGCCTCGGAAAGCACGTTAAGCCGTTGGTCCCGGCTGTCATTCGTGGATCTTTGACAGTCGGTACGGGTCGTCAGAAGCCCGAAAGTCTGACAACCAGTCATACCAAGGGGTATCGTATTACCCAGTAACTGGGTTGTGGAGGTCAGATAGGCAGTCGCTCCGTGTAAAATACTGGTGTTCAGCTGCATCCGGCTAGACTGCATAGGTACATACATACGGGTCGAATACAGTACCTCCTTTTTTGAAGTCGGTTAAAAATCAATCGACATTCTTCACCTCATTATTCAGTACTATAACTCCGAAAACGCTATTAATCATAAATTACTGTTCATTACAATCATAATTAAGTTACTATCGTTAAATAATTCACGGTAATTTGCAAATAATTTTTCCGCCCTCACTTATTTTGCGAAATTAATTTAATGCTAATTAATGCGGGTATATTATAATTGAAATGAAACGGCGGAATGGCTGAACAGGATTTTATAACAGATTGCTAGCCTTTTAAACGGTTGACCTGTGTTTAGTTTTCATGTACAACGTTCTTTTTAGGGTTCAGTACCAAAATGGTAAAAAGGAACCCTTATAGGACCACTTTGTTGTCCGTCTGTCTGTCTGTCAAGACCCTTTATCTCGGGAACGCGTGGAGGTATCGAGGTGAAATTAAAACCATATATTCAGTTCTACAGTCCCTTGAAGCTGTGAAAAAATCAAACATCTAAGTTAACGTAAAAAAAAAGATACGACCGTTTATGCCGAAAAACATATATTTCGGACACTCTCAAGGGAATCGAAATTTATAGGGTACTTCCCGCTAACCTAGAATCAAAACGGTAAATTTGTAGTTACCTACATACCTACAAATTTGTACGGAACCCTCGGTGCGCGAGTCCGACTCCCACTTGACCGTTTTTATTTTTATTTTTTATTGCTGAATGGGCCTGCTCTTGACCTCGATCACGCCTGATGGAAAGCGATAGATGAGGTCTATGATGGTACGAGCATGCCCAGAAGATGCCTGTTCATTCTTGCTTTGAAGGCAGACGGGTTAAATGTGGAAGGGAATACAGACGCTGGCAGAGAGTTCCACACTTTGGCTGTGCGCATAATAGAATATAATAGAATACTCTTTATTATGTACACCATATAAATTACAGACATAAATATAGAAACTTTACAATGTGCGACACAATAGGCGGTCTTATCGCTAAGAGCGATCTTGTAAAGACAACCTTTAGAAGGGCAGACGAATACTGTAGGTAGTCTGTGGTGTACCATTCACACAATACAATAAATAACATACATAAAGTATATTATACTAATCTAAATAAATGTATACATATGTATAAATACATATGTATAAATATATATATACAATATTAATAAACCTGAAACAGGAGCAAAGAAAATAAAATAATGATGTTTAAGGAGAGAAGAAGTGCTTTTTTTATAAATGTAAAATGTATCATGTATGGAAAGGCAAGATTTTCTCAAAAACTAACGAAGCAATTTTGACAATTATTTAATTAATGTGATCTACATACTTTTGGGAAGGTTTTAGTGTATAATACATTAGGCAATTATTCTTATGTACGAAGTTATAATATAACTTCGTACATAAGAATAATTACCTAATGTATTAATTATGCATAATATTGTTTCTTTAAAATAAGGAGATGGCGGGACGAGCTGGATAGGTTCCGTCAAAACTGGAGATAGGACGCACGGGCTCGCGAAAAATGGAAGAAGTGGAGGGAGTCCTTTGGCCAGGAGTGGGACAGCGCAGGCTAGTTAAAAAAAATAAAAATAAGGACGACAGCACCGTTGACGCGTGTCGGCAACTGCCGTCAACGGCTGTCGCAGACACGCATCGATGGTTAGAGTTTGCAGTTCCCTCTGTAGTCGATGCGTGTCACCTGTGAGTCGTGTGTATGCATAGTAAATTCAAATGAATATTAATCATTTGTTACATGAGTCATCGTTGTGAAACAATAAAAATAGCACGGTGTATATAGCAAGTCGTAAAACCTAAAGTTTACAGCCTGAATAATTAATGTAGGCTTAACGTAGTGTCTGTAAAACAGCTACAATACCTAAAGACTATAATGCCCAAACGAGGGCTTGATTGTGACATTAATAAAATTCAAACTAGTAGGTATTATGGAAAGGTATAATGGTTTGCTTGTTTCTAAGAGGTAGGTAATCTCTGGAAGTTCTGATCCGATTACAAACATTCTTTCATCGATAGAAAGCTTCACTATTTTCGAGTGCCGATAATCAATCTATACGGTCTTCACATGATCTGACCAAGGTCATGTCCGGACTTTAAAAGAGACTGTGACCTCTGATTTTGTTTCGGCCTTTCTTCTCAGAGTAGTCAGATAGGAAACGCTGGACCTTATCTAACTTATTTTTTATAATATCCAACCAAGCTGAACTGAGCGCTCGGTGCATCCTGAATAGTCACACCCAACACCTTATTTGACTGGCCAAATCTTCCCTTGCGGTGGTAGGGCTAACGCCCGCCTGGTTTGCGACCACCCTCCCACCGGAGTCCGGCGTCAAGCAGCCTGCTACGTTTCGTCGATGCGTAGGAGTTCCAGTGCGTTAGGCATCTTCTCGGCTCGCTCGTTCCATCATAGACCTCATCCATCGCTTTCCATCAGGCGTGATCGAGGTCAAGAGCGGGCCCATTGAGCCATAAGAAAAAAAATTATAATATGCGATTTACAGAAAAACATATTTATTTTCATTTCATATATTTCTTTCACGCGAAAGAAAACAGGGGCAGTAGCTACAGCTGATTATTTTTATAATTAAGACTTTTGGTACGAAGATGAGAATTTTCATCCGTCTTCATTCATTTTTGTCTGTTTTGTGCTATTACTGATCGAAGGTAAATAAAAAAAACTATCCATTTCAGAAAAAACACGGTACAATAAAAATAAAAAATACTAGTAGCAGATTACACACAACAATATAGGCTTAGGTGATAGATTTTTACAAATTCACTGGACCTCACTCTAGGATTCCCTGGGTCGTGGGGTCCAATCTCTTACCAAGTAAGGCAAACATGTTTTGCATTTATAAGTTGTCACTTGAATTTTAAAACATTCGAGATTCGATACTCTAATGCTCATTCGGGGAAATTAATTGTCAAGCAAATTGCTACCCTACGTCAAATTGACGTATTATCACACTAATATTATAAAGGCGAACGTTGGTTACTTCTTCACGCTCAAACGGCTTAACCAATTTTGATAAAATTTTGTATGGAGGTAGCTGATACCCTGGATTAACATATAGGCTACTTTTTAACCCGATATTCCCACGGGATCGACACTTATGCGGGTAAAACCGCGAGGCGCAGCTAGTATTTCATACACCTATCAAAGAATGATAGTCGTGATTTGAATAAATTAACATTCAGAGGTTTATTATAAAAGTTGATTATATTTAAAAGACATTTAAACGTCAAAAATGAATGGTTAAACAGTCGCTAATCATTACCTACCTTTAAGCAACGTTGACAAATAAAGGGACAAGTCTGAAGTTAAGCTTTGCAATTAATTTCCCTGACTTTACGCTGCAGCCCTTGCTGATTGGCGTATATTTTAACCACAGCTTCAGCTATCGTAAGGTTCCCTCTTGTTTAGCTTCAAACAGGCGTATGATTGGCATGTAATACGTACCATGTGGGGGTGGAAACAATGCTTTACTTCGCTCCATGTGGAGATGTCGTTTACTTTCTCACCACTCTGTGTGGTCTCTTCTAAAAATATATTATACCGCCCCACTTTTTTACCCGGATAAGTCTCAATCCCGTGGGAATATCGGGATATAAGTATCCTATGTCCTAATCCAGGTTATGGTCTACCGATGTGCCAAATTTCATCCAAATCCCTTGAACCGTTTTATCGTGAAAGCGTAACAAACAAACATACAAAAAATCTAATATTTTCTATTTATTATAATACTAGCAGTGCCTCGCGGTTCCACCTGCATAAGTTTCGATCCCGTGGGAATATCGGGGTAAAAAGTATCCTATGTATTAATCCTGGTTACAAACTATTTGTCTGCCAAATTTCATCCATAATCCGTTCAGTAGTTTTTGCGTGAAAGGGTAACAAACATCCATCCATCCATCCTCACAAACTATCGCATTTATAATATTAGTACGATACGAAGTACGATAGTACGAAGTACGACAGTACGATAGGATAGTAGGATAAGTTTAGACAAATGGATCAAAAAACATGTCACACAATGAGTGCTATGATTTGATATTTTGAACTAGCTCCGCCCCGCGGTTTCACCCGCATAATTGTCGATCCCGTGGGAATTGCGGGATGAGAAGTAGTCTATATACAACGTGTTTTTTTTTATATCCCATAACTCTAGGGGGTCATTGTACTCATCATTATGAATAACTTTTACTATGGGACCAAATCTGAAATCGCGAAAAAAAAATCAGCTGTTCCCTACATTTTGACGAGTTATGCGAACATAAATGTAGGGAACAGCTGATTTTTTTTTCGCGATTTCAGGTTTGACCCCATAGTAAAAGTTGTTCATAATGATGAGTACAATGACCCCCTAGAGTTATGGGATATCAAAAAAAAACACCTTGTATAAAGTTGTAATCTTCTGAATACAGATGAATGTGTAACTAATTCCCTTGAGAGAATGAGTGCGTAAGTATTTTACCCGATCAGTGTTTTGTTCACACTTTCATCAAAGTCTTTTGGAACAGAAAACCAATTCTTGTAATTATAAACGTTCAAAATCTAGTCGCAATCGCATCTCAGCGACAATCAATGTCAAAAACTTCTCAAACATGTAGCGAAATTATATAAATATTTTTGACAGATTGCGACTGAGATCAGAGAGGCAATTCTCGTGATTTTAAGAACGTTCGCAGTTTGATCTCAGTCTCAATCTGTCAAAAGTAACTCTAATTTATCTAAAGTTATGACAAGTTTTTGACATTTGTTTATCGTCGAGATGAGACTGCGACTAAATTTTGAACATTTTAAATTAGGTGTATAGGCCTTCTGACTGTGGACATTCTTAGGCCTTCGCCACACTTGGCGGAAATTCCGTCGCGGATCTTCCGCCGACACATGTTATTGCATTGACTACACGACGGAGCGACCGATCTTCCGCGTAGTGTGCCCGTTTTTTTTTTTATATGCAATAACATGTATCGGCGGAAGATCCGCGACGGAATTTCCGCCAAGTGTGGCGAAGGCCTTAAACTGTTCTTACGGAAATAGCCTGTAAGATTAGACACAATTTTCTCAGACAAGGTTTGGAAGTAACTTGTTCCCTATTTACTGCTGCAAATATATTCGGACAAACTAAATCATTACTTATTAATAAGCGACCAAGTTCCCAATATTTATAGTTGCTGGTCGGGTCGGGTACTCGAAATTCACATCGTTTACGGCGCCCCCTATTATAAACTTGCAAAATTATGTTGCACGTTAAACTGGCGTTGTTGTTCATGGCAGAATTTATTCCGACATTTGCATAGTTTACCGACGCATTAGGTGCAGGTGACGCTGCGGTTTTGTAGCGTTTTTATTATTGGCATTAATAGGAAAGTTTATTGGGTTATCAAGATTTATAGATGCTAGGTTATTTGAAAATTCTCAGCTGTATTGTGTCGTCTTGTATTAACTATTTTACTATCTAAACGGGATAAAATGATTTGGTAATTACGCTGTAGTATATTTGAATTGTATTTTTCTCTACTTGTATTATCATCATCTGCCTAGCCTTTTCCCAACTATGTTGGGGTCGGCTTCCAGTCTAACCGGACGCAGCTGAATACCAGTATTTTACATAGAGCGACTGCCTATCTGACCTCCACAACCCACAACCCAGTTACTGGGTAATACGATACCCCTTGGTAAGACTGGTTGCCAGATTTTCGGGCTTCTGACTACCCGTAACGACTGTCAAAGATCCACGAACGACAACCGGGACCAAGCTTAACGTGCTTTCCGAGGCACGGAGGGGTCTCGGTATGTAAAGATGGTCACCCATCCACAGACCAACCGCGGCAAGCGTAGCTTTACTTGATCGATCGACCTGTGCGGCTGTTTTTATTTAGCCACGGGCCCCTCCTCTACTACTCTACTTGTATTCTGTGGGGAAAATTACGATTTGGAGAATTATGTGACTTATATCGTAAGAAATATGTTGCCTTATAGTGTGACTGAACTTTTTTATTTTATTTATTTATTAATAACCAACTTATATTGACAGTTTGCTCCACACATACAAGTTATTGGTCAATGTTAATAATTAGACATGTCATACAATCATAAAATTAGGTTAAATCACATAATAAAAAGATGAAATGAAATAAAGTGAAACAAAATTGGACAAAACTAGATAAAAATTAGATAAAATTAGACAAAATTAGATAGAAATTAGCATAAATTGGAATAGAATTATTAATAACATATAACTATTTAATATAAATTTAATTAATATAAATAAATTAATATAAAATTTATTTATTTATTTACTCCAAGGAGATTGTACTGGGAGTGGCAATGGACTCCAGGTATCGAGTGGCAGTGTTCAGGAAACTCAGTTCAGTACTCGCGAAGACATCTGAGGACTCGTCATATAACAGAATGTTGTTGATATGGGTAAGAGCTAGGTATAATGGACTGGTCTTAAGGGTTATGGTATCGGTTTGAGGTATTTTGAATAGAGGGCGTCGGCGAGGGCGAAGTGTGTGTCTAATGGCTAGTGGGATGTTAAAGGAGATGTACTGCAGTAAGGAGGAATTGAAATGGGTACCACGAATTAGGCGGATGAAATATTTTACCAGACTAAGATTTCTCCTTAATTCTAAACTTTGGTACCCGACCATACCTAGCACAAATGGTGTTGGGTACATGTACGGGTAATAACCATAAAGTTTTAAGTATAAGTATCGGGCAAAAGACTTCTGAATCTTTTCAATTACCAGGGTATACACTTTTTCATGAGGGTTCCAGATTGTGCTGTTAGTCTCTAGCAAACTGCGAATGAAGGAGTTGTACAGTATGGTTATGGCCTGACGATTATTGAAAGTTTTGGCCTGACGCAAGACAAAACCCAAGTTTTTGCGGGATTTTTTACAGGTCTGTATTATGTGCTGGTTAAATGTAAGATGTGGGTCGAAGTGAGCACCCAGATCACGTACGGTTAAGACGCGTTTCAGGGGCGTATTATTCATGGTGTAGATGTTGTGTATAGGTTGTGTGGCTTTTGAGTAGGTCATGACCACGCATTTACTAATGTTTAGGTTGAGGTTGTTGATAGTGCTCCATGTGTGAATGTTGTCTATGTCGAGTTGAAGTGCAGCCGTATCACTAGCGTTAGCTACTGGTAGAGCAACTTTGATATCATCAGCATACATTAAGACTGTGGAGTGTTTTACATATGTGGGAAGATCATTTACTACTATTAGAAAAAGAAGGGGACCGAGGTTAGTGCCCTGCCCTATGCCAGAAGTAACCGAGTATTGCTTTGAATTGGCATTTTTGTATGTTACAAATTGCTTGCGGTCGTGCAGATAGTTCGCGAAGAATTTTAGCAATGACACAGAGAAACCTGCTAATGCTAGTTTATTTAGAAGTATGTCGTTGTCAACCCGGTCAAAAGCCTTCTGGAAATCAAAATAGGCTACATCTATCTGCATTTTGTCATTAATATTTTTGGCTAAGAGCGTAGTTATGTTAAGCAGATTAGACGTTGTTGAGCGATTTGTAAGGAATCCGTGCTGCTCATCAACGAACCACCTTTGCAACTTATTAAATATTTTTTTATAGAGTATCGATTCAAATACTTTGCCGAATATAGATAGAACAGCTATTGGTCTGTAATTTTTAAAGTCACTTTTTAGGCCGCTTTTATGTACCGGGAGTACTTTAGAAGTTTTCCACTCCGTAGGATATATGTTCGTCGTAATAGATAGGTTGAAGATAAACTGTAAGGGCAATTTGAAAATTTCGCAACCGTCCTTAACCAAGTACTGTGGTATTCCATCTGGACCTTGAGTAGATTTTGGAGGAAGCCGAGCCATAGCGCCACGAACCTCAGATTCATGAACGTAATCAATATCAACAAGATGGGACATATTACTAGGAGACGCATTCGCAGTAGCGATAGCATGCTCGACATCTAATGATGGTAAGGTTGATAGGAAAACGCTACTAAAGTATTTTGAAAACTCGTCTGCCACTTGCGCTGGCGACCTGTCACCAAAGGTAGCCTGCTCATTATTTTCCCTGTTACTTTTTACATAGGCCCAGAAGGCTTTGGGGTCATGTTTGATATTTGACTGAATACGATTAGTGTAGGTAGCAAAATCTGCATCTGTACTTCTCTTTAATAATCGTCTATAGTAGGTAAAGAATGCATAACACAGTTCGCTATTATTATTATTATTCTGCTTGTATAGCTTGTGATAATAGTTTTTAAGGTTATTAAGTTCAATAGAAGCAAACGTAAACCATTTAGGATAATCCAGTCGCAATGTTTTCATCTTTTTTAAAGGAACAGTTTCACAAACAATGTTGTTAATTAACCCATAAAAGGTCCGAACAGCCACGTTAACATCATCGCATGAATAGACTGGCTCCCAGTCTATACTAGCTAGTTCTGAGTAAAGCATTAAAAAGTCTGCCTTACGGAAGTTACGCTCTGAAGTTATACTTGTGGTCGAATCATTAGGGTGGTAGTTATTGTTTATGAACAAGCTTGCGTACGGCGTGTTAATATTGATAGAGATATCTAACGGCTTATGATGTATTTCAGGTGAGACAATACCAGAGCATACTGAAACTGAGATTCCTGCCACACATGAGTTAACCAAAATCAGATCCAACATTCTGCCAAGATCATTTAAAATTATGTTTTCCTGTATTAAATTACATTCGGAAAGGAACAAATCAAAGTCCTCACGTATGGCTACACTAGCGGAATATAGGTTAAAATCCCCCAGTACAACGAGAGGTAGTTTGTTAATGTCATGCAAGATCCTTCTTATACAATTAAAAACAGAATAATATCTAGAATCAGGTACATTAGGTGCTAAGTAGACAACACAGCACGCAAAGCGTAATCGGCCTTTAGTAACTATTGCACATATTATTTCGTCGCACTGTTCAGGTTCTTTAATAAGTACATCTTTATATTCCATAGGAAATCAATGGAAAAGTCAAAAATGTATGAGACTGACTCAAGCTATTCGCTAGCTTATATCAGTCCCATACATTTTTGACTCTTGCACCCTAATTGCCTAACACACTTTCAATCACAATCTGAATCATTTTGAAGGATATTGCAAATCCATTGCTTCATATGTTCGAAAAATTTGTCAGCTCAACAACGTAAATAACGCAATGAATTTGTTAAACTTTCAAAACGAAAGCCATTGCTCAGTTAGAGTGTTACGCAATTACCCCACTGTCAAAAGTCATACAGTAAAAAGATAAACACTCCGGGAGTGCCGACAGAAGTGAAAACAAAACACAAACAGAATACTTTGCCATCACTCACTGACATATCGGATATACATTAATACACACATCCCAAGGACAGCCGGACAAATCCAAAGCGGTGTCGGTACGGTAAAAGTGGCGCAAATTCAATGGTTTTTTTCAATCTCAAATAAATGTCCAACCCGCCTAAAGAAGTTTTCACTTAAAAAAAAAAACATTTTCATGATAAGTCAAGGCATAGTGTTTCTATTAAAAGCTTTCAGTAAGTATAACTTTGTACTCCCCGACCATTGACACTGAAACAGCTATTAAGTATCAAAAATACAACACTAACATTGATTAAACGCTTTCAAAGGTCTGAATTAAATATTAACAGGTCAGAACTGGTAAGGTCAAAACAATCTTACGAACAATCCGAAGGTCAGACGCTTCCAATACGTTGTCTGAATTAAATATTACCTTAGGATGCGATGTTTTATTGATGTCGATCGATTTGTGAATAGGGGCCTATTAGTGACAGCCCTTTTGAAGGAGCTTAGGTCACAAGTCGACACATATTTATTTATACAGACAGTTTTTATAAGTCGTTGAATTGAACCTTTTGAAGCCTCAAAAGGTAGCCACGTACGCACTGACATATGGCACGTTAGCCCCCTAGAGACTTATGCCTTAACATCTTTCGATACACGCTAGGGTTCCCAATCCTCCCAGATTGTCCGGGAGACTCTGGTAATAATGGTTAACCTCCCGACCTCCCGGGGTGCGATAATTTCTACGGTTTTTCTAAAATTATATGCATCCGTCGCTCGCACGTCGCAACTCGTTACGCTTGTTCCTTCCATTCCTGTCTCTAAAGGTCATAGCACACGTATCAAACCGGAAAGGGATTGGCACCGTATCAACTCGAGCCGGTCAGTATTCTTTGTATGAAACTCCCTACTGCGACGCACAATAATCGGGATCGTAACGTAATCGCCTCGCCTCGGGACAAGCTCACGACCGCGTTGCGGTGCGTTACGGCTCGTCGTTCCCGCGCTTACTCTCTCCGTACCCGAGCTTACGTCTCTTCGTCCGCCCTTGCCCCTCTCACCCCTCCGGCATGCCTGCTGCACCATCAACCAGCGGTCGGCGAGCCGTAAGCGCCGCGTCGCCTAGCCGTAGCCGAGCCGAACGCGTATGATGGAACAAGTATGGAGCAAGGCAAGAAACCGAATGAATATTTCTTTAGTAAAAGCAGAGTTACAAATACTAACAAACTTCAATTTTTCATGTAAAACCTTTTATGATTTTGTGGGTAAAAACCGTCAATTATTACATGCTGCTCGAAAGCAAAAAGTAAATATAAATTTAAAAATTAATTAATAATTGAGATTTTCTTCTTCATGTACAGACGACAGCACATCAAGCTACTACAATCTGTCAAATTTCTCTAATAGATTTTCAACTTTATCTCTAAGGAATAAGGTTCAAAGTTGATTGGGTAAATGTTACAGTTTTGGGTAGCTTGATGTGCTGGCGTCTGTACTTAAAAACGTTTACTTATGATTTTGTGGTAAAAAACCGTCAATTATTAGATGCTGCTCGAAAGCAAAAAATAAATATAAATTATTGAGATTTTCTTTCAACTCCTTCCCCTCAAACCGATTTTTTTATTCTTTATTCTCCCGGATTGGTCCTTTCGAGAGTTGGTAACCCTAATACACGCTAGGGGACTAGCGAAGGCGCCAAGCGCGCAGTGTAGCCGGTTGCGAAGATTCTAGAGCGTTCGTTTGACTTTGCTACTCACAAGGAGACTCGCTCAGCTCTAGCCGCTAAGCTAGCTACTTGTCAGTACATGCGTAGCCAGGGTTTCGTACCCAAAGGCGCCGGGAGCCTAATACTAAGGGCGGTTTCGCACTACGTCTGGTCCAAATCCGAGAAATAGTCCATAGTCCTATTTGTTCGGATCTAGTGCGCAACCCCTCATACAAATAGGAGAATGGTCACTTCGGACTGGCATTTCTCGGATTCGGATTGGATGTAGTGCAAAACCGCTCTGAGGCTCCGCTCTCCATCCGTTCGTCCGTCCGTCTGTCCCAGGGACATAATCTTTTGAACCGTAATAGGTCGATACTTGAAATATTCACAGAGTGTGTACCACTATTGCTTCTATAACAAAAAATAATAAAAATAAAATGTAAAAAAATTCGAAGATATGTGACATCTACCAATGCGCACTGGGCCCGCGTGGTGGATTACGGAACATTCCCTCTCACCGAGAGGAGGCCTGTGTCCCAGCAGTGGGAACATTATAGGCTGATTATGTATGTATGTATTTATGTGACATTACCAATCCGCTCTGGGCCCACGTGGTGGATTACGAAACACTCCCTCTCACAGGGAGTAGGCCTGTGTCCCAGCAGTGGGAACATTATAGGCAGATTATGTATACATGTATGTATGTGACATTACCAATCCGCTCTGGGCCCACGTGGTGGATTACGAAACATTCCCTCTCACAGAGAGGAGGCTTGTGTCCCAGCAGTGGGAACATTATAGGCAAATTATGTATACATGTATGTATGTGACATTACCAATCCGCTCTGGGCCCACGTGGTGGATTACGAAACATTCCCTCTCACAGAGAGGAGGCCTGTGTCCCAGCAGTGGGAACATTATAGGCAGATTATGTATACATGTATGTATGTGACATTACCAATCCGCTCTGGGCCCACGTGGTGGATTACGAAACATTCCCTCTCACAGAGAGGAGGCTTGTGTCCCAACAGTGGGAACATTATAGGCAGATTATGTATACATGTATGTATGTGACATTACCAATCCGCTCTGGGCCCACGTGGTGGATTACGAAACATTCCCTCTCACAGAGAGGAGGCCTGTGTCCCAGCAGTGGGAACATTATAGGCAGATTATGTATACATGTATGTATGTGACATTACCAATCCGTTCTGGGCCCACGTGGTGGATTACGAAACATTCCCTCTCACAGAGAGGAGGCTTGTGTCCCAGCAGTGGGAACATTATAGGCAGATTATGTATACATGTATGTATGTGACATTACCAATCCGCTCTGGGCCCACGTGGTGGATTACGAAACATTCCCTCTCACAGAGAGGAGGCCTGTGTCCCAGCAGTGGGAACATTATAGGCTGATTATGTATGTATGTATGCGACATTACCAACCCGCACCGGGCCTGCGTGTTGGATTACGGCCCACTCCCTCTCACCGAGAGGAGGCCTGTGTCCCAGCAGTGGGAACGTTATAGGCTGATTTTGCTTGTGACTCACTGCTAAAAGTCCCGGGTTCAATAACCGAACGGAAAAATATTAAAATAGCTAATCTTAAGATATTTATTACAGGAATAACTTGAATAAAAGTGTGACGAGTTCATTCACCCCAGAAAGAAGGAATTAATACAATTTTCATTCATAAAGACCGAGTAACAAATTACCTGAATCAATTTAGGTATTCGAACAGTATAATATAGCCCTTACTAATAATTTCAAGGTACAATATTATATTTGAATCCGAATGAATGAATCTTTGTGAATGGAACTAATTATTATTATTACATGATACAACGTGATTTGATTTGAAATTCTAGGACTAAATTGTAGTTAGCTGTTGAATAGAACTTGGTTATGATTATTAAATATGATTGTGTTTCGAGGTGTTTGGAGAGGTTGGTGGTAGGAGGGGCTCGTGGCTCAGTAATAATAACAGCCACACGGCTAGATGGATCAGGTTAAGCTACGTTTGCCACGGTTGGTCCATGGATGGGTGACCATCTTCACATACCAAGACCCCTCCGTGCCTCGGAAAGCACGTTAAGCCGCTGGTCTTGGCTGTCATTCGTGGATCTTTGACAGTCGTTACGGGTCGTCAGAAGCCCGAAAGTCTGACAACCAGTCTTACCAAAGGGTATCGCATTACCCAGTAACTAGGTTGTGGAGGTCACATAGGCAGTCGCTCCATTTGTAAAATACAGGTACCTATTCAGCTGCATCCGGTTAGACTGGAAGCCGACCCCAACATAGTTGGGAAAAGGCTAGGCAGATGATGATGATGTTGAGTATCGACAGCCTCTTCTATCACAACGGTAACTTTAAGCTCCCAATAAAAAAAACCCAATAACACTTTGCCCGACCTGAGAATCGAACCCAGGACCCCAGGATCAGCAGTTGTGCTTGCAACCAAGAGATCAACGCGGCAGTTAAAAAAAAGTAAAAAGGTTTCTATAGACCCAATAACTCATCAATATCCAAACAAAATGTATCTCTAAAAAACTGATTCGCAATTTATTATGTTAACAGCATAAGCAATATAGAGTACACAATTAAGAGACCTTTACTTTAAAAAACTCTAAATGTTTCTTTGCTATAATGTACCTTACATCAATTCTGTTCTTATCAAATATTGCTAACGCATGTCACCCGTATTCATTATTATTTAACGTAAGGGACATGCTATCTTCAAAACTATAGGCTTTATTGAATATATGCTATTTTAGCTTAAAAGAATGAAAAATCTCAGAAACTTTGTCCTAGACACTTTTTACATAAAACATATAGTTAAAAAGTTATAGTCAGTTTTGTAAATAATATATTTTATTTTTGCTCTCCTGTAAACCTTAGTTTTGTCCCTTACGTTAATTTATATTTCCAGTATCGATATTCAGTTTTTTCTTAATTAATTAAACCTTTGTTCCACTATCCAACACATTTATTTCCATTTCGCAGTAGAGAACCTGTACTTAAAAAAAAAAACTGTTGACGGCACAATTTGTTCCTAAGGTAAGAAGCTTACAAGTTTTTTTTATTCATTCTTTTCAGTGAAGCAAATTAGAGCCAGTACAAGGACGGTTGGTTTGAAAATATTCTGCTACGAAAATCTGTGTTCCTGAAAGATCATACTATAGCAAAGTAGATAGAGAGATGTAGACAGCGTATATAAGAGTAAGAGAAAAAAAAAACATAAAATCTAAAGCAATCATTCAATAATTTTACCCATGCCAGAAGGAACTTTAGGGCAAAGTTACTTTTTCTTTGCTAAAAACAACACCGAAGTAAAAATAACCTAGTATATTCATTCTAATATTATAAATTCGAAAGCAACTCTATCTGTCTGTATGTTACCTTTTCACACCTAAACCACTGAATTGATTTAGATGAAATTTGGTATAGATATAGTTTGAGTCCCGGGAAAGGACAGAGGATAGTTTTTATCCCGATATTCCCACAGAATCGAAACTTTTGCGGATGAAACCGCGGGGCGCAGCTAGTAAGTAATAAATAAGCTATGGACTCAATTTCCAGCAACGAGATTAAAAATAATACAAAATTTTACCCCACCCTGGCATCAAACCCTCCCTCAACAACCATGGCTAAGCTACGGCCGTATTTATTTTACCTCAGACATTTCCTGCCAACACTATATTAAAAGTAAACACGTCAAGAATTCAGTTTTGCCTGCAATCACACAAAATATATAGGAACAGAAGGTCGACTCCGTACAACGAGCGAAAACAGGCGCACGCACACATATGGTCTGTTCCATAAGTATTTAATGAAAATGTAATCAAATGGATTAGAAAAAAAAAGTAATAAGTTTCGATCCCCTAGCAATAACGGGATAAAAAGTATCCTATGTGTTAAACCTGGTTATAAACTATCTGTGTGCCAAATTTCATCCAAATCCGTGCAGTGGTTTTTACGTGAAAGGGTAACAAACATCCATCCATCCTCACAAATTTTTGCGTTTATAATATTACTAGGTGCGCCTCGTGGTTTCACCCGCAGAAGTGTTGATCCCGTGGGAATATTGGGATAAAAAGTATCCTATGTATTATAAACTCTCTGTGTGCCAAATTTCATACAAATCCGTTCAGCTGTTTGTGCGTGAAGAAGTAACATACATACTAACACACTCACAAACTTTCGCCTTTATAATATTAGTGTGATAGGATAGCAGGATTAGTAGTGCCAATTACGAATTGAATGCTACGATTTGATAAATTGAATATTGTAAGAAGAAATTGTAATTAAAAATCACCTTAAAGATTTTTTTTTTTCATTTCATAACTGATATCTATTTCTATACCCTCAATTTAATCATGTTATTTAATTAAACGATAATTGTTGGATAAAGTCAAAACCTTCTTAAAACGGATGAATGTGTTATTAATATCCTTTTGTGAGTAATTGCGTAAGAATTTAAGCTGAACAAGTTGTGTGTACACTTTTATCAGACAATTTGGTAACAAGGTATACATACGTACGGCGATTTTAAACAAATGCCAGTCGCAAATGCGCTAGCACTCGCTGTACATGATGCAAGTCTACAAGGTGAAATTGAATTCATGGGCATCCTTTTAAAGGGTCATTGTACTCATCATTATGAACAACATTTACTATGGGACCAAACCTGAAATCGCGAAACAAAATCAGCTGTTCCCTACATTTTGACGAGTAATGTGAACATAAACGCAAGGAACATCTGATTTTTTTCGCGATTTTGAGTTTAGTGCCACAGTAAAAGTTGTTCATAATGATGAGTACAATGACCCATTAAAAGAATGCCCATGAATTTAATTTCAGCCTGTATATGTGCGTGTATAAATTCGAAGACATGTGACATCTATCAACCCGCACTGAGCCCGCGTGGTGGATTACGGCCCACTCCCTCTCACAGAGAGGAGGCCTGTGTCCCAGCAGTGGGAACATTATAGGCTAATTATGTATATGTATATAAGGTGTAAAAAAATTAACTGCAAGAACTTTAAGAGGTGCTTTAGACCATCGAACTGAACAACTTTCACTATGGGACCAACTCCGAAATCACGAAAAAAAAATCAGCTGTTTCATACAAAAGTTCAATACCTACTCGGCCAAAATGTATGAAACAGCTCATTTTTTTTTTCGTGATTTCAGAGTTGGTCCCATAGTGAAAGTTGTTCAGTTCGATGGTCTGAAGCACCTCTTAAAGTTCTTGCAGTTAATTTTTTTACACCTTATATATGTATATGTGCGTGCGTTTGCGCTCGTTGTAGATATGCAGCTGACCTTCTGCCCTACCTACCAATCTTTTTTGTGGCAATTTCGCTCATATTGCCTTCGGGATTAGACTCGTTAAGTCTTCTCTTTTGTGAAGCTGCAGTCGAGTCAAGGATTTTTGATTTAATTCTCTTGCCAATCAAGAAGGCTAATTGAGATTTTTTGTAAGGTTTTTCAGACAAAAGAATAATAAAATATACGGTGAAATTAGTTTTTTAAATATGAAAAAAATGTTATGCTTTTAGCAAGGAATAATGGAATGGCAGTCCCTAGCCAATGAAAAACTCTAATTAAGATGTTATGAACGGATAAAAGAATAATAAAACAAGCAGTGGAATTAGATTTTTACAAAAAATATATAGCTACGTACATAAATATGTTTGCAATTAAAAATAATGAAATGCTCAATTCTGAATGTGGATGACTTTTAAAACAATTTTTTTTTATTTTCCACGCAGAATAGAATTCGCGAACGTAGTACGTAGTCAGGGAAATTAATTGTTAGGCAAATTGAGACTTTACGTCAATTTGCCGTTTTATAGCCATTTAGAAAGAAAGAAAGAAAATACGTTTACAACAACAACAAAGAACAACAACAACATACAACACAATAACAACAACAAACAACAAAACAACAAAGATATACAACTTTCAAAGAATGACAGTTTTATGAAATGGTAAATGGCTATAACTGTCAAAGAATGACAAAAATGACAGTTGTAATAAGAATAAACGGACAATTTATGTTGGTAATCAATTTGCTAAATAATTAATAAATACCTATGTTGTTATTAACAGACAGAGGAACGTCGTTGCTTCTTCTACGACAAACACATGAATTGGCTAGTTACAGGTTCATAAAACTTATAATTTTACCTCGCCACGAGAAAAACGCGCACGCCCAAAAACCGCAGCGTTTTTTCCAACCCATCGAGTACGCCCCGTAGTTTTATGGTCATCGGCGATTTATAGCCGCTAGCGAGTGTCGTAGGAGTATAGTGTTCTGTGGTCGTAGCTCTTATTTCCCGCTAAAACAGTTCTTTCGCTTCAAAATGTTACTGGGCCAAGCGTTATGGCCAATACTGGGCCAACCGTTATGGCCAGTCGATGTTGGGTAGTTTGACAAATTTTATGTGCGTCAAACTTTAGTTGAGGCAAGATTTATAAATCTTTATACTTACAGATTTTTATTCGTTAAGAATTTCTCAGAAGCAGCCTGGTATACTTTTTTTTTCATTTCAATAAACTCCCTCGTTGGCCTAGTGGTCACAAGCGCGACTGCTGAGCGTAAGGTCTTGGGTTCGGTTCCCAGGTCGAGCAAAATGTTATTTACCTGTTCAACATTTCTCAAAAGGAAATAGAAGTGAACCCTATTATAGCAATGGCAATAGTCTCATACCTATCTACATATAAATACATATACCTAAACATAGCTGGCAAAATATGGGTGTATCAGAGGGGCAATTGAACGTTCACAGTCAGAAGGCCAATTCTCGTAATTTAAAACTTTCAAAATCTAGTCGCAGTGAGTCAGCGACAAGGAAATGTCAAAAACTTGTCAAAATGTAGGAAATTAGAGGTATTTTTGACAGATTGAGACTAAAATCAAACTGTGAACGTTCTTAAAATTACGAGAATTACCCTTCTGATCTCAGTCTCAATCTGTCAAAAATACGTCTAATTAACTCTATAATAAACAGGAATAAGTATGAAAACCGCAGTCAATTTCCCTTACTCAACGTTAACAGCATTCGTGGTATAATTAAATAATTAATAGTAATTATTTCATGCACATTTTATTGCTTTTTGTAATTACTTATTTATTGTGCTATAAGTTAATGGGTTTAAACATAACAATAAAGGTTTTATTTACGGTTTTCGGTCGTTATTCATTGATTTATGACTGTGTAACACAATTGCATATTTTTGTGACGTTTGATAGCCTTTTTTTGAGGGGCTTGTGACTAAATCATAACAGCCGCACGGATCGATTGCAGGTTAAGCTATGCTTGCCGCGATCAGTTTGTGGATGGGTCCATATCAAGACTTTTCCGTGTCTCGGAAAGTCATTCGTAGATCTTTGACAGTCGTTACGGGTCGTCAGAAGCCCGAAAATCTGACACCCAGTCTTACCAAGGGGTATCGTATTACCCAATAACTGGGTTGTGGAGGGCAGATAGGCAAAGTTTTAACATGCTTTCCGAGGCACGGAGCGGTCTTGGTATGTAAAGACAGTCACCCATCCACGGACCAACTGCGGCCAGCGTATCTTAACCTGATCGATCGACCCGTGAGACTGTTATTACTTAAAAAAGCGAAACCGTTTTTACTGAACCATCTGTTATGCAGGCTTTACACAGGTGACTATAGCCGCATGATTTGGCCGCACGGCGAAAATCGACTGTCTAAATGGCTCTCTACCTTCGTCTGTTTTTCCGTGCGCATACAACCCGAATCTCTTCAAAGTGAGAGTGAACAGGCTTCTTCTGGGTAAGCTTGCTCCATCGTCGACTTTGTCTCTGTCACCTTTGACCTAGGCTAGAGTCAAAAACAAGCCCATTTCAAATAAAATAAAAAATTATTGGCTAGGCCGCAGGTGACTAAAATGACAAGTTCCAAAGTAGCGTAGGTGTTGACTCTTGTCGTGCGGCGACAAGTCGTAACTAAAATCGACCGTTAAAATGCTCGATTGGTAAGCGACCAGCTGTATGTCAAAAATCGACCGAGTGTTAATATATTAGCAGCCACATTTCCCTAAATATTTCAGACCACAGATAAACAACAATTTTAGGCATCATAATTCTGTCTAAATCATGCGATTTTGCATTTCTTCCTGACACGGATAGCTACCTACTTTGGAAGCGAGGTGAAAATGATTAGCGAGCTAAACGTGGAAACCGCAATGATGAGTGATAGCTCTTTTAACGTTTTGAATATCAATCGGGTTTTGGGGTTCCGCAACGAAAATTGGAGAAAAAATTCTGAAGGAAATTCGACACGTAAACTCAAAACTCAAACTCAAACTCAAAGCATTTATTTCAATTAAACCAATTACAGGCACTTTTGAATTGTCAAGGGGTCGGTCAGTCAGAAAGATAAAGCTAGTTGCCCATTCCAAAGAGTAGGTACCTATGGAGAAGAACGGGCAAGAAACTCCATGGACACTCTTTTAAATCAAAATAATATGGTTACGTATTTTTTCGGATGACTGTTATCACTCGATATCCGTGGTTGTCACACTTAGTGTAAAGCGGTTTCCAGTAAAAAGTATGACTAGGAGGTGCCTTATTTAAAGTAATTGCATTACGCGGTATTTTTTTAAAAATCTTGTGAGTATTGTCAAATGAAAATTTTTTTTAAACTGATTTAAAATTTTAATCAAATCAAAGAACTCAGTTTGTAAATGGCACTACAAATTGGCATCCACAGGTTGGTACATTTTCTGATGCATTCGATTACGTTTTCATCAGGTACTTTTCAAAGAGGGGTCCGTGGCAAAAAATAACAGCCGCACTGGTCGATCGATCAGGTTAAGCTACGCTTGCCGCGGTTGGTCTGTGGATGGGTGACCATCTTTAAATACCGAGACCCTCCGTGACCCGGAAAGCACGTTAAGCCGTTGGTCCCGGCTGTCATTCGTGGATTTTTGACAGTCGTTACGGGTAGTCAGAAGCCCGAAAGTCTGACAACGAGTCTTACCAAGGGGTATCGTATTACCCAGTAACTAGGTTGTGGAGGTCAGGTAGGCAGTCGCTCCATGTAAAATACTGCTATTCAGCTGCATCAGGTTAGACTTGAAGCTGAAGCTGACCCCAACATAGTTGGGAAAAGGCTAGGCAGATGATGACTTTTCAAACAGATCATACACCTAAGCTTTCTCCTCACACATTTATGCAAAACAGCGCTACCAACATACAAACCCAAACCTCCAGTACAGCCAACACAATAAACGCACATAAATAATTCCAGCATGATTTGGCTCGACATTATCCCTCTTTTTATTTCCTCAATCAGGGAGGGCGATGCATCAAACCCTCCGTTTGGAACGGGTTTATTTTTGTAGGTCGCAGAGTGATCGAGTAGCAAGAAAAGTAATGCTTTTGTAAGGAATCTACTGGTGGTGTTTTTACCGGATATTCCTTGGTTTAGGGAATTTTGCAATTTTCAGGTCAGTGTAAGGTTGTATCTTGATCAAAGTATGATTCGCAGCTATAACAGGTACGTATTTACAGAATTATAATCATGTCATGATTTTATATTGTGTCGTCGCCCATTGGCGACGAAACAATAGAAAATCAATTGTGTCTCATTAGCGGAGCTTGACAGATTAATTAATACATCTTTCTAAGTTAGATTTTTTCCATAAGAACAAATGTCATAATGAAAAGTGCTTATGGTACAAGAGATATATTAATGATTCTAATGACTATAATTTTGTAAATACATGTCTATTATAGTCGTGAATTATAGTTTGATCAAGATACAACCTGACACTGACCTGCAAATTGCAAAAAATTTGAATTTCGCGGTCTACCACTGCGCATTCACCTTAAAGTAGATTTATGAAGTTTGTAAGTAAAACTATTTATTTTGTGTGTTGTGAACACTACCGCTTATAATGTCCCCGCTGCTGGGACACAGGCCTCCTCTCAGTGAGAGAGAGTGGGACGTAATCTACAACGCGGGCCCAGTGCGGGTTGGTAGATGTCACATGTCTTCGAAATTTTAGGTTCTGCGGCATATGAAATAAATTATACAAAGTAAAAAGCCTGTACGACCTACAACTCGTAAGTCGCGACTGTTACCACTGCTCCACTGCAACTACGACAACTACTCGTACTTACCGCCTTCCTACTATCACGACGTCAAATGACAAGTCACCCTGCATAGTTCATTTTACCAAAACGTATAGTTTATTAGGAAAGTTAAGTAATTTACATAAAAACATGTCCATATTCAAAGGGACTTATTAAGCTCCCTTTAACCATGCCAAAAATGCGGTTTTTAACGACAACCCATGAATACGGTATCTGGCACATAGGATAGAGACTGGACCCCTTCATCACTTATTCACAGTGACCTTTAAAATCCACACGTGGTTATCCCTTCTTTTATGTAGCACATCAAGCTGCTACAATTTGGCAAATTTCTTTAATAGATTTTCAACTATATCGCTAAAGCATAAGGTTCAATGTTGGTTGGGAAAATTTGACAGTGTCGGGTAGCTTGATGTGCTGGCGTCTGTACTTTTCGAATGGCAGGTACTATAAGGGTTGCCTGCAAAAAGAAACCTTATACCATCCTGGCTGGTAGAAAAATGACTCTGGTTCACTGACCTGTGATAAACAAATGCGATGGACTTCATATTATCGATAACAAAATGAAGACATTTTGATTTTCGCCATTTTGGCTCTGACAGCAACGTGAGCGTCCGTGGAACTAATATTTTTGATAGCGAGTTTTACAAGATACGCATACCCTCATGATCAAAAAGTTCTAAATATCTCTTAGTAAACACAAAATACATATAAAAGTCTCATTCCACGATTTAGACCTAAATCGTCAGAGACGTACCAAAAAAAAAACGACGGCCATTTGCGGCAATGTGTCAAATTTAGTTCCTGAGACGTTCGAGATAGTTGTTTTTTGTGCCGATTCAAAGCGGCTTTGAATCGGCACAAAAAACAATTATCATTTCGTATATTATATTTATTCCAGCGTACTTGTACCTATAATATAGCCTATGGCATTTAGTCCGCCTCTGTACATTTATGTGCTTGAAGTATTAAATAAATAATAAATAAATATAGGTCAGGGTTCTGATTACATATTCAAGCGAATTTAGAATTAGTTCCAAAGTTAAAAATCTTAAAATAATAATATGTACAAGTATATAAAAAGGGAGGGAAAATAATCAAAGGCCATCAAAAAATTCTTCCGCATCACTGTCAACAGGAAACGTGCCCAAAAGACTGGCAGCATTGCCACGTCGTATGGCAATGCTGATTCTTTGGCCAAAAAATAGGCCAGCCCTCTTGTCACGTGAAGAGTCGACCAACCGCTTGGCGATGTCTCGAAATACTAAGTGGGCACTCGGGCCCCATGGCCCTAGTTTTTTAACCCCAAACGGCTCAAATATATAAGTTCCAAATAGATTGGAGTATTTGCGCCGTTTGAGGTTTTCCGCACCTGCAGCAGCCGTCCCAGCACAGCTTACCGTGCTGTTCCAAAGTTGAATATGCGGCGGCTGTTTTCAAAAAACAAAAGTTAAAGTCCTCTTGAATTATACAGGGTGTTACGGAAAGGGTATATCAATACAAACGGGTTGAAGAGTGCATGTGGTCTAGAATCTCTGTACAAAATTTCAGCTCAAAAGGAGTAACTTTGAAAATACTTAATGTTTTTTTATTTCGATAGTTTATTAAATTGAAATCATAACATACGTGTCACCGAACTACGAGGGTCATTATCCATTATCTGTAGTGTGTCTGTGCGCCTAGTACACGCACATCACGCCGCCGCGCGCCAGTGCAGCGCCGTGATGTCGAAATAAAAAAATATTAAGCATTTTCAAAGTTAATGTTTTGAGCTGAAATTTTGTACAGAGATTCTAGACCAGATACACTCTCCAACCCGATTGTATTGATATACCCTTTCCGTAACACCCTGTATAGCGAAAATTCAATATTGCTTCTTATTTCCATAATTACATGGGGTACCAATAGATTCGGGTAACCTACCTATAGTTATTTAATTAAGTTCCCTTAAAAATGGTTGAGCTGAATGGTGCTGATCCACACGTCATGTTCGTGAACGGGCGTCCGTCAGTAGGGACTGGTCATCTCTTAGCTGCCACGGCTTATTTTAATTTCTGAAACGCTTTTAACGTACACGTCTTTCTTCATCGTTCTCATTTGTATAATTCTGTTCTTCTCCATAGGTACCTACCACGCTTTGGAATGGGAATGTTTTTTTTTTATAGAATTTATTTGGTTTTTGGAGATCATAAAAAGACTTAATAATAATCTTATACTGTCCGTACCGATACAAGTTTCCACCATAATATGACCAAAGTATCATTTTTTTAAATCACATTGTTAGTTGTTTGTGTTTTTGTTTTTTTTTTTTTTGTTGTTTGATTTGTTTTTTGTTATATATGATTTTTTGTTCGTTTTTAATTATTTTTCGTTTTTTTTTTCGGTTTGTTAACTGGCGAAATGTTTGAGTACTATAATAATACACCTCTGCCTAACCTTTCGCGTATTACGGGCGTGATGGTGTGATGACATGATTGTTAATTTGACTGGTGATGATCTTTTTTTTTAATAAATAGGAAAGGTTGCCGTCTGTTCTAAAAGCTGGCGCTTAAACCTCTTGACCATCACGACTTTATCTTCTAAAGTACATAATACACCCAACATTAATTTAATCCCATCAACCCAAACACTAATACTCTCTATCACAAAAAGGCATCAACTAAATACTGTCTTCAATCTAAATTACACCCTAATCTGTTGGCAGTAAAGCATCATTTTAATTTCCGTTGCGAAGAGATTTATCACCGGACTTTCCATCTCGGGACGTCGGGTCGGGTCTTAAATGTTAAGTTTTATGTAGTAGTAGTAATTCTTTTAGTTCTAGGGTGGTTTTATATGAAGGGTCAGGAATTGTGTTGTAAGCTCGCTTGGCTATAAAGTGATTCACGGTGTTGTTTTGATTCGGACCTGGAATCTTTGTGTTATCGTAGAATTCGTTTATGACATTTAGAACTTCGTAATGGGGTTAGTATTTCAGCCTTCTGTCTGATACACTTTCCAGGCTATCTGAAAGCCAATTCTCGTAACTAAAAACTTTCAATATATAGCCGCAATCTCATCTTAGCGACAATCAATATCAAAAACTTGTCAAAAATGTATGTAATGTATGATACAACTGTTAGTTTAAGGATCGTAAATATAATTCGAATACATGAATTAAAGTAAGACTATTTATTTCGGGATTTTACTTGAAAATCCCGAAAATTTGGTAATTGCAACACGCCAGAGTATAAACCTATCGCCGTACCCCTGACGCCAGGCCACTTTAACAAAACAACACACACACACACACTTAAAACTACAAATTTCTCGATATTGATGGTTTATTTATATTAGTTTCATGCAATACAATATAGACGGAAGCTTAAACTTTTAAATTATATAAATAAAAACACACAAAACTAATGATTAAATTGTTTATTTCATAATATGGTGCGACCCGTGCGACGTGTATTTTGTCATATATTTGTGACGTTGGCGTTCAGGGTAAGATTTCGTTTGTCACACGTTTGTGACAATGGCGTTCAAAAGGTTAAAAATAGCTTTTATCCATCTTAAATAAAGCTTATTTTCAACTTATTTAAGATTTTTCCCGAATTCCGGGAAAAAAAATGTCGTCGTAAGGATGTCTCCACTTTCTGTCTCTGTTCTCCAAAGTTTAGGTAAATATAGTCAGCCTATTCCGATCACTGCTTATGACGTACCTATAGGTCAATAAACACACCCCAGACATACGAGTAAATAACCACACATACAAATATTCTTAAGTAGCTGCGCCCTGCGGTTTCAACCGCGTAAATGTCGATCCCGTGGGAATATCGGGATGAAAAGTAGCCTATATGTTAATCCAGGGTCTCAGCTAGGGTGCGGAATTGTCCGGGTGCGGAATTGTCCGAAAGGGTTACCGCTGCCCCGGAACATAAAGGGCTAAGGAAGGAACACGGATGGATTTTAGTCAGTAAGAGTCTGACACTCCCTTCCGCTCCATCCAGAGCGGGAGGGGTCATTTGATGATTTCCCATCCATAAAAAAGGGTCTCAGCTACCTCCATACAAAATTTTATCAAAATTGGTTCAGCCGTTTGAGCGTGAAGAAGTAACAAACATATAAACACACACACTCACAAACTTTCGCCTTTATAATATTAGTGTGATATATTTACACTTCCCTCAAATAAATTGCAAGTTTTCACGCCAAACCACTTTTAAAACTTCACACAATGACATCCATATTTTCAAGCTTGCTCACGTTAAATGGCTCATCGTTTAATAGAGCAGTCCCCTATTTCGGCGAGTCACTCCATCCGCCCGGAATTGAGCGTCTCTTTAAAACGGAGCCAAACTTCGGCGAAGTTATAACCGTTCCTACTTTCGTAACGAGTTAACTACGAAACTGGTTGCAGATTTTATATTTTGTTGATCACTGTGGAACATTTTTCGTTAAGAGCCTATACTACCTCAGCTAAAATTCTGCTCATACGATACTGCTCGCGGACTGAGTGAGAGCGAGACAGAGTGCGGTGCTGGGCGGCAGGAAGCGCCAATAGTTTAGGTATTTGCTTTTTACAGTGAAAATAATGGTAATTATAAAAAAAAATAACATAAGACCTGCTTTAAAGTAAGTTCACTTAGTATGCAAAGTTTCATGATCAGATTTGAAGTATTTTTTGAATACCAGCGGTTTGTTGTTCGGGCTAGAGGTAACTTTGGATTTTTTTTCTATCGAGAAAATTTTATGGAATCGTGTTTTCGTCTAACATAAGACTTAGCATTAATTCTCAACTTTACCATATATTTATTTCAAAATTAATGGTGCAGTATTTTACACATAACGGAGGATCACGCCAAGCCATTTGAGGTAGTATAGGCTCTTAACAGTTTTAGATGGAAATGGGAACAGTTAATTGCATTTTCGGTAAAAATATACTCTAATTTGTAACTAGGATTACACGCTATAAAATACCTACTCAGAAATGTCATATTCCTTATTATAGAAAACTCGATCCTAGAACTCCATGTACACAATTCAAGTGTATGGCATACACAGATATACAGGGTCAATTTTAATCATCAGTTTCTGCTTAAGGGGTCATTGTACTCATCATTATGAACAACATTTACTATGGGTACAAACCCGAAATCGTGAAAATCAGGTGTTCCCTATATTTATGTTCGCATGATTCGTCGAAAAGTATGGGAACAGCTGATTTTTTTTTCGCGATTTCATGTTTGGTCTCATAGTAAATGTTGTTTATAATGATGAGTATAATGACCCCTTAAGTGGAAAACGGTGATTAAAATTTCATTCTGTAGATAGACCTTTATAACGCAAGTATCAAGATCTGTATGAAAACCAAGCGTGCCAATTTATGACTACCTACTATGACGTCACAAGCACTATTTGATAATGATAGAAAAATCAAATCGATTCAAAGAAGCCGCCGCGTGCGGCACTCGTCTTGCCCCACCCCCGGGGCCTAGCGCCAGCGCTCACGCTCACCCAGCCAGCAGTACACACGACTGAGCGCGAAAGTGGCGGCTTAAGATTTTTGTTCGTAAGCTGGTCTCTGAAGGCATACAATAAAATTGAAGCAGCAAATGACTGGCATTGTCTAAACGATTAGACGTATGCTTCAACGAATGGTAAGTAGGTACGCCAAAATATCATACTAGTGAGGCATTACATTGTTTCGCACTGATCGGCTTGCAGTTAATTTCCAGAAAACAGAGGTATCCAGCCTTCAAACCGAAGATCTGCAACCACAATAATTATATTCAGCCCCAAACTAGAACTGGAAATGTTTAGCATAACATAATTTTACTAGCGAAGTAGCGACCCGTCTCATCGTACGGTTTTTAGGGTTCTGTAGCCAAATGGCAAAAAACGGAACCCTTATGGATTCGTCATGTCTGTCTGTCTGTCTGTCTGTCTGTCCGTCCGTCCGTATGTCACAGCCACTTTTTTCCGAAACTATAAGAACTATACTGTTGAAACTTGGTAAGTAGATGTATTCTGTAAACCGCAGTAAGATTTTCACACAAAAATAAAAAAAAAACAATAAATTTTGGGGTTCCCCATACTTACAACTGAAACTCCAAAAATTTTTTTTCATCAAACCTGTACGTGTGGGGTATCTATGGATAGGTCTTCAAAAATGATATTGAGGTTTCTAATATCATTTTTTTCTGAACTGAATAGTTTGCGCGAGAGACACTTCCAAAGTGGTAAAATGTGTGTCCCCCCCCCCTCTAACTTCTAAAATAAGAGAATGATAAAATTAAAAAAATATATATAATGTACATTACCATGTAAACTTCCACCGAAAATTGGTTTGAACGAGATCTGGTAAGTAGTTTTTTTTTAATACGTCATAAATCGAAAACCGCAATTTACCTTTCACAAAGTTACAACGAACTACAAGAACTTTTATATTAATGTTACTTGCTGCTACGGAACCCTTCATGGGCGAGTCCGACTCGCACTTGGCCGGTTTTACTACTTGATAAAGTATCGACATTTTCTTTAGTATACCTACATATATTAAGTAAGTTCAATATTAACTACTACTTTTCGGAATAAATTGTCTAAATCCATACTAATATTATTAATGCCTCAATAATACTAATAGGTACCTCTTCACGCTTAAACCGCTGAACCGATTTAGATGAAATTTAGTATAGAGATAGTTTGAGTCCCGGGAAAGGACGTAGGATAGTTTCTATCACGATATTCACACAAGACCCACTTATGCGCCTTAAATTAAACCACATGAAATTCATTGCGTAGTTTAGATAAACATCGCGGTCATATCACGAAAAGCGACTTTCAATTATAATTTGTATTGATTAAACCTTGGCAATCAAAGCCGGTAACCTCGCATTTAGTTTAAATTCCATCAAACAAAAACCAGAAGTAAATTTTTTTTAAGCTAACAATATTATTGAAATCCAAACCAAGCCGTCCTTCGCATAGCCTCGTATAAAAGACTTATTGTAAGCCGATGGCGGTACCAAACCCCAATTGTTGAACACCTAGGTCAAACGTTCTTCACAACCTTCCAATCAAGAACCGATTCAAACGACAATCAATAGAAGTTTCTACATAATTGTAAACTTCTTGGTAAAATCAGGGATTTAATTGTTTAAACTTAAAGTCATTTAAATCGTATATTCGAATCACACTGAATGGACAGGTCCGCTCAATCTGTGTGGTTCTTTCCTCAAAAGACCATTTCAGACACCAATCTACATGGTCTTCACATGATCTGACCAAGAGTTTGTCTGTACTTTAAAAGAGACTGTGACCTCTGAGTTTGTTTCGGCCTTTCTTCTCAGAGTAGTCAGATCGGAAACGCCGACCTTATCTAGCTTAAAAAAAAATATGATTGACGTGTAAAAGTGTTTTTACAAACCTACTTACAGAAAATAAATCATTTATCACTTAACACAACTGGCATTATTTCACTATTGTGATTTGAATATATCAACCAGACATATCAACGTTATCGATTGACATGGGGTGTCAATTTGTGTAACAATTCATTTCTCTCGTTGGTCTAGTGGTCATCAATGCTACTTCCGAGCATGAGGTCCTAGATTCGATTCCCAGGTCAGGCACAGTGTTATTGGGTGTTTCCGTAAGTACCATTCCGGAGAAAGCAAAAAACAAAATTTAAAAGTTTAAAGCTCATCATCATCTGCCTAGCCTTTTCCCAACTATGTTGGGGTCGGCTTCCAGTCTAACCGGATGCAGCTAAATACAAGTATTAAGTTAGTTAAGTGAAAGTTTAAAGCTAACAAACTAATTCGAATCCAAACAAACGCTAAACCCGCCCTTCGCAAAACCTCGTAGTGAGCCGATGGCGGTACCCAAACCCAATTGTTGAACACCTAGGTCAAACATTCTTTACAACCAATCAAGAACCGATTCAAACGACAATCAATAAAATGCTTTTACATAATTGTACCCTTCTGAGCAAAGTCAAGGAAATTAATTGTTAAGAGGAAATGCGGTCGGAGAGACTTTTGAAAAAGCCTAAGTAAAAAGTCATAATTCGAGGTTTGGCTCTCGCTTATTTCCTCCTCCAATATTGGACCAATTCAAAAGATATTTCATAAACTGAATAAGATATACTGTGTCCCTGGGTTTTTCCTTTTTCATTAATAGTTGTCAAGTACACTAGGCCTCTGTTGACAGCGGTTTAAATCGGCATTTTTGAGGGTTCTTGAGATTATAAAAATAATGTATCATCAAAAAGGAAAACATAGGGATATACAGGTAGTTAATATTTATTATTCTGTAAAAAATCATTTTTTTATGGTAACAGAAAAAAACAGGAAATCACTTTTCTATGGAGAAAAGACCAGCCTCATTTCCTCTTAACGCTGGCAGTCTTCTGGGCACGTTTCCGGATGACAGGGATGCGGACGAATACTTCGACGCCTGTCCTTTTGTTTTTATATTTATTTATATAATTGGTTATTTAATTTAGTACCTAGAGTAAATAGTTGTCTGTGTTTTACAAATATTGTAAACGATGAATTTTTTAACTTTAGCAGAAATAAAATATGACGTATAATAATTGTTAACCAAATTGACTACTAACTTAAATTGTCCATATATTCAAATCACAACTGTCATTCTGACAGTCATTTGAAATAACACAGCAAAATGACGTAGGGTATCAATTTGCTAGACAATTAATTTCCCTAGCTGGTCTTATAGAGGTATGAGGACCAGGGTGTAAAGTTCACTCATACTCTACAGAAAAGGGAGGATCCTCCGACCAGACGGGTGTTGTGTCTGGCGGGCAACTGCCCGATGATTCATGTCGGGCCGTTGTATATGTATATGCTAGTTGCGCGGTAAACTCTGCTAGCGAGATGCAGGATTTGCGTGACGTCAGTATGACGCGTTGTTCGCATGTGGCGTTGTAGATACCGCTACAGTCTAATACCTAGGACGAGGAAAGTGATATTGGGTTCTTACATCTGGAATTTCTCAATACCAGCCCGAAGTCTGGAGTTGTGCCCGGTTGATGGGACATGGGCCTTAAAAATAACTCGCAAAAAGTGGGTATACTATACATAAACCACTGCCTATCCTTTAGGCAAACAAGGCGTGATGTTATTCATTTCCCTGGCTGTACATAATTAAACCCTTTACGATAAAACCACAGGAAAATTTTCAAAAGAATTTCTCACAAAAAGTTTTCGTTCAACAATTTGATCGTCCAAAATTCTTCTATTGTTTATTAATCGTAACATCGTTCTCTTTATTAAAACAATGAGGTGTTATGGGCGTAATTACTCAAACTCGAGTACTTGGGGGTGACGTTAATGGCCTCAGGAAGGGTGAAAAGGATGAGGTTTCAACAGTTTCACAAGTCAGACGTCTTTGTGGCTATTGCAGAGAGTTTCTTTAAAATATTATAAGGCCAGCGACCCACCCCTGCTTTGAATGGCTTATACGGCTTAACAAAACATCAAGATTTTTTATTATAGCATACTTAATCAGCCTAAAATGTTCCCACTGCTGGGACACAGGCCTCCTCTCTGTGAGAGGGAGTGGGCCGTGATCCACCACGCGGCCCCAGAGCGGGTTGGTAGATGTCACATGTCTTCGAATTTTTAGGTTCTAGGACATGCCGGTTTCCTCAAGATATTTTCCTTCACCGTTTTGAGAGCAGTGGTGATGAAATAATTTACACAAAGGGGTTCAAACCTACGGCCTATACATGTAAAAAAGCCATTATTTGTTTAGTTTTATTAAGTGAATTGTTTTTAGATTTTATGTTTTTTTTTTTTGTCTCCTTTACCTACTCTTTAACACGCTGTCTACATCTCTTCATTTCTTGTCCTATCGCAGGTATGCTGGAAGAGATTTCTTACGAAATAAGCATCACCTTTGTACCTATTTTTCTATTCTGTTTGTTTCTTGTCTGTTTATATATGTGTGTACATAAATGGTAAAATAAAATAAATAAATAAAATAGTGCATATAGCAACATCCATAAGGAACTATTTTCGACGATCCTGCATACTTATCTCTTTTGTTGACTGTACACGAAACAAAATGAGTATGTCAGGATCGTAACAGGTAGCTTCACGGGGGTACCGTGGGGAGAAGGCGTCTGTGTATGTATCCATGTGTGTCTTTGTATATAAATGAAGATTTAATTTATTCCAAAAAATCGAATATATTCTGGGCACGCTCGTTCCATCATAGACCTCATCTATCGCTTTCCATCAGGCGTGATCGGGGTCAAGAGTGAGCCCATTTAGCAATAAAAAAAATAAAACAAACTTCATATTATTTTGGAACTCAGAAATGCTCTCAAATATTACAAATGCTACCTCCAAAATAAAATGTGTCCTTAATATCAACATTACCAAC
This sequence comes from Amphipoea lucens, assembly GCA_947508005.1. Classification (NCBI taxonomy): domain Eukaryota; kingdom Metazoa; phylum Arthropoda; class Insecta; order Lepidoptera; family Noctuidae; genus Amphipoea; species Amphipoea lucens. Next base: position 16,329,427 of record OX382375.1, read on the forward strand.
ACCTAGATAATTCGCCATCTATTTGATATACACCGTGATACACATTATTAACTTTAGGCACATTCTATTTCACGCTCAGTGGGGTTGACAAATATGTACCGTTGGGAACCCGGTAATGTATGCATGACTGTTTGTTCATGCGATAAATGCATCGTGTTTGTTTTGTTTTAGTTTTGTATAATTATGTCCAGTTAAAATTAGGATACCTACGTACTAATGTGTCGGAATGAAACAAAACAAAAACAGCAAAAAGACAACTAAACATGAAAAAGCAACGTGCCAGCCTTTTGGGCAATTTTCCTGTTGATAGTAAAGTGGACGAATTTTTTGATGTTTTTAATTCTTTCCCCTTTTTAGGGGCTCGCATTTTCCGGTTTTATTTATATGTAATTGGTCATATACATGTCGAACTGGTTTAATTAGCCGTTTTGTTAACCGCCTAGCCCTTTAACTAAACGTCAGTTGTTCACCTGACGGCCTGAATGATATTCAATTATAGTTTAGGTTGAAACTGTAACCAATCACGCGCGAGCCGAATTGGGCGCAGTAACTAAGCCAGGGCACCCCGACCAGATGGGTTCGGTTAGGTTAGAACCATAGAAATGTAAAAATTCATATATCTATGGTTAGAACTGTAATCAACCGCGTGCGAGCCGAGAGAGCGAAGCGAGGCGAGCGCTGCTTCCAAACAGCTAATCTAACCATTTGGCTGCGACATATATAAGGTCCCATTAAAATAGATGGGCAAACTTTTAGAAATCATTCAGACCACCAAAATAAGGACTATGGTAAAAAATATATGAGAAAAACGCATTAGATACAAGAAAAATAACCAGATAACGAAAATACGCTAATGTGCCGGCAATTTATTATTTTAGGTCAAAATAAAATCACTTTAATCAGTGTTTTTTTTTGCTTGGATATCTTTGGTTAGACGTACTGGGCGCTGTGTTATTTATCCATCAATTTTAATACAACCCTGTATATTATTATTATTATTTTAACTCCCTTACTAATAAACGTTTCATAGCGTCTGTACAGTTACACAACGCCTTGTCTTCTTCTTTTGAAAGTCAAATTACCGACGACTGAAAGAGAGATATCGGTGTGTAACTATTCATCTGATATAATACGTTTATTAGTAAAGGGGTTAGACTGTAAGCTTACAAATCATGTAAAAAAAACCATTTGGAAACAAAAACAAGTTGATCAAGTTAGGTACTTATATTCAAAAAAATATACAAGGTGACACTGTAACATAACTAGTAAAATGTAAATATGCTATAGGTACATACACTTCTACCTAAACCTTGAAAAGCAGACGTGATGACATTACCAAGTATGTACTCGTATTCAATTACACCTCACATCTATTATACTACATACTACAAATAAATAAAATTAGTTTTTAGTAAATGCTATTTTTGTCTGTCTGTCTGTTTGTTCCGGCTAATCTGTGTAACGGCTGGACCGATTTTGACGGGACTTTCACTGGCAGATAGCTGATGTAATAATGAGTAACTTACGCTACTTATGGGTTCATTAGAAAACCAGCGTCAGACAGCATCTGTCTGGCATTAATGCTGAAATGAACCTTTTTGGCGCAGCCGTGAGGCACACACTATTGTTGTCAGAAACATTATTTTTTATTTTTTTATTAATTTTGTATTTTATGTTTCACGAACTGTGTCCAAATAAACATTTTTCTTTCTTTAATTTTAGAACAAAAAAATAACTTCCACGAAAAAAAATCCACGCGGACGAAGTCCCGGGTAACAGCTATAGGTAAATAAATCACGCAAAGAATGAAGTCGTTGCTGACTGGCTTGATTATCTTTTCATCAAGTACTAAGTAAGCTATTCTTGTAAAGCTCGTGTCGACACGAGGAAAATGGAGTTTCTTTTTATTTTATTGTTGCTTACTGGCACAGTGAGATAAAGTATCTGACCTACATGCCTTCTAATGATATGCAAACTGAAATGTGTGGATCACAAGTATGCTTATACGATATGAGGACTACATTACGAGAATATATAAAAACACTGGCAATACTTTTGTGCATAGGTGAGTATTTCGAAACCCTCAAATACCTAAATCCTCAAAATTGGAAAAAAGAATTGGTTGTATGTAAATTCGGTTTACGTACGATAATTTTACGTGCTAACGTCATATCGTGCCTCGCTATCGCTTGTTCCGCGCTCTCGCTTGCACGCTCTGCTCAGGCGGAACGTGACAATGAGTCATGCTTTTTCGTGCGTGCAGCTGGCGTTCATCGATTTATAAGACGTTATCACGTCAAAAACTGAGTAAAATATAGGAAACTGCATCGACTTCAAAAAGATGTGTCAACTCTTAGAATGCAATTGGGACAAACGTCTTGCGTTATAAATATCTGCCTACTAACTTAAATTCAGAAGAATGTGATACCTCGTCGTAAACAAAAATATCTGACATCACTTTGGCAGCATAAAAACCTGACAGCATTTTTAAATTAATTGGTACTTACCTACTTTAGGAGGGGTAATTAATACTGGCAGAATAGTCGACGTCGGCTCAGTTGCCAAAAAGAAGAAAAATCGCTTATTAATGACATCTCTACTTTCGAACATAACAGTCAGATATTTATGCTTCCAGTGGGATATCACATATTTTTGCAATATGAGCGGCACAGATTGCGATGTCGAAGAAATCTATCAAGTTTTTATGTTGCCAAAGTGTGTATTATGTTTCCTTCTACGCTACATACCCTTTCGAATAACATAAAACAATATTTCCGACATTTTGTACTACTATCGAGAGGTTCCTGGAAGCCTAATCAATTCAATTCGCTGTCAAAAATCAAGTTAGCTACTTCGTGATTGGCTGACCAAAATATTAAGAACGAATCAAATACAAATTGACGAGTAGAATTGACATGAGAAATGACGTAAGATTGAATTCTTAGCCAATCAGAAACTTCATTCCAAAGCAACGGTTTCTTTGAATTGGAATTTGGATGGTGGTCGCCACATATATAGCGTCTGCAATTTACCGGCGAAAGACGTCACTTCTTAGCGTGCCGATGGAAATCTGTACAGGGTCAAATTAAATCAGCTAGCGAAACTCAACAAACGTGATGGGTATCGATATACAGGGAGATTTTTTTATCACCATCCAAATTTTTACAGGGTGTTGTACCCATGAATATGAACAGCTTTCACTATGGGACCAACTCTGAAATCACGAAAAAAAAATCAGCCGTTTCATACATTTTGGTCAAGTAGGTATTGAACTTTTGTATGAAACAGCTGATTTTTTTTTTTTCGTGATTTCAGAGTTGGTCCCATAGTGAAAGTTGTTCATATTCATGGGTAGAACACCCTGTAAAAATTTGGATGGTGATGAAAAAATCTTCCTGTATAGACACGACAAAATAATTTGTTTTCGGGGTCAACGACCGCTGGTGGTTTTATTACTTGCAATATGAGTTGAGAAAACCTGTTTCTTTTATCGTGTTGATATATAGATACTCGTCACATCTGTTTTAAGGTTACACAAAGAAAACATTTTAACTAATTTTCAACTATCTGCGATTAATGAACCCTAAAAATAACTCATAATTTTTTTTTTTTATCGTGTTTAGCTAACGATACCTATCAGGCCTGCGAAATTTCGCTAGGTAATTCAACTTGAACCCGTATAGAGTTAGCGCAGAATTTGGCTACGAGTTCGGTACCGTCAGAAGCGTCCATCAACTCCTGTAGCAGATAACAGGACACGCTGGACACGATATTAAGTCCCCTATTGTTTACAGGACAGCACCACATTTACACTTGAGAATACCAGAAAACTACACCATCACATTCATTTTAAAAAAAAACCGGTCAAGTGCGAGTCGGACTTGCGCACCGAGGGTTACGTACAAATTTGTAGGTATGTAAATAGTTTATCACGGGTTTTTTTTTGTAATTTAACCTCTCGTCTGTCGGATCGTAGATCTACGCGAGACACAATGGCTTTTTAAATGTGTCTGTAATTACGACATTCAATGGGTTAAGTACATATTTACGCTTTTCGGATTTTTCCTTTACTTGTGCTACATGACATTACTTCTTGCCAAATTTTATGATTCTAGGTCAACGAGAAGTACCCTATAGGTTTGATTTCGGAACATCATCATCATCATCATTTCAGCTGGATGACGTCCACTGCTGGACATAGGCCTCCCCCAAGCACCTAGACTTCGACCGGTTCTGTGCTTCTCGCATCCAACGGGTTCCTGTGGCCTTCACAAGGTCTTGACCGACAGACAACGAAGTGATCTTATAAGGGTTCCGTTTTTGCAAGATGTGCGCGGTGTGTGATAAAAACAATACGTAACTCATTTGATTTACTTTTAGCCAAATAACAAACAATTAAATAGTTAAAAAAAAAACATTCAGTCGAATTGAGAACCTCCTCCTTTTTGAAGACGGTTAAAAACTACAATTTATGTGACAAACTTTACAAAAGAAATCAACTTAAAAACTAATCACACAAAACTGTTCAACATCGCTTCGAAATACATAAAAATACTAATACCAAAAGCGCGTCATTTGTGTGCTAGAAAGGCTAAGGACGACAAAGCCATCATTCTAGCCAGTCATGATCACCCAATTACAGAATAGTTTGCCATGGCACACGGTACCCATGGATCAAAGGGCCATTATAATTTGCTTACACCCCCCACAAGGGGTGGCTAGGCGGCAGGCGGCTGGTTTGTATGAAAACATAATGATAGATGAATATTGGTGAAGTAGGGTAGGTGTTATTGCAGTTTATTTTATCGATATTGGTCGTTAATTGAATATTCATTTCCATATTGATGATGTTATATGATTTTATTTCTGTAAGTAGATTTGTACAAACACTTTTACACGTATTTCAAAAACTAGATGAGGTCGGCGTTTGCTATCTCACTACTTTGAGAAGACAGGCCAAAACAAAAAAACAGAGGTGACAGTCCCTTTTAAAGTCCAGACATAAACTTGGTCTGATCGTAAGAAGACCATGTAGAGTGATGTCTGAAATTGTATTTTGAAGAGGGAACCACACAGGTTGAGTGGACCTGCCCAGTCATGACACTCATGCGTGCTAACTCATCATCTGCCTAGCCTTTTCCCAACTATGTTGGGGTTGGCTTACAGTCTAACTGGATGCAGCTGAATACCAGTATTTTACATGGAGCCACTGCCTGTCTGACCTCCACAACCCAGTTACTGGGTAATACGATACCCCTTGGTAACACTGGTTGTCAGACTTTTGGGCTTCTGACTACCCGTAGCGACTGTAAAAGATCCACGAATGACAGCCGGGACCAAGCAACGGCTTAACGTGCTTTCCGAGGCACGGAGGGGTCTCGGTATGTAATAAGTAATACTACGTTGACCTGCATTGGGTTTTTTCTTCAGGAATTTCTTAATGGCAGCCCGGAGTCTCGATTTGTGCCCGATTGGTGGTAATAGGCTTGCCCCTATTTCATGGGGCTTAACCTTTTGAACGCCAGAGTATAAACGTACCGCCGTAGCCCTGACGCCAGGCCACTTTAACAAAACAACACACACACACACACCTAAAACAAAAAAATTCTCGATATTGGTGGTTTATTTACATTAGTTTCATGCAATACAATATAGACGGAAGCTGAAACTTTTAAATTATATAAATAAAAACACACAAAAGTAATGATTAAATTGTTTATTTCATAATATGGTGCGACCCGTGCGACGTGTATTTTGTCATATATTTGTGACGTTGGCGTTCAGGGTAAGATTTCGTTTGTCACATATGACAATGGCGTTCAAAAGGTTAAACATAACTGGCAAAATTTGGGTGTGTAATAGGTACTCCTCTACTAGTATCCGAGGTAAAAAGAGACCTCGCAAACCACTTTCTACCCTCCAAATAAAATAGAAACGAAACACACAGAAGGAGTCATACGCACATCTAGTCGATTTTAAATCCTATGAATGAACATCAGAATGCACTTGGAATATCACAACATTATTCGCTGAAGATCAAAATGATTTATGACATAAGTCCCTAACATATTCTAATAGCATTTTTTAAACATCTTATTCGAAATAGTGGTACTTATTAGAAAATAGAGGTGTTTCGTTTGACCACTATACCCTTTAGCCCTTCATATGCGGATAAATACGGAATACACATACTCGAACATATCTAAAATTACACTTAGTAGGTTTTCAATTTATTTAAAATTAAATAACACTTTTTTTTTCATATAATTGTATCTACATAATTGTATGTTAGCTTATATTATGTAAATATCTATACAAATAAATAAAAGTCTATATTGAAATAACCAATTCTATCAACGCTAAATTACTTACAATTACCCTAAAACAAACTTAATAGTTTTGCTTACAAAGTATTTTGCATATTTAAATTATTAGAAAAAAATAAAATTTCTTCTACTGTATATGGCATGGTATTAAATTTTATCATAGGTTGTAGAGAATGAAAAATATGATCACAGCATTTAACTACCTTATTTCATACCTTCCCTTCAAAAAATCAATACCGCAAAACAAACCGATACCATTTCTATTTGTATTTACATTAAAACGAAATTCAAACACAGACAAGACCCTAGAAAAAGCAAAGTATAATCTAATAATACAAACCCGATCAAAGGAAAAGTCATTGTTAATGTTGTTCCCAATACAAAGAAATACAATATAAAGGAATTTCCATTAAATATATTTAGACTTGGGGCAGGGGAGCGTTTCATGTCTTTTTGAAAGCTTGTTTGATTATTTGTGTTGTTTATCAGTCAATATTTTTTTATGCTTTTTTGTAAGAGGATTGAAAAATAATATCGTATTTTTCGTGTTGGCTTGGAGGTTTGCAAGTCGGTTTTTAGTGACATGTTTATTTATTTATTTATTTAAGGACAACCAACAAAGCGTACACCTAAAAATACAAGTTGAAATACCCATAATATTTTACATTTTATAGTGTAGCCTTAACTAAAGGCTGCCACGGCATGCATTAAACATCTGAGTAGGAAATGCAGTTACAAAACAAACTTAACTTATAATAAATCTGTAGAAGTGAAAATTCTGTAAATTGAAAATATCAAAAAAAAAAATGGCAGGGGGTGTTACTAGACCGACACCTAACCCAAAAATGTGGTTAAAAAAATTTTTTTCGGTCTGTGTTTGTTTAGGCATCACGCAAAAACTACCGGTTCGATTACGAAAAGTTAATACGTAGGTGGGTGGATGGAGCCGAATAAATCGGCTCGCAGAAAATTCGGACTTCTATCAGTCAAAAGGATTCAATCCAGTCAATAGGAATAATAGGTAGTCTTCCGTCAAGGTGTGGGGAAACCCCGAATCAAATAATTAACAGCAAGATAGACATGCACGATCCAATTAAGATTTGTTGATTTCCATAATAAATTTAGGTGTTTCTTTCCCAATCAATAAAAAATTCCGGACGTCGTATCAGAGACTATGTAGACAAGTGAAGTATGTCACCAGGAAAAAATCTCATGTCACGTAAAAGAAATTATTTCAAAATTATTATGAAAATAAAGGTTTTTGATAGGGCCAGTACAAAAAGAGGTTGATTATAATGTTGAAGAAGGACGAATGGCGAAAATAATCATCATGCAGTAACTACTAATGCTGCACTACACATGGAAAGAAAGAAAAAGTATTTATTGCGACTCGTACAGGAAGATCACAAACTAAACTAAACACATTAACAAATACAAACCAAGTTATATAAAAGAAAAGTAACAAAAAGAAAAATGAAACAGAAACTCCTATACGAGGCCAAAAGGCTCCTATCTCAGCATGATGCTGCGACATGGCGGATACACCGTAGTTTTTCCAGGCAAGAAAAACGTGTGTGTACAAAGGATCTTGCCTAAAATCGCGAACAGGCGGTGATCAAATTAATGCCTTCAAATGAAAAAAAAAAAAAAAAAGTGGCACTCCGGGAGTGCCGACAGAAGTGCAAACTTCAACAATTACGTGTGCATTTTTTGAATCGTCATATAAACAACAAAATACAATCATACTTTGCCATCACTCACTAGCATATCGGAAATACATTAAAACCGAGTACATCCCGAGGACAGCCGAACACATCCGAAGAGGTGTCGGTTACGGTAACAGTGCCGCGAATACAATGTTTTTTCCCATCTTAAAAAATGCCCAATGCGCTTACAGAAGTAGGTATTCACTTCAAAAAAACTCCCTACAACATAATATAATTTAGCTAAAATTAGTACGTACCATAGCTGACATATTTCGCGCGAAGTTAAACATTATTAAAATACCTATCACCTCGCAACTTTATATATTCCC